>OZ038482.1:61021925-61351925 GCA_964036315.1 Acanthosepion esculentum | reverse complement strand
GTAAAATAGAATATGATTTTTTTAAAATTAGTCAATTTTGTAATATTTAATAACTAAACGTTTTGCGTACACAGTTTTAATTTAAAATATAAGATTTGAAATCATTTAAAATAAAAATGTGTTTCCTCTTAATTTTGTTTTTTATTTGAAAATATTTAGCTTGCATAATATTTATATATATTTGATTTAAGGTTTTTTCTTGAAAGTTGTTTTTAGTGATTAGATATTAATTAGAGTCTTTGTGTAGCGTTGCAAATTGAGTGAAGAAAATGCTTGGGATAGACCGAGGAGATTCTTGCTTCTCTGAAGCTGAGACATGTAATAACGTCGGTTACGCGGTAAAAGAATTAGATTGCAGTATTCACGTTATCAGTTTGATGTTGCTAAAATAACTATGTGCGTATATTTCTTTGGAACGTGCGTTACACTGAGCGTGTTTCACTTAGATGTCGAAAACTGAATTCCTGTCTTGATGTTTCAATGCTTACAATTATTCAATAAATTGAAATTGATTAGTTTTAAAATTCTGCCTGGACTTAGGAGTGTAAAGCTAGAAATGTGTGTGGAAAACTTAGAACCAATTTTACATTTGCAAAGTCAACTCGTCTGCAGCCAGAAGCTCATAAAAGAAAACGAAATTATTTTATATTTTGTTTTAGTTGTGTTCAAGCCTCTGGCAGTGGCAAATTGTTTCAGTTTTACTACACGGCTAATTAAGTGAAGATTTCATAAAATTGATTAAATTAAATTATATCTTCTGTATTCAGCAGGATCCTTTTAATGAATTGAGAATGTACAACTGATAAATTATTTTAATTTCCGTTAATATTTAAAATAGCCGGAATGTTTATTTTGCCACCAGGAAAACAAAATAATATTTCAAGTTTTATAGTTCTTTTCTTTTCAGTGTTTATGAAAACAGAATTGCTATTAATTCCGGTGGAATTAGGGGGAAGATTATATTGTCTGTAATTATTTTGAATATAGGATTTTGGTTTATGCGCCAAATAAAATAACATTGTGAGCGATGGCAGCAAAAAAGTAAACGAGAAAAAATAAGTTTGGTTTGAATTTCTTCTGAAAGTGAACACTTCTGTTGCAGTTAATGAATTGAAGTTTTACTCTGAGAAGGCAAACACTTCTCTTTGCAGTAGAATTTAGCAAGTTGAAGTTAGACTTTTACTTTAGTGATTTTTACTAAGAGGGAAAAGTGGAGTCTCCTTCTATAGCAGCCAAACAGGTATTTGGAATGTGTTGTAATGAAATTAAATAACAGCCTCAGAGCATAGTTTAACAACACTTGACCTACGTTTTTGGGACATATTATTGCATTATTTCTTCGTAAAATGGTAACTGTATACTTAATTGCATCCCTGAAAATTGATCCAGAAACTTCCAACCCTCCTCGAGATTATATACGTGCTCTTCATTACAAAAGATATGCAAGATGCAAAAAACAGATAACTGGTTGGTACCGTAGTGAAATATCAATACCTACACATAAAAAAAAACCACACAGAACGGATTACACATGTGGAATCGTCCATATTTTTCCACTCACCCCCATTAAAAATAGACTATTCCATAAGAACTAGTTTCAACCAATCAACACCATACATTGTGAAACTCGGCTTATTATTGGTCGAGACGACCCCAGAATGTGTATCCATGGTCAAAAATCAGTTTTTTTCGCTAATTTCACTGGAGCCTACTTTGACTTCCCAAAGTAAATAAAAGAACGAATTTCAGTCCGATTCACCAGTCAGTGATTCGCCTTCTGACTGCTGTTTCGGTTCATTTCGGACAGGTTGTTTGACCGGTGAACTTGTTTTTTATTGGCTTGAAGGACTTTAACATATTTTGGATTTCTAAAAAGTTTTACCACAAGTTAAGTTATCTGTTAAGTGTTTATTTTCCTTTCTTTTATTTTCTTGTGTTTGAATTTTTTTTTTCTTGGCTTCGGCCAACATTTTTTATTTTTTTTTAGTCCGGTTTGACTAAAGTCCTACCGGCTTTTTATTTCTGTTTTTAGTACAGTATAAGAAAAGAAAAAAGAAAGAAAGTTTTGTTTTAATTTATACTCTCTCCTGTTTTATTTTTCAATTTAATTAGCGACTTCGGTCGCAATCCTTTATTTTGTTTTAGTTTCTAGTTTTTGTATTTTTCTATTTAATTTATTTCTTTAGCGGCTTCAGCCGCAAACCTTTATTTTTTTTTAGTTTGGTTTGACTAGTTTCAAACCAGACTTTTTATTTTCTTTTTTTTCCTGTAAATTTTTTTGACTTAAAAAGAAGAGGAGTTTTATTGTTTTTCTTTTTATTTTCGGCTGCCTTCGGGCGCCATTTTGTATTTTTTCTTTTAAAAAAAAAAAAGTCTTACGAGACTATTTTAGTTTACAGTTTTTTCTTTAATTTCATCTAGTTTATTTGTTTTTCTAATTTATTTAATAGTCTTTGTTTTGAAGATTATTGTTTAACTTCTTCTAATTTTAGAAGAATCTACTTTTGTATTTGCTTTCTATTTTTTCCCTCTTCCAATCCCAACTCCTTACGATATTAGCAAATCTGTCCCGCTTGTCTGCTCCACCTTTTTTTAGAAATGGCCGACGACTTAAGTCGGTCAGGTGTGAGAAAAGACCTCTTTGGGGCGGCTGCTAAGGCCGACCCCCCAGATAAAAGTAAACCAAAAAAACAGGGTAAAGTTTCCCCAAATAAACCAGACGAGGCCAGTGTTTCTAACACTAAGAAGGAGGAGGCCATGCAAGTCTCCAACCCAAGCGATAAAGACAAGGTGCCCCCTTCGGCACAAACCAAGTCACCAGCCGAGGAATCGCCCTCTTGCTGGAAGTCCCCCCCGAGTTGTATCGTGAATATCGCGGAGTTCTTGGAGAAGGCAAAGGATTTTGCCCATCTTGTAAATAAAGATGGCATCCTTAAAGACATTCAAGAACTTCAGACATTCGAACAGAGAATGGTGACCGTCTTCGCGGTCGACAGGCGTACGCGCAAAATCTGTCGTTCCACGAAAGACACAGTGATCAAATCACTTTTGTCCCTGGGGATAAAACCCCAAAGAGTCATTAAGGGTGTTAAATTTTTCATGTGGGACGTGCTGCTGCCCACGCCAGAAGATTGCCTAGAAATGGCAAAACGAGAATTAATCACAAAAGACCTTATTCTCCGAACAGAATATCTAGGTAGGCGAAGGACCAGGGTGGCAGTTTTTGAGGTTCCTCCTCAAATTTCCGGAGAGCTCCTGGCTGCATTTTTTATGCAGTACGGGCAGATTTTAGGGGCTCTCTTGGACAATTTGAACGGGGGATGGACTTTTGACATTATGATCGATGAGGCGGCCTTCAAGTCCATCCCCAACTGTCTGGATTTTGGCAACCGGAAATTGCCGGTCATTGTGACTGGCAGAAAACCTGTATGCTGGAGGTGTGGAGTTACTGGTCATCTCTCCTCCTCCTGCCCAGGGAAGAAGGCCCCTGGAGCTCCGGTTGCTGGCGACCAAAATCCCCCTTTGGCCGACACTGTAAAATCCGCGGCGCCTGTAATGGGCCTACCTACGAAACGGACCGGTGAGGAAAATCCCTCGGTTGGGTCTTTGCCCCCATTACCCCCAAAACCAACGCCTTCCACAAGTGTGGAGAAGGAGAAGGATGAGGGGGAATGGCGCGTAGTAGGTAGGGCTAAAGGGATGATCCGGACAGCGGGACCTCTCTCCCAGCATGACTCCAGGGATAAGAACACCTACAGCCCCATTCCCTCTACTAGCTCGGAGGGCGACGCCTCGGCCTCTTATGAGGAGACAGCTACTCCTGCGCAAAAGATGAATGAGCCAAGCTGGCAAAAGATTCTGGATCTCAAAAAATTGAAACAGAAATTGGAGGACAAGAGGGCAAAGAAGCATAAGTCGCTGGGGGTGCCCTGCCCCTCATCCTCTGCTCCGTCTTCCCCTCCATCATTTGCTAAACCTCCAGCGCCAAAATCTCTGTCAAATTCCCCAGCTAAACAAAAACGCATTTCTAATAAGCCTTCACCCTACAAGACCCCATCTGGCATGACGCCCTCGCATACACCATCAAGCACTCCTACCCCAACACCTACTCAGACTCCTAAAAAAAAAAGAAATAGGAGCCCAGACGCTCAGGGTGTGGGGGAAAAGAAAAAAAAACTGAAACCGCCATATCACTCAGGGGAAGACGTCTGCCGCGTATCCCGGGTCCATGCGGAAAATGTGTTCAGCCAGACTAAAAACTCAAGGCCACTAAAAGTTCTGTGGAATTTCCAGAAGTTGAACGGATTGGAAGTGGAAGATCCTGCCAATTTTAGAAAGGCCAGAAGACTATTGACTGTTGTGCGATCGGGCCCGGGTACGCGGGAGATTTGGGGCATGATAGAGGAGGCGAATGCGGCCCTGAAATTGGTGCCCCCAGCGGCTGTATATGAACCCGATTTGGATCCGACAAAAGTTTGCAGAGGGAGGGTCCCTGTTTTCGTTCACCCTTCCCTTTATAGAGCACTCAAACTTACTTATCCTGCGGACATCGGCGGTCTGTCTCATGGTGATACCGTCGACAATGAGATGGCGTCAGGTTCAATGGGACAGGCTGTCGGTGTCCTCACCCCAGCTATGTTCTACTCTGATGGGCGACCCTAATCGATTCGATAATGGCCCTCTGGTTAGTAGTTTGAATGTTCGAGGCCTGAGGTCAGAGTCTCGAAGGGTGAGACTCGTTCGCGACCTTCAGAGCCTCGGTGTGAATATATGTTGTGTGCAAGAGACCCGTTTTTCTTCACGCGATTATGAAGGCATTCTTTCTAAGGAGTTTACTCTTTATTCAGCATGTTTTGATGGACGCTCGAGGGGTGTCTCTTGGCTGGTGAGCAAGTCTTTGAAGGCTGCGTGTGCTCTTGTCTTCGCAGATCCGGCGGGCAGACTTTGCGTGCTGGATGCTACCATAAAGGATAAGGCTTTGCGTCTCAGTGGGGTTTATGGGCCCAACAGCCAGGCTGAGCGACCTGCTTTGTTTCGGCAGATCGAGCCGTTTATGACGACATCACGTCGGTTAATCTTAGCGGGGGATTGGAATGCCGTCCTTGACCCCGATATAGATCGTATAGGATCAAAATCTAATCCGGGTACTAAAAACTGGGGAGTGGAACATTTTCGGGGCTTTGTCGACGGGTTTGATCTCGTCGACAAGTACCGGAATGAACACCCTCAGCGGGTAGTGTGGACTTGGACAAATAGTGGCAGCTCGGCTGTAGGTGTTCTTGCGAGCTACCTCGACCGAGTTTTACTTAGGAGAGTCGATGTAGGGATCTTAGGGTGTCCAAGTTTTCATTATATAGTTTATTCGGATCATAGGCTTGTCCGGGTCCGTGTAAACTTAGATAAGCCTAAGGTTAGGGTGACTGGCTACTGGAAATTCAATTGCTCGCTATTTGGCGAGCAGGATTTCCGGGACCAGTTTTTACTAATGTTACAAAGGGAACTGTCGGGGGCTGTGGTGGGAAATGCCTGGTGGGACAAACTTAAATCTAAAATTCGAACGTTTGCTGCCGATTTTAGTCGTCGACTCAGCATAGATAGAGTAGCGGCGCAAACGGCTTTAGAGCAAAGAGTCGATCGGGCTGTGAAATCTCGTGATAGTGGGGAAGTAGTCCTAGCTAAGGCAGAGTTGGCCTCCTTGCTTACCAAGAAGGATCAAGCTCTGGTAGTTAGGGCTAGGTTAAAAAGAATGTCCTCTGAGGCGACGAATATGGCCGCGGAATTGCGTGCAGAGGAAAGTAGGAATGCTTCAAGACGGCATATAGCGAGCGTCACATTGCCGGATGGGCGGACAGTGACTACAAACTCGGGCATATGTGAGGCTTTTCGGGATTACTTTCGGGATCTTTTTACCAGGGAGCCCGGTCTGAGTTCTGCTCAGTTCGACACCTATTTAGCTGACTTTCCCTGCCTTGAGGCAGCTGAAGCGGCTGGGTGCGAGGGCCCCATCACTGAGTCGGAAATCTGGGAAGCGCTGAAACAGGTTGGCCTGGATAAATCTCCGGGATTAGATGGTCTTCCTTACGAAGTTTACTTGAGGCAGTCGCCCGTTTTTGTTCCTTTGCTGCAGCTGATCTTCAACAACTGGATGAAGCAGGGGTCTATTCCTCAACGCTTCACCAGGGGTGTGATCAAGTTGCTGCGTAAGGGCAAGAGCGGTGGGGATGGGATAGGTAACTTTCGCCCTTTAACTATGTTAAATACAGAGTTAAAGATTTTGGCTAAGGTCTTGGCTAACCGTTTGCAGCTTGTCCTGTCTAGTCTCATTGGCTCCGAGCAGACTTGTTCTGTGAAGGGCAGGACTATTCAGGACAACCTTCATATGGTGCGCCTGATCATCGAGAAAGTCGACAGTGAAGCCGCGCTGATCAATTTAGATCAGTCCAAGGCCTTTGATAGGGTTGAACATCGATTCTTGGAGGCTGTTCTTTCGGCTGCCGGTTTCGGGCCGTACTTTCGCTCCTGGATCCGGCTTATGTATGCGACTCCCGGTGCGCTGGTAGAAGTGAACGGGGTAAGATCGGAACCTTTCGTATTGTCTCGATCTATTCGTCAGGGTTGTCCGCTTTCGCCCATGCTTTACGTTCTTGCGTTGGAACCTGTCCTTCGCAAGTTAAAGGCGAATCCGGTCCTACGCGGAATCTCTTTACCTGGTGCTACCACCTCGGCCAGGTATTCTGCCTATGCTGACGACGTTTCGGTTCTTGTGTCGAGCAGAGCCGAGATTAACGAAGTCAGCAGAGAAATCAGTGGGTATGAGATGGTAACAGGGGCCAAGATCTACCGCGATAAGTCTGTTGGCTTGCGGTTGGGTGCGTGGAAGGGGGTTTCTCTTCCCGGACCATTCAGCTGGACGGATGGGCCGATCAAGATACTCGGCGTCTGGTTCGGTCCTGATATCCAGTTGGATATGAATTGGTCGGAGGTACGAGAGAAGGCCGAGATCGCAATTAATTTGTAGTCTCGGAGGAATCTTTCCTTGAAGGGGAGGGCGGAGGTATGTATTTCACATATCTACCCGATTCTCCTTTACCGACTCTCGGTACTTCCACTTCCGTCTACCACAGTGCTTTTATTAGTACAGCTTTTGTTCTCTTTCTTGTGGAGAGGCAAAGCTCCTAGGGTATGTCGGGAGATCTGTTGCCTTCATCCTGCTGAAGGCGGTCTAGGTATGCCTAGCATTGAGATTCGTCTCGATATGCTTCGCATCGGGTTCCTGGATCGTTTGTGTCGCGATTCGGATGACGGGGGCGCCTTCTGGAAGGAAGACGCCCGTAGATCCTTCCCATCCTTGAGAAGTGTGCACTCGGGCGAGGAGGAGGCTGGCCGTTTGCCTCGTGCCGAGTGCTCCTTCTACCGTGAATGTCGTCTGGCTCTGAAACACCTCTTACGGGCGACTGTTGGCCTCCACAACGTCCAGGCGTTGTCTCGTAGGGCATTATATCAAGTGGTAGTCAGGGGGTCCGTTCATGATGATTTGATTGACGAGCTCGGTCTTACGAAGCAGGAGGCTCGCTCAATCTGGCCTTGGGCTTCCGGGTTGAAATGTCTCAACAACGATGAGGCATCCCTCACCTGGCTGGTGATACGTGGGGCCCTCTGGGTCGGCAAAAGACTTTGCGCAGCGGGTTTGGAGAAATATCCAAACTGCCGACGTTGTGAGGGGGAAGTCGAGACCCTTGGTCACGTCTTCTTTCATTGCAAGTCGGTAGCACCATTGTGTAAGTTTGTTGAAGGCCTCATGGTTCGCATGTTGCAGGGAAAGTTTTTTGTCCTTGAAGCCGCTTCTGTTTGTAGCAATGTGGCCCCGCCGTTAACAAAGTCTGAACTTTATGTGTTCCACTGCTTGCTAGGAGTTATGAGAGTCGTGATTTGGGTGACACGTCAGAAGGGATTCTATGGAGGTGAGAAGTTCACTTCTTCCCTACTGATCTTGTACTTTAAGCATCAGCTTAAAGTCAAGATTAGGACGGAAAGGTGGCGACTCTCTTCATCAGAATTCAGCAAAAGGTGGGTAAATCTTGCGCGAATGTGTAGAGTGAGAGGAGCTGACCTAGAGTGGCACTTGGACCTCGGTTAGGTAAAGGATTTCGTCCCTCATGGGTTGAACAGAGGAAACCCGTCCCGATATTAGGCTAGTTTAGGTTTGTTTTGAGTCTTTAGTTTTTTCGATTTTGGTTAACTTAGCTAGGGTATGTATGCTCATCGGCCCCCCTTTTATTTCTGTCCCTATTTTTCTTTAGTTTAATTCCCCATCCCCTCCCTCGTTAGGTGGCCAGTGACGTCAGTTCTCTGGTGGTTGCGGGATGACTTTCGTTTCGTGTGCGTGTTTTTTCGTATTTGTTATTGTGTCTAAATGAGTGTGTGCCTGTGGGAGTGATTTTGGAAGGATGACTGTGTTTTACTTGTATAATCTCGCAATTATTTCGTCCAGTTAACTGATGTTTCTGCCACATTTAGGTATTGTGGGGGGTTTTATTACTAACCTTATTTTGTTTTGTTTTCTTGTAAATATTCATTGGGGTTTTTAAATTGTTATCCCCCCCCCCACAGAATTTAAATTGTACATATGGGGACTAGTTAGAATTTCATAGAGAATTTGAGGAATTATGGTGGATGTAGTAAGAAAGGTATGGAAGAATGTGTTGTTTTGGTGCTAGGACTATTGTTGGTATGTTTGGGTCAGTGTTTGCGACTAGCTAAGTTTTAAGTTAAGACAGATGATGACCGTCCTTCCCCAATCCCCCTTTTGGCCTTGTGACACATTTTGTATATATATTTATACAAATAAATACTGTCAGTAATTCGCCTTCAGAGATATTCCACACAGATCCGCGCGTGTCTACATTTTGACTTAAGAACTTTTCGCGCGTCAAGACCTGACTCAATTTTTAACCTCTTTCTGTCTCTCTCTAAATTCATTACACATTTCTAAAAAAAAGTGTTAACTACACTACTAAACAGAAATTGTAATTCAAGCATAAGACAAAAGAAAATACAGTCCAGGGTGAACAACTCTGTCAGAACAAGAAAAAACAAAACCAACTTAAATCTGACATACATTACTTTCTAATTTATCTCTCGATAAATTTTCCTTAATATTACATGTGGACATTTTCTAAACAAAAGAACATTGCTGAACTTTAATGCACTTAATATGCTTGATGCAAGCTTCGTCAGCTTACATATAATCAAAACACAATCTTTTCTCTAATTGTAAAAATTATATTCGATATTTTCTAGTTGAATGCACATCCACTTTGGAAATTTTTCTTGACAGAAATTTAACATATAAGTGTGAGAAGACATCTGTCAATGACTTCGGTGGTGAGATATGTTCTTTGGAAATTTTTCTTGACAGAAATTTAACATATAAGCGTGAGAAGACATCTTTCAATGACTTCGGTGGTGAGAAATGTTCTATTGATGTTTCGAGTCGTTGGCGCCTGATAGCGAGACAGACGGTAATTTGTTGCCGTGCTTTTTCATGGAATTTGGAAGCTCAAGACGACTCCTTTGTATCAGAAGATTTTATCTTCAGTCAGATTTTTATCCTCGGACGTTAAAGACGTGTTTATTCTGGCTCCGTGGTGAACTATTCTAGTTTGCCACGTATATTATTGTTACCTTAAATAATTCGATTTACAGTATCGAATTATTTACCGTTAAAGTTTATAGAATTAATATTTATTTAGCTTTTAATAGCTATATTACTGATTTTATTTATGGATGGGAATAGGGGAGGGTGAGTTTTCGCATCGAAGGGCTTTGTGAGAAAATTTAATTGGCTTCGGTAGAAATCCGTAGCTAAGATTTGTTTATATTTGAAAAACTTTGAAAAGAAGATTTGTTCAGCTTCGGTAGAATTCCGTAGCTAAGATTTGTTTAAATATGTGAAATTTTAGAAGAGACGATTTATTAGCTTCAGTAGAATTCCGTATCTAAGATTTGTTTATATGTGAGAACCTGGGAGGAAAAGATTTGTTAGCTTCGGTAGAATTCCGTAGCTAAGATTTGTTTATATGTGAGAAACTTGGAAGAAAAGATTTGTTAGCTTCGGTAGAATTCCAAAGCTAAAAGAAGTAATTTTATTCCCTAGAAGGGGAATTATTTCATTTGATTTATTTGTTTGTTGATTCAGAGAATCAACGTTTCTATTTTTTTGGCAGGGTCATTCGATGCGGGGAATTCTGCCCCTATTCACGTTCTTTATTAAAATAAGATTTTAAAGAATTCCAAAGCTGAAGATTTAAAATGTTTTGAAGGATATTCCTCATGGAATAAGATTATAAGATCCTAGTTTAGGTTAGGATTTGTGTTTTACAATTTACTCTTTCAGCTCCAGAGGATGTGAAAAAGAGAGTTTCAAAGAAAGAAAAAGAAATATTTGAAGAAAGAAGAAACACAAAAGAAATTCAATTGATTGTAAAAAAAAAATGCTTTAACAATATTGTTTGTTGTAAAGAAAAAGTTGAAAAACGTTTGTCGCAATTAGCTCCTCCTCAGTTTCCTTAATCCTTCAACAGGGGTCTCTCTCCCCTGACTATAAATACTGGCTGACCCTTTTCTCTCTCTCTCTCTCTCTCTCTGTCGACGCAGGCCTCGGGCAGCAACCTCGCGCGTGAGGCGAGGTATAAAAAACTTTCTCTTTTTCACTTAAGCCAATATGTGACATCTCACACATACAGCGTTTCCCATATTCTGGGAACACGCTAAAAACAATATACGCGTCCGTACAGACACTCAACACACACATAACTTCTCCATACAAACACTCTGTAACTTTTCATGTCTTCATGTCATTGTAATTTGTTATTAATATATATATGTTTGCATACATGTATATCGGTCTTGTTTGTTTCTTTTGTCTTCTTCGGACTTAATATAATGTCCGACATTCTCATGTAGCTGGACCGGCCAGCAGGAAATCTTAACCCAGAGATATCATCCTCATCTTCACACCCCGGTCCACTACATGTTTGTGTTGTCTGCTTACTGACAACATTGCTTTGTAAGTAAAAATCCTTTTGTTTATTTTTGTTTGTTACTCGCTTAGCATACGGAACAGTATGCATGTAATTTTGATTTGTTGAAATAAATATTTAATCTGTGAACACTAACGGTATAGTTGTTTATAAGATCGTCTGCTTCATTGAGTGGGTTTGTAGTTGATTTCCTTTGAAGAAGCCGAGAACGAAATCGGCAGTTTAGTCCTGTGTGTTATTAATGCATTAAATTATAATTTAAATATATTATTTTAAGATCGTATACGGGTAAAAATTAAATTTGATTGAGAATTTAATTTTTCATTTACATTTGGGTCTTTAACATCACCCTACACACCGACACACAAGAAGAGACTATATCTCTCTAGAAAAAATTTTATTTTTTCTTCACTTTATTTCTTCTTCAATTTTTTTTTCTACACCACCGTCGTTTCTTGTTCATTTTGCATTGAGTTTTATTCGACTTGTACGTCTATGCTTTTATTTGTTGTGATTAATGTGAAGAACATGCTTTCAAATTCATCACTCTAGTAACAAAAACCTTCCGATTACACACTCAATTCATAGCAATCCCAACACACAGAAGCAAGCAGATGTGAAATCTTAAAACGCAGAAATCAAAATATTTTATTCTAACTAGTAATTAAAATTAAATTACGTATATAAAACCGGTACGTTTCGTAATTAAAATTTCCTGCTGCTGCATGAACTTGTGCTGACATAGATCACATTTCACAAAATTTGCTATACCAGCCATTACCGTAGGTCATTTGTTCATTTATTTATTGTTCTTTATGAAAGACTAAGCTTAAAATCCACCGAACATGACAAAATGACACTACAGTTAAAGAATAAAAATAATTGCACAGAAAGACGTTATTGTATTTTTTGTGAACTTATTCTCTTTTTTCACGTATCGATTTTAGAGTCTTTAATCACCTTGTTACGTTTTGATGCCATTTCAGGTCGAACTCACTGTCAATAGCTCACAAGATGGTAAACAAAATATTCTGAATAAGTAAATCATTGTATACTGAGAGGAGAATTTTTCTCTAGTTTGCGCACGTTACATATGTTTTTCTAGCAGTTAATTTAGAAATGGAGGCTTCTCGTTCATTTTTTTATCGGCTGTGATTTTGACTTGGGCGTTGCATGAAATTGCACCAGAATGAAGATATCTTTTATTTGTTGTCAACTTCGTTTCCTTCGAGGGAGAAAACTGGAGTCATTATCTGGTATCTGAGGCGGTTTGACGATTTTTTGTCCTCATTATATGTACACATAGACTTCCACTTCAGACTCAACCTTGTATCACATTGCGCCCGATTGGTGGGAGCACGGATAAATACCTTTAAACAGTGTGGATGCTGTTAAAAAAATCGGCACCCTTAATAAATGGTTTGCCTATCGATCTCCGTCGGAGGTCACTCATTTCGAATTCCTTGTAACCTCTTCACTGAACACGGGTGCGCGCACTAGTAAAACAGTTCGTGTAGGTTATTAAGCAAAGTAGACAAAATTCATTAATAACTTTGTGATATTTCCAACAAACACTTTCATTCTTCCTCTTTTATAGAAATGCTCGATATTTCAATATTTTCATTTTTTCAATAATCTGCATTACTGCGAAAATGAATCTTGCCAAAAATTGTTAGATTTTATATTTTCATCAATTTTTCTTGCAGTTTACTCTTGCTTAAGGTGTTACTTGCAAGTTTAATAAATGTTATCGCTGAATTTAAAATCTCGTATTGTCCCCTTTAAATACTAATTTTTTTTAATTGTAGATATTGGAATCAGAACAATATAATTTTCATTATTAATATTTAATTTTTTTCTTGGTCTTATTTTTTTTTCTTTTAAAATTAGCCACTGTCCATCCTGTAACTTAAGTTTGCCTTTGTGCCTATCGCCATGTTAGTCAATCTTTACATTTGGATAGAAGTGTAAGAGCAATATATCAGGTGATATTATATGATATCATGTGATATCAATCCCTATTAAAAATATTGTTTGGCGAGTATCGTGTTTAAATAAATAATTATAACAAATAAAATAATAAATAATAAAATAAATAAATAATTATAACAAAACTAAGTGCAGCATAAATTTTAATTTGTAAATAAATCCAAAAGATATAGAAGCATCAAAACATTTTTGACATTCTATAACCTTCATCATTCCTGCACTCATTGATTTTGTTAACTTCCTAATATTTCAAATTTAGCATTAATTGCACCAGTTTTTGCAGCTTTCATTTTTTTCGTTTTAAAAAATTATCCTTTAATGGTCGACCATAAGTTTTCTATCGTATTAATATCTGAAAAGGCTGGAGGTTCATTTAATTAATTTTTGCTTTTGGTCGGCTTTGTAAAATGTGGTCATTTAATGTCGCTAGCTTCAGTCAATTTATATTTGTCAATTAACAGCTATATTTTATGGTATAACCGTTAATACTACTAAATTAAAACAGCTTAGTAGTTTTACCCTTTCACTGGTAATTAACATATCGAAAATAAATATACATATATATATATATATATATATATATATATATATATATATATATATATATATATATATATATATATATATAATATAAATATAAAAGTGAACATAAAAGTCAACACTTAGAGGCGACAGTCTGTTTCATGCTAGATGCAATCATCGGGCCACGAGTGCTGTTATTTTCTTATATATATATATATATGTATATATATATATATGTGTGTGTGTGTGTATGTATGTGTATATGTATGTGTGTGTGTGACTTGACCATAAGAGAGAAAAAAGTAAAGGAAATTTTTCTCTTACTTAATGATCCAACGAAAGTGTCATCTGGAAACTATGTTAAGGTGGGAAAACACCCTTGATAAAAATACATTATTTGTAATTAAATCTACTATTTTTTACATTATTATTATTATTATTATTATTATTATTATTATTATTACTACTACTACTACATTGACTATTGGGCGCTACAAACGCTCTGCTTGAAGAAAATATCATATTGATAAAAATTATCGCAGCAGTAAAAATTTTAATTTTGCTTGTATTGTTATTTTTTTGTATCGCGCGGAAGTTTTTATTCAACATTAGTTTAAAGTTAAAACAACAATGAAATATATATTACCAAATATCATGTCTCATGAACAGATACTGGATTAATTAAATATTAAACTATCTCGTAAATTATAATAACTAACTTGATACTTACATTTTGATTAAAACTGTTTCCTGGTAAAAACGGTAGCGCCATTATTTGAGTGGAAGATATTACTCAATGATTAAAAAATGAATTTAGTTTGAATTTTAATGCAAGCGGCGTCTAAAAGTTGTGATTGGTTGTTTTTTTTACGTCACAAATAAACTTAATGTTCTATTCAACCCAGATCTATTGCATTTATAATACAACACATTTTCCCAAATTTAAAATATTTGATAATGAATTGTTTCGTCGTCCAGTGTAATATATATATATATATATATATATATATATATATATATATATATATATATATGGTCGTTCCTTGTCATGGTAGACTGCATACTTATCCCAGTGATCTCAAGAGCGAAGCCGTCTGGAGTTCCAACTTCTGTAGGCGGTAAGGTCTATTGCAATACAGACAGAATATATCACAACCTCCCCCGAACAATCCGAGTTGGAGTCACTCAATAATGCATCAATCAAAAGAGTTGAGGACTTCAAATATCTTGGATCTCACATCATAGATTCCCCAAAAAGAATAACATCCGCAAAGCTCTTGCATGAGATGCGTGTAACAAACTTCACAAGATTTGGCGCTCGAACCTTCCATCCTCTTAAAAAGTCCAAACCTTTCGAACACTGATTGAACCAGTCCTACTGTATAGGTCAGAAACTTAGACATTATCTGTTCGACTGGATGGAACATATACAAATCTACTTAGAAAAATCCAGAACATCAGTTGGAGATCCCATGCAACGCTTAACACAATTTACGGAAAACTGAAACCAATCTCTCTTAAGCTCAAACAAAAGCGACAGCGGACGGGGAGGTCGTCTCATACTTACTTCCATGGCATCCTTCTGGGAGTGACATGTCATGAAAATTTACTTTCCCAGATAATCATGGCTTGGGACTCAGGGTTGGACATTAGGGATCTGGTGACGGCATTGCAGGACTGAGCAGTGTGGAAAGCGATTGTTAATGGAGTTCCGACCAACCACAGGGAGATCAAACCAACCAGTTCAATAACCAAGAAATTGGTATTTATGCTTAAAATTATGTTTAACCTGTTGCGGACCCGATAGCGATGCAGAGCTGGCCTACGAAAAGGTGGCCTTGTGCCAGACACTACACACGACTACCGAATCCACTAACAAAGTAAAAATAAGTAGACAGGAGGAACGACGAAAGTAAGTCTGGTAAAAGAACAAATATAAAATTTTTTTTTTTTTAACAAGTAATTTGTTTCGACAGTGGAGACATTCAGTAAAGTTACTGGATCTCTGCAATTGATAAAAAGGCTGTGACAAGTTAGAGTTCCGCGCCAAAACGAAATTCAAAATGGCTAAGGCGGGAAAAGTTTCTCCAGGAAGAAAGTTCGAGAACAGTCAATTTATACGGAATATTATGCATACACAACAAAGAAAATACTCACTGCGAGATTTTTGTAATGTGTGTGTAATGTTATATTTTTAAGATACTGGTTCGTAATGGTTAGAGTTCAAAGAATATGAGACGTTCTTGTTCTGGTGTTGTTGACGGTTTCAAAGTTCCCTGGTCATGGACGAAGGCAGGCTCGAACAAGATGTTCGCATCAGGACGAGAAATAAGTCATCGAAAAAGGTAAGTGATGACAGTGTCGTAAGCGCTAAGGTTACACGCGACGAGCCATGAGGGACTAAGCATAATTTGCTGGTAAGATATCCCTGTCTGAAATATGGGTTAACAGTCTTTAACATCTATCCGGTTCAGTGTCCTGGCAGCGACAAAATTCGAAAGCAGTTTTTTTGTCCTTGACGTCAGAGAAAAGCGCGGGCAAAAACATCATCAGCAGCTGCCTTCCTCACGTCGGCTACAGCACAACCGTTTACTGCTATTACTAGCTGAAAGTGGAAGGAAGGGATGGAAAAACTCGCACGCGCGTAAAATGTAGGTGGAAATCCTGTGTTATTCCACAAACATTATAAAACCAATAATATAATAGAATATATTTTTATGCTATACAGTTCTATTAAACTTAATCGAATGAAAACTTGTGTTTTTTATATTACATCAGAAGCATAGAAAAGAATTTAATTAAAATCTAGTGAAATGAGTTTAATTCATTGTTTTTATTTTTTCACTATTGGGTTGGGGAATAAGTCGTGAGCTTTTTTCAAAATGTTTTATTGTTATGATCTTACAATGTTAAATTACATGAAATTAGTCAACAATATAATCTCCGTTGCTGTTGATCACTTTTTCTCATCGGTCACAATTTTTTTCTATTCCTTGACGATAAAAATCTCCTGGTTTCGTCCAACCAAACCCTCAATTCAACATCACTATTGAACGTTACACCACATAAGGCATTGAGAAGAGGTCGAAAAAGATGAAAATCTGATGGTGCCAAGTCTGGCGAGTACGGAGCATGAGGCAGCATTTCCCATCCAAATTCATGAATAACGGTTTCGGTCATACTGGCGATGTGAGGACGGTCGTTGTCGTGTTGAAAAAGAACACTCTGTTGCCGATTCGGTCTTTTTTGCTGAATTACTTCACGGAGATGGTGCAGTTGTTGAACATAGAGCTCGGCATTTACTGTTTGGTTTCATTCAAGCAATTCATAATGAATTATGTCTTCCCAGTTCCACCATATACACAATATGGTCTTTCGAGGATGAAGGTCTTGCTTATTGGGGTTGAGCCTTTCTTTACTCTGCTTCATATTGACGTAAAGACACCATTTTTCATCGCCAGTGACAATGCGATAAAGGAAACGCTGTTTATGACTGTATGTTGAGCGATGCCGAGCCAGCAGACTGGCTGCAATGATTGCGCGCTGATTCTGGATTCTGGATTCAACACGTGTGGCACACATGAACCAAGTTTCTGAACCTTCCCCATTGAATTAAGGTGATTTACCACAGTTTGTTATCGTAATTCATCTGTTCCGCCAATTCTCTGGTCGTCTGAGGTGGATTTTCGTGAAGAAACTGGTTTAATCGCTCTTTATCAAATTCAACTGGTCGACCGGGGCGCTCCTCATCCTCCCGCTCAAAATTTCCTTTTTTGAAGCGCGAAAATCAACGTCGGGCGGTACTTTGAGGCATTCCGCCATCTCCATTCGCGTCACAAACCTCACGAGCTGCTTGCGTTAACTTCTCGATTATATGCAAAAAGTGTCGAAAATGATCAGTTTTGTTTATTTAACATTCCATTTTAGTTGTCCGAAATATAACCAAAAAGTAATGAAATTAACAAAAATCATACATAGATGTAAATGTTAGAACAACAAGAAAATGTTGTTCTAAAACATTTGCCAAATATTTGGCTTCCCAAAGATTTTTTACTTTCAAAAAAACACTCACGACTTATTCTCCAACTCATAAAATATTTAATTACACCCAGTATGTTATTTTTTTAATTATTGTGAATTTATGAATTATTATATATTATTCATCCGAGAGGGAAAAGTAGTCTAAGCGGTAATTCAGAATTATTTTCTTTTGAAACACCCACACAAAAAATAATCTAATAGTTGCTAAAATTATAATAAAAAATTCAAATTCTTAAAAAAAAAAGGTTCACACTCGAAAATGGCATTAAGCTTTACATTTTTCCTGTCTTCAAACATGTCTTTATTTAATATAAAAAAAACACTTTTCTTACGAACAGCAACCTGATGAATTTCAAAATCGCACTGAAAAAAATGACAAGGTTTTCTTTTAAATATTAAGTGTAAATTATTTTTCTGTCCTTTCTCAACTTGACGAGAAATAAACAATAAACAATGAATTTTTAGGTACGGAATTCCATCTTCGGTTCATTGAGCGGCCTATAAAATCAACATATTATAAGAAGCACACGTGGGCCACCTTTCGTTTTATATAGATATCAATTTATTACTATAAAACAGACTAGTGAAAGATATTTCAGGTCACAATTTCAAAATAAACAAGTCGTTACTAAAGATAGTGTTTAGCAAAAAACGTCCGAAGAAAGAGAAAAAGAGAGAAAAACTACAGATAAGACCAACGTCTATTCCTGACAGCTTCGGTAGCCGAATTGGCTAAAAAAAACCTTTTCTTTTTAGTCCTGCTCGGTTTTACTTTGTCTTGTGCAGGTGTAACTACATTTGGTGTCTTATGCATTCGTGGTTACATTAATATTTTGGTGACCTTTCATTTGACATTTTAGTTCACCAACTGCGGCACATTCACTCTCATACATACATACAGACATACATACATAACATACATATACACAATATGTTATAAAGTAACCCAAAAAGTTCTTGCCGTTTTTTACGTTGTTTAGGAAGTGATCACTGAGACGCAAATGAGTGTGTCACGTGCCGGGAAAGAGGCGAGAGTGGGAGCAATACCCTTACTAATGCAGGTGCGTTGCACACATACATCAATCATAGCTCGAGCAGCGGTGAGGAGACATGGCGGTGTAACTCGTTCGGGGTTGTCTGCTTTATGACTTTGAAGTCGCCGAATACTTGACATATTTGGGGATAATTCTGTGGCATTGGTTCCAGAAGTTCAGGTTGGAAGTTCTGTCACTTTGTTATGAACCTCCGCAGTGATCGTCCACAGATCCTGGATGATGAGGTCTTGAAGGTGGTCATAGAAGTGGACAATAACCGAACATGTAGTGAGATAACTGAACACTTTCAGGTTTCTGATAAAACAGTCAGAATTTACATTAGTCGGACTATTGTCCTCATCTTTGTCGCCATATTTGTCACAACGTTTCGGCCGTTGTACGCTCCGGCCTTCTTCAGGTGGTTGGAATTTCGAACTGAACCCTTTATTTCGATCACTGGGGTAGACTGTTCTAGTTCCACGTGCCATGTTTGATGGATGTCAGTTATCAGTTATCTCCTGCTAATTTTCCCTCTGAAAGTTCTCCACTGCCTTAACCGGGTATTGACCTCACACTCTTTGGGTCTGTCACTGGATCTAACCAACGCCTTTATCCACTGTGCCATGTGTCCTCAAGGACCTGTATTCGTAGCAGTTGGAATGTGTACAACAGGCACTGAAGCGGGAGGAGTCAGCATTGGTTTATCGCAAAGGTATAATGTTCTTGGCATGACAGTGCCAGGCCTCATGTGGGCGCTGGTGGCGCGAGATACCATATGGTAACTTGACTGGGAGATACTGTGCCATACATTTTACTCCCCGAACCTTACGCCAACAGATTACCACCTCCCCAATTCTCTGGAGAACCATCTTTGTGGGAAATCCTTCGCAAATGAAGCAGACTTGCGGCAGACACTCAGAGACACCTGATTTTTAACGCCAGGTAATTGCGCAGCTGGAGGCATGTTGACAAAAGGTTCTGGATGCCGATGGGGATTACTTTGAGGACTAAAGTTATGCCAGATTTGTTGTATACCTTTTTCTCCTAATAAATCTAAAACGGCAAAGACTTTTATTGTTACCTTGTAGATTTTATTATGTAATCCAAATAAAATCAGTATTAACCAATTTATGCTGGCATAATTTTCTGAATATACTTACATATATAGATATATATACATCATGTGATACTGATCCTTATTAAAAACATTGATAATTATTAGGAATGTCATTTTATTATGTAAGCAAAATAACAGCAATATCAATTTTTATTTATAAATAAATTGAAAAGCTACACATCATACAATCATATATTTGATTAAAACAATAGACTAAATACCAGAATAAATTCTCATTTTACATTTTAATATGAGCTACTTGATATTTTATAATCTTCGTCAGTCTTTCATTTATTGATTTTGTTAACTTTTCAGTTTCTTTGCTTGACTATTGTCTTCCATTCTCATACAAATCACATTCAATGATCAACCTTAAATCTTTAATTAGATTAAAATCTGGGGAGACGGGAGGTTCATTTAATTAATTTTGTTCTTTTAAAACCATTTTTGGTAAGGTGGGCAATAGTTGGTTTTGTAGATTATGAAAGAGTATTGGCAGGGCAATATATTTAAAAATTTTTAGTTGTGGCCAGCATCACCCCAAAACGTCTTCATTTATCTTAGCACCACCATCGAAGGGATCTGTAATTTTACTGCCTACAATACTAACCCCAAATGCTCTACTTCAACATTGCTATCGTATTCTTCGATTTTTACTAAAAAGTCTCGAGTCTCTAATTCAATCACCAACTCTATATAATATAGTTCTACACTTTACAGCCATCATCAAAAAATACTTTTGAGAAATCGGATTTTATGTACTTTCAATTTTATTTGTTTCTTAGTCAGAGTGGATGTTTCTACTCATTTCCCTAATAAATCTGATAAACATTCTTTTTTACTTGATTTGTTATTTGCCTCCTCTCCTAGCTCTTGTCGGGCATCACAACACGTTTCTCTTGGCATTTCGGATCATGCTATAGTATCTGTTGATATTTCTTTTGAGTCTTCTATTCACAAGATTTCTTTCTGTTATCCGCGTATTGATTGGGATTCATTTCGTGACTTTCTACGAGACGCCCATTGGATTGATATTTTTAACCTTCTCATTGAGAATTGTGCTACAGAGGATTCGTCTTGGGTTAAAGTCGGTATCGATGCTTTTGTAAATTCTCGGAAATACCAATTATATATTATATGTGATGCCGAGGCGAGTACAAATACCAGGTAAAGCCACAATCTTTTCCTTGGTTCATACCGGCCTGTTCAGCCGCTATAGCCCACAGGAATCACATTTTTCCTGCTGTACCAGCGTAATAGTTCCGAACACGACAGTCGCCTCTTTGTGTGTCTGCTCATGATAATTGTAAACGTGTCCTTGTTTGCTGATAGAATAAGGCACTGTACACCCTCTAAAAAGTCTGATTCTTGTGACTACTGGCAGCTCAGTAATAGAGTGTGAAATAAGAGTAAATCTTCTGTCCATATCTGCTGATGAAGCAGAATATTTTGCTCGTAAATTCTCTTCCAATTCTACTCTTGACTCGTTTGGATCAGCTTAGCCTGACTTTCCACTTAGAACCGAGTCTCGAGTGATATGCATATAACGCCGTTGATGATTTCTGCTATTATCTTTAAAGTGGGTCCTTACAAAGCATGTGAACTTGGTGGTATCACTGAAATAGTCCTTAAGAAATGTGCTCCTGAACTGGTCCTTATTCTCACTAAACGTGCTACATCTTGGTTTCCCGTTTTGTTAGATATCCTTTTCTATAGTTCTAGTCTTTAAGATCACAGGCAAACTGTCTGATCCTTTTAACTATCGGCTTATTAGCCTTCTACCTCTTTGTCAAAGTAACATAGGCTCTAATCGAATTGGTTAAGCATTTCACCTCACAGAGTCTAATTTCAAATAAGCAATATGGCTTTCGCTTCTCTAGATAAAATGCTGATGTATTAAGGGTTATTGCTGAAAGAGCTTAAAGTAAAGATTTTGAAGCTAGGACTGCTGCTTTGAATATCTCGAAAACATTTAAAAGGGTTTTTAATGCTGGACTTCTTCACAAGTTGAAAGGTTATGGTATTCCTGGATTCATTTTTGAAGTGATTCAGTTTTATTTATCAAATCGCGAAACTAAAGTTGTCTTGGGCGATCACTCTACTTGATATTTTTGAATTAATGCAGATATCCTCCCAGGGAGTCTTGGACCCATGTTATTCCTAATTTTCATCAACGATCTTCCTGGTGGCTTCACTTCTCAACTCAATATCTATGCTGATGACACAATCATTTACTCTTGTCTTAATAATAAATCTGATCAATTCAATAAAATCAAAGACTAGAACTATAGAAAAGGATATCTAACAAAACGGGAAACCAAGATGTAGCACGTTTAGTGAGAATAAGGACCAGTTCAGGAGCACATTTCTTAAGGACTATTTCAGTGATACCACCAAGTTCACATGCTTTGTAAGGACCCACTTTAAAGATAATAGCAGAAATCATCAACGGCGTTATATGCATATCACTCGAGACTCGGTTCTAAGTGGAAAGTCAGGCTAAGCTGATCCAAACGAGTCAAGAGTAGAATTGGAAGAGAATTTACGAGCAAAATATTCTGCTTCATCAGCAGATATGGACAGAAGATTTACTCTTATTTCACACTCTATTACTGAGCTGCCAGTAGTCACAAGAATCAGTTAAATAAATGTGGTGAAGTCCGCCACATTCTTAATTCCTGTTCTTTTATTGTTCTCTATCCTTAATAGTGTTTTACTCAATGCATGCTTTTCTTTCATATCCTTGTTTGTACATCTTCTTGTTAAATACAAATTTTATGTGTAATGATGTCTTTGGTTTATCCACTTTTTCTTCACGTCAGTTTGGTTTCCTAATCTAAGTTAAATAAATGTGGTGAAGTCCGCCACATTCTTAATTCCTGTTCTTTTATTGTTCTCTATCCTTAATAGTGTTTTACTCAATGCATGCTTTTCTTTCACATCCTTGTTTGTACATCTTCTTTTTAAATACAAATTGTATGTGTAATGATGTCTTTAGTTTATCCTCTTTTTCTTCACGTCAGTTTGGTTTCCTAATCTAAGTTAAATAAATGTGGTGAAGTCCGCCACATTCTTAATTCCTGTTCTTTTATTGTTCTCTATCCTTAATAGTGTTTTACTCAATGCATGCTTTTCTTTCACATCCTTGTTTGTACATCTTCTTTTTAAATACAAATTGTATGTGTAATGATGTCTTTAGTTTATCCTCTTTTTCTTCACGTCAGTTTGGTTTCCTAATCTAAGTTAAATAAATGTGGTGAAGTCCGCCACATTCTTAATTCCTGTTCTTTTATTGTTCTCTATCCTTAATAGTGTTTTACTCAATGCATGCTTTTCTTTCACATCCTTGTTTGTACATCTTCTTTTTAAATACAAATTGTATGTGTAATGATGTCTTTAGTTTATCCTCTTTTTCTTCACGTCAGTTTGGTTTCCTAATCTAAGTTAAATAAATGTGGTGAAGTCCGCCACATTCTTAATTCCTGTTCTTTTATTGTTCTCTATCCTTAATAGTGTTTTACTCAATGCATGCTTTTCTTTCACATCCTTGTTTGTACATCTTCTTTTTAAATACAAATTGTATGTGTAATGATGTCTTTAGTTTATCCTCTTTTTCTTCACGTCAGTTTGGTTTCCTAATCTAAGTTAAATAAATGTGGTGAAGTCCGCCACATTCTTAATTCCTGTCCTTTTCTTGTTATCTATCCTTAATAGTGTTTTACTCAATGCATGCTTTTCTTTCACATCCTTGTTTGTACATCTTCTTGTTAAATACAAATTTTATGTGTAATGATGTCTTTGGTTTATCCTCTTTTTCTTCACGTCAGTTTGGTTTCCTAATCTAAGTTAAATAAATGTGGTGAAGTCCGCCACATTCTTAATTCCTGTTCTTTTATTGTTCTCTATCCTTAATAGTGTTTTACTCAATGCATGCTTTTCTTTCACATCCTTGTTTGTACATCTTCTTTTTAAATACAAATTGTATGTGTAATGATGTCTTTAGTTTATCCTCTTTTTCTTCACGTCAGTTTGGTTTCCTAATCTAAGTTAAATAAATGTGGTGAAGTCCGCCACATTCTTAATTCCTGTCCTTTTCTTGTTATCTATCCTTAATAGTGTTTTACTCAATGCATGCTTTTCTTTCACATCCTTGTTTGTACATCTTCTTTTTAAATACAAATTGTATGTGTAATGATGTCTTTAGTTTATCCTCTTTTTCTTCACGTCAGTTTGGTTTCCTAATCTAAGTTAAATAAATGTGGTGAAGTCCGCCACATTCTTAATTCCTGTCCTTTTCTTGTTATCTATCCTTAATAGTGTTTTACTCAATGCATGCTTTTCTTTCACATCCTTGTTTGTACATCTTCTTGTTAAATACAAATTTTATGTGTAATGATGTCTTTGGTTTATCCTCTTTTTCTTCACGTCAGTTTGGTTTCCTAATCTAAGTTAAATAAATGTGGTGAAGTCCGCCACATTCTTAATTCCTGTTCTTTTATTGTTCTCTATCCTTAATAGTGTTTTACTCAATGCATGCTTTTCTTTCACATCCTTGTTTGTACATCTTCTTTTTAAATACAAATTGTATGTGTAATGATGTCTTTAGTTTATCCTCTTTTTCTTCACGTCAGTTTGGTTTCCTAATCTAAGTTAAATAAATGTGGTGAAGTCCGCCACATTCTTAATTCCTGTCCTTTTCTTGTTATCTATCCTTAATAGTGTTTTACACAATGCATGCTTTTCTTTCACATCCTTGTTTGTATATCTTCTTGTTAAATACAAATTTTATGTGTAATGATGTTTTGGTTTATCCTCTTTTTCTTCACGTCAGTTTGGTTTCCTAATCTAAGTTAAATAAATGTGGTGAAGTCCGCCACATTCTTAATTCCTGTTCTTTTATTGTTCTCTATCCTTAATAGTGTTTTACTCAATGCATGCTTTTCTTTCACATCCTTGTTTGTATATCTTCTTGTTAAATACAAATTTTATGTGTAATGATGTTTTGGTTTATCCTCTTTTTCTTCACGTCAGTTTGGTTTCCTAATCTAAGTTAAATAAATGTGGTGAAGTCCGCCACATTCTTAATTCCTGTCCTTTTATTGTTATCTATCCTTAATAGTGTTTTACACAATGCATGCTTTTCTTTCACATCCTTGTTTGTATATCTTCTTGTTAAATACAAATTTTATGTGTAATGATGTTTTGGTTTATCCTCTTTTTCTTCACGTCAGTTTGGTTTCCTAATCTAAGTTAAATAAATGTGGTGAAGTCCGCCACATTCTTAATTCCTGTTCTTTTATTGTTCTCTATCCTTAATAGTGTTTTACTCAATGCATGCTTTTCTTTCACATCCTTGTTTGTACATCTTCTTTTTAAATACAAATTGTATGTGTAATGATGTCTTTAGTTTATCCTCTTTTTCTTCACGTCAGTTTGGTTTCCTAATCTAAGTTAAATAAATGTGGTGAAGTCCGCCACATTCTTAATTCCTGTCCTTTTCTTGTTATCTATCCTTAATAGTGTTTTACACAATGCATGCTTTTCTTTCACATCCTTGTTTGTATATCTTCTTGTTAAATACAAATTTTATGTGTAATGATGTCTTAGGTTTATCCTCTTTTTCTTCACGTCAGTTTGGTTTCCTAATCTAAGTTAAATAAATGTGGTGAAGTCCGCCACATTCTTAATTCCTGTTCTTTTATTGTTCTCTATCCTTAATAGTGTTTTACTCAATGCATGCTTTTCTTTCACATCCTTGTTTGTACATCTTCTTGTTAAATACAAATTTTATGTGTAATGATGTCTTTGGTTTATCCACTTTTTCTTCACGTCAGTTTGGTTTCCTAATCTAAGTTAAATAAATGTGGTGAAGTCCGCCACATTCTTAATTCCTGTTCTTTTATTGTTCTCTATCCTTAATAGTGTTTTACTCAATGCATGCTTTTCTTTCACATCCTTGTTTGTACATCTTCTTGTTAAATACAAATTTTATGTGTAATGATGTCTTTGGTTTATCCACTTTTTCTTCACGTCAGTTTGGTTTCCTAATCTAAGTTAAATAAATGTGGTGAAGTCCGCCACATTCTTAATTCCTGTTCTTTTATTGTTCTCTATCCTTAATAGTGTTTTACTCAATGCATGCTTTTCTTTCACATCCTTGTTTGTACATCTTCTTGTTAAATACAAATTTTATGTGTAATGATGTCTTTGGTTTATCCACTTTTTCTTCACGTCAGTTTGGTTTCCTAATCTAAGTTAAATAAATGTGGTGAAGTCCGCCACATTCTTAATTCCTGTTCTTTTATTGTTCTCTATCCTTAATAGTGTTTTACTCAATGCATGCTATTCTTTCACATCCTTGTTTGTACATCTTCTTGTTAAATACAAATTTTATGTGTAATGATGTCTTTGGTTTATCCTCTTTTTCTTCACGTCAGTTTGGTTTCCTAATCTAAGTTAAATAAATGTGGTGAAGTCCGCCACATTCTTAATTCCTGTTCTTTTATTGTTCTCTATCCTTAATAGTGTTTTACTCAATGCATGCTTTTCTTTCACATCCTTGTTTGTACATCTTCTTGTTAAATACAAATTTTATGTGTAATGATGTCTTTGGTTTATCCACTTTTTCTTCACGTCAGTTTGGTTTCCTAATCTAAGTTAAATAAATGTGGTGAAGTCCGCCACATTCTTAATTCCTGTTCTTTTATTGTTCTCTATCCTTAATAGTGTTTTACTCAATGCATGCTTTTCTTTCACATCCTTGTTTGTACATCTTCTTTTTAAATACAAATTGTATGTGTAATGATGTCTTTAGTTTATCCTCTTTTTCTTCACGTCAGTTTGGTTTCCTAATCTAAGTTAAATAAATGTGGTGAAGTCCGCCACATTCTTAATTCCTGTTCTTTTATTGTTCTCTATCCTTAATAGTGTTTTACACAATGCATGCTTTTCTTTCACATCCTTGTTTGTATATCTTCTTGTTAAATACAAATTTTATGTGTAATGATGTTTTGGTTTATCCTCTTTTTCTTCACGTCAGTTTGGTTTCCTAATCTAAGTTAAATAAATGTGGTGAAGTCCGCCACATTCTTAATTCCTGTTCTTTTATTGTTCTCTATCCTTAATAGTGTTTTACTCAATGCATGCTTTTCTTTCACATCCTTGTTTGTACATCTTCTTTTTAAATACAAATTGTATGTGTAATGATGTCTTTAGTTTATCCTCTTTTTCTTCACGTCAGTTTGGTTTCCTAATCTAAGTTAAATAAATGTGGTGAAGTCCGCCACATTCTTAATTCCTGTCCTTTTCTTGTTATCTATCCTTAATAGTGTTTTACACAATGCATGCTTTTCTTTCACATCCTTGTTTGTATATCTTCTTGTTAAATACAAATTTTATGTGTAATGATGTCTTAGGTTTATCCTCTTTTTCTTCACGTCAGTTTGGTTTCCTAATCTAAGTTAAATAAATGTGGTGAAGTCCGCCACATTCTTAATTCCTGTTCTTTTATTGTTCTCTATCCTTAATAGTGTTTTACTCAATGCATGCTATTCTTTCACATCCTTGTTTGTACATCTTCTTGTTAAATACAAATTTTATGTGTAATGATGTCTTTGGTTTATCCACTTTTTCTTCACGTCAGTTTGGTTTCCTAATCTAAGTTAAATAAATGTGGTGAAGTCCGCCACATTCTTAATTCCTGTTCTTTTATTGTTCTCTATCCTTAATAGTGTTTTACTCAATGCATGCTTTTCTTTCACATCCTTGTTTGTACATCTTCTTGTTAAATACAAATTTTATGTGTAATGATGTCTTTGGTTTATCCACTTTTTCTTCACGTCAGTTTGGTTTCCTAATCTAAGTTAAATAAATGTGGTGAAGTCCGCCACATTCTTAATTCCTGTTCTTTTATTGTTCTCTATCCTTAATAGTGTTTTACTCAATGCATGCTTTTCTTTCACATCCTTGTTTGTACATCTTCTTGTTAAATACAAATTTTATGTGTAATGATGTCTTTGGTTTATCCACTTTTTCTTCACGTCAGTTTGGTTTCCTAATCTAAGTTAAATAAATGTGGTGAAGTCCGCCACATTCTTAATTCCTGTTCTTTTATTGTTCTCTATCCTTAATAGTGTTTTACTCAATGCATGCTATTCTTTCACATCCTTGTTTGTACATCTTCTTGTTAAATACAAATTTTATGTGTAATGATGTCTTAGGTTTATCCTCTTTTTCTTCACGTCAGTTTGGTTTCCTAATCTAAGTTAAATAAATGTGGTGAAGTCCGCCACATTCTTAATTCCTGTTCTTTTATTGTTCTCTATCCTTAATAGTGTTTTACTCAATGCATGCTTTTCTTTCACATCCTTGTTTGTACATCTTCTTGTTAAATACAAATTTTATGTGTAATGATGTCTTTGGTTTATCCACTTTTTCTTCACGTCAGTTTGGTTTCCTAATCTAAGTTAAATAAATGTGGTGAAGTCCGCCACATTCTTAATTCCTGTTCTTTTATTGTTCTCTATCCTTAATAGTGTTTTACTCAATGCATGCTTTTCTTTCACATCCTTGTTTGTATATCTTCTTGTTAAATACAAATTTTATGTGTAATGATGTCTTTGGTTTATCCTCTTTTTCTTCACGTCAGTTTGGTTTCCTAATCTAAGTTAAATAAATGTGGTGAAGTCCGCAACATTCTTAATTCCTGTTCTTTTATTGTTCTCTATCCTTAATAGTGTTTTACTCAATGCATGCTTTTCTTTCACATCCTTGTTTGTATATCTTCTTGTTAAATACAAATTTTATGTGTAATGATGTCTTTGGTTTATCCACTTTTTCTTCACGTCAGTTTGGTTTCCTAATCTAAGTTAAATAAATGTGGTGAAGTCCGCCACATTCTTAATTCCTGTTCTTTTATTGTTCTCTATCCTTAATAGTGTTTTACTCAATGCATGCTTTTCTTTCACATCCTTGTTTGTACATCTTCTTTTTAAATACAAATTTTATGTGTAATGATGTCTTTAGTTTATCCTCTTTTTCTTCACGTCAGTTTGGTTTCCTAATCTAAGTTAAATAAATGTGGTGAAGTCCGCCACATTCTTAATTCCTGTTCTTTTATTGTTCTCTATCCTTAATAGTGTTTTACTCAATGCATGCTTTTCTTTCACATCCTTGTTTGTACATCTTCTTTTTAAATACAAATTGTATGTGTAATGATGTCTTTAGTTTATCCTCTTTTTCTTCACGTCAGTTTGGTTTCCTAATCTAAGTTAAATAAATGTGGTGAAGTCCGCCACATTCTTAATTCCTGTCCTTTTCTTGTTATCTATCCTTAATAGTGTTTTACACAATGCATGCTTTTCTTTCACATCCTTGTTTGTATATCTTCTTGTTAAATACAAATTTTATGTGTAATGATGTCTTAGGTTTATCCTCTTTTTCTTCACGTCAGTTTGGTTTCCTAATCTAAGTTAAATAAATGTGGTGAAGTCCGCCACATTCTTAATTCCTGTTCTTATATTGTTCTCTATCCTTAATAGTGTTTTACTCAATGCATGCTTTTCTTTCACATCCTTGTTTGTACATCTTCTTGTTAAATACAAATTTTATGTGTAATGATGTCTTTGGTTTATCCACTTTTTCTTCACGTCAGTTTGGTTTCCTAATCTAAGTTAAATAAATGTGGTGAAGTCCGCCACATTCTTAATTCCTGTTCTTTTATTGTTCTCTATCCTTAATAGTGTTTTACTCAATGCATGCTATTCTTTCACATCCTTGTTTGTACATCTTCTTGTTAAATACAAATTTTATGTGTAATGATGTCTTTGGTTTATCCTCTTTTTCTTCACGTCAGTTTGGTTTCCTAATCTAAGTTAAATAAATGTGGTGAAGTCCGCCACATTCTTAATTCCTGTTCTTTTATTGTTCTCTATCCTTAATAGTGTTTTACTCAATGCATGCTTTTCTTTCACATCCTTGTTTGTATATCTTCTTGTTAAATACAAATTTTATGTGTAATGATGTCTTTAGTTTATCCTCTTTTTCTTCACGTCAGTTTGGTTTCCTAATCTAAGTTAAATAAATGTGGTGAAGTCCGCCACATTCTTAATTCCTGTTCTTTTATTGTTCTCTATCCTTAATAGTGTTTTACTCAATGCATGCTTTTCTTTCACATCCTTGTTTGTACATCTTCTTTTTAAATACAAATTGTATGTGTAATGATGTCTTTAGTTTATCCTCTTTTTCTTCACGTCAGTTTGGTTTCCTAATCTAAGTTAAATAAATGTGGTGAAGTCCGCCACATTCTTAATTCCTGTCCTTTTCTTGTTATCTATCCTTAATAGTGTTTTACACAATGCATGCTTTTCTTTCACATCCTTGTTTGTATATCTTCTTGTTAAATACAAATTTTATGTGTAATGATGTCTTAGGTTTATCCTCTTTTTCTTCACGTCAGTTTGGTTTCCTAATCTAAGTTAAATAAATGTGGTGAAGTCCGCCACATTCTTAATTCCTGTTCTTATATTGTTCTCTATCCTTAATAGTGTTTTACTCAATGCATGCTTTTCTTTCACATCCTTGTTTGTACATCTTCTTGTTAAATACAAATTTTATGTGTAATGATGTCTTTGGTTTATCCACTTTTTCTTCACGTCAGTTTGGTTTCCTAATCTAAGTTAAATAAATGTGGTGAAGTCCGCCACATTCTTAATTCCTGTTCTTTTATTGTTCTCTATCCTTAATAGTGTTTTACTCAATGCATGCTTTTCTTTCACATCCTTGTTTGTATATCTTCTTGTTAAATACAAATTTTATGTGTAATGATGTCTTTGGTTTATCCACTTTTTCTTCACGTCAGTTTGGTTTCCTAATCTAAGTTAAATAAATGTGGTGAAGTCCGCCACATTCTTAATTCCTGTTCTTTTATTGTTCTCTATCCTTAATAGTGTTTTACTCAATGCATGCTTTTCTTTCACATCCTTGTTTGTATATCTTCTTGTTAAATACAAATTTTATGTGTAATGATGTCTTTGGTTTATCCGCTTTTTCTTCACGTCAGTTTGGTTTCCTAATCTAAGTTAAATAAATGTGGTGAAGTCCGCCACATTCTTAATTCCTGTTCTTTTATTGTTCTCTATCCTTAATAGTGTTTTACTCAATGCATGCTTTTCTTTCACATCCTTGTTTGTATATCTTCTTGTTAAATACAAATTTTATGTGTAATGATGTCTTTGGTTTATCCTCTTTTTCTTCACGTCAGTTTGGTTTCCTAATCTAAGTTAAATAAATGTGGTGAAGTCCGCCACATTCTTAATTCCTGTTCTTTTATTGTTCTCTATCCTTAATAGTGTTTTACTCAATGCATGCTTTTCTTTCACATCCTTGTTTGTATATCTTCTTGTTAAATACAAATTTTATGTGTAATGATGTCTTTGGTTTATCCGCTTTTTCTTCACGTCAGTTTGGTTTCCTAATCTAAGTTAAATAAATGTGGTGAAGTCCGCCACATTCTTAATTCCTGTTCTTTTATTGTTCTCTATCCTTAATAGTGTTTTACTCAATGCATGCTTTTCTTTCACATCCTTGTTTGTACATCTTCTTGTTAAATACAAATTTTATGTGTAATGATGTCTTTGGTTTATCCTCTTTTTCTTCACGTCAGTTTGGTTTCCTAATCTAAGTTAAATAAATGTGGTGAAGTCCGCCACATTCTTAATTCCTGTTCTTTTATTGTTCTCTATCCTTAATAGTGTTTTACTCAATGCATGCTTTTCTTTCACATCCTTGTTTGTATATCTTCTTGTTAAATACAAATTTTATGTGTAATGATGTCTTTGGTTTATCCGCTTTTTCTTCACGTCAGTTTGGTTTCCTAATCTAAGTTAAATAAATGTGGTGAAGTCCGCCACATTCTTAATTCCTGTTCTTTTATTGTTCTCTATCCTTAATAGTGTTTTACTCAATGCATGCTTTTCTTTCACATCCTTGTTTGTATATCTTCTTGTTAAATACAAATTTTATGTGTAATGATGTCTTTGGTTTATCCGCTTTTTCTTCACGTCAGTTTGGTTTCCTAATCTAAGTTAAATAAATGTGGTGAAGTCCGCCACATTCTTAATTCCTGTTCTTTTATTGTTCTCTATCCTTAATAGTGTTTTACTCAATGCATGCTTTTCTTTCACATCCTTGTTTGTATATCTTCTTGTTAAATACAAATTTTATGTGTAATGATGTCTTTGGTTTATCCGCTTTTTCTTCACGTCAGTTTGGTTTCCTAATCTAAGTTAAATAAATGTGGTGAAGTCCGCCACATTCTTAATTCCTGTTCTTTTATTGTTCTCTATCCTTAATAGTGTTTTACTCAATGCATGCTTTTCTTTCACATCCTTGTTTGTATATCTTCTTGTTAAATACAAATTTTATGTGTAATGATGTCTTTGGTTTATCCGCTTTTTCTTCACGTCAGTTTGGTTTCCTAATCTAAGTTAAATAAATGTGGTGAAGTCCGCCACATTCTTAATTCCTGTTCTTTTATTGTTCTCTATCCTTAATAGTGTTTTACTCAATGCATGCTTTTCTTTCACATCCTTGTTTGTATATCTTCTTGTTAAATACAAATTTTATGTGTAATGATGTCTTTGGTTTATCCTCTTTTTCTTCACGTCAGTTTGGTTTCCTAATCTAAGTTAAATAAATGTGGTGAAGTCCGCCACATTCTTAATTCCTGTTCTTTTATTGTTCTCTATCCTTAATAGTGTTTTACTCAATGCATGCTTTTCTTTCACATCCTTGTTTGTATATCTTCTTGTTAAATACAAATTTTATGTGTAATGATGTCTTTGGTTTATCCGCTTTTTCTTCACGTCAGTTTGGTTTCCTAATCTAAGTTAAATAAATGTGGTGAAGTCCTCCACATTCTTAATTCCTGTTCTTTTATTGTTCTCTATCCTTAATAGTGTTTTACTCAATGCATGCTTTTCTTTCACATCCTTGTTTGTATATCTTCTTGTTAAATACAAATTTTATGTGTAATGATGTCTTTGGTTTATCCTCTTTTTCTTCACGTCAGTTTGGTTTCCTAATCTAAGTTAAATAAATGTGGTGAAGTCCGCCACATTCTTAATTCCTGTTCTTTTATTGTTCTCTATCCTTAATAGTGTTTTACTCAATGCATGCTTTTCTTTCACATCCTTGTTTGTACATCTTCTTGTTAAATACAAATTTTATGTGTAATGATGTCTTTGGTTTATCCTCTTTTTCTTCACGTCAGTTTGGTTTCCTAATCTAAGTTAAATAAATGTGGTGAAGTCCGCCACATTCTTAATTCCTGTTCTTTTATTGTTCTCTATCCTTAATAGTGTTTTACTCAATGCATGCTTTTCTTTCACATCCTTGTTTGTATATCTTCTTGTTAAATACAAATTTTATGTGTAATGATGTCTTTGGTTTATCCTCTTTTTCTTCACGTCAGTTTGGTTTCCTAATCTAAGTTAAATAAATGTGGTGAAGTCCGCCACATTCTTAATTCCTGTTCTTTTATTGTTCTCTATCCTTAATAGTGTTTTACTCAATGCATGCTTTTCTTTCACATCCTTGTTTGTACATCTTCTTGTTAAATACAAATTTTATGTGTAATGATGTCTTTGGTTTATCCTCTTTTTCTTCACGTCAGTTTGGTTTCCTAATCTAAGTTAAATAAATGTGGTGAAGTCCGCCACATTCTTAATTCCTGTTCTTTTATTGTTCTCTATCCTTAATAGTGTTTTACTCAATGCATGCTTTTCTTTCACATCCTTGTTTGTACATCTTCTTGTTAAATACAAATTTTATGTGTAATGATGTCTTTGGTTTATCCACTTTTTCTTCACGTCAGTTTGGTTTCCTAATCTAAGTTAAATAAATGTGGTGAAGTCCGCCACATTCTTAATTCCTGTTCTTTTATTGTTCTCTATCCTTAATAGTGTTTTACACAATGCATGCTTTTCTTTCACATCCTTGTTTGTACATCTTCTTGTTAAATACAAATTTTATGTGTAATGATGTCTTTGGTTTATCCTCTTTTTCTTCACGTCAGTTTGGTTTCCTAATCTAAGTTAAATAAATGTGGTGAAGTCCGCCACATTCTTAATTCCTGTTCTTTTATTGTTCTCTATCCTTAATAGTGTTTTACTCAATGCATGCTATTCTTTCACATCCTTGTTTGTACATCTTCTTGTTAAATACAAATTTTATGTGTAATGATGTCTTTGGTTTATCCTCTTTTTCTTCACGTCAGTTTGGTTTCCTAATCTAAGTTAAATAAATGTGGTGAAGTCCGCCACATTCTTAATTCCTGTTCTTTTATTGTTCTCTATCCTTAATAGTGTTTTACTCAATGCATGCTTTTCTTTCACATCCTTGTTTGTATATCTTCTTGTTAAATACAAATTTTATGTGTAATGATGTCTTTGGTTTATCCGCTTTTTCTTCACGTCAGTTTGGTTTCCTAATCTAAGTTAAATAAATGTGGTGAAGTCCGCCACATTCTTAATTCCTGTTCTTTTATTGTTCTCTATCCTTAATAGTGTTTTACTCAATGCATGCTTTTCTTTCACATCCTTGTTTCTACATCTTGTTAAATACAAATTTTATGTGTAATGATGTCTTTGGTTTATCCGCTTTTTCTTCACGTCAGTTTGGTTTCCTAATCTAAGTTAAATAAATGTGGTGAAGTCCGCCACATTCTTAATTCCTGTCCTTTTATTGTTCTCTATCCTTAATAGTGTTTTTCTCACATGCTCTTACAGTCAGTAACCCCATGCGTCTTAATGGCATAATTGTCTTGCTTGGGGTGAAATGATTAAAAATATTTCTTTGCTCGACTTATGAATTTTTCTTTGTGGTGTTTACTCAAAGCTGGCATTCTAGCACTATCGAATCAGGCCAGATTTTATAATTCATTTTTTTTTCACTTTGAGATAGGTATCTGAGGAGCTGGAAGGGTAGCGTAGAAAAATTCAGATACCATTTTTTCTCTTCTTTCTGTCTTTGGAAGTTTGACAGAATGAGAGCGAATGTTGATAATGTTTTATGTTTTTTTTAGACGATGATTGATATATATATATATATATATATATATATATATATATATATATGCGTGTGTGTGTGTGTGTGTGTGTGTGTGTGTGTGTGTGTGTGTGTGTGTGTGTGTGTGCATCCACGTAACAGGCCAGTTTCGCCGATTTTATAATCTGGATAAAAAGAGTTGTACCGAAGAGGTGCTACAGGTTTGTAACGAACGAGGTTGCTGTTTGTTACCAGTTTGTAGCGGGACGGGTTGTGACGTATAGCTGATGACATTCATCGTCATCAGCAATGTCACAAAGATTTTCAAAATAAATGAATTCAAAATGTAAAGGATTTTCATACATATATTTATATAAAGAAGAACAAATCTCACAAAAGAAGAGAAAATTAAAAAAGGACGGAAAACATTTATGGGATTAGCGTAGTATGCGTATGTATGTGTGTGCGTACCAGATGGTTGGATGAAATGAACTAGTAAACTGCCAGGAGAGTGTCTCCTCAAAAAGGAAAAGTTATGTTATTGTTGCTACTACATATCGGAGCAAAAGGCGAACGACAGAGAGTGGATGGTTTAATTTTATGACGCTGATTGCCACGTCATTTAGCGGGTATCCTGGCAGATAAGATAGGGTAATCCCAATAAATTAAACTGATAAATTACTTTATATTTACTTTTGAGTGTATGACACAAAAAAGATGAAATCAGAAAATCTTCTTTTGTTCGTTTTAGGGTAACCAGAGAGACAAAAGAAGGCATGGGCAGATAAAGATGAAATGAATCTTTTATTTCCCAGATTTCTTAACAGCGACAGTAGTCATTTGACAGCAACGCCCCTGAGCGCAGTCTTATTTCATAGTCTTGTTTCATACGGTGTGAGTTTCTAGCTGACAACACAGAGTACGGAAGAAGAAATCGAATCTTTCTACTCCAACTTAGACAACGCCAATGCTCAGTGTAAATCACAAGAAATTATAAATATTATGGAAGATTTGAATGCGAAAGTAGGCAAGGAGAGGGGTGGAGAAATAACTGGCAAATTTATACTAGGAACCCGTAACGAACACGGACAAAAATGGGCCAATGATCAGGTAATAGCCAACACCTGGCTCCAAGAACATCCAAGACGATTATGAACATGGAGAAGCCCAGGAGGAGAAACTAAAAACCAAATCGACTACGTAACTATCAACAAGAGACTCGGGAATGCAGTTGTTCACTTCAAGATCTATCCAAATAACGACTGCGGAAGCGAGCACTTACCTGTTATAAGTAAACTAAGAATGAATCTACGGAAACTGAAAAAGCCTAACGCAGCACACAAACTGCAATACAACAGACTCCTGAATGACCAGGACCTGAAGGAAAAATATATGGACAGCACAAAAACATATTCATCAACAAGCTGCATAAACAGTATTTACATTAGTCGGACTATTGTCCTCATCTTTGTCGCCATTTTTGTCACAACGTTTCGGCCGTTGTACGCTCCGGCCTTCTTCAGGTGGTTGGAATTTCGAACCGAACCCTTTATTTCGATCACTGGGGTAGACTGTTCTAGTTCCACGAGCCATGTTTGATGGATGTCAGTTATCAGTTATCTCCTCCTAGAACAGTCTACCCCAGTGATCGAAATAAAGGGTTCGGTTCGAAATTCCAACCACCTGAAGGAGGCCGGAGCGTACAACGGCCGAAACGTTGTGACAGAAATGGCGACAAAGATGAGGACAATAGTCCGACTAATGTAAATACTGTACATAATACCTCATCTCAGAAATATAGACAGAAGCTGCATAAAGTCTAAGGACGGAACGCTAATATTAGAGAAACGAGAAATTACTTCAGAAATGGAACGCTTGTATAGGAGAACTGTTCCACGTCGAAAAAGAACAATCGGCAATACACAGAAATACTGACGGACCGGAAATATTAAAAACTCTAATGGAAGCAGCACTGTCCAAATTGAATAGAAACAAAGCGACAAGGCCAGACAGAATTGTAATAAAGATGCTGACAGCCTTAGACGACTTCAGCATAGACAAGATCACAGAAATAACAAATTGACTCTACAACAGTGGAGATATACCGGAAGACCTAAGTAGATCTATTTTCTTAGCACAGCCTAATAAACCAGGCGCAAACGAATGTGAACTCCACCGGACAATCAGCCTAATAGGCCACATAACAAAACTCATCATCCTAATTCTGAATCAGGCCCGAGATAGGGCAAGAACAGTGTGGGTTCGTCAAGGCACCGGAACAAGGAATGCGATATTCATGCTCAGAATGTTATCAGAACGAGCAATACGAATGCAGAAGGGCGTGTACCTGTGTTTTATAGACTACGCAAAATCGTTCGACAAAGTACACCACAAAGATCTGTCTGAGATGCTCAGCAACCTTGACATATTCGGGAAAGACATTAGAATAATCAAGAATCTATACTGGCAGCAAACCGCTTGCATACGGACAGAAAATTAGTTCAGCAGTTATACAAAAATAGAAAGGGGTGTAAGACAAGGATGTGCCTTCTCATCAGATTTATTCAGCTCATACAGTGAGGCAATTCTGAGAGAACTAGAAGTCCTACTAGGATTCCATATTGGCGGCCATAATGTTAACAATATATGATATGCAGATAATACTTTGCTGATAGCAGATAAGGAAAGGAATCTGCAAAACCTCCTACAGAAGGTAGAGAAGGAAAGCGAGAAGAAAGGACTACGCATAAACTACAAGAAGACAGAATGCATGGTTATCAGAAAAAGGATGAACCCAAAATGCAAATTACAGGTCAGGGATACTAAAATCAAGCAACTACAAAAATTTAAATATCTGGGAAGTGTTCTAACTGAGGATGGAAAGTGCGACACTGAGATCCAAAGACGTATTAGAATGACCAAAGATGCATTCCAAAAGCTAAGCAGAGTATTAAGAGACAGAAAAATTTCGTTAGAAGAAAAGAAAAAAGTACTGAACAGTTATGTGATATCTGTCCTCCTGTATGGCAGCGAATGCTGGACAATATCCTCAAAGATGAAGAAGAGACTTGAAGCAACTGATATGTGGTTCTACAGAAAGATGCTGAGGATAACATGGGCCGAACATGTGAGCAACGACATGGTTTTGGAGAGAATAGAAATGAAGAGGAAACTTATACTTAACATCAGGAAGAGACAGTTGAAATTTCTGGGGCACGTAATAAGGAAGGAGGGCTTGGAAAACCTGATACTCACAGGACACATAGAGGGAAAGAAGGACAAAGGAAAGCAGCGCGTAACATACTTGATGGGCTTGAGCAAATGGATAGCAGAACAGGGTTTAGGAGAAATGACAAAAAGACAAAACTTATTAAGAGCTACAAGGGACAGGAGAGAGTGGAGGGCCATGATCGCCTACGCTCTGAAGGGACACGCCACATATAAGAATAAGAAGAATTTGAATCGAATCCGTTAAATACGGTTCAACTTACATTCAAATCTAATAAAGAATTATTTTAGACTCTAAAATTTAGAGCCAATAAGTAAAAAAAAAAATTATTTCGAACTAAACTCTTCTAATTCGGACTTCATAGGATTCAACAGATAGTTTGAAAGGAATCGCATTTCTTAGATTTATTAAGTAATTGGAACATTTTATTTCGACTCTCAAAAAGCGGCATGTTTGATCCTACTAATTTCTCTGTTAACCGGTTTAATAATTCGAACGTGTTTACAGTTTACCTCTCCGACAGCATTACAACCGCACGCACAAGCGTGCAGTTGTACGATGTCATGATGTGTGTACACACGAGCGTGCGCACGCTCGTACACACACATACACAACAAACGCACAGTCAGATCGTACTTTTCGAAAATGCATCCTACCCCCGCCTAAACACACGCGCAGGCGCGTACATTCTAAGCATTTGTATGACTTCCGTTCTCCAGCGATCGACTGTAATTTCTTTTCTACTCATAAAATATTTATTTCCTTTTCAAAGATTTTGTATGATTTTGTTGCGGGACCGATAAGGATGTCGCTCCCGCAAGCTTTTAGAAGAAAGGTGTGAACAGCCAAGACAATGAGGGGACAAAGACAGAGGTTTAAAAATAATAAACGTCGATTTTTATTTATCCAAAATGTACAAGAGTGCACTGTCTGGAAAAATATGTTTGTATCGGTGTCGGGTCCGGTATGGCTGGTTTCCTTCAGGGGAAGTTGATTCGGTTGTATCGGCGAAACGAGTGTAGAGTTGTCAGCGGTGGTAGCTGGTCGACTTTCGGATTGGAGAATTGTCGGCGGCAGTAGCTGGTTGATCGATGACGCACAAAGATTCGTTGGGTCTGTTAGGACGAGTCCCTAAACAGGGCCGAGTCAATATAGTGATACGACTTCCAGGGCGGATCAACAGCGGAGGCGGGATCGCTCCGAAGTGTAACACTTGACGAAGCTGGAGTCAAAGAGGCGATACGTCTTCCAGGGCGGATCGACCGCGTAAACGGGATCACGCCGAAGAGTATTCTCTCGACGAAGCACCGGAAGCTCACAAAGGTAGCGTACTACACTTTGATGCAGGCCGCCGGGCCGAGCAGCTGATATTTATTATGCAAAAATACATAATTGTGGCACAAGGCCGAAAAGGGGGAGGGGTTGAGGCTGGTCCACACTAACTATCTTATACCTAGCTAATCCGATTCACGACCCATTCACTCATTACAATTTCCGCATTCACCATAAAAACTCGTCCGTTACCAATCAATCCTCCATACACCATAATACTGCATTCTCTCAAGGGGAACCTACAAAACGCGCCCCATGCCATAAAAATTTAATGATAATAAATTATTATATTTAAAAATCTTATCATGACGAATGAGATGGGAGAGAGATGAACCCAATAACAAACTAAATATAAACACAAAGCAAACTAAACATAACTTAGTAATGTTAGTAAGGCCCGTCCAACCCTCAAAAAGGAGAGGCCGCTGTATTCTCCCCATTGGACACAATCAAGAGGCTCTCTCGCTAAGGGAGTGGAAAAAGGAGAAAATATAGACGGACATGGGAAATATAAAAGCTGACCAGTCGAGATAAAAGGGGGCCAAAACAAACTGGGGAGGTTGGCAATCTCAACTTGGATCATAACCAAAGATGCAGCCGGGAACAGGCCAGGAACAACACTTACTCACATTAACTAGGTACACAAAAGCTTGTCTAACCTAACCAAGGGGAGAGCTCCACAGGAAACTACCCCGATGTGACGTAGGTTGACCCAAAAGAGAAAATCAAGGTTAGCCCCGTTCACATGAACAAAGCTTGCCTCAGTTACCCACCTTTCGCTGAAGACTGTCGAATGAAAGCGTTTTCTATCAGTTCTAATCTTCATCTTGAGCTGATACTCAAAGAATCAGATCAGATCCTGATGAGAAAGACGATTGCCTCGCAAGACTTCCTCCTGTCGCGTCGTCCAAATCACCATTCGGGCCGTAGCCAGCAGCGTCAGAAACACTATTCGTTTCACCCCAGAATACGGGGGCGACACATAGTCAAACGCGTATGCGCGATAAATGAGCACGAGCTGTTCGGAAGCGAGACGAGCCGTCAACTCGCCGACATGGTCCCATAAGGGGCGGACCCGGGGACAATGGTAGAAGGCGTGCGAAGCTGTTTCTTCTAAACCAAGGTCACACCGTTCACAGTCGAGCAGCTTGGGTTTGGACGAAAACAAGGGGCTAACAATATGTGGAACGATTTGTTCAAGTACTCCCTGACTAGAGGGAGTAGAAAACCGTAAATATAAAATTAGTCCCCATGTTATTCAATGTTTGGGAAGCACTGCCTAATCCGATGCTCACGAGGTACGGTTTTGGACTCAACCATATTGGGCCAATCGTCCAGTTTCTCGCATGCTGCTGGACTTAAATCTGCGAGGTCAGGGGTTGTGAAGGTCAAGGTCGTTTTTCTAAGGCGCGGCTAATGGCGACCGCGACAAGTTGTTATTGATACTTTATTGGAAACCACAACTTTGTCTTCTCGTTCTTTTTATTTGTGCATATTCTTGATTGTCTGAATTTAATTTCAACCGTTTAACTCAACTTTGACAAGCCCATCTTTAATCCACCCCAAATAAAGTAGTTACTTATTGCAAATATTAGTTTACCTCAAGAAATTATAAATTTTAAATCAAAGTCTGTTTATTAAATTTTTGGCACTCTTTTGAAATTATTTATTTTAAGTCGTGAAACAAAAGAATGTTTCATGTACTGTGTGCCAGATAGATTGCCCCCACATTATTGGACACAATCCGAAGCTGTATTTTGCTTGGGATTATGATTATGTCGGATTGTTGGAAAGGCTTTGAAGGATGATCTCAATTATATTCATCTGACTGTAAATCACAGTCTGAATTTCGTTGATCCAAAAACATCAGCTTACATACTAACAATCGAAAGTACCTGGCGGAATGCCAAAATGAAAAATAGGTCCATGTTCGGAACTCATGATAGACTCTTACTAATTTGTGCAAGTTCCTTTGGAGACGTAAGGCAAAAAATACTAATGAATGCATTTTTGAAATGTTAAAGGACATTTCTGAATTTTGGTGTGAATTTTAGTAAATATAAATTCTTTTTATTTTTGGGTGAATTAATATTTTTTTGGTGGTGAAAGACAATTTATTTAGAGTCAGATATAAATAATTGTCAATTCCATCATAAAAGAATTGTTAGTGCTACAGTACAGTATCTTCTGAACAGTATTCAAAGAAAAGTTCAACACAATTGAAATAAAAAAAAAAGCGAAATAAAAAAAACAAGAAAAAAACAGTTGTCTTCACTTTTTCTTCAGACACCGACGATTCGATTTTCAATATTTTTTCTTTGTGACATCGTCCGGTGTTCTACAGTTTCAACAACTACCGACCATTCATTTTCTCTTTTTTTAGGGGGTGGGGCAGTAAATGGGTGACAGACAGATGTGTCGGAATTATGTCACAGCAGTTTGGATAAAGCTATGAAATTTTCACATATTTCATAATGAATGTAATCAATATTCTTAATATGCTGCATCTTTATGCTCCTTCGAGTTGCAAGATCAGCTTCTTCACATATCTTCTTTCAGGTAAATATAACTTTCTTGCTTATTATACTTTTAATTTTTTAAAAATCTTTTTGTGACATTCTTAAATTCATCTTGCCAATGCTTTCATTATTCTGCGAACTTTTTTTCACACAAAATTTCCCACATTGTCATCAGTGAGTAACTTTACAGTACCTCGTTTATCTTTCTGTAATGTTTAAAATTAAAAACATAAATACAAGTAACTAGTATATATATATATATATATATATATATATATATATATATATATATATATATATATATATATGCCGGGTGTAACAGCAAAATTGTCCAAATCATGTAAAAGCAAAATTGTCCATTTCTTAAATTAAGCTATGAACTGTTGTAAATTATAAATGATTAAAGATATCTTACTGGAATTCTCCGAACTTTTTATAACCCTATTGGACTCTACTTTGAGCAATAAGAATGTATAATTACTCTCCAAACTTAACAGAAGAATCATGATGAAATCAATCATAAGCGAAAATGACATGTTCATCATTAATTAATCATAGCTAAGGAACGGAAGATCATGATGGGTTGAAATTAAATTCAATATATATATATATATATTATATATAATTACAGGATCATTTTCCAACTTATTCAAGATGATCTTTGCCCTCTCTAACCTTCTTTCTGTCCTGGAGTAACAAGGTGCCTCACAGGTTTCACATACGATTTCATTTGCAAGTCATTTTTTTACTGTTCTTTGGACTGTCATAGCTGAAACTCCTCTGTCACATGCCAAACGTCTTATGGGTTGAGTTGGATCTTTTCTAATTGATCTCTTTAACTCTAAGTTGAAATGATGATCCCTCTTCCTGTTGTGACCTCCTGATCCAGTTTTCCTCTTTTTTAAACTTATCCACTATTCTCTTGAAGGATCTTGAATGGACTTTGAAGATAGAAGCCAGAGTGTGAATGTTTGTACTATTACTGAAGTCCTGAATAATCTTTTTCCTCTCACCATTGCTCATTTTGAAAGACGGTGGGGCTGACACAAAACGATTTAACTTCTTCTCTTTATAGCTGAATAACTCAAAGGGTTTTTTGTGATTCTTGCAACAAATGGTGTCAAGATGGCTAAAAGTCTTATCTGAAAACATGAAAAAAAGAAACTCAGTTTAGTGGTTTTTAGATATTAAACATTTTGTGGGATGGACAATTATGTTCTCCCGTTTTGTGATCATGCCAGGAGTTGATGGCTCATGTCGATCCAGAATATATTGTGTCCATCGAATTCACGTACGTGTGCAACAATGTGTCGCCACCATGGCCCTGGGTGAAGTGATTAGTCTTTCTCATGACAAGAATGTTGGTGACGCAAATGGAGGGATTCTTACGCGATAAACACTATTCTCATCAGGATCTGATTCTTTGGGCATGAGCTCAGGATGAAGATCAAAACTGATAGGAAGTGTTTGCTCTTGGCAGATTGTGAGTCTGGTTCATGTGAATTGGGTCAATCTTGATTTCCTTTTTTAAGTCTCCTAAAGTCACAATGGGGTGGATTTCTGTTTGGCCTTATCCCTGGTTAAACTAGTCTCTTTTTGTTTACTTAGTTAATGTGAGTGATTTAATCAATTTCTATTCCCACCACAAGCAAAAAATATTAGGATTGATCATAGGCTTCTACCTCCAAAGCCTCAGAATATGAAGCCCAGAAGATTTAGATGAAGAAACAAAATATATTGAAAAAAGACCTTTAGATTCCTCCACTACCCCCTCTGTCATCATTTCATCTTCAACTGTAGGAAAAAGAACATAAAATTCACAAGACCTAAAAATTAAGCACCATTGACAACAGAAACACAAAATTTATGATACTCACCAATTCACTATCAACAAAACTCAAAAAACATCTAACCATCATTACCAAGATGATCAGGGGTCCAGTAGGCAAAAAACACAGAACCATATACATATATATATATATATATATATATATATATATATATATATATTGTAAATCCATTCTTTGTATTGTTTATGAAGATTTGATGTCTTAAATGACAATTGCTAATCCCTAAGCCAGTTTTAACTGGCTACATCTAGTCAGGAGAGTGACACATTTGTCATAGGCTTAAATGATTTTACTTTTAATGATTCATATGTCATGCCTTATCTGATAAATTTTATCAAGTTGAAAGTAAGAATCTTCAGTGCAGACGAAAGTTGGTCAACCTCTTGGCAAAATATGAAATATTCTAATATCTTTTGTAATTTTTAAAATACTGCAACAAATTATTTTTAAAATACTGCAACAAATTCAATCTATTTGCTATCATTATTTTTGCTCTCAGTTTCTAGTTGACATTTTCTTAAAAGAAAATCATGTCCCTTCAGGATTTAACGATTATAGCTCTCCACAACTTCCTTTTAATATCTGAATTGTGAAATACCATGATTGTTCTTAGGAAAGACAGGGGAGTGTCTCTTTTATTGCCTTCTCCATATTTTTAAAAAAGAGTTATACTTCCCCTGAACTGGTTGCCAAACAAGGTTAGAGAACATAATCAGGCTATTTTATCTACAACTCAGGGGAGAAAAGGTAGATTAATACTTTTCCTTAAGTCCTTAGTGTGTAATAACCTCTTCTGAAATTTAAATTTGTCCTGCAAATTATATGCATCAGGAGTTTATGTTATTAGGAAAAAATAAAGAAAAAAATGTTTGAAGAAGGCAGTAGAATAGACCATCAAAAACAGTGGTAAAAAGAAAGGTTTAGTCATTTGAACAATTCTTGAATTGAGAAAATATTAAAATGAGTATATCTTACATAAATCCAATATTCATCAAACTTTGTAAAATAAGTTAGCAATTCATCACAATAAATCTCTACTTTTCCTTTACAGTTTTGATAACTATCTCAATGTCTCAAAGATAATTGCCTATCTCTTGTACAGATTGTCATCAAGGATGTATGACTATTTTTAAATGTATTAGATTGGCTTATTAAGAAAATGTATTGAAATCTTTGTTCAATATGCACTTTCTTCTTTTCATTAACAGTCTCAGTTTGTACTGACCTGATACTAAGATATTCAAGTGAAAAAATGATGTAAAAATGTACAAAACAGTCACAAGTTGTATAATTAGTATTATTTCTATTTTTTGCTTTCATTAGCCCAATAGTGCCTACTGCCCCAGAATGGAGATGGTGGGGGGGGGGCATTAATAAGGAGAAACCTATAATTAATACTATAATTTTATAATTAATACTGGATTTTTTCAAAAATCTATAGTTAATACCAGATCTTAGAGTGGGCATTAATGGGTAAAATGACTTAAAGTTACATAAACACAACTGAATCAAGCATTCATCAAAACTATTATTATAGCCTAGCACAGTTTTATAATGAAAAAATAAAACCAAATGCAAAATTAGAGTAAAAGTGAAACTATTTAATGATTAGATTGATCTTGTATTGAGTTATCACACACCTATAGATACTTTTACATATACTAACAGACTGGTCAAAAACATATAGCAGCAGTAGGGTGTAGGACTGCCAAAGCCTACATGTATGGAACTTCCAGATTGGTCACAAAACTATCCAATTGTGGCTTGTCTTCTTGCTACTTCTGTGGGAGATACAAAAGTCTTAGTCTCTTTTTGCCTCCAGGACATGGATAGACACCGAGGACTCATCTGTTCCTCTTCTAACACTATACACCAAATGCTTTCAAAAGTAGAATTTTTATCATTCATTCACAAAAGGTAAAAGCTTTGTATGTCATATATATTTTTCTCAATAGAATAGATGTTATATTTGAACTCTCTTCCAACTTGGCACAAAGCTGATTTGAGCTCAACCATTATAACCGTTCTTATTATTCTTTGCCCTAACTTACTTCTGGACCAAAAAAGGAAAAGAGACATATCCAAGAGACATTGAGAAATTTGAATTGCTATTCTCTATAAAAATAAAAAAAATAAAAATAAACAGTCTGTAGTAGAAACCCATTTTTTTTTTGTTGCTTCTTTATTTATGCCTACAATACACCATAACACAACCATAAATTAGATATTGTTCATTTCTCTTTAAGTCCCAGCACATTACAAAAAGATCTAAATAAGACTACTCTCCATCCTTGAGTAATACACAATGTGGTGCTTGAACTGAATAGTTGGGCCAGAACCGGATTAGGTTTCAGATGCTGCTTCTCAGGTGATCACTGTGGCTGATGCAATTGAAAAAGAAAAAAAGAGAAAGAAAAAAAATTCTGGTTCATTTGTGTGCTTCAACATCAAGATTTGACATCTGTGACTAGACTTTGGGAAATGGAGAAAGCAAAGATTGTAAGATATCTGTGCTAGAAGGAGGGAACCTAAGCTAGCAAAATGGTTCCTCTTTTATAGTACCTGAACTTCTCCATTCTACCAACTTAATTAGGAGGAGAAACAAAAAAAAACAAACATTAACTGATTCTCAGCCCATCAGATCAAAGATAGGAGCATCCCCACCACTAAGGGCTTCAAGTTATCATGCCCAATTGAAAGCTCGTTCTTCCACTCCCATCTTGTTTAATGAGTATAATTGCATATTGCTACAGACTGCTAATCTCTAATAATAGACTATAAGAATAAAGAAATCAAATTTTATTACTTTACTTAGAGTAGACTAAAAAGAGATTTACTAATGTTTGAAAAATCAGCATTAATTCTGTTTCATTAAAACTGAAATTTTTTTTTCCTTTTCATAAAAAAAAAAAATGTTTTCCATTAATATCTGAAGTGGTATCCTTTCTTGTTTAATTCAAATTTCCTTTTTCTCTTTTTGGCTGATGTTTTAAACTAAGTTTTGCAATAAATTTTAAATGTTAACAGTTATTCAAATCACCATTGGCACATGTACCAGAACAGATATTGACATGATCAATATAAAAGGTTTCAGTTTTTCTAAGACAGCAAATCTCATGATTTCATTTTCTTTCTACTTTTAAATGAAGATTTAATAACAACCAAAAATGTAACTGATCAAAGATTTTATTTGTACAAAATATAAAAATACATTTATCATATTGCAATAAATTGAAGTCATTAGTCAAAATAGTTTTTACATACAAATTAATTTAATACTGTTTCATAACCTCTTTCTTTTCACATTTTCATTCTTTAAGAAAAATTAGGAAGTAAAAATGAATGTTATTAATGTTTCAATTTCATTTAAAGTTTATGAGGAAAGCTAATAGCCAACTAGAAATTTTATGTTAACCATTTTTTTTGTATCACAGTCATTAGATCTGTAAAGAGATTTAACAAATTTGTAGTATAACATTTGAAAAATATCCGAGAACACAACGGTTAAGAAATTTTAAAAATGTAGACTTCAAACTAAAACCAATTTTACTTGTGAAGTTATAACTTCATGAGTAAAATTGGTTTTAGTTTGCATTTTTATTTCAATATACTTGAAAACAAAATATAAAAAAAAAAGAATAATAATAGAGGAAAAAAGTCAGTTATTCTTCTGCATATTCCAACCTAAATAAATGAATGTTCTAAATCTTATTATGGTTAATCAGAGTCCACATTTACCCTCTTCACCACAATCTTCCTCTTTAACTATAAGCACAATCTTTCCCATATTTTGGTTGGCTTCCATCCTTTCATGGGCAGCTGGCAATTCATTTATAGAAAAGGTGCTGTCAAGAACTGGTTTTAAATCACCATTCTTAAAGTGGTCCAAAATTTTGTTTGAAAAATCTTTAACAAGTTCACTTTTATACTGGAGAGAAAAAAAAGAAAAAAAAAGTTAGTTCATTGGCTTTAAGAATAGTCCACAAACAATATCCACTCAACATTTAGTTACATGAAGAATTTTTATAAATTAAAAAGATATAAAAATATTTGATTATGCAATAATCTGTGCAACAGTGACCTTGAAATACAAAACAATGTGTTAAACAAAGAACAGAAACACAAACCTCATCTGATCTTGATCGAAGTGTTGTAGCTGTTAACTTAATACGTTTTGCCAACAACTGACCCAAAAGATTTCCATTTACATGTGGTCCACCTGGAAGGAAAAGGTACATGGATGGATGTAAAAAACACTGGGTTCCTGTTATTTTAAGTTTATCACTCAAGCTGCTGATTTTTATTTTAACATTGACATAAGTAAATATAATGTTGCTTCTTTATTTGGAGTGGGGATATCATTTCAACATAACATTTCAGAATATTTTACTGTTATGAAAAAGGGGTTTTATAATCAACTACAGATTACTTTTTCTATATTCCAAAGTGTAATATTTCAGTATGACTCTTGCAAAAATAAATTAATTTTTTTAAAATATTACACAACAGGATAATGCAGTGTTTCATTGGGCCCCAGTTGGCTTGCATTGCTTTCACTAGTATTCTAGAGATTTCCAATAAATGGTGTGGCCACCACATTCACCGAAAATGAGCCCAACTAAGCATTTATGCAACATGATGGGAGGTCTATTTGCATGCACGATACTGCACCTAAAATACAAGAGAGCTGTGGACAACTATCGAGATGTCATAGATCAACATTTCTCCAGAGGTGTTCCAATTGCTTGTGGAATCAATACTACATCGTGTTGCTGAACTTTGCTGATTTAAAGGATGTTCTACACAATACTACACACCTTTTGGCATATCAGTGTAATTTAGATTTCTAGATTTTTAAGTTATTTTAAGCATTTTAATTAAAGAATTAAACTTTTTAAAAACTTTTTCTTTCTTACATGCCGATCCTAATCAGACAAGAAAAAAAAGATAAAAACTTGTATTCTACCAAGAATACAGCAGATACAAATTTGCCATATTTTTTAAATAAAACTTACAAGAATGTTTCATAATATGTCACATATGCACATGAACAAATAACAAAAATTCAAAAAAAGAACTAACCGAGGAGTCCATATAAAATCCAGCGGCCATCTTTAGCCAGGCACTTGATATTTTTCTCCCAGTAAGAACCTCCAACACAGTCTAGTACAAGATCAACACCTTTTCCTAAAGTAAAAAAAATGGAAAACTGTTACTGTCTCTGAAGAGATTCATAATTTTAAACAAAACAAATTTCAAAGTAAATAAGACACCCTGGTAACATAAAATGAACAAGGCAAGTTGCCTTAAATAAAGAACCCAAAGAGAGTCAAAGGAAGTCTGTTAGAGTCAGTCAAGGAGAATTTCTAATGATATTATGGTGAGTAGCCTAAGCAAGGCATAATATTATAACCACTAGGAGCAAAAGTTATAACAGTGGTGATGAGGCATTGAAACCCATACAGTGTAGAAAAAAGTACTTTTCTTTAGCACACATGATAACAGTTATGAGAAATTAGAACCACATTGGTTTAATTTTTTTTCTTTGGTATCTGTAAAAAAGAGAAAAAAAAAAACAGATATTCTTTAAATATGGAAGAATTATTAGCTCAAGTGGTAAAAATACAATGGCAACAACAGCCGTTGTTGGAACTCCAGAAACAACAATGAAATTTAATTGAAATAATATGGAAGAGAACAAAAATTTTCCCAAGTTCTTTCATCCCCAACATGGTGGCAAATGCCATAGTTGAATTCAGATGATGGAATTACCTTTTCTGCTTATTTTAGAAGATACAAGAAAATTTCAGAGAAGAATGCAGTGATGGGGCAGACGAGAAAAAAACAAGTTTTGTCGAGAAAGTTAGCACCAGTAGAACATGAAAAATACTGTAATTTTGTACTATTGAAAAAAAACAGGAGAAATTTGCTTTGAAGAAACAGTAAATATTCTGACTAAAATTTTTTATGAGAAAAGTTTGTCATTCAATACTCATTGGCAGTGTATGAATCTGATGAAAAAAGACAAAAATTTTGTCATATATGCTGGAATTGTTAACAAGGCGTGTGAAAGATTCAAATTAAATGAACTGACTCCATGTATAAAGGGTTAATTTTCATTCATGGATTAATGGTGAAAAAAATGCGGAAATATGTGCTAGAATTCTAACAAAACTTGAACAGAATAAAAAAATAACACTACAAGAAATATTGTACAAATGTCAGAGGATCCTAAATCACAGATGTGATATGGAAGAAATTGAAGTAAAAGAATGCACATACAAACAATCTAAAGAAAAATATGAAAAAAGAAAAATTAATTTATGTTGCAAATGTGGAAGGTTGCATCTCAGAGATGACTGTTCCTTTAAGCACTACAAGTGTGGAAAAATAGGACATAAAAAGTCACACTGTAAAACTAAATCAAGGAAAAGCTCTCACGGAAAAAAATTTGTACACACCATTATGATGAGAAAAAAATAATTTCAGAAAACCAAAGAAAATTTGTATATGTGAAATTAATAATGTGGATGTAAAAATGCAACTAGACACTGATAGTGATATCACACTAATCAACAAAGCCACATAGCAAACGGAAAACCTATATTAAAAAGAACTTTAAAAATCGCATGTGGCATGTTGGGCAAGAAATTATTTTTTATTGGTGAAATGATTTGTAACATTTCATTTCATAACAAGTGTGTAAAATCTTATATGTTAAAAAAATACTACAAACTTATTCAGTACTGACTGGATTAAATTATTTGAGTTGTGGTTTTTACCTATGAATATTTATTGCACAAAAGTGGACAAGTTACCAGTTTAAAAAACAGTGTGAAAATTTAAAGAAAGAATTGAAAAAAAATATTTTATGGATATCCTGTCTGATGAGTTGGGTTAGGTTTCCAAAGTCAAAGCAAAATTTCAAGTGAAAGAAGGGTTGATGCCAGTATTTAAACCAAAATGTAGTGTATTGTTTGCAGCATTGGATCAAGTCAATGAAGAATTAAACAGATTTGAAAAAATAGGTGTAATTGAAAAGATTGGTGATTCAAAATGGGCAGCACCAGCAGTGTATGTAAAGAAAAAAAAAAAATTTTCAACTGGGTTAAACAAATGTTTAGAATCCCATAACTACTCATTACTAGAGGAAATTTCTGTGAATTTAAATGGTGGAAAAATTTTTTAGAAGCTGGATCTTTCTGAAGTGTTTTGCAAATACAGGTTGAAGAAAAATGTTCAGAGTTAATAACTATAAATATGTACAAAGAGTAGTAATACCTATCATATTACAAAAGCGGATATTAAATAAATTTCATAGTGGACATCAGGGAAATTCAAGGATTAAATCTCTTATGAGAAGCTATGCAGACTGGAACAGAAAGGACACAAAATTTTTCAAAATTGGTGAAAGTTTTTCCGAATATATAAAAATGAAAAGAAATGTGGAAAGACGATGTAATAAGGTCACGAATTTGAAAAATGATATATATGGTGAAAGGAAAAAAATGGGAACACAAAAGGCATTGGAATCAGTTAAAGAAAAGGTTTACTGAAGAAAGGCCCACAAGAAAGGAAGAACCTATGCAGGTAATGTAGGGGAATAAATTTTCCGCAATCATGGAATTGCAAACGGAATCATGGAATCGTTAGTATTAAACAGAATCTGGGGTTTTAATGTAATTTTCAATAATAAATAACAAATTAATTAAATGAATTATTTGATTTATTTTTCAGATTTTTTTTAATTCTTTCAATACTTAATAACTGTCTCTCTGATTTTGTTAAACATTTTAATATAACAATAACATAACAACATAGTTATTTCCTTAAAATTTGTTTTTACAAATCTTTGTAGGTATTTTCCTTATAAAACCGAAAAAATAATTAAGAACAAAAATGTTAACATAAAAAAAAAAGAAAAGATATTTCCTAAATTAAGAAATTAATGATTTTAAATTTGAGCAGTATTTCAACTTGGGATAAGTTGTTTTATTGAAATTTTTTGTGAATATATTGGCTAGTCTATTTTAAAATATTTTATAACTTTTCTAAGAAACTGTATTTCCTTTATGCCTCACACAATTTACAAGTAAAAGATTCTAAACAACTTGTAAGCTTGTTTTATGAATATGAAAAAGTAAATGCTATCACATGCCTACCATACAATTTAGAAATAAAGAAAAAACAATTCTCCAAAAACACCATTTTATGAAATGACTGGCTTGTCTAAGCTTACCATCACACAGAGATTCTCCCGGATTAATAATTGCATTATCTTCAGTGCTTCACCATTGTAAACAAATTTAAATTGAATAAAAAAAAATCCTTTAATAACATTAACTGTCAATGATTATTTTTTAATATTTTATTTATATTTTGTAGTCTAACCCAGTTGTATGAATAAACAACAAATTGCCAGGATGACTGAATCAAGTCAATATAGTGAATCAACCTCAAAAGTTCAGCCTGCTCCTCTCAAAAAAGAAAAAAAAATGACCCCAGTATCTAAAATTTGTGCTAAAGCCAGAGTAGAGCAATTTCCTGATGATTTTTATGCAGAAGAAAATATGTTATTTTGCAAATTCTGTCTCCATAGTGTTGACATTTTTAGGGTTGACACAATCAAAGATTACATCAAATCAAAAACTCATTTGACAAAAGTCTTCAAAAAAGTTGGCTCAACTGAAACAGAAGACAATTACAACTTTGTTGAAGAGTAAAGAGGTACAAGATGATATTGTCCTTGATTTTTTTGAAAATGTGCACATTGTCTGACATTCCCCTACACAAAATTGACAAAATGAGGCCATTTATATTAAAACATTGTAAAGAAGGTGGTGCTATTCCAAGTGTCAGTTGTGTTAGGCAACTTCATCTACCAAAATTGTTTGCTTGTCACTTTGCTGCCCTGAAAGCCAAGCTTGCTAATCAGTCAGCAACATAACAGATGAAACAACTGTCATGACCACAGCATTTTGAATGTAATTGCAAGCATTCGTGGGGAGTCATTTCTCATTGATGTTGTAACCTTGAGAGAATGCAATCATCAAACTGTAAGTCAGGTATGCATCCAAGCTGTAACTCATGTGGATATTGCATTTGAGGATATTATTGCCTTTCTAACAGATTCTGCAGCCTATTGCAAAAATGCTCATAAGGAAGTGTTGTCAAATGTCTTTGTTAACAGTTGCCATGTGTTGTGCTTAGCACAGATTTTAAATCTTGTTGGTGAAGTATTTCCACACTGGCCAGCATTTGATAATGTTACCCAGCTACAAACTTTCATCGTCAGCCTTTTTTTAAAAAGCCTAGTCGGAAAAAGTGATACTTAAAATGGCTTGAAGGTTCCTTGCCTAAGGAACAAGTGAAACTACTCCTTGTACCAGTGGCAACCAGATGGAATTCCTGGTTTAATGCAGACATATATCACTCATTCTTTGTACAGTTTTATGAAGGATTCTTTAAGCAAGGAAAGAACCATGGCCTTGCCATAGATAGGATACTAGAATTAGTAGATTATGGTCAGCTACATCATGCCTCGTACCATAATTTGTGCCTAAATCAGTATTTTATGAATGAGAACTCCACTTGTTTAATAACAGCTTTGACAAACTTAGAAGAAACTAAGTCTCCACTTGCATGTGTTGTATATAACATGATGGAGGATGTAAAACAGTATTTGCATACTGGTACATCAAAATCAACATTTGGCCTAAAAACTGATTGTCTTCTGTTGGAACTAGAAAACACAGAGAGGGAGAAAGTTATCTCAAATTTCCAAGATTTTTTTCAGCACATCTTTTTCAAAACTGAATAAGTACCTGGATGCCCACCCTGTGTATAACTTTTACAAGACAGCTCGCCTGTTTGATCCTAGACAGCTACCCTGTATAGGCCATGATTTAGACAGTGTTGCAGCCATCAACGACTTGCAATGTCCTTCTACTGGTCTTCTTGAAGAATTCCAAATGTATGTGAATTACCAAGATGATTTACCAAATCCTTTTAATATCCCATCATTTTGGAATGCAAATAAGAGCCAATTTCCTCTTCTGGAACAGATTGCCAATAAAGTCATATGGATGTTTCTTACCAGCATAGTTAATTTTTTCTGAATGTTAATTTTCTCTGTTAAAATTTACTCAAACAATATGAAAGTCTTACCCCAGAGAACACCAAGCAACTTGTAATGTTGTATTACAATGGAGATTTAGAGAAGACATTTGAAGATTAGATATTTCCCAAATTAAGAAATTAGCAATTTTAAATTTGAGCAGTATTTCAACTTGGGATAAGTTGTTTTATTTAAATTTTGAATTAATATGTTTAATTTGTTTTTTGATATTTTGTTGCAAAGATCCAGTTCTTATGGTTTAATTACTGTTTTGCAAAATTTTAGTCAAATTGTTTGACTTTATTCAGGTATTATACTTTAAATGTGATTTTTATATTATGAATCAATAATTATAAATCAATCTAAATCCTTTTACCTAAAAAAACAAAAACAATTTGAATGTGTTTTGAACGTGTTTTGCTATTTCTTTATATGCAATAAAACTTTGAATTATTTTTTGGTTTTTAGTTTTAATAATAATCATAGCATATTGTATTGCAATTTTCTTATAAAATACTATAAAAGTGGAAAAAATGAAATGTCCCAAAAGTAAAAATGGAAAAAAATAGAATTTATCAAAAGTGGAAATGGAATCAAGGAAAATTTGAAATGGAAAATTGGGGGCCCTAGCATTGTATGATATTTTTTACATACCAACACCACAAGAACTCGTTGAACGTACAAGTAGGCTTACCAGAAAAAGGAAATGTATGGAAAAATTAGAGATTAACCCAATACGAAAGAAATACAAATTTCAGTATGTGGCGAACTCTCCAGAATGAGGAGGGGGTAGATACTAAAAAATAAAATATTTACTAATGAAAAAAAAAAATCTCAAAATGGGCTGGGAGGATGTTGTGGAGCAAATAATACACCTCTGGTAATACAAAATGAATTAGGCAAGACACCTTAAATAATGAACTCAAAGGGAGTCAGAGGAAGACTGTTGGATTCAGTTGAGGAAAATTTTTAATGATGTCACAATATTATAACCATCTAGGAGCAAGTTATAACAAAAAATAAAACTTTTAAACATCAAATTATTTTGACCAGATTAAGTCTTGGGAGGCAATGATGTAGCACAGAGTGTTACAGGTCTGGCAGCAGTTATGGAAATCTTGCACTTTTGCTCAGAAATTATCTCTCAACTTCATAATCAACTCTTCTGGAGTATCTTTGCCTGATTTTTCCCTAGAACAGAATTTCTGAGTGATATGCACATAATTCTGTTCATGGTTTCTATCATCTCCAGATTTTGTGGTATCTCTGCAAATGTGCTCCTGAAATGATTCCTGTTCTCTCCAAACTCTACAATAAATGACTTGCTGCTTCTTGCTTTCCACTGGTCAAAAATCCTCCTCTGTAGTTCCCGTCATTAAAAAAATGTGGCAAACATTCTGACCAAAAATTATCATCCTATTAGTCTTTTACCACTTTTTGGCAAAGTATTAGAGGCACTAATCAACATAGAATTGGTTAAGCATTTCACACCTCATGACAGTATGGCTTTCATTTTTCTACGTCTACTGCCAATGTGCTAATGGTTATTACTGAATTTGTCTATCAGGCTTTAGATAAGAATGACAAGGCTTGGGCAGTGGTTTTAGATATCTTGAAGGCATATGACGGGGTTTAGCATGCTGGCCTTCTACTCAAGCTCAAATGTTAAGGTGTCGCTGAATAGATAGTTGGCTTAATCCAATCATAACAAATGAAGGTTGTATTCAAGAAATACAATTCTAGATCATTTCAAATTAATGCAGGGGTTCCCAGGGCTCTATCTTTGGATCTACGTTATTTCTTATCTTCAGCAACCTTCCTAATGTCATCAGTTTCCAACTAGGTATTTATGCTGATGACAACTATTCACTACTGTCTTCTTGGTGCCTCAACTGCATGAATTTAAGCATACTACTGGATTAACAACTAGGTCTCACCATTTTACTGTTGAGCTAATTAAATGTTACCATATGTTCTATTCTAATAGTTTATTTTCTCATACTTCTTGCCCGGGGAACTCTCTTCCACTTTCTTGCTTCCTTGCCACCTACAATCTTCAAAAATTTAAATGCAATGCCAATCATCATCATCTGTCTTTCTGAATCCTGTTCTTTTATTTCCTTTCTTCTCACTGAAGTCTTCTTATTCTCTTTCACTCCCAGTAATCTCTTGCATCTTAGTGGCATTATCATCTTTCTTGGAGTGAAATAAATAAAAAAGGAAAAAAAAATGTCATTTTGGTACCAGCACAACCACAAGGAATTGCTGGAATGTGATGGAGTACAGCAAGTCACCTTTGGTGCTCCAATCAAGATTTGTGCCAAGTTGACTCCTTAGTCTTTTCCTGCAGATACCCACAAAGCAAGGGGGAGAGTAATTTAGGAGTTTTTCTCCTAGACTGGCTGCCACCTAAGGCAAGAGAACTCAGTTTGAACCACAGCTGGAGGAAGTTAGATTCATGTGGCTTTCAGGTAGCTCATTGAAAATTGGTTATTTCTTAAAGTTAAAAAGAATGTCTGAATACTTTGTGTTACAGTCTCCAAAGCACATTTTGAATAAATCCGTTAAAAACAGATTTTGTTCCTCAAGGCTTAAAACAAAAATACTGGTAATGTGTTTTTAGATCAGTAATAAAAGAGAGAACTTTGATGCCAAATTCAAATGCCAAATAAATATGGGTTTGTTAAGATGATAGTACCAAATTGCTGCCAGTAAAGAACTTGAGTAGAGTTTAATGTAAATATCATTGAAAATAGTCATAGGCCAAAATAAAGCACTGAATTAGAAACAATTTGAGATAAAGTAAGATAATAACTGTTTAACCATACAAAATTTAAATTAAAAAGCAAATGTAGTTTTCAGAATTAAGTTCAGACAAACCAAGATACAAACATGTCTAAAAAACAATTGCTAAAAAAACAATGTTTAGCAATTGGTCATTAGCAAAAAAAGTTCTTACACACTATGCCCCAAAAATAATTCTCTTGTACGCATGCAAGAAAAATATAAAAAAGAAACTTAATTGCAGTGCCTTGCCAGCCAGTCATTTTCAATGCTGTATAAAAAAATACAAACACACACATATATATATATATATATATATATATATATATGAAACATTGTGATTTATCACACACCCTTAGGAGATAAATAGATTCTTTTTTTTTTAAGTCAATTTATTAAACAGGGTTTCTTAGGAATCTCGACCCGCACCTATCTTTGAGCCAGTTTAATGACCAGGATTTTTCAGGAGTACTGTCTCCAGCCTGCCTGCAATTGGGGTGAACTGATTAAAAAAGGAAATTGGCAAAAATAAAATTTTGACGGATAATCATAAAAGTGGAGTACTTTGAAAAACTGAACACCCAAAAGCTGAAGGGGTGGTCCCCTTTTCCAGAACACAAATGGACAGATAGGGGTGGTGAGTGAAGCAGCAGTCAGTGGGGAAAAGACCAGCAGTAAGTAAGTCAGAAATCACCAAGATGGTCAGGCATGTGAGTGTAAGGTCCCTTTTCCATGGACAGAAGTTAATGAGATAGCAGGAGTTCACCTTCTCGAAGCTGAAGGAAGACATTGCCAATGAAGTGAGAAATCATATTTTTTGCTACTTCCCAACCAGTGTCTTGAAAAGCATTTGCCATTATTCTTTGTTGAATTTGGTTACAGCTAGTGAGACAAACCTGTGAACATAGTGAGCTGGGTGTATATGCATACAGCCAACGTTGGCTGTCATCACAGATTATGCAGTGATGTGCAGAAATGCATCATGACATATATATATATATATATGTATATATATATATATATATATATATATATATATATATATATATTTACGTATATATAAATAAAAAGAAAGAATAGTAAGATATAAAATCCGGTGTTCTTATAGATATTTTTATTTTTACACAATAGTACTCAAACCCCGCTTTCGAATGTAACTATTAACTGATACAACGAAAATTAAAAAATTGAACCCCCTACCACCCCTTGTCTAGATGAATGGATTTCTCGGTATCCTTGGAAATCCTCAATTATGAATCTTTGCCGTGCCTTTAACAACCGTAAATTTTAAAAAATAAGTTACTCCAAAATTCGCTTGATGAGGAAATGGAACTAATGTCTTTGGTTTAATAAGAAAATTAAATTCAAGGGCTTTAGCTTCCATTTTTGAAACATGGTTATCACTGTGTAGCGAAAAACCATATTTTAAATCAATTAATTTATAATATTACATATATATATATATATATATATATATATAACAAAATTCATAAAAAAAATAAAACATCAACCACCATCTTGTAGAAAATATGATCTTTCAAAACTGCAGAACCTTGACACTGCAACAACTTTTGAAGCCAAATTAAGTCTGGAACTTCGTTCTAATCCAGTCACTGACCTATCTATGGAGAACGATCCATAATATAGTCACAGAAACAGCAAATACTGTCATCAGTTCCACTAGGACCAAGAATCAAGACTGATTTGATGAAAACAACCTGACTGAGGTAAAAATGAATGCTTGTCTGAGTCATGAACAAGACTGAAGATCCAGTCTCAAAAAGCAGCATTTCCAGAAGCTAAAACAGGAGTTTCAAACAAAACTAAGACAACTGCAGAACATTTGGTGGCAATAAAAAGCAGTCAAACTTCAGAGCTATGCAGATGCACACATGATCTCAGAAATTTCTATACTACAATGAAACAACTATTTGGACCAGTATGAACATCAACTGGATTCTTTCTGGCAGCTAATAATACAAACACCCTGACTGATCCACAAGTTAAGCTTCTTGATTATCCAAGATACAAGAAATTTAAATTCTTTATTAGGTCAGTTTACAGTTTTAATTATTTACAGACTTTGGGGAACACAGAGATAAAAAGTCTCACCATTTGTCAAGCTCATCACCTCTTCAGCAAAATCTTTTTTCTTGTAACAAATAATATGTTCAGCTCCATACATCTTTGAATTGGCTAACTTCTGTTCAGTTCCTGCTGTTGCTATGATAACAGCTTTAGCAAGCTTTGCCAATTGAATAGCAGCTGTCCCCACTCCACTGCCTGCTGCATGAATCAACACAGTTTCACCAGACTTAACTTCACCTGTAACAGACAAGTAATATAAAAATTAAGTAAAATGAGGACTATAAGAGTAAAATTCATGGAAATCTTTTGCAAAAAGCATTAAAATAGGAACACCTCCCTAACTTGAGATGACCAGAACTTGGCAGCTGATCTCTCTTTTGACAGCACTTTAACAGCTCAGTGGTGGAAAAACTGGCTGGGTTCATTCAGTGCCTCAAAAACCTAACTAGTGATGTTCCATCATCACTGAGCGGACCCTGAATTTTCATTGATCGCAATGAATGGGTGCACTCTCAATCCAAACCTCAAGTGGAACTCATGCATATGATCCATCACTAAAGTTGCTGGATGCCTGAACTGCTCCAGTAAATACTTGCTCCTCCCACTATTCCCTACCTTTACAAGAGCCAGATCATACCAAAGATGGAGTACTGCTGCTAAAACTAACTTGACAGGTTTCCTCTGGTTTTGTCACAGTTCTGTAACAAATATCATTGGAAATACTACTGGAGTAAATACCTTAAATGTAAATACAAGAACAATATTTTTTTGTTTTTTCCATGGTACTTCTAACATAATTCCATCAAATCATTGTGACCTTTCTATTGAAGTTTAATTTTGCTGGTGTGTTTCTATTCTCCTTTTGATTTTTAAAGCTCTTAAAAAGTGCATACAAAATTACCTTGGGTATGGAAAAAGAAACAAAACAAAATCTTCATGTGCTCAATAGCTTGATATTTCAAAGATTTTCAAATTCAGTTGAAGTGAATTGTGTTCCATTTTCTGAAACTATTGTACCTGGGTTTCCGAATCTGAAAAATAATTCCAGTAAATAAGCTACTGTTACTGCCAAAGTTGCTCTTTTGCACTTCAAAATTTCATACCATTTTGTAAAAGTTATCTACTACTATTAAGCAATCTCACAGGATACTCTAGTTTAGGAGAGATAACAAAAAGGCAAAATTTATTAAGTGCTACAAGAGCATCTTAGTAAATGTGAATAATCAAGAATATTTTATGAAGCAAATTAAAGTTTATTGGACTAGCCATTTTCATTTTTACTGGAGGAAAGCATAAGTGTATGTGAATGTATGTGTGCGTATCTTTCCAAGAGGGCACTGAAAAGCAACTCCCGCAACACACCGAATGACTAGGCATCCAGGCCAATATTACTGTTTGGTGTTTTATTAAATGATGACAAGTTTCTAGGATTTCTTGAATATAAGGATGATTTGTGTTCTTTTCTTTAATTGCTGTTAAACTAGATAGGGAGTCCAAGAAGATTATAAATTTCCTATCTTTTGAATTATCTATCATTTATGTGCCATTTTTATGGTTTGTAGATGAATGCATTGTTTGGTAGCCTGATTGGTTTGTGAATTTATTTGTGGCTGCTGCACCTATTCTATCTAGGATTTTTGATCTGTGTAGTATGGTTTATAGTCATGATATTTGTCTCTGAATTCTCTGTATATGCTTTTGTTGATTGTATCTTTTTTTTATGGGTCAATTTTAGGACTGTGTGAGGTTTGGAGATTGTCCATAGAGCTACCTTATTTATTGTGACTGGTGTTACATTATCAAGATCTTTCTTTATTTGTTCTAGTGCTTCTTTGATTTGAAGTCCAAATGAAGAGATGGCTGTTGGTTTATTTATATAGAACTGGATATATTCATCTTTTTTGGTATGCTGGGTTATTTGGGTTGGATTTAGTTTTACTGCATATTGGAGGGATAATTTTTCCCATCTTGGAGATATAGGTGGTTCATTGGCTTCTATATAGAGTCTTTGCATGTCCAGAAGGCTCAGAGACTTAATCACAGGCCTTGATTTTGTATGGTTTGTAGCTTTTAAGATAGGATTTACGTATGGCACTGTAAATAATGCATCTGTAGCCTAGTTTTCATCTGATGTGTGACCTATATATTCTGAGCATTACTTTTTGGTCAGCACCCCAGTTCTGTTTTGATATTAGTTTTTAGAAGCTTCAAAAGGCTTTTGGCATTTTTGTTTAAGGTAATCAATATGTGCTTTGCAGTTAAGTTTGCTATCTAGTATGATTCCTAGATATTTGTTGGACTATGGGAATTTAATTTTAATTCTGGATTGAGGTGATAGGCTCATTTTTGCAGAAATGCATACAAACAGTTTTTGTTTTGGAGAAACAGTTGATATATCTATTTTATGGTAAGTTTCATACCCTTTAAAAGAGATGTTGTCAGTTTCTTTGAGAAAGGTCTCCTGTAAGCAGACTATATTTGGATTGTAATCTGTAAGGAGTTGTTTGATTTCCTCATAGTTTGGTTTAACACCTCTACAGATCCATTGTATGATGCTTATGTTCTTTTTCTCCATTTGATTGGTAATTATTTTTAGTTTTGAGTGGATTAAAAAATAAGATGACTGTGTTCCTGGAAAGTGCATTATGGTTTTGTTTACAATTAGGACATTTTGTTTCATTTGGGAATGTGATCCACATAGTGGCTTCCTTGTGCATTGATTCTTACCTTTGGCAACTGAAACATCTCAATGGGTTAGGACTATATATTTCTACTTTGGAAATTGTATATCCAATTTTTATTTCATGTGGTGATTCTGGTGCATCAAAGGTAATAATGTGTGTTGGTGTCTATAATTCTATCCTTTTTTTTTAATAGATATTCTTTTTATATCTATAATTGTCTTTTTTTGATAGAATTATTGTTTTTAATTTCCTCCAGCGTACACAGTGAGAGTTTGGTGCTTCTTACTACACCTTTGGAAGAATTTTAAAATTTGAGTGGGTAGACCTTTACTGTTATATCATGAAATTTGGTCATCCTTAGTAGAGTTTCAGTGTCATATTTTACTTTTACTTCTATCAGTAGGGTATTATTTCTAAATTTTTTTATTTTTTATTTAACTATTTTTGGAGTTATCTGAGGTGCTAAGATTTTTTATATTACAGAATGTGACAACTTCATTATTAGTTTGCCTTTTATTGGTTCTGTAGGGAGACCACAGTTGTTTTCCCTTGGGTTGAGCTCATGAGAGTTTGGCCCCTTTAGAGAGGAGAACACTTCTGTTCCTTTTAGTTTTTGCTTCCATGTTTTGGGGAATGGCCTCTTTACTTTCCTGACCACCAGGGCACCCACACACATGGAAACTGGTCAACATGTGCATGGCCTAGCAAAAAAAACCTCCTCGTTCCTTTGGGACAATATAAACAATCATTTGTTTTGGGACATGTGTAAATCTTTTTAATATATTTATGTAAGTTGTTTGCTTATTAAATGTTTTGTTTGTTACACTTGCATATTTTGTCTTGCTATATTCACATTTAGTATTAGTGTATCAATGGCTACGCTAATGCTAATATTAGTATCGGTGTGCTACTGGAAGGCGAAAACACGTTATTCTTCCTAACATAAAATAGTCGGTAAACTCTGTGTGGCCGATAACCTATACTAATAAGTGGTGACTCCAACGTGTCGGCATATTTTTGCAATTTGCAAAATAACTGTTAGTGTTAACTTCGTGTGTCAGAGAGTTTTTTCTTTCAACACAAATAATTTGCGATATAGGAATGATGACCTGTATAACATGGCTTCCCTCTTCCTCGTGTGCTGCTTCTTCCATCCCGTATTTGAATTTGGCACCAGCCGGCAATGTTAGACTGCCTCACTCTTGGAGGCAGGCTTGTCAGTAGCTTACTGCTAGAGTTGACAACACCCATTAGAGGTTGGTAGTGGTAATAGCAGTGATAGCCACTTCTGACTTTTTGTTTAAAATATTTGGGGTCATTTGTTTTTTTTCTCTGTTGTACTTTGCATGTGAGGCATATTTGTGTGGTAACTATCCCCATAAAGAATATACGATATGGATGAGGATAAAATGGACGTTGTGTCAGCGATGAACACTGTCAGCCTAGCCTACTTTAAAGCGGACCCAGCTTTATTTTTCACACAGAGTCAGAGTGCGAACTGAGAGGAATTACCTCTCAGAAAACAAAATTTAATTTAGCAGTCTCCAAGTTGCCTCTTGAAGCTGTCCAGGAGGTGAGAGAAACTATTGTCCTCATCTTTGTTGGCATATTTATTACAACGTTTCGGCCGTTGTATGCTCCAGCCTTCTTCAGGTAGTTGGAATGTCAAACTGAACCCTTTATTTCCCTTTAAGTCGTGTATATTTCTAGTTCTACTTTTCAATGAATCTTTTTCTTTATTTAAAAAATCTCCAATCTTTTTGTAGGAAAAGAACCAATTGAAAAGAAAAAATAACATTCATTTTTAACACATTTCAAAGATCTACAGTTGATCAGTCTGGGAAGAGATTTTACAACCGAGTTAAGTTGGGGTGGAGATTTTACAGTTGATCATTCTGGAGGGATTCTTCAACTCATCCAATGTTTTATATCAACATTTTCCAATAAAAAAGCAAATAATTGGTTAACTTCAAGATATGCACGCCCAAATTTTTCAGCTTTTTTTAAGGAATACCACCTTCAGATTAGCAGCAGGATTTAGTCTGCTGCTAATCTGATCAGATCGAAAGAGTGTATGAGGCTGGCTCCTGCTGCTACTATGAAAAGAGCATTCCTTAAAAAATAAGATGAAAATTTTTTGATTGCATATCTTGAAGATAACCAAATAAGTAAACTCTTGTTTTTTTATGAATAAATAGCTTAGACTTCTTTCATAACATCATAGCAGTTGTTTTGAAAAAATAAGGGGGTTGTTATTGTGCAGGGACCAGCAAAATAGTCTCTTCCTAATTTTTAAATTTAAATTAAGGCTGTTCTAAAATGTTTCAGTTATTAAAATTAAAAAAAAAAAGAATTAAACTTATGTTTTGAAGTTAAAAGGTTTTTACCAAGGATAACTGGTCAGTCCAATGCTGTGTGTAGATGCTCTGAGTATATATGGTGATCTGTTCCAGGATTGGCACCACAGACTCATAAAATATATCATGGGTAAACATCATTGGGGCAATAAAATCCAAATATTTCTTAAAACCCATGTGTGTTATCATTTACTATCAAAATCAACTACAATCCTTATTTTGATTCAATGATTTTGCTCTTAAATCTAATCAGTATCCTGTGATATGTAAAAAATATTATTGGAAATTTCAATTAATCAAATTATTAATTAAACATATTAATAATGATGCAAATATTTTCAAATTTCATGGACAATAAGAGAAAAATATAAATTATAATCTAACAAAAACATTTGAATAAATGCTATATTTTATTTTTAATTTTAACTTTCCACCCAAAAGACCTCTGGTTTGGGAAGGAGCACAACTTAAAAAAAAAAAAAAACACCAATTTTATTTCTCCATAATTATAATCTTAAAAATTTTAAGACTTCCAAAAAGGCAACTTTTCTTTATTTCTTCAAGCAACTTTAGTCTAAATGAAAAATCCTTTGTATTTTTTTTTAAATATATTAAAATAATACATTTTTAGATAGATTAAATAAATCTTTATTTAATTACAAATATTTCATCTTAGGCAGAAGGGTTCAAAGGCTTTCAAAATTAACTGTAAAATTTTTAAGTGAAAAAAATGTAGGTAAATTGCATCAGAAGAAATTTCTTTTTGGATCATCCAAAGAAAAAAACTCCACTAGAAAAAAAAAAAAAAAAAAAAACCAACACGGTATAAAAATTTTTTTTATAAGTTTTTTAAAAACAAAATTATAATTTTCAAGTAACTTTTTCAGGGTATTCACATCATAAATTTAATTCTTTTTTATGTGTGATCTCATTTTTGATCTTTCTAGAAATGTAAAAATTAGCGATTGGAATTTTTTTCATTCAAATGACCAAATGTTGAAACCCTCCTGCTAAGTGATAACTATTTTCTCAAGGTTTTTTTTCCATCAAAGAACCTATTCATTATAAATTTAATTTATTAATGAATAAAATTCCAAAAATTTCATTAAAATTTCAACATGTTTACAGTTGATTTTGAGATCATTGAAAAAAAAAAAAAAAAATGATATTTTACTTTTATTAAAATTAATTTAAAAACGATCCAAAAATTATTTAGGTTGATTATCGCAATACAAAAACTGGAGTGTGTGTGTGTGTGGGGGGGGGGACACACAGGGGCAAATATATATATATATATATTTATTTCGGTTGTACAAAATATACAATATAGTGGGGGATGTCTCTTCTAATGTCCTAGTGTGGTCTTTTAGTCTCAGCAAGAGCTCGCTCACAGCAGGGCCAGATCAAAGTACCAGCATCTCAAACAGTCGGCCAAGCTTATTAAAAGCTGAGGTCACCAACAGGGCGGCATGTCATGTGTTTTGTGATCTTCCAAACAAAAAGAAATGAATGTGAAAAAAAAAATTCGAATTAAAAAGCCGCAAGTCCCCCACTGCCTCTGATATGTTCATTTCATATAAAACAAGAGGAAGACAGAACACAACAGAAACTATCTTCAGTCTTGTGCAGAATATCCTGAAAATCTTATTTTAAATGTAACTTTATAAGAAAATTATGTCAGTTTGGAACATGTGTCAGATTTCAGAGTCAAAATTTCTGAAATTTCTATTTAGGAAACTGAACAGTACATAAGTTAGAAGCAAAGTTGAAATTTCAAGAACTGCAAGCAGATGCAACATACCTAGAGTGTGAAGTAACTGGAAAGCTGTTAGCCAGGCTTCAGGAATTGCAGCTGCTAAACCATAATTAAGATTTTTTGGAATAGGCATCACATGATCTGCATTGACAGCAACATATTGAGCATATGCTCCTCCTGAAAAAGGAAATCGTCAGTTGATAGCTTATTAGTGAAATATTAATACTGAAAGGTGACTGATGCAAAATAGACTAAGGTAGGTAGAATAATTTTTTCTTCCAAATTACACCAAAACTAAAGTTCAAAATTATAATTATACCAACAGTTACAAAATGCCATAATTTTTCTGTATCAAGAAACAATTCCACAATCAGGATTAGTTTATATCTGCATGTCTCATTTCTGTATCCCTTACTGTAGGTGTGGGGGCACAAACAAAGAAAAATGTATTTTGTTAAAATTGCACTATAATCCCTGGAAGATTATGGTGAATGTTAATAACATAGTAACAAAATATATCTCATGGAAATCACAACAAAAAGAAATAAAACTAAACCAGCTAAAAAAAACAAAAAACAAAAAAAAAACACCTACTGCCCACCCCTCAATCTTTCTCCCTCCAATGTTTGCAGTATCTGTTCCAACTTCTGCAGTGTAGAATCCTTCCTCCTGGACTGGTCACCAGATATCTTTGCCCTTTGTGAAATGAACTTGAATTCTTCCATTGCAACCAATGAATTCTTGATTCTAGAGTATCTTCCTCGTTGCTGAAAAGATTCCAGCATTCACATGCATGGACTTGGTGCTTACATCTAAGATAATCTACCGATGACCAGAGAATTTTCTCTTGAAGTTGCTGACTACTCTTTCATGTGCTTCCATTTTTTGCTACTAAACTCTCATCTATCTCTTTTTACTCTATTGCTCCCCCTCTTCCCAAGACTGCAGTATATTAGATGCAATAGCTGACAGTATAAAAAAGCACTTTCTCACCATCCATCTGCAAACATCTTTGCTTTTGGTGACTTTAATGCCCACCACAACACGTGACTGAAACATTCTAGAGGTACTGTTGTTGCCGGTAGGCAGACATTAAATTTTTCCATTGCCCAATTCCTCATTCAAATTGTGGACTTCCCTACTTGTTTCCCTAGCCAAACTGAGCATCAAGCTTCTCTACCGGATGTATTTCTTACCTCCTTTCCTTGCCGAGCTTCACAATACTGCTGTCTAGGTAACTCAGATCACTTTGAGGTAGCTATTGATATCTCCTTCCAAGCATCCATTAAACAGGAACCCCTTATCCATAAAATCTATTTCCATTACCAGTATGCTGATTGGGACTCATTCTGAGATTTTCTTTGTGGTGCTCCTTGGACTGACATTTTCAGCCTCCCAATTGAAAATTGTGCCACTGAGTTTTCTTCTTTGGTCAAAGCTGGCATGGACAATTTCCTCCCTTTTCAGAAACACCAGATGAAACTGCAATCTCTCCATCATTGATACCATCATGCTTGGCTGCCATAGAACACAGCAACCACTATTTCTGGTTATACCAGCATGACTTGCTATAGTCATAACAGGGGCCTATTTGCTACTGTCAGCAACAAATGTAAGAGAGTTCTCAAAGAAGCTAAGTCCCTGTTTGCTGAGAGAATGAGGCACCACATAGCCTCTAAAAACTTTGGCTCTTGTGATTACTGGCATCTCTGTAATAAGATACAAAATAAATACAAGATCTCTATCCCCCACCTCTTCAATTTATTTGAGGTGTTATCCTCTGTTAATGAAACTGAATGCTTTGCCTATAAATTCTCCTCAAATTCTACTCTTGACTCATCTGGAGTATCCCTGCCTAACTTCCCACTGATTCTCTGTTGAGTGATATGCATATAACACCTTCAATGGTTCTTGCTATCATCTCTAGCCTGGATCCCCACAAAGCATGTGGAGCCGATGCTATTCCTGTAATAGTCATTAAGAAGTGTGCTCCTGAACTAAACTATATAATAAATGCCCCCTGCTTTCCTGCCTGCTTGAAGTCATCGTCTGTTGTTCCAATTTTTAAGAACTCTGGTGAACCATCCCACCCATCCAACTATCAGCCTATTAGTCTTCTACTTCTTTTTGGGAAGTTCTTAGAGACCCTAATCAATGTTGAATTGGTTCATCATCTCTCATTGCAGGGCCTTTTCTCAGACAAGCAATATAGCTTTTGTTTTTCCAGGTTAACTGAGTATCATGCTCTAGATAGAAATTGTGAAGCATGAGCCGTAGCATTGGATATCTCAAAAGCCTTTGATGCTATCCTCCAGGAAAGTGACTCGTTGTACCTTCTTGAGTTAACATTCCCAGCTGACATGATGTGGAAAGACTATATTGAATCCATTGCTAGGTCAGCTGCTAAGAAAGTCGGTTCACTGTGCTGGGCGAGACAATTTTTCTCTCCGGAATAAGCAAAAATTAAAAAATTATTTTTCATAAATGGGTCATGACCCATTTATGAAAGATAATTTAATTTTTTGCAACACATTTTTTAGACAAAGCCATTCATAAAGTAAGTTATCTCTACCTAATCAAAAATGAAAATTATTTCATTTGCATAAGCACTAGATGGAGATCATCACTCCAAAATCTAAGAGTCTATAGATGGGCTGATTATGGCTCTTACTGTTATTCTGTGACACTGGCAAATGAAAAAGAAAGGGTTAAAATTAAAATATAACTTGGAACAAGACGAAAACGTTTAATGTTACAGAATAACATAAACCAAAAGAAGCAAGCAGAAGATTTGAAGAAAATGGCCTTCTTGTCCTGCGAAAGATATTACCAAAAGGCCATCTGGAGAATTTAAACCCACAAGGAGTTGGGGAGAGATGGCAGAAGAGCACTCAGAGTTGGTTAACAGAAATTTTCTAAACAAAGCAAAAATAGAGAAATTAATTTATGGACATTGCTAAAAGTGAGGGTTATGAAAGCATCTCTGGAAAGGAAGTAGATTGAAAAATAATATTTGGGAATTTTCAGAGATGAAGGCAAAAGTTAAAGGAACTGATTTATTTATCCTGTCAAAAAAGCAGAAGATAGTAAACAATTTGAGAAACAGAATTTTATACCTTGCTTGAAAAAAATTGAGATAAGAAATGGGCCTATGAGGTTCATAAGTGTGATTAAATGAAAAAGATATCTGGAGATGGCTGCCGGAGGAAACAGCTGATAAATTTCTGATTATATAAACAAGACCTTAGGTTGGGAAAATTTGCTGATGAAAATCAAAATGAGAATTGCAATTAATGACTAGAAGCAAAGCCATGCCACACCGTTTAAAAATGGAATTTGTCAAAATGACAACCAAGGTAACAGGCTTAGGTGAGATACCAAGAGAGACAGAGGAATTGCTTACTCTGAGTCCCCAAACCCTGTCAGCCCCATGCCAGTCTTAAGTAAGAGTTAATATAAGCAGGGCACTGAAGCGACCAAACCAATTGGAGTAGAGTTGCAATTGTTCTGGAGGGAACAGATGATGAGAGACAACTACACTGCCGAAGCACACATGATCTGCTGCCAAAGAGAACTCCCGACTTGAGACTTATTCCAGAATTAGCTTTGATTGGCAAAGTGTCACTAGAGAAATCACAGTGGGAAGGGTTAAGTTTTTTTGTATGAAAAACTACATAACCACATAGAAAATTGACCCAAAGGATTTCAGTTTTCTTTTATTTTGTCTGAAAAGATGACACAGTTTCACTGTGGTTTGAACCAACACTATAATGGCCGACAACAACTCAGTCCCTATTGGCTAAATGATCAATAAAACACAACATGGATGGAGTAGAGCGCAGACTTAGGTGGCCAACATTCGATGATCAGCAGCAGTATCGACCTGCATGTGAATTGACTCAGGGCCGACCGATGAGGAGGGCTATATTACCACTTTTGCTGAAATTGAAATTTAAAAGAATGAAGAAAGCTGAAACGCAGATGATTTACAATATAGTCAAGTTGAAGGATAATATCTTGAAAGAAAGATACCAAGCAGTTTCCTGTAAGCATATGATTGCTGAACAGTAGGTTGTGATGAGTACTATTAGTTTGCAAAGAGTGACCTTCCCATCTCTTATATTCCATTGATGTATCTTGTTAGTCATGTTTCTATTTCTTGTGAACCTTGTTTGGGTTCTGTCCCTTGACATCCTTCATCATCTCTAAACATTTGAATTTATTTTGTGTAATTTCTATCATGATTTTTGGTTTTAGCTTTGAGTTGGGTAGGAGTTGTGCTTGTCCTTTTTTGTTAGTGGGCTTTTTGTTCTTTTCAGCCGATTCATCCTGGATTGTTTTTGGGTTTGTTTGTTTTTTGTTATAGTGGGTGTTTATTAGTTTCTCTACCCGCCTCCCTCCATGCTTGCTTTATTTCTGAGTGATTAGTTTTTTTCATTTTTCATTTTTTTCATTGTTCTGTCCTATCCTGGTTTTATTCAGTCCTTGGATGAGAATTTATAGTATGGGTACCATTCGGTTTTGAAAGTATCAGTTTTATTTCATTTATAAATTTGGGCAGTCATATGGTCCCAATTGTAGTAATTTTGTTACAAAATATCTCATTTTGTATTTTGGTAATCTGTGAGTAGATTTTATCTTCCATGTAGCCTTTCACAATTTTTCGTGCTTCTGGAAAATGGATGTTTTTATATATTTTACATTCATTATCCCTTTTTCTTTTTTCCAGATTTTATATGATCTGGCATAGGATGGGTGGTCTTCATCATAATTTGCACAACTGCAATTAAGTTTACAGTCATTGGTAGTGTCATTCAGAGCTCTCTTCCTGAATCTGCTGTATATTGTTCACCCATTACATGTATTTTCGTGGTGGCCAAATTTTTGGTATTTAAAGCAGCACAGTGGCTTTGGGATGAATTGTTCCACTCTTTCGTTGTTGTAGCGTATTTTTATTTCTTTACGAATGGTAGGTATGTTGAAAGTCATTATGTTTGCATAATTTGATTTTCTTTTCTTCTGGATACTCTCTTTGCATCCACCACATGATAGTTCTTAAATTGTGCAAAGAGAGAGTTCTCTACTTTGTACGACACCTTTAGAGGTATTTACTATTTTGTGTGGGCATATCTTTATTTTTTTTTGTATGAAAGGTGTTCATCTTCAGCAGAAAATCTGCATGTTTTTCTTCTTCTCCATTTTGATTATAATTGTGCCATTTCATAGAATTTTAACTGTTTTTGGGATGATGTTTGTAGATATGAATTTCTGTATTGCAAAAATTTGTAGATATAACCTTTTGTATTACAAAAGGTGACAGTTTTGTTAATGGATTTTCCTCTAGTGATTCAAGGACATGAATCTTGAAATGTCTTTTTGGTTATTTTCTGATTCACTTTCTGTATCGCTATCTGATAGTATTCATGTGAATTTTTTTTATTACTCATATTTTTTTTTTATTGTGGTTGTTCATTCATGCTCCCCACCCACCTTGGAGCCCCATATGAAGGAGTTGATGAGGGGGAAAATCCCATTCACCCCATCCCTCCAGGGCTACATAACTGATATACTCAAATATGGAGAGGAATTTGAGCATTTGTTGTATTTGTGAACATCCATCCAAGTGTAGGTTTTTCTCAGCATTTACAATAGCCATGTCAGATGCCTTTATCCCTAGTTAGATTGGCCCTACAACCACCACTTACTAAGTCAGTTTTGGAGTTAGGTGTGATGGATGGGAGTGAGTTTTTTTGTTTTGTTGGTCTGACTTAGAGCTTGACATGATTGATCAGATCAGGCCCCTCCAACCACCTGTCTAGCCCAAGTAAAGATTAAAGTAGTATGTTGGAATTCAGGAGTATTCTGTCTAACTCCTGAATGTCTCAACTACCAGGATCCCATCTTTAGGCATCATGGGTCACCACCCACAGCAAACAGGTGGCCTCATTGGAGGGGCGGGTGCCCCTCTCCAAAGATGCAGTCAGCATATTCTACAGCCCTAGCCAACACGGTGACAAAGCAATAGTGAAAGAAATTACTCAAATTATCAATTTGGTGTAGAATATTGTCAAAGTTGCTGATGAATGGAAGTGTAGAGCAATTGTAAGACTTCCCAAAATAGGAAATTTGGGTGAATGTGATATCTGGAGGGGGGTATTAATCTTCTGATCATCACTAGCAAACTTATGCCATACTGCATGTATATACCAAACTGTGAGAAGAACAAGCAGGATTCAGACATGGACAATCATGCAGTATGCAAATATTTTCCTTGTGCAATATCATTGAACAATTAATAGGGTTTTGCAACCCTTTACACATTAATTACATCAATTTTTAGAAAGTTCTTGACAGTGTTTATCAATCCCACAAAAATTCAGATATTTTTCAAGAGTTTTATACCAATTTATGATGCTGTGTCAAAACAATTGATGGTTTGGTTTGATTAGATTTTGCGGCATTTCAACCTCAATGGGTTATTTAATGCCGGCAAAATTTTTATTGCTGGTAATATTTTTCCTTCAAAAATCTATTGCAGGTAATATTTTTCCAAAAAGTATAGCTGGTAAAATTTTTTCAAAAAATGTATTGCTGGAGATATTTTTTTTTTTTTGCTGGTCATAATTTTTTTTTTAAAGTATTTCTGGTACTAAAATCCACTTTTACAATTCCATAATGTTTTGAGCCCGGGTGTTAATAGTTTTTTTGCTTGTCCAATTTATGCTTCATGGGTGAAGTGACCATAATTTCTATGCTCTCCGGTCTGTTAACGCTTTATTCCTTGTTAAGGGATGCTTATCAGGGAGGACTAATCCCATTCGCCCTGATCCGCCAGGGCTACGCAGATGGTATAGTTGTGATGAAAGTGGATACAAGCACCTGCATTCCCCCACCATATCTACCCAACTACAGTATGGTGTAAGGCTTCACAGCCATGTCGAAGCCATTATCTATCATCCCAACTAGCTCTTGCCACTATGTGACTAGCCGATTGGAATGGATTGGGCTATTCAAACCGCCTGTCTATCCCAGGTAGGGACTGAAGTGATGTGTTGTGGACACTCCTGGTCATTTTATACCGGATCAGGAATCACTCAGTCACTAGGACTCCATCCCCAGGCATCACAGGTCACCACCCATGTTAAATGGGTGGCCCCATTGAGAGGAATTTGTAGTTTTTGTGAATCAGTTTTTGTGAATATGTATTTTATATAATGCAATTTGTATTCCTGGTATTTTTATTATAAAAACCCATCTTTACACTTTCTTAGTATTAAGATACCAGTTTGGGGGAGGGGGAAATTATTTACCCATAGCTGGGACCCTAACAGGTCCTACCACTTTGGGTCAGGGTGGATTTGGGAACAAGAGCAATTAAGAAGTGGTTCCACACTCCTCAAAACCACCCAATCAGAGGCTTTTCTGCTGGATGCAGTTTATTGTCATACCCAGGATGAGACAGTTGATGGAGTAACAGATTTCTTTAAAGACAGGAGTGCTGCAGGTTGACTACCATTGCCATTTTTCTTCCTCATAGTGATGCATTATATACTGACGAAATCAGTATACAAACAACAGTTTGGTGTACAGAAAATGATTAACTAATCTGGACTTTGCAGACAATTTAGCTTTATTTGCTGACAAATGCTAAGAAATATAAAATATGACAGACTTATTGAAGGCAGTTAATTCTAAGTTTGGATTGTAGATAAATTCTGAAAAACAAAAATCCAAAAGATTGGGAACTTAGATGATTGCATTTTACAGTTAAAAACTGAGGACGTTGATAACTGCACTTACCTTGGAGACATTCAATCTAATTCTAGTGGCACAATCCAAGAATTTAAAAATGGAAAACTAATGGGGGAGTCGAAAAGATCCCATACTGTTGAGTCTTCAAATAAGATTAGTCTCAGAGTGAAGCTCAAATTATACAACTATTGTCCTCTTAACTGCCAAAGTCAGCCAGTTAAAGTTGCTCTAAAATAGATACTTCAAGATTACAAAAAAAAAAAAAAAAAAAAAATCAAGGGTACTATTACACTCAAGATTATGATTTTCCCACTTTTTTTTTCGGTAATCTTTATCAAGACAATCCCCAAACAAGAACTTCAATTCAATCAGGTTCAAGTCAAGGCTTAAGAGAATATAGTTTGAATCAAGGAAGAATGTGATGGGGGAGAAGAACAAGCAGCGATTTCTTTTATGGGAAAATATTGTGGAAAGAGACAAATTATGGGAAGGAAGAAAAGTATAAAGCTCAACCAAAAATAGGGATTGAGGATTTTTTTGTTTGTTTCATACAAGAAAGGTTGCAAGAAAAGAAGAAAGAGATTTAAGAGTAAGGAAGAAAAAAAGATTCTGGGAGTTAATTTTATTTTTTTGAACCACAGCGAAATACATTGATTGCTCCATGAGCAATTAATTTAATTAAATCTGCAATTTCTTGTCAAAAATATTTTTCATGGTCCATTTTCTTTGGATTTTTTATTTATTTATTTTTTTTTTTTTTTACATGGGCAGCATTTTTAATTACTTCACAAATAGGAAAGGATTAGAAGTTTTTGGTAATCGACTATATTCAGAAGTTATTGTCATGCTACAAAACATGCTATTCCAGAATCTACTTCAATTTATAATTTCTAGCAGCATCCCTCCTCTCTGATCAGAGATATTGGGATAATCCATTTTCTTAAACTTACCATTACAAAGAGCCATTACTTTATCCCCAACTTTCCATTTGGTAATACTTGATCCAATTTTATGCACAATTCCTGCAGCTTCTAAACCCAAAATTGAAGATTTTCCAGGAGGAGGTGGATATTTGCCCTGACGCTGAAAAGAAGACATGCACAACAATACAAGATGAATATTATAAAAAATAAAAACATTATAAAAAATACTTTTTAAAAGAAAAAAACAAACAAACAAACCACCAACTGGTAACAGTTTTGTAGTCTAAATGATTAGTTTAGTTTTCAACATAACCATAAACTAGTTTTATTTGATTCAAATGATATTTTTTTCTGGTTACTTTTATACCTTTGCTATATACAGTATTTAACTTTTGAAAAATGTTAATTTCTTCGAGTTATTGAAAAAGTATTGGGTATTCTAATTGTTGGAAGGAAACATAAAGGGAGATAACTCCAAAGTATTGTAAGAGTTATCCCACTTGCTTGGGACATCGTGACGTCAGACGTCACGTGTGGCAATACAGAGAGAGATCCAAGATGGCGGACTACACCAGGACACGTGTAGCAACGTCTCTCCATATTTCACTAATTCTTTTGTAGAGTAGTATTAACTCAGTTTATCTAGTGATTAATAAAATGATGTAAACCTAAAAACGTTCTTGGTAATTATTTCCAATCAACTTAGAAATATGTCTATTATTTCTCGTGTAGCTATAGAGCTACCCCAAATCCAAACTGTCCGAATGGAAAGTCACCTGCAGAAGCCTTGATGAATAGAAAAATACGGCTACCAATTGATATTATTTGTCCATTGCCAAGCAATTCTCCCAAGAGAAATAAAACCATGGAAAGACAATTCAACCACCGCCATGGAGCAGTGTCACGTCAATTTCTACCTGGACAACCTGTGTGGGTAAAAGATTACCGCAATGGTAAAGAAAAATGGACCCAAGGTTACATAATACGCCGTTCTGGTAATGTAATCTATGATGTAGATGTACAATGCGAATCAGCTACGTCATTCATACCTTCCTGAAAGACAATCTAATGACACAGTCATACTCTTAAACGTTTTACTGGACACATTTGAATTATCCCAAAGTGTTCAAACAAAATGTAGTAAAGAAAGTAAGTCTCAAAAGAAATTACCAACTAGAAGGACGCAGCGTAAGGGCAAACCAACCTCATCCTTACAAGTAGATCCTCAACAATCATCCTACGACTATCATACTTCAAAGGGAGGTGTTGGAAGGAAACAAAGGGAGATAACTCCAAAGTATTGTAAGAGTTAATCCCACTTGCTTTGGACATTGTGACGTCAGACGTCACGCGTGGCAATACGGAGAGAGATCCAAGATGGCGGACTACACCAGGACACGTGTGGCAACGTCTCTCCATATTTCACTAATTCTTTTGTAGAGTAGTATTAACTCAGTTTATCTAGTGATTAATAAAATGCTGTAAACCTAAAAACGTTCTTGGTAATTATTTCCAATCAACAAATGCATTGCTCGGTCCTCAGAACTCACGCAAACATAACACTAATATATTCAGAAGATTTCAGATTAAAGATTTTATGATAATTATTAGATTATAGCTATTCAATAAAAACAGTATGTATGATTTTACAAATTCCTATGAGGTTGATGAAGGTGTTTATACTAGATTGGAGACAATAATATTGAAATTTGTAATGTAAATGCGATGAACAAAATAGTAATAATAGTATTAATGTTATAGAATAATGACAACCTCTTTTTTTGTCATGAGAATCTCCATTAGACTAGCTAGAGTCTTAATCCTATTCAGAAAATATACTAAGATAACTAACAATTCTGAACTACTAAATACCTGGCATATAATTTGTTTTAAATCAATTGAACAATTACAATTGTTCTTCAGACTTTTATACCAATACTGAAGAATCAATATGGATTTTTGAAAAATAAAGCATGATCTTGATATCGTACAGTTTACTGATGAGCAGGAAATATTTCTGCAATATCACCAAAGCATAAGCGTATATCCATATACTAACTCCAGTTTTCAAATGGAAAATACAGGAAATATTCTAGTGCCATTGGAAGGAAGGAATTCACCTAACCAATAAGAAAGTGTTAATTAATGATAACTGCTATACAAGGATAAAAACAAAAGCAGAAATTTGTAAATGCAAATAATACAACAGTGTACGGGTGCACCTTCAAATGTCTTGCTGATCAGTGTCTGGCAGCTGATCTCTCCTCTGACCAAAATCTCACAGCTCTATGGGAAAAAACTGGCTGATATTCAAAACTAAACTTGTAAAATTTCATCATCACCACTGAACAGACCTAAATCTGCACCATTCCTGATGAGTGGCCATGCCCTCAAAGAGTCCTTACCTTGAACGCTTGCTGTGGCCAAAGCCTTAACCTCAAATGGAATGCATATATTTGTGCCATTGTAAAAGATGCTGAAAGAATAGTCAGTTTTTTGGATTGCTCCAGAAAATACCTAATTCCTGCTGCCATGCTCTATCTTTATAAGAGTCAGATTAGTCCAAGACTGGCGTATTGCTGCCATATCTGGGCAGGTGCTTCCCAATCCTGTCTGTCTAGGTTCACCAAAGTTCACAAATGCTTACACAGCTTTGTAGGTGGTAAATTATTTTCGACCATGTAACCCTTATCCTACAAATGAAATGTCGCCAGCCTTTCACTACTATATCGCTGCCATTATGACAAATGTTTGGATACAATATGTTCATTAATGCCAACAGCTCTGACCCTCACAAGTAAGACCATCCCCATTCTATTTGTGTTTAATAAAAACGGAGTTCCACTCAGGCAGCTTCTTCCCCAGAACTGTTACTTTGTGGAGCAAAATCTCAAGTGAATGTTTCTCTGACAACTACAATCTTGGTTTCTTATAAAAACTATCCCACTTGCTGGCTATTGTGGCATGTGGGGAGTGGCTTCCTCATCTGGCTTGATTCAGTAGTAGCAGTGGAAATAATCAGCAGGGTACAACTGGGAGTCCCTGACATTATAAAAACCTCCTTTTCATCTTCCATTTCAGCAGCCTCTACCTCATGGCCAGCACACTCTTTCCCCACTTTTCAATTTCAGCTGCTCTACATTCCACCTTCTTGTTCAGCAGGCTCTATCTCAGGGCCAGTTTTTTTTCCATTTCTCACTTTTAGTGGTTGCAACCTTCAAGCCCAGTTTGAAGGGCTACACACAATCCTCGTTGTTGAAGATGAAGCCTGTCTTGGTAGCTTGACCTTAGTTTTCTCATTCCTCCTGTGGGAATTGGCAGAGAAATCTCCCTTCAAAACCTTCACCAAAGGAAAACTACACACAACCCTTGCTGCAAAAGATGAAGCTTGTCCTAGCAGTTTCACTTGGATTTCTTGTTCCTCTAATGGAAACTAATGAAGAAATATCTCTCAAGAAAAACAATTACTATTCTCAAGAGCTTTGTTAACTGGGAAAGCCTCATTTTACTATTTTGCACTTCTTTTTCAATCATAAATAAAATTGTTGAACAATTATTTTCAAGCTTTGAGTTTTTTGTTCATTCCACTCACACTGCTGAACACAAACACACATGTGACTGGGGAAATTCCCAACATTTTTTAAGTCTAGGGTCAACTGATATCTATCCTACCCTCCCTTATAATACTCTCTTACTTCCCCCCTCCCTTACAATTTCTCGGTAACCCTCTGCCTTCAGTTGGATGAACTATTGGTAAAAAAGAAAATTAAATCAGGATGATAATTCTTACAAGATAAAAATGTCACATTTGTTTACCAGCATAAAACTCATCTAGCAGACAAAGTTTCAGATCCAATCTAACATTTTTAATTTTTTTACACTAAGCCTTATATTAAAAAGAAAAAAAAATCTTAAAATTTTATTCCCAAGTTGCATACTTTCAAAACAAAGCAAACCACTGAATATTATAGGCATTGTTAATTTTAAGTTGTTATATCCAAATTGGCTGTAAAATGGTTTTTCACAGACAATTTCATCTAATAAAAAATATGAGCTTTCTAACCTAGTCAGATGAGGAGTAGTCAGGTGTGCCTACATTTAAAGAGAAAGAAAGAGGACATGTTATGGATTATGGCTCAAAATTATTTAATTTATATCAAAATTTTTTAACATTACCTGTAGAATGTCTGCTCTGTTGACAGCACTAGCATAAACTTGAATCAGAACTTCGTTTTCTGTTATTACTGGAATTTGAACTTCACCCATGTGAAGACTTTCGGAAGAGCCAGTTTCATTAAACTGAGCAGCAAACATATTCGTCTAGAAGAGAAAGAAATGGTGAATAAACCATGCTTCTGGAAACAAGTAAACGGCTGGGGTACAATTATTTATTAAATTAAGCAATCTGACAGAAGTTTAATTATACATTTTTGCTTTTGTTACAAAATTTATGATGGGAATATAAAAATTAAAAAAAAGCATACTTTTAAGTTTTAAAAATAAGAGTCAATTAAAAAAAAAACAACTGTTTTCAAAAGAGACACACGTTTTTGTATTAATTAAAAAAATTAATTTATTTTTAGATGGGCACTTTATTAATCTTTAAAGGGTATGTTCAAGTTTCAGCGTACAATGTTTTCTGAGGTGAGAGTCAATATATAATCAATATTAATTTTCCGTCTATCTCTTGGAACACTACTTTTATTTAGTGGGTATAAAACAATCTTTAAAAATAAAACGATTTGGTAGTCGGGGAGGTTATAGTAATAATTGTGTTTACTCGACTCATTCAAGCAATTGTCCAACTTTTTGAAACTTCAATTTCTTAAAGAAAGTGAAAATGGAGAGAAAGAACAGCAATTTATTTTAACTCATCAAAAAAGTTATTCCAATTATGGCAAAGAAGTCGCTTTATTGGGAAAAAATAAGAGTTTTTGTTTGTGTAAGAAATCTTGTTCACTAACGTTGCAAATATAATCACGCTCATAATGGAAGTTTAGAAAAACGTGTAACTTTTTTTCTTTTTTAAAATACAAAGTTGGTGCTTTGTTTAAAACAGTAAAAATATAGGTGTAACAATAGCTAGTGTTTTTTTATGTAATCAATCCTCCTATTTCTTTTTGGCTACAGGAAAATAAAATTAACAATAATAACGGTTATCGTAAAATTTGAATTTGCCATCCTTCCTCATATTTCGAATAATTTTTTTACAAAATATAAAAACAGACCTACAAAACTTAAAAGACAATGATACACAAACAGGATTCTTAATTGCCATAAAGTCAGTGCTTTGCGTTTTGTATAGTCTGCCTAATAACAGGACTTTTGACACACTCATAAAAGTAAAACTCAAAAATATTATTAACTTAAAGGGAAACATATTCCTACCGTGAATCCTACTGATTAACTAACAATCAGATAAAACGTGTATTCAAGGCCAATAATTATTAAAAACGGCGATTTAAATACTAATTCAATGTCAGTTATTTCCCTTGTATTTTGTGCTTTTTATGAACGTGACGGTGGCGTATTGGATCGCGGCTCGAATTGAGGAATCGGAAAGTTGAATTCGAATTCCAGTCATAATCCATTACATTCACTTACGTGCTAATACTCTTGGGAAAGGTATGAATCCTCCTCTTCTCCCTCCCAGCTATGAATAAATAGCAGGACAGATAGGGTTCTATAGCCCTGGATGACAACTGATCTACTGCAGAAAGAAATGGTAACCAGAAAAAATCTGCTTTGTCAGTCATGTATAGAAAGATACATGATCGCCTAAGCGTGTATCACACATGGTACATAACTGAACTGAGTATTCATTCGGTACCTCCCAAATCATGCACTTTGGGCACATATAAAAAAAAAACAATATTCCTGTTTTTTTTTTAAATTACCAGAAATTGGGAATTATCAGATTTCATTGAGATTTTCAGTATTTATTCCTTAGTTAACGAACCTTATATTGAATATTTTTATAATTAGTTTTTATAGTGCTACATTCTTTCTATTCTAATAATCCGTTTAAGAACATACTCCAATCCTTAGTGACTGAATGATTGAAATGTATCAATCCAAGAAGGAACAATGAAACTCAGGGAATTGTCCTTTTCAGAGCCACCAAAAAAATTATTGAATGTTTTCATTATTCTGTTCATGTTGTTTGTATTTTGCCTTATTAAATTTTTGCTGTCATAATAATGTTAGAAATACTATAAAGATAAAGAAACCATTTGAATCTGATGGAATAAATTAAGTGTTTGTAAGTGACCTGAAAAAAATTTCCACATAATTTTTCTAATAGAATAACCTTTACAATAAAAAAAAAGAATTGAATAATTAATTAATGAATTCTGAAATTTTATTAAAATCAGATGATTTTCTGATTTTTAGTATTTATTTTTAAATCTGAGGGTAAGGTTTTCATATTAAAGTGTGCATAAAGGTGTCTTATGACATTTTTAATGTGCATAAAGGTGTCTTATGACATGAAAAGGAATATAAAAGTAAAGGTTATCAAATCAATAACTTATCAGTTTCTTCTGTTTTCTTTCAATGAAAATAAAAAACAAGCTTTGATGGATACAATGAAATATTTTGACATCAATAGTTAATAAAATTATCAAAAAATAATTTTAATGAATAAAAGTACCACTTACCTATATTTAAACCTTGTTTTCTTTATTTTTATTTTTTTATTTTTGTTTTGATAGTGTAAAAAATTCAAGATTGTTTATTCAACGTTTCATAAAGTTTCAACATTCATAAGCTTTTTTAATCTTCTTCAAAGAAAACAAGTTTCTTGGCTGTGTTGGATTGGGATGCTTTTTTCAATGAATACAGCATAAATAATGATTCAAACACAAAAAACAAATGAACTTAAACATGGAGATATTATAAAGTATATGGTTGCAAAGGAAAGAACAAACAAGGATTCAAATTTCGACAGGTGTGTATTGACCAATTTTCAGAATATATGCATAATACTCAATGTCAGTATATATAGTTGTGTGAAAAAGACTTTTCTGGTATGGATTCACCAGTACAAATTCATGAGGTATCCACTGTTGGTAGCATAAGTGGAATGTTGTTGGCAGGGTTTATTCATCTATCTTAAAAAATGATGCCATTGAAGTGTATGGATGGATCACTGGTCAAGCAGGTTGAGTTGATGTGACACCATCAAGGTGTTAAGTTGCTTCTTGTTAGTAAGGTGTGACATTTTTATAGCTGTGGTTTAACAGGTGCTAGTTATTTTGAATGTGGGTAGAGTTTATAAAGCCTGAATTTGGTGCGTATGGTGGATCAGTTGATCAAGGTCATTGTGGTGATGAGAGTGGCTTGTAGTGGATTAGTGAAGCTTGATCAAGTGGGAATGTCTCTGCTATTTTTGGATTTGAGTTGGATGGGAGAGAAAACAAAAATGGCAATAACCAGCCTGTGAAGTGGTTTGAAAATATAACAAAATTGTTGAGATATAGTTCTTTAGTTATTGTTGGTAAGGGAAGTAATTTGATATAAAAATGTTGTTGGTATGGCCTGGAGTTGAGGGATTTATTGAGTTGGTTGATCAAAGTCATGTTGGTGATGTCAAGACAGACCTGGAGTGTGATAGTGAAGCCACAAATCTGGTTGCCATTACAGTGGACGTGTAAGGAAGGTGATTTTGAAGGAAAGTGAGTCTTGGTATGTTTGGTGGGTTAGTTGACTGAGGTCACATTGGAAACAACAAGAGAGGCCTGGAGTTGATTAGTGAAGCCACAATCTGACTTTGTCAATACGGAGGGTGCAAGCAGAATGTCTCTGTGGGCGTGGGTGCTTGGAAAGTTGTCATTTTAGAGTTGCCTTTTTAGCAACTGGATGTGGAGGAAAAAACCTTGAACTCTACTTTAAGATCTAAACAGCCTGGTAAAATTCAGCTGTAACACACTACTTTTTTTCTTCCATCTCCTTGTAGGCTAGTATTTACCATGACCATGTTAAGTAATGAATACATAATTAGCTTGTTAGTAGACTGACAAAAAGTATACAGTTTGTATTACAGCAGACAATGCATGACCAACTGTCTCCACTTGTTACTTTTCTGGTCTTGACTATCAGTACCACTTCCACTGTGGCAAAATGGAAGGATCAATTTATGGAAAGTTGAAGGGGTGAAGATTTAGCCTTGTCAAAATATTTGACACATCCACAAAAAAAATAAAGGAAAAGAAAAAAAAAATATATTCATGATAATGGAGTTGCTATGGGAGGAGAAAGGATATTCCTCATTTTCATTTCCCATTTCCATTGCACCATTGTGTCTTCTTCAGATGTCTGTTAAGTCTAGTAATGTTCAGGGAATTTCAAACTGAACTCTTTATTCAATCTATGGCAATAGATTGTTCTCATCCTGTGGTTCATGTCTAGGATTACATTATCTTGGTCAATTAATCAGTTATTGCTTATTCTGTTTTATCCGATTTTGAGAATATCCATACTACTCAGCCCAGGGATTGAACTCACAATTATTATGTCACCAAATTCATTAACCAACAATTTACACCTCTAGATTCAGAGAAGTGGTGACAGAGGCAACCAAACTAGACAACAAGGCTTGAAGTTCTGACTTCAGGATTATTTAATATATTAAAATAGACAGTTATGTGCCATGTGTGATACACACTTAGGCGATCATGTATCTTTCAATATATGACTGACGAGGCAGATTTTTTCCTGCAGTAGATTGCCATTTCTTTTTGCAGTAGCCCGGTCTGTCCTGCTATTTACCCGTAGCTGGGGAGAGAAGAAGAGGATTCATACCTTTCCCAAGGGTATTAGCACATGTGAATGTAATGGATTCGACTGGAATTCAAACTTGGCTCTCTGATTCCTCAATCTGAGCTGCTACTACATTACTCTACTGTGCCTCCCCATAACATACCTGATCACAATTTAATCATATCTTAACTTGTTAATGTATTGGTCTGTGATCAAGAATTAAGGTCTGAAATTTCTAGCTTGATACCAGCTTGGTTAAGATTATCATGGTGAATAAAAAAAAACTTTGACTTCATCCCTCAGTGTCAATAGAAAGTCGTACTTACTTATTTTATTTAACCACCTCAATAATTCAATAGTACAAACTTTCACCTTGAGTGTTAAAGTAAACTAGATTTTTTTCAATCCTGTATGTTTTTTTGTAATTTCCGTTACTGAATTAGTAAATTTTTCATCATTATTTTTTTTGTTTATTTATTTGTAAAAAAAAAAAAAAAAAAAGTTCCAGGCGAGAAAGAGTATCTTTTATGAAAAATGCCACGTTTCTTCGTAGAATATCAAGGACTTAAGTTATTCCCCTTGATATTTACTTCGGCTGTTCCATCATACTTCTGATTCCCAGCGGTAACACACTGTAAAAGAGAAAAAGCTATTATATTAAAGTTTTAATTATTTCATTTTCATTAATTTAACATTCTAAAGTCATTAATTATTTCATATCATAAACTGTTCGTCATAGAATGTTTGATTAAAACGACTACACAGTAAAAATACTCATGAAGATTTCATTTTTGACAAAGTTTTTTTTTGTGGAAGCATGTCCCATGTCAGATTGTGTGACGCGGACATTATTTTGTAGCGATGTGCTTTGAAATTGGATATAACATTTCACGTTAGTTTTTCAAAATGTCGGTAAGTATTACAGTTCCTACTGCTTCTGACTATATATCGGCCAAGGACATTTGTGATGATTATCAAAATTGTGGATTAGGCAATTTAGACAAATTAGTTTGTGTTGGTAGTGTCTTAGTCGGTTGTTGTCATGTTGGTTGGTAGCAGTCCAAGTCAGCATTTTTGTTTTGGATTATAATTTACCAAACCAGATAATTGTTTACCTCTTGTATTGATATGTATACTACCCGAAAGGTGTAAAGAATAAGATTTTAAAGATTTTAATAATTTAAAAATTCTTGATTGAAGCTATTTCTGATTATCGTACACACACCCACATTTAGGTGTCAAACAACTGTCAATCAGTAAGATTTACTTTGTTATTTTTTCTACAATTTTAAAATATTTTTTCTTGGTGTAATTAAAAAACATACGAATTAGAGATTTTTCTAGTTGATCGATTTCGCTCTAACGCATTAACTTTACTAAAATGTAAGGTTATATTTCAATTTTACATTTTTCTTTTTCTTCCTAAACAACAGGAAAGAATAAAATAAATTATTTAAAAAACATATTTATTTTCGCTGTCAAGAAAGAAAAAGAATATCAAATAAACGTACAATAATTTTTGAATCGTTGTTTTGTTGTTATCCTATGAATATAAATACCAAAAAAAACAAAAATCATTTTTCGTGTTAAATGAGCATTTCTAACCCTCACACTTTTCACATTCTTCTCTTATTTCTTTTTGTGGGTGGATGGTGAAATTAACTTTTGTTTGAATAAAACTTGAAGTGTAGTACTTCCTATTATTAAAACTTAACGCGAGAAAAGTTGGGAAGGCCTGTCAAAATAGAGACGAGAGAGAAAAAAGAGAGGTTTAAATCAAATGAGGAACTTGAACGAACAAGTTATCGATTTGTTTTCATTAAACTAAAAAACATTCAACTTTATTAAACCATGTGAAGTTTTTGTAAATCAACTGTAAGAAAATCAATTCTGAATACAATAACTATTATTATTTACATATGAAAATAAACACTACCGAGTTTATAAAACTAGGCCACATTACAAGTTACAAAAACAATCTTAAAGAAACAGAAACACTTGTTAAATTGGGCATTAATTTAAGTGCTCGGTGTATAAAAAAAGTCTATCTGTAGAGTTTGAAAAATAGAAATCTACCTAATCCACTATTAAATTTAGTAATCATGGTAAAGAATTGGTAATGATGCAGATTTTTCGCTCCCCGAGAAATGACGGGGAGCGGGCACCAATTAAGATTTCATGATTGAAAGACGTTTTTAATTGCACTTGATGCTAAATGTTTGGTCTGAAAATGGTATTTATTTATTTACAAAATAAAATAAAAAAAATAAAACAAAATCCAACTTTATTTGATTTTCAAATTTGAAACATCAACGGGTTCTAATTTTGATTTTTGATGTTCACTTTTTTTTTGTCTTTTTTATTATTTTTTTTCTTGGTTCTTCCAAGTTCTTTCTAAAGTTCTTCCATTGCCTTTGCCTTTGGTGTGTTTTCATTTATTATGTTTATAGATAATTAAGCAATAAATTCCTATTCTGTTTGCATTTTTATTTTTAGATTTATATTTTGATTAATTGAGAATTATTACTGATTAGTTAGTATTTTAATTTTTAATTCTTTAACTGGTTTGCATAAATTCCGTCTTAGAATTTAGAAAGTTGAATGCATTTATTCAGTTTCAATATAAAATTTATAAATATAATTTAAGTAAAATCAGGTGAAATTGGAGGCATCACATCTGAGTTAACTTCTGTGGATTTTCTTTTTTTTTTTTTTTAAAACTTCCATTGTATTTTAAGTTTAAATTTAAACTGTAGGCCATTAGGAATAATGGTCAAAAAAAGCTAGTTGAATAAAGAAAGTTATTTTGTTGCCTTTCCAATTTCATTTAAGGAACATAAAAAAACAAGTTACATTTGGAAATTGTTAATTTGTAGCTTTTACTTCATAAAGACATTTATTTCACATGGACTCTAGTAAAGTAAAATCTGTGCAAGTAAAATCTCGCAGAAAGTGTATATTTGTTGGGAAAAGAACTGTTATGTTTGAACTTATTTAGAAGTATAGGAATATGAATAAAAATAAATATTGTATTGGTTATTGAAATTTTTAAAAGATTTAAAGTAGAATATTGTTATTGAAAATTTCTCATCTCTGGAAAATCTATTTTCACAGAAGATGCCTTAGTGTATGATAAAGAAGCAAAACTTATTTAAATTGGGAAGATTTATTTTCAAAGTAGTTCATTTCTTTGTTTACAAACCTAAATTTTGAAACTTGGAAAAAAATGTTATTAAAAAAAAAATTATGTCTTGAAAATGTATATATTTCTTTTAAAAGTAGGTACCTTAAAAAAAGAAGTGATATCTAAGCTTTAAAATGCATTTTAAAAATTAAAAATGTTTGAAGTTTTTATTGTAGTTTTAATTCCAAACTAATAGAATTGCTTATGACCATATCACATTGAAATACTGGCTACCATATTGAAGTTGAGCAATGTTGAGCCTGGTCAATAGTTAGATGAGTGAATGTTTCGGAATACCAGGTGCTGTAAACTTGGATGTGCAGGTGGTAATGGATATTTGTTAATTGGAGATATTCTGTTCTTTCTTTTAATATGGCTATGATTTCTTAAAATTGCTTTAATTTTGCTTACATGTTTCTTCTATTTTATAGCAAATAGATGAATAACTTGTACAACACTGTAGTGTTTTGAAATGGAACTTAAATCAAATTTTAATTTTTTTTATTGGTTTTTGTTTATACAAATCTATGAATAAAATCAAATATTGATCCAACTATTTATTATTATGTTAGTGTATATAAATTATTAGTTTTTAGACAAGGGGAAAGCTCTTTGGAAGTAACTGTTTTCAGAAATATACATATGTTTATGTAATTACAGTTTTGCTGTTCATCAAATGGCAAAGAAGATTTTATATTTTTTGATTTTGGCAAATCGTAATAAGCGGCAACAATACTTAAAAATACTGTCACATACATTCTATGTGTGGCCATCTATTGTAGTAGTTGTCTTTCTGCTTTATAAATATTATTGCTATTGACATTACAGTAAGTAGGTGAATGTTTGTTGTCACATCAAGGAAAGTAATCTAGTTTGGATTTGCCTTTGAGAACACTTTCAAATTTCACATTTCAAATTGCTCAGTAATGAGAAAATCAAGAGTCAATAAATTTAAACTCCTTTCATAGATTGTAGAAAAAGCAAATATTGATGAAATATGAGGTGCATTCTCAAAATTTTGCCCTTTTTCAACAGCATGATCACACCCCTGGAGAACTGGTCGCGGAGGGACCCCTGCCGGAACCAGTTGTTGAAAACCACAGTCAAAGATGTGCGACAATTCATAGGGCAAACCATCCAGACTGGGTGACTTGCCTCTGCCGACCTTCTTCAATGCTGCGTAGATCTCGCCGTCCATGATCTCTCCTTTGCAGCTAGCCACTTCAGTCGGCGAAAGCCGAGGAAAGTTAGCCAAATAGCTGCGAAACTCGTCCTCATGAAGACCAGGCTCCTTGGTAAAGCGGCTCTTGAAATGCCGCTGAAACGCCTTGCACATGTCGTCAGTGGCCTGAAGAGTATGGCCCTCTGTGGTCTCGACTTCACGAATGTAATGATCGCCACCTCGACGGACCTCTTCCTTGCGCAATTCTGCGCCCATGTTCACAGCTTCGGAAGACATCTTGCTTAACCTATATCTAATTACCTGGCCCATGTAGCGCTCACTATTCGAATGCTCCACGGCCTCCCTAGCTAAGGCTATCTCTAGGGGATCCCCTCCAGCCACCGCCCGGGAAAGACTAGCCTTAAGCGTCTTCACCTTATCAGCTCTATCTAGGGCGAGTTATTTGCTGAAATCCGTGGTGAAAGACCTAATTCTACACTTAAGTCTATCCCACTACTTATTCCCGATAACTGCCCCCACTAGCTCCCACTGCACTAAGCTAGTTAGCTGCTCCTGGAAGTCCCTCCTGTCCAGTAAAGACAGGTTGAACTTGCAGTAACCAGCCATTCTAGGCCTATGATCTAACGCCATCCAGGTACAAACGAGTTTGTGGTCTGAATAGTCTACCCAGTGGAACGTGGGACAATCTAACAAGTCTACGTCAGATCATCTAACTAACATTCTGTCACGGTAGCTAACCACCTTGTCACAAGGCCAACTAAGAGCCCATGTCCACATTTTCTCCCTGGGATGATTGACCCAGTATCTATCAATGCGACCAAATTCGTTGATCAGATCAACCAAGCTACGATCACCCCCTTCTCCTGCTAGCACCCCGCTCCCGATCTAACTTGGGGTTCAGGATGGCATTCCAGTCCCCCATTAGAACTAAGCATGTTGAATCCACCAGGAACAGCCCCAACTGCCGAAAAAAATGAGACCCACTCCTCTTGGTCGTTGGGCGCATAAACTGCAACGACCCGGAATGAACCACTTTTCACGGCAATATCGGCCACGATCAACCGGTCCTCGGCATCAGTATGCACAAGGTCCACCTTCGCATCAAGAGTATGCTTCACCAGCAAAGAAACTTGTCTGGCATGCTGGTCCCCATATGCTGAATAAACGACAAAGTCGCTAGACAGCACACATGCATCGACGATGCAAACAAAGTGGGTCTCTTCGATTGCGGCAACATCCACACCGAAAGACAAGAGATCACGGAGTAGGCGGGCTGCCTTACCCCGATCCCTCAAGCATTTCACATTCAGAGTTGCTAACTTGATTGACATCTTTTAAGTTTGAAACGATAGAAAAAGAAAATACAATTCACCTATTCACATACAGGGCGGAAATCTGCGTCTATGAGGCCCCCAACGGATTGTCCTAGGCTCCCTACACCCATCTCTGACGTCATCCGTCCTTCCAGGACAATTCCACCGACGTCTGTGGGATACATTAGTTTTAGACATCTATATAGTGAGGGATGGACCAAAACAGGGACCCTCCCAGCACAATACTGTCTAAGCTTTTTTAAGTACGGAGACCCTATCTCCACCATTTGGATGTTTGGGAATGCTTCTTTAGCTTCATCCAAATGGTACCATACTTTTAAATATGCCCCAGCATCTCTTATACAGGTGATTACACCTGGGACACTGGGGAAGTTGCGGGGATCTTCAATGTTCTTCCCGTCTACATCGTTCATTCTAAATAGCAATTCCAATTTTGCCTTTTTGTCATTAGTAAATTTCATATGGAGTTAAGCTGCAATTTGTTGATAAATGCCCAGTTTATCTGCGTCTTCCCTATATTGGCACAGAGGGTGAGAGTTTATCTAAATGAATTTCATGTTTGATCAATAGCTGTTATTTTTCGGCAAATGTTAGGGTAATATTTGTTACCCGTCCTGTTTTCTCTTCCATTTGTAAGGACGTCTTCCCTCCCCATCATGTTAATTCAGTGATTTACCAATACATGTGTAGTTGTGGACTCAACTACACAGGGAGGACGTCCCAGCATTTGGATTTGAGAATAAAACAGCATTTACCCCCTAGGATTTTGAATCCGTCTGCCAGGAAGAGCCAATTAACCAATAGTTCTGGCTCTGCTATTGCTGAGCATATAATAAATAGTAGGAAATGTGTGGTTAATTTTAGTGTGGACTGTTTTTTGATTTTATCTAGGTTCCACTCCACATTTCACCTCAAGGTTCTAGAGTCCTTGTATATCATATCCCATGAGCCTTCCCTTTGTAAACAGAGGGAATGCTTACTGGGTCTGAATGTTATTGGACTCTAGTTTCTTGAAATTCATTTTTTTTTTTTCTTCCATTCCATTCCATTCCATTCATTAATTAAAATTTAATTTACATGCTTTTTAAATTTTTTATTCTATTCGCAGAAAAATAAACTTGATAAGTCCTGGGACAAAACCGGTTGTTTTTTTTTGTTTTTAGCTTTTTCCTTTAAAAATGCCTTATAAATTTTATCTTTTCCAATCTATTATTAAATTCTGTACCACAAAAAATGCTATATATATATATATAAAAACTATTCAAAAATTGTAACGTAAGCATATTATAACATCACTACAAAAATAGCCATTTTGTTTCAACACTTCTGGTGTCTTATCAAGTGATGGTATTGATTGCAAAATAAAGATTTTTTTTGAAAATTCAAAACCAAATCAAACCCCCCTCAATAAGGGAAACATTGTTACATAACCTATGATGACCAATCAGAATACAAGTCTATGAAAATTAAAAAAATGTGACAGTATATTCTAAATACAAACCATTAGTGTATTAAAGTTAATGTTAGATTAAACTAGAAATCAATATGAAATAATTAAGTTATAATTTCACAGTAAAATTTAAGATTGAAAATTAAAAATTTCAAATTCAAATTTAACCGAGCATTAGGTTTAAAATATTACAAAGTTATTCAAAAATGGAATGGAGGTAAAAAAAATATATATATTATTTCTATTCTTAGCTAAGTGCTGATTTATCCGGTAAATTCGACGCTGATGTAGGAAGTATCAATAATTGCTACAAACATAACATACAATGAAGTCAGATTATGACACAACACACATTCGCATTCTAATACAGACACATAAATATAACTAAACATATATGTACGCAAATATAAGAATGATCTTCTTCTATTTCCTTATAAGAATATAAGGAAATAGAAGAAAATGAAAGAAGAAAGAAAAAGAAAAAATTTCAAAAAAGGAAAATAAAAATAAAGAATAAAAATAGGATAAAAAGAATAAGAACAAACAAACAAAAACGCAAAAGTTATATTAGACACAAGCATATACAAGTAAAGCAAATACAAGCAATCACACACCCGTACCAATATACAAATAAACTCACCAAGATTCAAGCACAAATACAATAATAAAACAGCACAAAACAACTATCAAAATATTACATACATGAACAAACATATAGATAAAAAAGTGGGGGTAGTCAGATAAAGGTAATAAGGGCAAGAAAATAGCAAATGTACAATGCATATGAATAAGTAGTTAAAATGTGTATATCAAGTTATAAAGAAAAGAAAAAATATATGTATACATATATAAAAAATGGGATAACTAAATCAGCTAGTTCAAACAAAACATGTACACATACAAAAAAAAACAGCATATAAACAAGAATAAAAACACACCGACATACCTACATATACACAAATATATGCATAAATACACATAAATAAATATAAATATACACAAACACACACACAACCATAAAGATATATAAAAAAAATATAAGTACAGGAACATAAGCACTCACATACAAACATACATATAGACATAAATAAACTAACACATAGACACACATGTGCAAATACATGCACCTAGAAAAATACATCCATATATAAGCAGAAGTAGAAACAAATATGCTAACATACATACATACATACATACATACACACTTACCAAGATAACCATAATGAATTAGGAATCCAAGCAAGATTAATTTATGAAGAACCATGAATATCAACTTAATAATCTATTACCATTCAATATCAACTTAATAATCTATGTTAGGTTAAATCACTAGGAAATAAGAGTAGATTATAATTAACAACTATGATCCAGTTATAAAAAAAAATTACATATATATAAATAAATTAAAGGACCAATAATAATACAAACCTATAATACCATTCCATTGTCATACATAATATTTCTACCTAGATTGCAAGGTGAATGTTGATCTATGTCTGCAGTTAACAGTGAATTCATTCCTTTGATTTAAGAGGTTAACCTTGTCTTTAAATTTAATGATTTCCAGTTTTTCATTGAGACAAAGATAACATGATGCATATAGAGAATTACAGGTGTGAGCTCTTCTAATTAATTTCCGTTTAACAGTAGGAGTTTTGTTTTTCTCTTTTAAACTCTGAAAGGACTTGGACAATGAAGTACTGTATTTATGAGAACTGTTTTCGAAGGAAAATACATGTTGATATCAATGGATTTTAAATGTATATTTAGTACTTCCAGTGTAAAATTTCTTAATATTCGGGTTTTCAAGAGTAGAAATAGTACTAAGATAAACTAGGGAACTAGCTTGGCAATTTTTTTTTGTAATGGACAGTCATTGAAATTCCTACAATTACATCCACTAGTATTAGTATTATTATACTTAGTATTATTTAATGTATCATTATAATGTTGTGCCTTTTGAATTTTTAAACTTGTTGACTACTTTGTTTTGTTTTTTTATTATTTTTACTGTGAAATTAGAACTTAATTATTTCATATTGATTTTTATTTAAATCTAACATTAACTTTAGTACACTAATGGTTTGTATTTAGAATATACTGTAACATTTTTTTGAATTTTCATATACTTGTATTCTGATTGGTCATCATGAGTTATGCAACAGTGTTTCCCCTATCAAGGGGGTTTCATTTGCTTTCGAATTTTCCCCAAAAATCTCTTTATTTTGCAATCAAAACCATTACTTGATAAGACACCAGAAGTGTTGAAACAAAATGACTATTTTTGAGTTGATGTTATAACATGCTTATGTTATAATTTTTGAATGAATATATTATTTGCTCTACTTTGTATTGTGCAGTTTTAAAAAAAATAGTGTTTTTGGTTATCAGAATTTTATTCCATCTATACCAACCCTGTACTTGGATATATATATATACACACACACACACACACACATATATATATATATATATATATATATATATATATATATATATATATATATATATATAAATTTGCCTTTTATCTTTATTATGAATCACTTGAATGTTTTTACAGATGGCTGATTATTTGTGACACCTGCTCTTTTAGAGGAACAGTTGATAGGTTTATGGAAATTGAGGGGAAACATTCCATGCATGATAATTGACTTTTTCATCTAATTAAACTACAATGCTTAGGAATAGAATTATATTGCCACAAGTGGTATGTGGAAATAATAAACATTTTGTATAAGCAGAGTGTTTATAAATAAATACAGCAAACAACTCGCCATCAGTAAGATTTGAATCTGCAGCAGAATATTTCATGATTTTCCTCCTTGAATTTTCTAATGAATTCTAATTCTTAAGTTAATGATTAAATAAGCTCCTTGAAAGTTCCACAACTATAAAATATCCTATTGCAGGATTAATATTTGAGTTTAAGGAATCCAAATAAAATATTTGAAATTGATAAGTTTTTCATTTCACCGAAGCAGACGTTAAACTCAAGTGTTATCACCTCCTCTATATTCTCTTCTTTTTTTCGGGCTGAAACCAGACGTTATCCCTGATATGTCTTTCCCATTTTTCTTTACAATAAAAAATAGTCCATTATTTATTAGATACTAGAACGGTGTAATGTATGTGCCAAGGAACAAGTTGAATTATAATAATGTAATAGGTAGCAAAACATCAGTGGATTTAATACTGGTATTTACTTTAGTTAAAAACCATATGTTTGGGGTACCTATTTAAGTTAATGGTTTGTAAGATTAACTTGCTAACCACTATTACAGTAGGTGCCCTAATAATATTTAATTTACTAAACTAAACTGATATTTACTTAGTACTTTTGTTACAGGTACTAGTCATCAATAGAACCAAGTATATAATGTTTGGTTATTGGTAAAATATAAATTACAAAGCTGAAGTTAGTAATGGGACCACACAGATGTCTGATGATATTTTTTCATGTCATGAATTTCTTCCACCAGAGATATTGGCACTATTGTTTATTTAGCTTTGAATATTAAGTGACTATCTACATTTTAGAGTAGATTTTTATGCAGCATGCTTACATTAAGCAGTTTTTATAGTGTAAATGTTCAATATATAAAAGATAAACAAAAAAAGTTAATGAGATATTCTTACCTTCAAAAGCATTGTAAAATGTAATCATTATGATAAATTGATTAGATTATAATTTGGAAATGTATTTTGCATGAAACATTATCATAAATGATATAAACCTAAATACAGGAAATAAAAAAAATCTCTTGAAATACTGTATAAAAATTTTTCACATTATTTTTCCTACAGATGAAATGTGTGAATATATAGATATTTTTTCTTGTATATAGTGAAAATTATTACATTGTATTTCTGCATTCTTTCATTGCTTGAAATTATGACAAAAATCCCTGTAGAAACCAAGATGAAGATAATGAAGATGGTCAAGAATACAAGTTAATAAATTTTAAAAAGCAGCATTTCAGGAATTCTCTTGAAGTTTCAATGTACTGGAAGTGTTTCAGTCTGTCCATAATATGGTTGCTTTTAAAAACTGCAGCATAGGATGGTAGGAAAACTGACCAAGACAGCAGAAACTCAGCCAAAGATGATTGCAAGACAAGTGATAGATGAATATTATTTTAGTGTCAGTAGATACCAATAAGCACATCCTTTGAGAACATGGATTGAAGGGATATATTACAGCTAAGAAACCATCATTAAAGAAAAAATCATTTGAAGATAAAATTAAGTTTGTCAAAAAAGGTATAAACTGTAGGATGCAGATGCGTGGAATAAAATATCATTCAGTGATGTAACTAGGATGAAGCTGCAAGTGAGAAGGCCTTATGGAAAGTAAAAAAGACCCACATCACAATGAAAATAGTGAATTTTGGAGGTAAGCATCTGATGTTTTCAGAATACATAAAAAGTGATTGTTCAAGACATTTTTCTATAGAATTACATTTCTGTTGCTTCAAGTGTCTTTTTCATTGTGAGAAGATTGTCTAGCATTCACTGCCATATAGGAGGACACATATTACATACAGTACTCTTTACTTTGTTTCTAATGAAATTTTCCTGTTTTTTAATACTTTGCTTAGCTTTTGGAAGGCAACTGTTGCTATTTCAATGTTCTTTCAGATTTTGGTGTTGCACTTTCCATCCTTTGTTAAAATACTCCCCAGATATTTCAGTTGTTGTAATTGTTTGATTTTGGTATCTTCAGTTTGTAATTTGCATATTGGGCTGTTTCTTATGCTGACAACCATGCATTCTGTCTTCTTGCAATAGGTGTTTAGTCCTTTCTTCTTGCTTTCCTTCACTGCCTTGTATTTAATGAACCTGCACTGATCTTGTCTTATTTCCAGTTTAATTCTACTGCATATTCTATTCATCAGAATTGAGATAATAAGTTTTGTTATATGGCTCATTAGGCTGATTGCCTGATGGAGTTCATCTTTTTGCATCTAATTTCATTTATTATGTCTATAATCTTGTCATTGCTGAAATCATCTAAGTCTACCAGCATCTCTATTACAGTTTCATCTGATCCTGCTTCTATGTTTCTGTTTAATTTGGCCAGTGCTGATTCTACTTAAGATTTAAATATTTCTGTGTATTACTGCATGTATTCATTGCATCTCTAAAGTATTTTTCTTTCTCTAATATCAATGTCCAGTCCTTGGACTTTTTATGTCCTGTTGATAAGCATGTCTTTTGTCCTGTTAGTTCTCTTTTTCTTTTTTACATATTTGCTTCATCTGTAATACTCATTCTTTCGATGTCTGCACACTTTTTGTTAGACCATTCCTCTTTAGCCTGCCTGCATTTGTTCCTAATTTCTTTGTGCAATCTCCTATACTCTGTGCCATACTTTACATTTTTTTTGTCTCCTTTTCATTATCTCGAGGATTTCATCTGTCATCCATTCATTCTTTTCTTTGGTTATTTTTTTTTGAGATTATCTCGATTGCTGATGTTACTAAAGTGTCTCTTAATGTATTGAGTTTCCATTCTCATTTTGTCCATTGTATCCATTTATTTCTCCTTCACATTTAGGTCATTCAGAAATCTGCTGTATTGTAATTTGGGTGCTACCTTGACACTCTTCAATTTGCATAATTCCATTCTGTTTACATATCACTGGAAAGTGGTTGCTGCCGCAGTAGACACTCGGGCATATTTTGTAGTATAAAGCTGCATTCCTGAATCTCTTATTGATAGTTATGTAACTGATTTGGTTCTTCATTTCTCATTCTAGGCTTTTCCATGTCCATATACATCTTGGGCGTTCTTGAAACCAGTGTTGGCTACTATCTGATCATTTGCTATTTTTTTCTGTCTTCATTATGCATTCCTAGTCTAAATTTGCCAACTATTTCACCATCTCTCTCCTTGCCTACCAGGTGAGGGATCAATTCCAAGGAGTCTAACCCACTTTACACTGTTGTTCTTTATAGATTTGCTAACAGTTGCTGTCATCCAGATGTTGCACCTATCCCTCATATCTGTAAATATAAAGGATTTGTATGCATTCCTTCCCAGACACACTAAAGCAATTTTTCAAGATAAAGGGAACTACATGAAATATTAACAAGTACAGTAATTTCTTGAAGTGATCATTATGTAATAAATTTTCACTATACACATTTTCTTGTTATGAAATGTTGTATCTGGTGTGTGAGGTAGCCAAAAATATTTTCATGGTCATTTTAGGGAATTATTTTGTGTCTTCTCCTCTCATTCAGAACATTTATAAAATATGATAATTAGGTCTGGAAACTACTCCAATATGGCCAGTAGTTCACCTGTAGAAGATTTTATGTGAAATATATAAACTGAAAATTATTAGAAATTTACAACAGCTTAAAGTGGCTAAAAATTTACAACAGCTTAAAGTGGCATGATACTGTAATTAATTTTTCATCAGTGATTCTATTATTTGTTCATAACTTGTCCAATTTACAAGTTAATTGAATATATGGGCATATTTCCTTGTTTTCTGTTTAGGATTGGGTTTCTGGTTCCTTCTAAAGTCGTTTCATTCTCTTTCACTCTCAGTAGCCCCTTGCATCTGTTATATTAAGTGTGTGGTAGCAAGAGAAAGGAATAATGAGGATTAGAGTGAAACAATGTTTATTGTTGGTAGAGAGTACAGGAATGTCAATCTGATGTAAGTGTAGTGTTGGGAGTTGAACCATTTCTTGTGCTGGTGTGGCTGACATCACAGGATATGGTTGGTGTATATTTGGTTGATGGAGGTCATGGTTGAAAGTCGTTTTGTTAGTTGGTCAACCTGTTGTGTTGGAACAGGGTGACGTCGGATTGGTGTGGTCTTGGTAGACCTGTTTTGTGGAACATAGGCCACTGTGAAAGGAATGCCTTGGAAATGTGTTGAGGTAGGCCTGTTCTGTGGAGCAGATGCCACTGGTGTGGATTGTGAAGGGAATACCTTGTAAATGAGTTGAAGTAGGCTGAAGTGATGGTGGGTATTGGGAGGTCAGTTCTGTAGGACAGAGGTTGCTAGGGTTGACTGTAAAGGGAATGCTTTTCAAACAAGTCAATGTAGGCTGAGGTGATGTCTGATGTTGGGAGGCCAGTTTTGTGGATTGGCGGTAGCTGCGTTGACTGAAGGGAATGCCTTGTAAATGAGTCGAAGTAGAGCTGTTCTGCAGAGTGGATGTCACTGGTGTCGACTGTGAAGGGAATGCCTTGTAAACAAGTTGAAGTAAGCCAAGGTGATCTTGTGAGTTGGTATTGATGAAGACTTGTAGCTGGGAGGAATTGAGGTTGAGATGTTGAAACTGGATAGTAGAGGTGGTCAAGCCAGGAAGTGGTAATGGTTGTTGAAATGTGCGGTCAGGTTGAGTGATGGTGGTAAAGGTGGCAACAGTGGCAGGAGTAGTGTACTGGCCAGTCTGCATTTCTGTTGTCATGGTGACATGGTCATGGTGGCAGTAGCAGCAGCGCTGTGCATGATGGCTGGCGGCTGGGCCCCAACTGTGTTTGATCGTCTTCAGAGCCTGCTTTTAAGCCTGTCCAGTAGTCCCAATGCCTGTCTCTCTTACTGTCAGGAACGTTTGCAATTGGTCACCGCCAGAGTTCACTTTGTAGACTGGATGTGATGCATGGAGACCAATGTGCAGAAAACAACTTTAGTTATTTCGTCTTCTGACTTCGTGGCAGTCATATCCAGCCAGCATGCAGAATGAGATCTAATTGCAACAGAGTATAACACATCTTAGTGGCATTGTCATCTTGCTTGGGATGAAATGATAAAAAAAATTATAATTAACATTTGTCTAAGTCACTATAATATGAAAAATCTCATCAAGTTATCACAATCATAATTCCTTAAACTTTAATTAGAAAAATCAGTTGTTTTTAATGTTCAGGTAGTAAAGTCAAATAAAACTTTTTGTTTTACGAATATTATTTTTTAAATGTGCACTAGATATCTGAATTGGAATATTTTTAAAATAGCCAGTCATTCCTTTAAAAAACTTGTACTTTAGTTTCTTTATAACAATATACAGACTAATCTAAGATTTTTATTAGCTGCATTTTGAATTTTTGTAAATTAGTTTTCTCAAGATACTTTTTTTTTTTTCAAAATATAGTAAAAACTTGTACTTAAAATTTTCATTTTTCTATTTTATAATTACAGCTTAAATTTATTTTGATAAGACATTGCAAAACAGTTGACAAAAGAAAAACAAAAGAAAATTTGATTAAAAAAATAGAAGTCAAAGATAAACAGGTACCTGGAAGAATAGATGAGACAAAATAGATTAAGATTAGCAAAATACAGCTGCACGCAGAGCATCTGAACACAGAACAAGAAGCAATCAGAGGTAATAGACCATCTCTGCAGAAATGGGTAGGACTCCAGGAAATAGCGATATGTGGAGATTAGATGAAAAAATCATGTACATTATTAGTGAATGTAGCAATGAAAATATAAACCTGATTGAAAACAGTAAGTCATTTGGAATTTGGTAAACAAATGGAATGAGTAGAAACCAGAAACTGTCTTTGAGAATAGGAAAAACTATATCACTTACTTTGAAACACAAATGGATCACTTTGTTCACACCATCAACATCTGGATCTAATTAAGATAACAAGGAAAGAATAATTGGTTAAATAGTGGGTATGGCTGTTCTAGATCATGTGATACTTTTATTAGCTAACATGTTTGTGAGGTTCTCAAAAGAACAGAGATATGAGACAGTTTTTGCAAACTTCAGCATATCATTACTTATACTATGTAGAGAGTGCTGGAGATTTAACCTGTTGAACATGGAATATCATTTTAATTGTAAAATGCTCCAGTGTCTAATCACCAAAGTATTGGTAAATTGATAAGAGTATGTATTTCAATTTCAGTTTGTAAAATAGTTTGAAACAATATTTTGTATGGTACTTTGCTATGCTCTTTAAAATAAGGTAAATCTAATGGCTGCACCTTCTGTTTAAATATTTATGTAAATAATTTGACACCTTTTTGTGTTTGTATAAAAATGGATTGAGACACTAATAAAGTTCTGTTGGATGTGTACATGACCATTGTTATCTTTGTGTAAAACATGGATCTACCTGCTAACTGGGTTGGCACATCAAAAAGAATTATACAGCCTTACTTCTAAGTAGAATAAAGCTGTTCATATGAGTAACTTTGACTTACCTGTTTGCAGCTCTTCTGATTTCTTTTATGCATAGTTTTGAAATTGTGAAATTTATCTAAAGTAGTTTCTTCCCTTGACTTTCATTGATGTTTTTGTTGCAGGTTGGTCATTCTGCAATAGAAAAATTAAAATTATTTTTTCATAAAGAAGTGTCTTGTTATTTATACCCTTTAAGAATACCTATGATACATCTTCAATTATCATATGCTCACCATATCTTAGCTTGTAATCAAGATTTTATGATGTAAAGTTATTTGCACAAGGGTACATTGAATTCCTAATGTACTATATTTAAAAATGTTTATTAATATTGCGAGATGATTTGGAGTATTATGGATTTTGTTTGTTACTTGGGAAAGAGCTTTTGTCAGGTTTTAAATTTGTATGAAATCATAATCTGCTATTAAACTATATATGCAAAAAGTATATTTTAGAAGGATATGGATATATTTTTAAATATTTCATAGTAGAAATGCAGTAAAAAAAAATGCCAATGCATAGTACATTTATAAAACATATATTCATAATAGTATAGATTTTAAACAAACACATTGGGAGTTAAATTAACTTGATTTGATCTTGGATTATGTTTATTGATTTAATATTTTTAATTAAATTTTAACTAATTCTTATTTTGTCTAATTAACATCGTATGTATTTTCTTTCAGGAAGCTGAGGTCAGTTCCCCTGGCTCTGATTCTGGAAAAAGTCCAGTTTCAAAGGTATTTATTCTTTTTCTCATTCATTTTGTTTAAAACTTAATATATTAATTATTCCATATTTTTTAGTATAATTCCATTCCACAAGACAATATCTTGGTACATAGAAAGGTCTGTCTACTTGGAAGTACCCAGCCAATCTGAATATCAGAAAAACTGGTTGTGTGACCTTGATGTAATTTAGCAACTAACCAGAGGAGACCTTACTGATCATGCTCCTGTGGGCTTAGCAGTGAGCCACCATTAAGTGACCTTCTGTACTGTGTGGCCATCACATACATAGAAAACTTGAAACTTAGGCATTTTAGTGATAAAGTCAGTGAGTGAAGCCGGGATAAAATCTTTGCTTAAAACTTGTTTGGGGAATCTATTGAAAGTGTATCATATTCTGGAAAGTTTTTTACAAACAGAATACCAGAAAATGTTAAACATGTGCAGACTGTAATCAAAGAGAAGTGGTAATTGACAGTGTAGGAATTAGGAGGTCTGGAAAGTAACCAGCTATTTGAATACTTGAACTGCCCATTCTTCATGTCTTGTGCAGGTTTTCTGGTAAAACATAGCATTACCCAGGGCCCAATAATGTTCCAAATTTTCCAATGAGAGTAAACTTTTACTGGAAAATTTGCAAAGATTTTTCATTAAGCAAGAATTATATGAAAAATACCAATTAAATTTAAGATGAAACATTTGTGTGTGAATTATGCCAAACTATAATTTTTATATTCAGTCCTCACCAAATTCAGGCAGGTGTCAGTATTAAATTATTCACCTCCTCCCATAATTAGGAATAGAGCTGTAATCCCCTCAAATTTTCATGGAAATTTCATGAAAATTTCACAAATGATGAAATAATGGATTTGTAAGAATGTACAGTTAAGCACACAACAAAATTTTATTTTAATGTCAAGCAGTAATACCAATAAACATCAAACAAACATTTAAAAATAGGACAAAATTATTGGCCCTCTTTACTCGATAGTCAATTGTGTAACGTTTATTCTTGAATATTGCCTTTAATTATTTTTGATAGTTCTTTACAAGATCACTATACACACTGACAGGTATTTTGCTCTATACTTTCCTTGCAATAATGTCTAGTTACTCCAAATTTGAAGTATTTCTGTTTCCTACTTTTTTTATTTAAATAGGCTCATGAATTTTCAATGGGGTTTATGCCAGTAACTTAATTTGGCTGTTATCTAAGTATTTTATAACAATTCATGTCATGTGTTTCAGATCATTGTCATGCTTGAACATCCATTGACACTTCAAAGACAGCATTTTTGTACTTTGTTTTATATTATTTTTAAGAGTATCCAAATACTGCTCTTTATCCATGATACCCTGTACTCTCACTAGTTCTCCCAATCCAGAAGCAGTGAAACATCCCTAAGGCATAATGCTCCTGCCACCGTGCTTAGTTGTAGGGAGGGTATTTTTTGGTTTGTGACAGTCGTTTGATTTGCTCCATACATATTGGGAGTTGACCTGATCATAAAACACTATGCCAATATTCACTCCTGTGTTTTAGATGGTTTCTAGCATAAGCTAAACTGCTTTTTAGGTGTGTAGTCTGAAGCCATGGTGTTTTCCTTGGTTGGCATGCAAGATATCCTACTTGTGAAAGGCATCTAGTGACTCTTCATTAAAACCTTCAACCCTGTTGTCTGTATATCATGGACAATGTCCTTTGCCATTAAGTAGGTATCCGAAACTGCCCTAGTTTACAGTATGAACATATTTCAAAGTAGTGAAATTTCCATCCATTTCAACTGATATCTTGTTTATATTCGAGGCTATTTTGATAAAATTAGTATGTAAACAAAAAATTTAATCTTTTCTCTTTCTAAAGATATAATTCTTTCTCATGTAGGGCCCCTGATTTCCATTTCAAATTTTCCTTGATTCTGTTTCCACTTTTGGTGAATTCTGATTTCTATTTTTACTTTGGGGAAATTTCATTTTTCCCCAAGTTGAAATACTGCTAAAATTTAAAATTGCTAATTTCTTGGGAAATATCTTTTCTCTAAATCTCCATTGTAATACAACCTTGTGAGATGCTTGGTGTTCCCACGGGTAAGACTTTCATGTTGTTTATTGAATAAATGTTTATACAGAGAAATGGTGGTAACAGGCATCCACATGACCTCAATAAGGTCATTAGATGTTCCAGAAGAGGACATCTGCTCTTATTTGCGTTCCAAAATTTAAATTTATTTTGCAATGGTGAATCTCTGAAGATGATACAGTTATTAATCTGGGAGAATCACTGTGTGACAGTAAGCTTTGGGATAAACAAACCAATTGATCATAGAATGGCATTTTTAAAAAAAATTTTTCCTTATTTCTAAATTGTATGGTAGGCACGTGATAGCATTTATTTTTCTTTCATATTCATAACACAAAGTTACAAGTTGTTAGAATCATTTACTTGTAAATTGTGTGAGGTCTTAAAGGAAATGAATTTGTTAAAAATATTGGTTTGATTCTTCGACTCTCTATCTCTCCCCTTCTAATCTTGATATCAACTAGTGTTTTCCTCATTTCCACTTTAGCAATAGGTCTCGATCACCATGACCGAGCTGTGACCTTCCAACTTTCATACTGTTTGCTACATAGAGTTTCTTAGAAAAGTTTTAAAATATTTAAAAATAGATGAGCCAACATATTTTCAAAATCAATGAACCAGTTTTCTTTTTTTTTATGTAAACATTTTTGTTCTTAATTCTTTTTCCGGTCTTAAAAGGAAAAATAACTACAGCTATTTGCAATAAACAAATTTTAAGGAAATAACTACATTATGTAAAAATGTTTAACAAAATTGGAGAGATAGTTATTAAGTTTTGAAAGAATTAAAAAACAAATTAAATAATTAATTTGTTATTTATTCTTGAAAATTACATTAAAAAACCCAGATTCTGTTTAAGATTAATGATTCTGAAAAATTTGTTCCACTACATATGTGATTTTTAGTTTTTATTTCAATGATAGTGATTTTCCATATTTTCAAAGTTGACAATTTCATAGTGGTGTTTTTCAAATTAGATATGCTCTGAATTGTCTGTTTAGTTTACACATATCAAAATATCTTAAAGAAAAAATGACACTTCAATTTGGTCAGTGAATCATAAGGTTCAAAGTTGTTTTGCACAAAAAATTTGAAAACCTTAGAGGATGGAATAAAAGAAATTCAACACTTAAAAAAATGAAATTTACACTTCCTTGTAGAGTAATGTCTTGTCTTTAATCAGTTGCTTTCATATCTCTGCACTCACACAACTTGTGGCACATGTGAATCAAAAAGAGAATACTGTGTTCATTTTGTGCAAAATAGTTGGGTCCCATGTATAGAAATTTGTATTGCTGACTGATTGAATGAATATTGCCAACTGAATTCCATTTTAAATCAGACTTGTTTCATTGATAGATATTATGGTTTAAATTTTTTTCTTATATTTTCTTTAATGATGCATTTTAAAACTGTATAAAACAATATTTTATTTTGTCTAAACTGTCGGCTTGAATTCTATTCTTTTTTTTTCTTAAAAAAACTATTTTATTATTTCAAATAAAATACAAAATAAACTAGATATATTTGTTAGCTGTTTAAATTTTACTCATTCTTGTTTGTCTTTAGAAAATTAAAATAAAACTTTTAATAAAGTACTGCTACAAAATTACTGAAGAAAACTCTGAAACATATTTTGAATTATTTAAATGTCTCCATTGATGTTAAATTTTGTTTTACTTGAAAGATAACAGCCTAAAGCTAATTTGTAAATAAAAATAAAATAAATACATAGAAAACAATTGTTTTGCCATACTGACAATTTGTGCTTCTGGTCGTTTTATTTGGTGTAAATAGTTTTTTTTAGTGAGGTACTACTAAAAAAATAGCTTCATCTCTGTTGTGCTAAGGCATTAACTGTTGAAATAAAACATATGATTTGCCATTCTGTTTCATATTTTTATGATTTTATTTTTGAGAGCAAATTTTTCTCAATGATTAGACTTCTCTGATCTAAAAATTATTGGTTTCATTAGCATTATTTTACTTTTACTTAAAGACTACCTATATGGCATTACATTTATAATGATTTTTTAACTTGTGTGAAGCCTGTATCTTCAGTTATACACTGTTACAACTGGCTTTTTGTCCAATAGTATGTGATGAAAATTTTCATGAATTTTGAATGGTCATAACATGTTTGCTAATTGATTTACCGAGATAAATTTGGTACCATTTTTTATAGTTTGTCAAGATTATTATGCCTGTATTAAAGGTTTTTAGATCTATTGAAAATAAAATTTTAGTTTGAGGTAACTACATTAAGTGAGGATATTCCTTTCCATTCTTTGCTAGTCCTTAATTCAGTCATGTTCTGAGTATGACGATAAACTACGTCCAGCAGCAAGGCCTCTGATCAGGAGATTTTGAGGAGTGTGGAACTAACTCTTAATTGCTGATGTTCCCAAGTCCACCATGACCTGGGGTGGTAGCACCTGTTAGGGTCCCAGCTATGGGCAAATAGTTAACCCCTAAACTGGGGTAAAAGCACTATGAAAGTGTAAAAATAGGTTTTAATTCCAGAAATACTTTGTAAAAAAATTATTACCAGCAATAAATTTTTGAAGAAAAAAACTATTACCAGCAATACATTTTTGAAAAAATATTACCAACAATGTTTTTAAAAAAAAAATATTACCAGCAATACATTTTTGAAAAAAAATATTACCAGCTATACATTTTTGAGGAAAAAAATATTACCAGCAATACTTTTTTGAAAAAAATCATTACCAGCAATACATTTTTGAAGGAAAAATATTACCAGAAATAGATTTTTGACAAAACAAAATATTACCAGTAATAAAGATTTTGTCAGCATTAAATAACCATTGAGGTTGATATGCCATAAAACAAACCAAATCAAAACCAAGTGAGTAATTTAAAAAAAAAACTTATGAAAATAAAACCATCCAAGATTGTAAATTTCCTAAAAGAAGTTGGACTCAAAAATATGAGTAATTGAAAAATGGTTCAAATATATAAGTGTATACATACACACCTTTTTTACCAAACTATCGCTATGAATCTATTTCAAAATTTTGTTGGCATTAAATGACCAACTGAGGTCGATATGCCATAAAATAAAACAACCAAACAACTTATTAAAATTCATTCTCAACACAATGAGTCTCATTGTACTTCTTGATAATTCTCTGAATTGTTGATCTAGGAACATTAAAATTCTTGGAAAGCGCTGTATATCCATTACATTGCTTGTATGCATAAACTACTTTCTTTTGGAGCTGTTATTGTGGCATCCATAATATTTCTAGAAGGTAATTAAATGTTCACTTGTAACTTTAATTTTATACAGTGTAATTGCCTGATAATTTTTTCAGTACAAAAATGTCAATGTTAGCAAAGTTTTTATAATTTTTGGAAGTCATTAATCATTGTAACAGTTGTACAGGCTGTTGAACTCATTTTGTATATTGACAATAAAAGGGTATGTGTGTGTGTGTGTGTGTGTGTGTGTATATTTATATATATATATATATATATATATATATATATATATATATATATATATATTTCTGTTTTTGCCTAATTGAGATTTCTATTTTGTTCTTAAAAAGTATTCTTTTTATATAAATGAATGTCTATATTTTTTTTAACACTTTCTTTTCAGTTGGATATTCTTTCAAGAGAAGATTTGGTCAAATTTATCAAGAAACAAACCGTCACATTGCAGAAAACTCGATCTCAATGTGAAAGTAAGTTCATCATTTTTTTAAACTTTATTTGATTATTGTTTCTCAAAACTGTGTTACTTATCACAAAAATGCATATTTAGGGAGGAAGCCATTTTTTAAAAGATAAAACCTTTATAATTGAAGCATGTATGTTTTTGAGACATGTTATAAATTGTATGAATCATGTTCGTTTTGAAATAGTTGGATTTAAAAAACTAGTGTTTAAACATGCTGTATCCTAAGAAAAATGGGCCATGATGTATAATGGAATATGTTTTGCAATGTCTAAATATCTACGTAAAATAATTGAATTCATTGCAGAGGAAAATACAGGTTGATAATGTTCGTCTAGATTGTAGTTGCAATAAAGAGATTGGGTTAGAACTATGACTATATAATATTTGTAGATCATATATTTTATATGACTTGCCATAAAAAGGATTAATTAAAAGATTTTTTTTCTAATGGGGCTTTATTTTTCTATATTATTTCTTTCTTTTTATTAGTTTATTTATTATTCATAACCTAAATTTGCTAAATGCTGGCCTTGGTTGACTATGAAAAGTTTTACTTTTTGAATTGGCTGTGTTGGTAAACTGAATATCATTTAAACATTGATTTTTGTGTGGGGTAACCAAATTCTGTAGCCATTTTGGAAAACATTATCACAAACTAAATTACAAGGAGTCAGTGACAAACACAGTAGGAAATTTGATTCAAGTTTTATTAGTAGCGATAACTTAGAAATGAGAATAGTTTCATGATATGTACCAATGATTGAAGATAGGTTTATTATCTAGTCTAAGATGACTGGAACTATATTCTAATTATATGTGGATCTAGTATTCCAATATAAATATGGAAAACTTACTTTTACATATAACTGATAGAATAGTTTGTACCTAAGAGACATAGAATATGAATTGTGTACAGTTAAAGTAGTAAAGAATCACCTATAAGCTGAGACTGATTTGTTCAATTTTCTTTTTTGAATAGAAATTTATACCTTGTATCATAGGTTTTATCACACTGACCATTTGTTAGATTGTTTTTTTATCAGGTTTGGTAGTTTCTTCTACATGTATTCATTTAGATAGATCAACCACTTTGTAATATTTTTGTCTTTTACTCCATTATTTAGCCAGGTCTCTTAGCACACTTTGATATCTTGAGCAATGATTGCTAATTTAAAACAGGTGGAAAATATCCAGTCTGTTGTTGGCAACCTAGAATAACAGCATAGGAAGGATTTATTTGTAAAGTTTGTTATGTTGAGTGGATCAGTTAAAAGTTCAGTCATCAGCAAATATGTTGTTACAGTTTTATTCAAATAACACAAGGTTTTGTTCAGACAACAGTGTGCATTTTGTACATTTAATAATAATTTATTTGAACAAAAGTCTTCATATTTGTGATTTTTATCTCCCTTAACTGTTGTATCTTCTAAAAGATTTTGGATAGCATTAAAATCTGCAGGTAAATGTTTGTTATCTGGTAGTTGATCATTTATTCAATACTCGAACAACATTAGATATATAAATTCTCATTCATTTCATCACTGTTTCTCTGTGTCATCAATATAGATGTCATTAGTTTACTTTTTGGCAGGCACATTGGATTAATAGCATGAAGGCTTTTGAAAAGGAAATGCTGATGATAGTCTCAGTTTGTAAGTTAATAGAAATTTTGATGAAGTTGGATTAATTATACTGGGTTTATATAATTTACTGCAAATAGTTAATATTTTGTGAGAGTGAATTTTTTTTAATCAAGTCTATAGAAGGAATTCTATTAATGAAAAATTACAGAATATGCCAAAAAACTGAGCTATTTTCTCAGACAACCTATACATACATATTACTCACAATATTTAGTAATGTTTGACCAATTCTTGCTTGCAAGATGGCAAAGCAATGTTTGTTGATATTTTGCAATTTGAAAGATGCTCTGTTGTCAATGTTCCTGCAGGACTGCAGACCAGGTTACTACCAGACACTAGTAAATCTACTCAGGGTAAATATATTTTTCTTTTTGAACTTCATTCAGGTTGTTTTGCACAGTCTGACAAATATAAATTTAAGACAAAATGTCATGCAATAGTATTTCTGCATTATTTTTGCAGTTGCATTGTTTAATGACTTGTTTCTTTTACCCCAGTTGGTAATCAGGATGAAATCCAGTCCTAATATTGCTTGAGGTTTTTACTGTTTGCAATGGCTTGTATTTAATTTGAACACACTTACTAATAAGTCAATCTGTCATCATTTCCATCATTTTCTGCTTGAAGTTTGCTTTGTTCCTGAAATTGTCATCAATGTTATTTGAAAATAATTTGCAACTTTAAAATATCTCTGAATTTGATAAATGCATATTGATATCACAGCTATATTTATGAAGGTAAATTAAAAGTCAATATATTTTCATTTTCAAAAGTGTTTTCTGTTTTAATTTTTTTTAGAGTCAATAATATTGCTTAGTTAAATTGATAGACTTTAATCATGAAAAATTGTGTGTGGTGTGAATAAATTCATTTTATCAGTATAGCTTTTGATTGAGTGTACGATGTGCACCTTTCTGCATGATTTCTACTTTTTTTCTGCATTTTCCTTGTTTTTATTGTTTTAATACCTTCTAAGTTTGTTTTTTTTCTTTTAGTCTTTAAAGTTCATGTATTAAATATAAAAATATTTGCATTTTGCAAATGTAAGAACAACAATTCACTATCAAACAGCTTTTCTAGATTTAATAATGTGTATTGAAATGTTTTGTTTTCATTAGAAGATATTTTGTTGACTTCCTAAAACTATGTAATTCTTGATCTATAATTTTCAAAAATGTTGAAATATTAAATTTTTTAAATTTTTTATTCTAAATTTGTTAATATGTATTTCAGTGAGTTTTGCTATTTAAAAAAATTTACACTTGTTTACATTCATTTTATGAGTTTCTTTTAAGATCAACACATATATATATATTTTTTTTTTTAAATAACCTCATTCTTTTTACTGGGAACAATTTTTGATTATCAGTTTGCTTGTATGATATTTGCAATATTTACAAGTGTTTCATATAAATCTAATATTTATAAACTTATTTAATAATGTTAGTTATTTAAAAACTATTGACAATAAAAATTTTGTGTTAATTATTCTGTATTTAGTTACTGTAGATAGTCTTTTAATTAGCTACTTAATGAAATAAATTAAATGGTTTTTTAAGTTATTAGATGAAGTACTACCAATTATTATTCATTTTTGACTGGTATTTCTTTCATTATACTTCTGTTGCTTTTTATCATAACTCACAGGTTCTCTGATAGTTAAATGATTAATGTTTTATCCATGAAATTTGATGATTATTATATTTCATACTGATACTGAACATCCTGAGATGAGATGAGATTGAATAAGAAAAGAATTTGAGTGAGATCTACTATAAGACATTATAAGACAAGTTTCCATTGATAAGATTCAAATTTTGCCTGAGGCTTATTCTTTATCTTTTTGACTTCTGCTGCTTACTTAATTGTAAAATAATGTGTTAGGATTCAAAGCAACAAAAATAATAATAAAAAAAGACCAGTCAGACATTAATAACCATAGTTAAAACATTTTCTTTAGTCTGGCTTATCCTAATTGTTTTGACAAACTTTAAATTATACATGAATTAGAAAATTTTTCCCATTATTTTATTTTTTTAACATTTACTTTTTGTTTAAAGCATTTTTGAAGTTTATGGTTTGATTAGTTTTTGTTTGTTTCACTTATTTATTGCTGATAAATATATTTATTTTCTTTTTGTTTAATCTGTTTGAACTCTTACATTTAACTTAGTATATTTTTCAGAATTTGTTTTTCTCTAAACTTCTTTTCAAAACATGATATATATAATGTTGTAAGGACACACATCTCCCCAGGAAAAAGAACATTTTAATTTAAAATCTGCAATAACTTCAGCACCTGACATGTGGCAAATTGTGCACCAGTACAGGCTATGCTGTTTTGATGGAGAGAGTGTACATTGTACTGCACAACCAATGATCACTATAAGCAAGTCATGTGCAGATGGTTGAATAAACAAGAAGGAACGATGTAAAAATGACTCATTCCTTCTCAGTTGGTGTGTGTTGGTCTCATCATAGGTTAATTTTTATCCAAGATTAGCTTCACTATCTGTAGTCTGGTTTGTAACAACTGCACACTAGCAGTTCAACTTAAAATCTTTTCAGTCCCTTTGTGACAACAATCTTGCAGGTATCCTAAACAGTGCAGACATTGAGTCAACTTAGTCTGTTTTCAAAAGTGTTGTATATGAATCAAACCAGGAAATATGCCAAAAGGAAACAAGACTGGTTTGACTCAAATGATCCAAGTATTCCCCTTCTTTTGGATAATATGCACAATTACCATTGTAAATGTATGTCAGACAAGAACAATGTCACAGCACAATGAATTCAAGAAAGCTAGAAACCTATGCCAATTTCAGCTACAGAAAACAAAACGAGCATGGTGGCAAGAGGAGGCACAGGAATTGCAGAATGCTACTGATAGATGTGACTTTAAATCATTCTACCAGAATCTAAGTGGTATCTTTGAACCATTCAAATGGCTCAACTCCCATCTTTTCTTCCAATGATAACCTCTTAAAAGACAAAAAAAGAGACCACTAAACACTGGACAGAACATTTCTCAAATGTTCTAAACATGGATTTGAATGTTCAGAATCTTAACTTACCACAGAGGCCTATTCTTGAAGGGCTATCAACTACATCTATTGCTGAGATAAAAAGGGCTATAAAACAACTGACGAACTAGTCCTCCAGTAATGATGGCATACCAGCAGAGATATACAAATGTGGCAGCAATCTCTTGATTTGTAAACTTTAATCTGGGATTCAGGATCAGTTCCTCAGGTGTTTAAAGACTCTTCTATTTTCCAGCTCTATAATCACAAAGGCAATAAATGTGAATGTGACAACCATAGAGGTATCTCCCTTCAGTTTGTTGCTGGGAAAATTCTTGGCAGGATCATCTTGATCAGACTCAACACTGGCTGATTCAGTCTTGTTTGAATCTCACTGTGGCTTTAAGTCTGGTAGAAGCACTGGGCCTGATTTTCAGTTTAAATCAACTACAGGAGAAAGCATGAGAGCATGACAAAGATTTATTTGTTACGTTCGTTGATCTCACTAATGACTTTGATACTGTTTCAAGGCATTTGTGTTTCCTTAGGAAACTGACTGTTCTTGAAAGGGTGCTCTGTGTCACCATCCATCCATCAGGAGATGATGGCCTCAGATCCAGTGGAGAGGTGTCTGATCCATTCATTTTAATAGAACAAAACAAGATTGTATTCTTGTACCTCTCTTATTTGCTTTGTATTTTCTGTCACACTGGAAAAAGTATTTGAGAATGTTAAAGAAAGTGTGGGACTTGAGTTTAGGACAAGTGGTTGGTTATTCAACCAACAGTGCTTCAAAGCAAGAACTAAGACAATTATGCAAACTGTTTGTGACCTGCACTTTGCAGATGATTGTGCACTTGTAGTCCACACTCTTGAGGATATGTAATGGATCCTTAACAAATTCTCTTGTGCATTTAAAAATTTGGACTGGCCATCAGCATAAAATAAATGAAACTTGTCCATTAGCCTATCTGTAACCATTCCCCAGCTGTTCCTCCCACTGTTTATGTTGAGAAAAAGGAAAATGTCTTGAAGACAGTTTCCTCTTTCACCTATCTTGGCTCCATTGTATTCAATGATGCTAAAATGGACAAATAAATTGAGAGCAGGATTGGAAAATCTTGTTCTGTCTTCGGTAATCTTTATTACACACTTTGGAATACTCATGATGTTTCATTAAAGGTGAAAATTGATGTGTACAAGTCTGTAGTACTGAGATCCCTATTCTATGGTGGAAAACCTTGGATGCTGTACTGATGATACCTCAATCAACTTGATGCCTTCCACACGTGTTTCCTACATACTATCTGCATCAGAGAACTTGAGTGCTCACATTAGAAACTGAAGTTCTGACTAAATGAAACCTTACAGGTATTGAAGCCATCATAAGGAAAATACAACAGGTGGGTAGGACATTTTTCTCATATGTATGGTAGCAGACTTCCAAAACAACTCCTCTTTGGCCAGTTTCTAACAAGCAGGTCAAGCAGGCCACTTTTGCGTTTCAAAGATAAACTCAATCTGAAGTGATGCAGCGTGAAACCAACTTGAACATTGGGAACAACTGCGTGCAAATGTTCAAAGAAAGTTGGTTGCATACTACATTTTTAATGATAGCCTTACCTACTACTGTGGCTTTGTTGCACACAATAAAGCAGGCTTTCCTGTCCACTCGCAGAAACATGTAGCAATTTATCCTTAATCACTTGACCGAAATGGATCAACCACATGTCCCATCTGTCTAAAAGTATGTAAGACACCTGCAGACCTCAGGAGACACATGCATGGCAATAGAAATTGGAAACTGGCTGTTTACTGCCATATTTTCAAGAATATTTTTTTATTATTTAGTACAGAGAAAAATTTTCAATTTAGTATTTATTGGAAAAAAAAATTACATTTCATCCACCATCCCACTATTTCTCCCAGTTGTTATTTTTCAGTAATTGTTTATTTTATCAATTAGAGAAAATTAAGTGAGTTTTTTTGAATTCATTAAAGTTCTTATTTTATTGTATTAATTTTGCCAATGTGACAGCAGGTTTGATAAATTGACTTGTTTTCAAGTCACATCTTGCTGTATAATAATGCTATTCAGCCATTGAAGTTATTTTACACACTAATGTCAGATTTTATCATACAAATCAATATTTTCACAATAAAATTGGTATTAATTGATCTAAATAAACATTTTCAAAATATGCTCTCAATATTGCAGAATTGTTCAAACCTTTACAGAACAAAACAAAATTATTTTATATGCAATATAATGTTAGATCAATAAGTCCATAACTTGAAATACAGTTCAGCTAAATTTCTGTACAAACTTTTCATTGTATAATGATTTGTTGTATAAAATACTTTTCATCATTAAGCTATAGACTTATTGATTTACCTACTTTGTAGACATTGAATAAGTAATCAGAAACATTGTGTAATGCTCACACTTTTTGCAGGTCTTAAAAAAGAAGTGGCCCAATTGAATACCTCACAAGCTGAAAATAGTTCTTTCAAAGACAATGGAGAAATTAAGGTAATTTTTCTTCTTTTTTGTTGTTGCATGGGTATAAACTTTATTAAAGCAAAACATTTTATATGATAGCAAAAAGAGAATAAAGCATCAAGAGAAATAATGTTCCAGATGACATTTGAAGCAATTCTAAGCCAGATTGACTTTGGTGATTGATATTGGTGTAAATTTATGTCCATATTTGCCTTTGAACACTCACAAAGTAGACTGTGAATGATTTTTATCTTGGTCTGAAATATAGTAGTTTTAATGATTCCATAGAAAATAAAATCTACAAAATAAGATTTTCAAAACAGCCATTGGCTGACTGAAAGGAAATAGAGAAAATAAATAGTTAAAGGAAAACTTGTTTGTAAGTTAGGAAATTCCAGTTACAGGCTGATATTGCAGAGTCTCAGAATGGGCAGAGAGTTTTGAGTCATCCATAGGTTAGTTGCATGATGTAGATGATTGATAGAAGAGAACTGGAATTCTCACTGGCCAACGGAAAGATCTTGTCCTTTAGTCTGTTGTTACAACAGTAGTTGTCCCAAATATCACCTACCTACCTACCTACATAAGCCAAGTGAACCTGTGAATAAATAACCAAATATACTGGAAACAGTAGTTATTGCTGTGAAAATATAGGCAGAAACTCTACTCAGCAATAGTTGTAATGGTTAGAAATATGTATTGCACATGAAATCAGAGTAAATAAATTTGTATACTAATTGGGGTGTGTGCAAAACCAAAGAAGGTAAATTTACATATGAACTGCACAAGTTAATTACCAATATGTGTATATTTGCTTCTCTCTGTGCAGTTTATCTTCAACTCTTTGGCCCAATCTGTAATAATTTGTTCCTTTAATATTTCCAAATTGCATTTCATCAAAATCATAATGTGTACTTATGATATCTTGATAAATTATCAGTTTTATAATTCATATGGTACCAGCATATTACTAATTAATATTAACTTGAACAAAACAAGACTATTCAGGACAACATGATATTACAACAAAATATCGGAACATAAGCTCATAATAGGTGACTTAATCAGTAAGATATGTAGGACATCTCTGATTACAGGTAGATCTACATCCCACTAGCTCAACAGTTATGGCTTGACTATCAATAGATGGATGAGCATGTGTACTATTATCCTAGGCCCATTTCCAGCCAATGTTGTTTGTATATAGTTGAACTAATCAGCTCTGTAATTTTAAAGGAAGAGTCGTAAAGTACAGGTGATTCACAGAGTGACTTATGTAATACATGTTTTAGTGGTCCAGTCTGTATGCTTAACTCAGAATCGTCATTTTCATCTTCATAGTGAGCATAATCAGTAGTCATATAATCTAAGTGTGTTAATTTGGATGTTATACTATTGCATTTGAATAATTTTACTTTGTACTCTGTATTATCCTACATCAAGAGACACAATTAAATATCTGTGATGAGCTTCATCTTAAGATCAAAAGCTATGTTTGCTAAGTTAACATGTACCTTGGTCATGTACATGACCTCTGGTGATCTAGAAATCATACAAAGCTGATGATTGTGTACCTGTTGGTTGTACAGTTCCTTAATCAGACAGAAACTACTAATAGATCTGATTATTTATCAGCTGATCTTAATATTCATTTCCTTGGTTGACTAGCCCTAACCACATCTTCATAAATTAAAGTTTCAAGTTACTATGGACAAGAGGATATCTTAGATATCAAGATGCTGCTAGGATTTTAGCTCAGCAACTATTTACTCAACTCTGTGATAACATATTCTATTTTGATTGTTTTTAGTTACATTTCAACCCTGACCACACTAAATTAAAGATGCCACCAGAAGTAGAAAATATACCAATATACATCCAATCATTACAAAGTATATCTCTAAACATAAACAATAATGAACCTACTTATGAGGAAATTAAGAAAGCTATTAAAAAAACTAAGGAATAATAAAGCATCACTAGACATGGAAACCAAACCTTTGAAAATAGCAAACTTTCTCTAGAATTCAATAGCAAGTTTCTCCATTTTATGAAAGAAGCCTGTAATCAGTATTGCATATAAAAACGTGGAGTTCATCATTCGTTAATGCAGTATAGAAACAAGAATGGAGCCCTCAAGACCCACACACATACAGAGGTATCTCAATTGGAGCCATCATGGTGAAATTATTAATGGACATTATATTAACTAGGGTCTCATTGTTTTATGAAAGTCAACTCATAACCCAGTTTAGTTTTTGTTCTGGTAAGGGATGTAATGATGGTATATGTGTTTCAAACAACTTCAAGCAATTGCATATATCTCTTGTACGAAATTGTATACTTGCTATATTGACTGCACAGAAGCTTATGACCACATCAACAGAGACTTTCTCTTCTCACCCAGTGGAAATCTCCTTCCATGTTCGGAATCCATTGAATGTACCAATCTAATAGAAGAACTTTACTGGTTCATAAAATCTTACATGTCCCATGTGGACAGCAATATGGAAATATTTCAAATCTCATCAGGAGAACAACAAGGAGCAAATGAATGCTCCAGTCTATTTAATCTTTTCCTAGACTATGCCCTCTGCATTTACAAGCATAGATGTGAAAAGATGGGCACTGATCGTTTAAGTATTCCATACCTCATCCCAAATGAATCAATTGATAGGAGACAGTGATCCTGCTTTCTCTCCTGATGCCAATGTACTTATGATAGGTGTGGGCTTGTGGGGCTATGCCAATGATATAGGACTCGAGATAAACCTTTTCAAAATGGAAACAATGATCTGGAATTGGAATGAAGGCAGTGATGGTACCTACCCTGAATCTATCATAAAAATTCAGGATGTGGAATTAGTAAATACTAAACACTTCAAATACCTTAGTGTATGGATCAATTATATCAAATTTAGTATAGGAGATAAGGAAATTGAACATAGTAGTTTCACCCAATGCTGCAAATTGTTGCAAAACCAAAACATTAACTTGAGAACTTGGGCCATGTTCTTAAATAGCTTCATCAGATAGAGACTTTCATATGGATATCATGCATGGTACCAGACCCATTCAAAAATATCTAAACTGTCTGCTTTCTAAGATCAATGGTTAAAAATGCCTTTGAGCAAGTGAAGCCTGTGGATCTTGGTAAAGACTATCATTCTTCAAACATTGTACATTTGTGCTACAGGATCACAAGGAACTGTACCAAATAGCAGAAACAACTTGAGGACTTTCAAAAGCAGCAACAGCTAAAATGGATATCACATATAACTTGAAGAGAAAATAATGAGATAAGATGTTGACATTCCACATTACTTCAAATAAAAGGTGAAGAAGGAAACCTATTTTTATGAAAATTGTTTTAAGGGAAAGATTTTTTAAATTTAATGACTACTTGGTCATTGAATACTGAATGTTTCCTTATAAGGAAATAGCTAATATTACCATTAGTGTACTTGACATCTGTAACACTGGTATGACTGGGTAATATATTGTTATAAAGTAAACTTGCAAAGTGTCGAGTCTTACAGTAATTTGAGAAGCAAGAGAATGCACCTCTAGAAAAAGTCTAATTAGAGTGTTGTGAAATATTTTCATTTTTTTTGTTTTCTCTTTGACATGTATAGGTGAATGATGTTAGGTTCCCATAATACTGGTATAAGTTGACAGTACTGTTTCATAACATCAGCAGCAAAAGTCATACCAACTGATTTTGGAAGATTACTGGTTGATTATGTGTGAACAGCTGATAATCTTTTCTTTAATGATAGACGTGAATGACATGCTCCTGAAATTTGTTCAATTGATTTATCTGCTTCAAGGGAGAAACAATAACATTTAAATATAAACTTCAGTTGATGCATTAATGAGTGAGCCAATTTTAGATTTTTGTTTTGTACAATGTTCACTCTGTAAAAGGCCCAAGCGCCACTTGAGGTAGAGGGTTACAATGTAAGGGACACAGTTTGTGTGGAAGATAACGGTTAACCCTAGACTGAAACAGGTTAAGATTGTAGTGATCAAGGAAGCATCCTTTTATGAGTCAGTTCGATAAACCAGTGGTTTGGATGTAATGTAGTTAATAATCCATAGTTTTCAGGGTACTATATGACACTTACAGTTTAATGTAAATGTCTAACTACATAGTACAAAGAATACCGTCTTTAGATATAGTTACATCATTTAGATCTTTATATCTTTGTTTGTTAGCTTCTTAGCTACTTTTATACTAGATGTGAATGACCATAATGGAGATTAGGACAACTCCAACTGTCTTCATGTTGACCTACTACTTTTCCAGAAAGTACATCTTGTTAAACTGTGAACATTTTTGCACCTTAACACAAATGAATATGCTTAGCAATTTTGTTCAAAACTACTTCAAATATTTCTGCTTTCAAAATCTGATAGAATAGCAGATTCAGCTAAACAACCTAGTATCTACTGACCATAAAAAAGAAATGTGGTTATTGAAGAAAACTCGACCCTATGAATTTTACTCATATGCCTATACATATGACTCTCAGTTATAATGCACATATGTTTGGTTACTTGAATGATGTAAAAACTAAAATATTTCATAGAATTTGCAATAGACAAGGCCTTGATCTCAAATTGAAGCAAGGGCGTTGATGTTTCTTTAGCTTTGCATTATATACCTTGCAAGATAGGTGTATCCATCTCTTGTAATACATAAAATGATACTAGACTATTTTACAGAATTCTCTATAATGATCAATAACAGATCCAATGGGCAGGGTAGTGCAATGGTTATATTAAAACAAAGCACACTTTGAATAAACTGAAAAGCCTCAAGTAGTTTGTTCATTTAGTAAACTCGTGGGCATCTCAATCAGCCACTGCTTCCTCCAGTGATGACAGTAGGAGAGCACAATTTTGTATCACAGGAGTTATTACCTTAGATGCACTAATGAAATCATGCAAAGCATATGAGTTAGTCAGATGCAAGCAAGTAGATATGAATGTGATATCATTGGAGGTCTTGCAGATATCAATTTTTGAGATCAAATGTCATCTTTGGGCATATAACTATTTTGGAAATTGATAATTTGAGGATCCACAAATCCATGGCTGGCAGAACACATCACCAATTACTAAGTAACTCTTCAGGCAGATAACTGCCACAACATAAGTTGTCTGTAAGCTTAGCAACTACACCATCTTGAAGTAAATCCACCTAATATGTGGCACATTTGCTCTTCAAGTACAGATCCTGGCATTCTTGTCGGTGACTGACTATAAACACAGATTGTACAAAAAATGTGTAACAATGCCACAATACTTCATGGAACTTTTTCTTGATAAGTGTTTTACTAGATTCCTTTAAGCTTAACATACCACCATTTAACAATATTCCCAATATTAAATCCTCATCAAGCAAGATTTATTTGTAATTATCAGTTTAATTTTTAAACCACTTAAAACTTTTGTCAAGTATTGATTACTTTGTTTTGGCTGTATAATCTAAAAAAAATAATAATAAAAGGAACAGCCCTATCAATGCTGTGTGTATTAGGATACAAAAACAAAGCTTATTTTATAACTGGATTTGGCTATTTTTGATACTGCTTTCTTACTCTTTCACAGAAACTTTGTGCATCAGTAAAAACAAATTATTTATACAATAGAAACCATGTCTCTTCAGGATGTTAGTGATCATGGCTCTTCACAATTTCCTGCCCTCTGTAGCTGTTAATAAATTTTGTCTTTTTTTATCTTTCCTAAACCTTGTTCCACCATCCATTTACTTAAGCTTACTAGGTAGGTTATGTATTGATTTCCTCTGTCTCTTTTGCCTTAAACCTGTCCTGTGAGTATCAAATTTTCCAAGCCTTCCTTCTTCATTATGTGCATTATAAATTTCAACTGACTCTTCCTGATGTTAAGTATAAATGTGCCTTTTGTTTCCATTTTCTCTAAAACTTCATCATTGCTCACATGTTCACTCCATGGTATTCTCAGCTTCCTTCTGTAATATTTAAAAATAATTATTTAGTTTGAAAAGTGTTTTCAATACACAATTATTCTTTTTGTTTACTAATCTTCTTTTTTTTTCATTATCCAAGTGACTTTGTCTGGTTCAAAGTTTTATCTTGTTTTGTTTTACAGTTTTGCTTTTTAGTTACTGTCAGTTTCACCATGGAAGTTATTGTATATCAAACATTGAGATTTGCTAATGAATCATTGAACTTAGAAAATAAAAACCAGTAGCAATGGTCACTGTGTCAAATATCGGAAACATAGGAAATAATATAAAATTTTTGTGGGTTAAATTTAATATCACAATGAAATTAAGAATCCTTTCTCGAAATGTTGTAATCCATTTGAGAAAATAAAATTAACAAATATATGTTCAGCATTTTGTACAGTTATGACAGAGAATGTCCAAGTAAAATTAGCAGTCTCCCAAAATAAGATTTTTAGAACAACATTTACCTGCCTGTGATATACAATTGTCATTTAGTTAATAAAATGCACTGTGACAATGACATAAGCCAAAACTCAGAAGATTTACTGATCAGACATTTTTCCTTCATATGTGATCACTGAACAGATATTTCAATTATATTTCTTTTATTCTCTGATTTATGCTGATATTTCATTTATGATTCCTGGTTATTGTTCTAGGAATTGCAAGAACAGGTTCAGAAATTGTTGGAAGAAAAAGAACAGCTGCAAGCAACGCATAACTCATTGCAAGCAACCATTGTTGTAAGTTTTTATTTCTGATAATTATTTTGGAACCTATAGAAAAGATTTATGAAATAAATGTTTTTATTTGTTAATCTTTACTTTGATTGAAATTTGACTTTGAAAATAGAATTTCTTTTAATTTATGTACTTTAAATGACAAAATATGAAATACATATCTTCACTGATATTTCCAATCTGTATTCCTGCTTAAATTGTAATTATTATGGGGAAAAAAATTGATATCAAGATAAGCAACAAATATTTATTAAAATAATGAAAAGAAATATTTTGAATTCACTTCTCACTATATAATAGATCATGTCCACTTTAGTTAATCTGTTTGTGCCGGGATTGTCTGTGAAGTACTCAGCTATTAACAAGATATAGTCTAAAGCAATGGAGCCTTGCTCTTAAAAATATTCTCTTTGGGATTTCCCACACCTATCTTAAAATCACTTCTACATTACAAAACAGTCCGGAAAGTCTTCTTTCTGGATTACCTCATCTGCCCTGTTGTAATTACTGTAATCTTGTCTACAGTTGTTTTAGTTTTTCTCAACTCCATATTTGTCAGTTTCCAGAGTTTATTAATAGAATTCTGTTGTTGAAAAATGCTTTATAATTAAAATATATATTCCTGATTACTGTTATCATTTTTAAATATTTGAATTTTTTTAGATTTTGTAAAGATTTTTCTTTATAAATTTCACTCACATAATCTTTTAAGTTGTGATTAAAATATTTTTTTTAATTCTAGGATATTGAAAAGCAACATGAAGCTGCTTGTGAAGAAAAATCCAATCTTAATGAAGAAGTGTCTCTTTTACAGAAAGAAAAGAAAGTATGTAAACTATAATTTTACTGAAAATATTAAATTGATCTGTAGAGAACTCTTATATTTTTACTTGTAAAATATTTTATCTTCATTTATATTGCTTTATCATTTTAATGTATGTTTTATGTTTAAAAACTAAAATTTAATTTAAATAGAAATTACCATTTTGCATTCCCCATTCTCTGAAAAATAGTGAAAAATGTTTGTCCATTTGCCAAGTGTTATAAATGTTGGGCATCTTCAATTTTTATGAAACATGGTCTAAATTACAGATTTGTTTTCATATTGATAGTTAAAACAAAATACTAGGATATAATTCTGAAAAATATTGAGTGATATATTTAACTTTTTCTTGTGGCTTGTTAATATATATCTGGAAAATTATTGAATAACTTATTGGGATCATCCTAATGTTTTATGTAATTCTGATCATATGTATATTATTAGGCGCTTCAAGAACAGAATGAGTGTTTGAAAATGAAGGATGAAACCTTATCATCTTCATTTCATTTCATGCAAGAGGAACAGGACAAAATAATCTCAGAAAATAAGGTCAGTTGATTTAAATCTGATTTACAGCACTTTCCATGTTTTACCTAAAAAACAATTGATGATAAAAAAACAAAAAACATAAATAACTACATTAACTGATAGTTCAGGTTGTCATAAAATAAGTATATAATCATAGAGACATGAAAAATTAAAATCATTCCTTCCTGTTTAGCCAGAGAATTTTTTTTGGTTTCATATTTTATATGCTATTCAGCATATGGCAGTCATTGACCATTATAACTGAGCAATTTTATGTCAGTTTTAGTTACATTATTAGAATCATAATGATCTGATCATAAATTGAATTTCTGTCATTGGTTAAATGAATTAGTATTTTCACTTGTAGCTTAACTACTTTAATATAGAAATCAATTATTAATGCTACTTTATTCAACATGGATAATATTTTTCTCTATCGTTTTCCTATAGGTAAGATTTGATGATATTTCTTCTGTTTTGTAGCACTTGAACACTGTAGGCTGATAAAATACACAACTTTAAAATAACATTAGTAACACAAAGCTTTGTAATTGTGAATTGCAGTATTTTCTGTTTGTATTTTATTAGCCAAAATGTTTTTTTCATTCAATAGGACTAAAAAGGAGTAGTCAATAGGAATGTTAATTAATTCAAGTGGACTGTCATATCTGCATGCAGTTTTAGAAAATCTTCTCAGAATTGGTGTATTTTTATTTATTGATTCTATCAAAGACATGTGTAAGTGGAAGAAAATAAATAACATTTTTAACATATGCTTTTCATTGCAAGGCAATTATTTATATGAAAATAAATTGTTTTGGCAATTTATGAATGTTTTTATTCAATTTCTTTTTTATTTCTTAATTCACTATATTACTAAATGACAGTTTTTCATTTTATGTAGTAGCAGTGAAGATATTAAAATTTTGATTTCAGTGACATTTTACATACAGATATAATTTGTTCTGGTATCTTGTTTGAAAATTTTAGAATGTAGTTCTAATCTACTTTGTGATATTCAAAAGCTGATCTTATACTTTGTGTAGAGTCTCAAAGAGCAAATCAATGTGTTGATCAGTGCCAGAGATGAAAGTCTAAAGGCTCTGAAAGATTTGAAGGAACATCATACAGCTGAATTTTCAGAACTTCAGTCACAATTGGAAGAGTCTAAACTTCAATGTGAACACTTTGAAGAAAGAGCTAAAGTTGCAGAGTCTGACAGTCAGGTATGTCCTTTTCAAATCAATTTTAACCCTTAAACATTTATTACACTTTTCTTTTATAATTTTCCTTAATTTACTTTATTTGCAACTTTATTAAATGATCATTTAAAAGTAACATTGTTTTCTACTCATAATATATAAAATGATGACTTCTGGTATTGTGCTGTTTGTGAATGTTGTAGATTTATGTTTGGTGTAAAATCTTTTTTTAATGTAGTCATTTGTTTTCATTAAGTTTTGTTGCTTATAAATATTTGTTGATGAAATCAAGCATGGCTCATTTTGAATGCTCAATTCTTATGATTTTAATAAGTTTAATAAATATTTTCCTAACACAGCACATTCATACTAATTTTTTTAAATGGATAAAAATATTTTGAATTAATTTACAACTATATATTGTAGTTATTATACAATAGTATAGATTATATTGTATAAAATGTTGGGGTTGAGAGCAGACATATTTTTAATTTGTGCAAATTCTGAATTATTGAAACTTTAATTTTGTAAATTAAGATACACATTAATGTCTACTAGCATTACCCATGGAAACTGCAATTATTTTGAAAGATATAAGTTTGTTGGAAGTTTCTAGAAAACTCTGAAAACATATACTAAAGAGGCAAACTTTGGAGAGAGAATCTTTTGAAACTATATTCTTTGTTCTACACTTGTCATCTCTTCTTTCATTCTCTTGTATGATCCTTTTCTTGGGAATTCTGTTTGAACCTTGCATCTTAGTAATCATAAGTTAATAAGTGTTGTAGACTGGAAATAAAGAATTGGCCTCTGGTGCAACTTGAATTTGCATTCCTTTTCTTCAGGGAGTCTTTGTATGGCGGCTACTTTACTGATTAGGTCAATGGAAACTTGGCTGCAGTTATTCAACTCTCAATAGATTAGCATATCCCTTATTTTCCCCAAATTCATTTTTGACTTGTATCGGTTTGAGATTTGTGATAACATAAAGCAGTTGTAATGGAAGAAATATTAGTGTAAAAAGTTATAATTAACAATTCTTTGTCTAAAATTAAACAAAATATTATTACTTCCAGTTCATTTCTGAATCATCAGAGCAGTTGAGCCAATCAGATTCTATATTAATGAAGCTCAGTGTATATTTTAAATGTTTTCTACTTAGCTTAACTAAAATAGTTTAAATTATAAAATGTTATTTACATTTTCTGTGTCCTACAATAATTTTCTCACATCTCTTCCTATTTTAATTGGAGAGTTTAAGAGTAATGTTTTGCATAAGTGATATTTCTATGATAATGTGTTAATTAGTATAGTATTTTATTTAATGGAAGCAGACATGAATACTTATTGAAATGTATATTTAAAGCTGTGTATTATTTTTAGTACAAATATATAATTAAGATATTTCTCTTAATATGAACTTTACTGAATACTTAAAATATGACACACTCTGAAATACTCTACTTGGCTTTTTGCATGTGGATTTTCTTTTCTGTTACTAACAATAACTTTGCTTGATTTGTGAATGGTGATGATTGGTTGTAGATAATGCTGCTGCTGCTGCTGGTGCTGGTTTTCATGTTTCTCTTGTAGCTTTACTTTTGCTTTTTATCAGATGATTTGAGACATGTTTAGTGACTTTTAACTTCACAGGAAACATATTTTCCAATTACATTTTTGTATTGACAATAATAAATTTTAAATTTCAATATAATTAAATTGGTTTGTAGCTTACATTTTAAAACAAAAACAGCATTGAATAATAGCCACTTTTCCTGTATTTTATTTTCTCAATGTTGCCAAAAGTTTAATATTTACCCCATTTTTAATCTATTGTCAGTACAAAGAATAATCCTGTGATGCCTAGTAATTGCTCTTATTCCTATATTTTTCAGCTGAATTTATATATATATATATATATATATATATATATATATATATATGAGTGAAAGATAGATTAATTCAATAAAATAATTATTAAATTTTAAAACTGTAAAATATACCAGTACAATAAATATAAAAAGATAATGGTAAATATTTCTGGCATGAGTTATAATGTCACGATTTTGAAATGACCAGTTTATAAGTGATGCTTCATTTGGAGATTAGTAATAATATTTGTTAATCTTTCCTTTTGCGTTTGTGCAACTAATAACAGTAAATGAATCCATATATGAGTTACTCCAAAATAAAATGGGCTTTTCTCTTATTTGAACATTAACTACAGAATAGTGCATGTTAGAAAATGCTCTCTTGTATTTAAAAGTTTTATCTTGGTAAATTTCCTCTTTTGCATGTTTTTATTTTTATAAATAATTTAAATATTTGCAATGACATATTTCTCTAAGCAAAAACAATAACTTTATAAAAATATCTGCACTTAGTAATAAGAGTGCATTTTGTTATAGAAGTAAATGTTGCCATATTGCTGCTTATTGTAGGTTGCTTGACTTTTGATTTCAACTGCAAAAGTTTGCTTGTGAACATATCTTTTTGAAATATTTTCTGGCATTTATTTTTGTGCTTATCTGTTAAACTTATTATTCAAGATATCTTTTTCTTCATTATAACTAACATAGATTTATGTTATGATCTCTTTATTTTCCTCTTCTTCATCTATCTAGTAAGTCAACTAAATATTTGGTTGCATAGTTAATAGCTTAATAGGTTTAAAATTATGTATGTTATTTGGAAAATAAACTGGATCTGTTTCTATAATAATATTGGCTATTAAATGGAAGGTGGTGATAGAGGGCTACAAGGTTTTTAATTGCTCAATTTTTAGGTCAGTTTGTGATCACTGAATATGTGCTTATGAATATAAATGATTATGGTTTATTCCAGGCAAACAAAGATTTTGGGGATGTGGCTACTGATAAAATAAAGGAACTTTTAGCCAAAGTAGAAAGTCTTCAGAGCTACAATGGCAGCATCTCTGAACAGTTAAAAGAAAAAGAAATCTGCTTAAATAAAATGGATGATGAATGTAAGTGTCTGAAAACCTCTTTAGATGAGAAATTGATTGTGATTGAGGAGTTGCAGAAGACCAATGAAGAACTAACAAATCAACTGTCAAACAGCCAATCACAGGACATTGAGGAAAACCATTCTGCAGATGGAGATGGGCTTCTTGAGGAACATTTTAATCCGATAAATGACTTGAAGCAGCAACTCAAAGAAATTGAAGAAGAACTTGCTTCATCTAAGGAAAATTTGACTGGAAAAAATGAAGAAATTTCTTTGGTGAAAAAACAGTTTATTGAGATGCAAACATTGTGTGAGGAGCTAAAAAAAGAGAAGAATGAGAATAATATTAAGTACCAGAAAGTTTTGAAAGAGAATAATAGCCTTGAAGAAAAATTGCATCAGAGTAAGCAAAAGATGTCCTCCTGGAAGAAGCAGTTAGAAATGATGAAATCAGACTTGAATTTCTTGGTTGAAGAAGTCAAAGAATCAAAAGATGCATTAGTCAAAGCGGAAAGCGAAATTAAAGCTGAAAAGATGAAAGCGGACCAAAAAGAAAGTGAATATACAACATTATTAGCTAAATATTCTCATTCTGTTGATGCTCTACAGACTCTCCAAGAGAAACTACGAGCCATGGAATCCTCCCCTCCAAATGAATCTCTAAGATTTTCGCCATCTGAGCAGACTCCTGAAGCCATTCATTCATATGAACAGAAAATCAAGTCTCTTCAAGAAGACAATGGTCGAATACAGTCAATGCTGGAACAGATGCTTGAGCAAAGGGAAACCTTACAGTATGAACTTTATGAACTTAAGCAAGAGAATGAGACACAGTGTAGTTTGTTATTGAACAAGACTGAGCAACTGAAAGAGTGGGAAAACCTGATGCATATGATGAAAGAAGACAAAGAGAGAGCATTGTTAGATCTTGAAGAAACAGAACAACGAGAACAGCATTGGCGTAATGAGTTGGAGTTTCTCATGAATTCTTTACACGATGCTTTGAATGAACGCGATAGTTTGCGTGAAGAAATGTTCAAACTAACAGAGAAAGATTGCTCCTCGCGGGATGAAATCAACCGCATGAAGAAAAAGGTTGAAGAGATAATCAATGAAAAAGGAAGATTGGAGAATGAACTTTTACGACTAGAGGACCAAGTGCAAGTGGTTGTAGAAGAAAAAGAAAATATTTTAAGAGAAAAAGATTCTCTCTCAGTTGTCATGCATTTATCTGAGGAGCAAGGCAAAGAGATAAGTAAAGAGAGTAAACACCTTAAAGATTCTTATGAAATTTTGTTCTTGGAGAAAGCTCAGTTGGCAGAACGCTTAGCAGGCACCGAGAGAGAACTGCAGGAAATGATAGAACTGAAAGAGAAATGGAAAGAATTTGAGAACAATGCAGCTAATTTGGAAAAGTCTTTAGAGGAATACAAAATAATAGTTGAAAAGATGGAAGATGAGAAAATTTCTATTTTAAAAGAATCCAAGCTGAAGGATGAGAATCTTGAACACATGGACAAAAACTTGACAGACAAGACGACATACATGCAAGAGTTAGAGAATAAAATCTTAGAACTTTCTAGTTCCCTTGCGTCAATGAAGAAGAAATATGATGACATGAAAGTTGAAAATGAGCAATCTGAACAAGTTTTAGAAGAGGCATGGATTGAAAAGAATCAGTGTCAATCAAAAATGAGAGATGAACTGCTTGCAAAACAAAATTTAATTGATCAGTTAGAGGACCAGTTGCAAGAAGTTCAAAAAGAAGCTGCTGTTCGAATCCAAGAAGCTAATGATCAAGTGCAAGATCTGTTTAACCATTGTGATCAGCAGAGCACTGAATTAAACAAACTGCGAAAGGCTTTGGAACAAGCTGAAGAATATAACTGTGAACTTTCTAATAACATTCATGATAAAGAGAATATGATTTCTGTTTTAGAAGATAAGTTGACTGTAACTATTCAGCAAAAAACTGTACTCACTGATGAAAAAGCTCAGTTACTTTCAACCATTAATGAAATGACTGGTAGCATTGAAACTCTTGAAAAGGAAAAAATGGATTTGAAGGAGAACATGCAAGGTGAGCTTACAAACAGTAAATTACAAGAAGGTGAGCAGTATCTTGCACAAAAGAACATGTTGGAGATGAAGCTGCAGGAAAAAGAAAAAAAACTTTTGAATTTAAAAGTAGAATTTGAGAATTCCCAACAAAAGATTAAGGATCTGGAAAAACAAATTGATAGCTTGAAAAATGATTTTAACGACAAAAAATCTCAGATCAATTCTTTGACCAAACAGTTGTCAGATTTAGACAAAATTAAAGAAACTTTACATCACACTGAAGTAGCATTTAGTTCTGAAACGGATCGGTGTCAATCATTGGCACTTCAGAAAGAACAATTAATTATGGAAAAAGAAGAAATGCATAAAGCTCATGCCAAAAGACTTGAAGAACTTCAGCAAAATTCCAGCCAACATATCAGTATAATCAGCCAAGAAAATCTTGAACTGAAGACTTCTCTTGAAGCGTGTCGAAATGAGCTTTCTGTAATTCAAAACCAGAGTAGTACCAGTAAAAATCAGTTAAATTCTTTGGTCCAAGAGAAAGAGAATTTGCTTCAGATTTTACAGCAGAAATCATCAACCTTAGAAGATTTGGAAGAAATAGTGAAAGAAAAGTCAGATTGTCTAATAAAATTAGAATCCCAGTTAGAGGAAAAAAATCAAAATTATTCAAAACATGTGTTAATAAGTGAAGAAAAAGAGAAAGAGTTAAAGTCAATGATAAATTCTTTAGAAATTCAGATGAAAATGCAGGATAATGCATTTCTTGAGAGTCAGAAGTCATTGGAAGCTTTAACAAAAGATTCCAGCTCTTCTGAACTTGAACTTGTTGAATTGAAATCCTTAGTGGAGAAGATGAAAGCAGCAAAATTAGAAGATGAAAAAAATGTTGAAAATTTAATTGAGCAATTGAAAACCTTAGACACTGAAAAGGTATCTTTAAAAGGTTATCTGGATGAGCACCAGAGTGAAATTGCTACATACCAGAAATCTTTAGAATCAAAAGAGGATTTATTGTCAGAGGTGCAGAAAAGCAATAACATTTTGAAAGAAAGTCTGGAAAAAAAGGAAAATGAGATAAAAGAATATTTTCAAAGCATTTCTTCTTTGCAAGAAGATAAGAAAAGCTTGAGTGAGAAACTTACAGAAAATGAATTGACTTTAAAAAATCTTCAAGAAGAATTAAACCAGAAGATTTCTTCACACAAGAAGGCAATATATGAAAATGAAGAATGTTTACAGAATCAACAGGCAAAAATTACAGAGTTGAATGAAGAAATTAACTGTTGCCACTCTCATGAGAAAGAACTTTGTATTTCTCATCAGAATCAGATAGAAGAATTGGAATTGACAATCTCGAATTTGAAGGTCAATCTTGCTGATCTCACCTCAGATATTGAAGCCAGGAAAACTAAAGAAAACGAAGCTGAACAGAAGAAATGTGCTGTAAGTATTAAGGGAGCTTTGCTTTCACTTATATGCATAGGTGACATAAGGGACAAAGGTATCTTAAAACTGCATTTGATTTCAAATTCTTACATAGACAAAAGTACCACTTAAATATTTGTCAACACAGTTGAGTATTTAAATTAAGTATTATTTAAAAAGACAAATATTAAATGATTTTAGGTTTATTTAGTTTTTGATTTCCACCTATAATTCATAGACAGTACAAATGCTATTATAGATATCTTGAAAATGATTTGCATGGTAAATTTTGATTGTATAAGAAGTGAGAAAACTCTTTATTTAGTCTACATGTGGAGGAATTCAAAAATGTTGTCCTAATTGATTTTATTTTGTAAGCATAAAATTTTCAGCAGTGTTTACTTGATTTCTATAAAATAAATATGTACTAAAACTATTTTTTTTAAATATCCACAGCATTAAAGAATTTCCTAACTATATTCTTATTTTAAGTAGGATCTGCAATCATCTGATATCTTCAGTGTACAAATAATATTGAATTTTAGGAATTTGAACTGCCAATTGTATTCAATGCCTGTTTTAATCTACAATTTCAATTGGATTGTTAATTGTTATTGCACATGATAATGTGTTATATTCTAAACTGACTTTATTCAGTTAGTCCATCTTAGAAACCATCAAAAATTATTTTAGATGGAGAAGAGAGAATCTAATTTACTTTTTGTAATTTATGGGTTAAATATATAATGTTTCACATATCAATTTTCAGGAAATATCAACTGCATATTAAATATATAATGCTTCAGGTATCAATTTTCAGAAAATACCAGATGCATTGAACAATGGTAATTTTATAGTTCTTTTAGTAATGATTCTAGACACAGCTGTAGTCTTTAAGTTTATATGGTGTAAAGAATGAAAATTATTTGTATTTCGGTTTTATAAACATTCTTTTAAGTTGTTTAGTATGTAAAAATTAGGATAATGTAAATTTAAACTCTAATATAAATTTATTTTGTACTTATGATATCTCCTCTACTTCTGATATCTTAATATGTGAAATAGTACATAACAAAAGTGTAGTTTGATTCTATTAATCTCAAAATCACTAGTCTAACTTGTAATGAATACTGAAGAAATTATTGTATGAATTAAGTTGATAGCATGTTGCTAACATTAAATAATAAACTGCATCTTGTTATGAGGTGAGATGTCCATTTTTAAGAATATTGACATTTTAATATCTGTTTATATTTCTGAGATGAGGTATTGTAATTATTTACATTATTTAAACTGTTCGGACAGTTGTCCTCATCTTTATTCAGTCTGCTTACCCTATGTAAAGAGATTATCAGAGAAAATACAAAAGATCTGTGGCCTATGTAACATCAGGATGACCATCAAAAGTGGTTTGACACTTCACAGACACCTCTTCCGGGTAAGACACCCCCCCTCCGAGGAAATTATGACTAAAGACTGTGTATGCACCACCTCGTGCAGCTGTGGTAAGAAATATAAAGGTGAAACAGGCTACTCCCTTAAGGTAAGACTGCAAGAATGTTGTAAAGCCATAACATGAGAGGAAATAGAAAAATCAAGCATAGCTGACCACATATGGAGGAAAAAGGGAAATCATCACCTCCTGGAGGATGAGGTTGAAATAATAGAGAACATCACTGGAAAATATGAAAACTTAAGGAATCAGCACATATGGTAGGCCACAAAAATCTCCTAAGCTGGCCAAGTATAGAAATGAATACAATATGGGAACCAGTAATACAGAGTGTTAGAGAAAAGATTTTATATCAACAAAATTGCAATTACTCTGGTAAAAAAACGTATGCGAGACATTAAGTTTCTAAGTCCCCAAAATTCATACGCTGATGTCTTTAAGGACACATGGCCCAGTTGATAAAAACATTGGTTACATCCAGTGATTTGACTCAAAGAGTTGTGAGTTTAGTACCTGGCTACAGCAGTGGTGAGCAAAAACTTGAAGGAAGATAACTGAGACATCCAGAAGAGGTATGGCACATAGAACTAGAGCAATCTACCCCAGTGGATGAAATAAAGGGTTCAGTTTTAAATTCCAATTAGAATAAAGAAGGCCAGAGCATACAACATGAACATGGCAATAAAGATGAAGACAACAGTCTGAACAATGTAAATAATCCCATTTTAATGTTATAAAAATGCTATTCATACGTTTATGATGTTTATAATTGGATTGATTTTTACCATGCTGTTTCTCTTTCTTGGCTTATTCGTTCAAATAAAATATTTAGATTTCAAAGTTGACAGAAATTTGATATTTACTTATAAGATTTTGTGCCTGAGTAAAATTTTTAGTCTTTATATCCATGCAGAATGGAATCCTGAGGATTTTACAATGTTTAGTTTTTTCCACTCTGTTTTATGTTCATATATTGTGATCATTACCATTACATAAAATATTTGACCTTTGTCTCCTATATGATTTGTTTGTTTAGTCTTGAAGGTGATAAAATTATTAAGTTAGTCAAATTGCTTATGCCATTGCTGATGCTGATGCTGGCCAAAGTATATGTGAAAAATAATGAAAAGCGAATATCAGCAACTCATAAATTGCTACAGTGTACCATAGGAAGAAATAGTTTTTACCTGCAAAACAAATTTATTTATTGATTTTATACTTATGTTTATATATGGACTGTGTTGATTATTGTCAAAATCAAATCAGTTTATAATTGACATGTAGGAATGGACATGAAATTGGTAACATTAAATAAAAACATATAAAAAAAATTAATCAAATGTTAAAAATGATTTTAATGTACTGTATTAAAAAATAATGGTTTTCTTTGCAAAAATTACATTTTAATATTGCCTAATCTTTTTAAAAATACCTTCTTGGATTTGAAGCAGAATTAATTGTTTTTCTTTTTAAACACCAGTTTTCATAATGTCACTGATTTTTGTTGTTTGTTTTCGATTAAAGGTTAATCATTAAAGTTAATTTGGCAAATGTGTTCTAGTTGAATTTTGCAGTTATTTTTAAATTAAAAGCATCAATTACTTGGTTTATTTAAAATGATCTTTCTACAAATGGGTAATTTCTCAGATGCTTAGTCATATACAATTTTACAATATTAGTCTGTAGAAGATTTTAATACTTTGTTTTTATTGCTAAATTGCACATATGCTGAAATTATCAAGGAATAATCAATTAAGATGAAAAACATACCCCAAATGATTATGCAGAGATTGTTGTACAGTATTTTCTGGGTAGCCATTACTATGAAAAACTACCATCTTATTTGTATGATAGGTTACAATGAGAAATTTACAATAATTAAAGTCAATTTGCTTAACATTTATTGATAATCACACTCTAAATGAAAATTTATAGTTCTTGTAAAACCTGAAATATGACTATACTGGAAAGCTGTTAATGAATACAAAAAAGAAAGAAAAAAAAGTTCATTTTCAATAGAAACTCTTTCTTTACACATTCTTCTTTTTTTCTTATCAATATTATTACTTTTTTTAGTGCTATTCTAAAAGACCCATTTTACAAAACTTTCCTGTCTAGTGGATTAAATCATTGGTTCATGAATTTAATTTTATAATTTTACAATATTTATAAAAATACTGTTGCTAAAATATAAATATATATATATATATATATATATATATATATATATATATATATATATATATATATAATACAGTACATACAAAATTACACATATACATTCACTGTTAATAAGTCATTCTTGAATTGACCCCCTTAAAAATCATATTAAACACACACACACACACACCTTGTGGTGTATGTACCACATTGGGAACCACAGTTCTAAATAAAGTATATTAAGTTATTCTATATGGATTTTGATAGGGGATAATTTTTGGCTGATTTTCATGTCCAGCCCTATTGATATATATATTCTGAACTTGTCACTTATGTGCACCTATGTTTTGAATTCAAACATTGTTAAACTATTAAATTGTCATAAAACACATCAAAGTTTTCATCTTCTGTTTACCATTAAAACTCATTCTCTTCATACAAGAATTATTTTCTGTTTTCCCAAAGGAATCAACACAGGTGCATGACTGAATCTGCTTGTTTTGGTTTGTTTTATTAATTTTAATTAGAAAGGAATTTTTTGCTAAGATGTGAAAGTTTTCAAATTCATATTTGCATGTTTCAGCACAAGAATATTTCAACACTACTATTTCATAAATTTTAAAGTACAGATATTTTTATGAACATATATATTTATATTTGTATAAACAACTATGATAGATTATTTATATTAATCAGTATGCATTATTATATAAAATTTATCTTTTATAAGTTTTATAAATTTTTGTAATATTAAGTCAACTAGATTCTAAAATTATATATGGTAAATCTTTTATCCAAATTTTAAAAAAATTGTTTTTGAAAGGGTGTCATATTTGAAATTAACTGTCTTGATCAAATGTTTATAAAGAAATACATTTCACTGTGATGTTTTTCATACAACACTGGAAAATTCAACAGCATTTCCTTTAATTACTGAAGCAAATTACACACTGAATTTATAATTTTGATATCATAGGATATTAAAATTATTTCTAGAATTGTATTTTTGTATAGATTAACATTTTATAGTCATCCTAAAGCTTAAGTATTATTTTGTTTGTTAATTTTATTTATATTGTTTAGTTATTTATTCTTGGTAGTATTCTAAATATTATCATATTGGTTACCTTTAAGAGTTAATGATTACCACAGCAAGCACAGCAGCTATAAATACATGTCAGTATTTTGTATTAATTTAATTCTCTACATTACTATTATCACCAATCATCATTTTTGGTTTTTGACTTTATTACTATTAATTTTATGTAGCAATTATTATACTAATTTTTTTATCTTAATTTGTATTTTATTGGATAGATTAAAATAAAGTTTAATCTTGAAAGAGCCATATTTTGCTGTTAATTAAAGCAAAATCCCAATTTCTTTTCTTTTACAGTTTTGAGCAATGTTTTCTCACTATTTGTTTGACTCAACATATTCTTTGTTTTTAATGTTGTATAATTTATGCATGGTAATTCTGGTATTTGTGAGAGAGGTTTTCAAATTTTGTTATTGATACTATTAGAGCATAGTGTACAATCTATGTTATTATGAATAGTAGAGCTTTATATTCAACTGTCATTAAAAAGGAGGTAAATAAAGTGCAGTTTGCTATCTGCAATGAGAAAATATGAAATTAACTAAATTCATCCATTATGTCTAAGAAAAGGTTCTTAATTGTTTAAAAACATAAGGACCTATATTGAATCAAAAGGAAGCAGTTTATATATCTCCTGTAAACTTTTTAATGTTATAATTATATTTTTAAATGTGATTGCACAGTTATAATGATAATAAAAATTAGTATTTGAAATGGTGAAATGAATATGCTAAATGTGAAAAACAAAAACATCTTCATTTTATTTTGTTACAATAAATAATATTTAAAAGTAATTGATTGAACAATTTCTTTTTTATATAACTTTGTTTAAGAAAACCTTGAAAAGTAAAATCAAATGAAAGACCTATGTAAATTAAAGGGAACACAGGTATTTAATTTGAAAGAATTTTTAATATCTATATCATTGGTTTGTTAAGCTGCCCCCCACCCCAAATTAATATAATTGAATCAAAGCATTAGTAAAAATTAAGCAATCTGAATGAATTGAGTAACTTGTTCTTATTTGTGAGCAGATATTGAATATTTCCTATAATATTCAGTTAGGGGATAGCTATTATTATAGTGATTGTTCAGGTTTCTCTGAAATTTCAAAACCTTTTATGACATTAATATAATGGTCATTACCAGGTGGTATGTTATAATATTAGGATTTGCTAGTACCACATGTCACTCAACCATTCAATAATTAAGAAATTGAAATGCATAATTATTCTAATGTTGCTGATCTTTTTTCATTTCATAATATGTATTCAGCTTTTATTATCTAGTATTATTGACACCTTTTTAAATAAAAACAAACTTCTAGCTTAGGTGCATAGAAAAGATAAGTAAAATAAATGTGCACTGCCAGTGTTTCTCAGTTTTTTTTATATTTTTGATGTTCATATTTTTATTAGCCTCATAAGGCTAATAAAAACATTTTTTTAAATATGCTAATTTTTGAGTATTGATTCCTTTTTTAAATATAAGGATAATTCTGTTATTTTTTGCGTTTTTCTAAAATCTATGTTACTAGCGTTTGTGTGTGTGCGTTATATATATATATATATATATATATCTACACACACACACACACATCAGTAACATTATAAGTCTGTGTAGCCTAATTAGGAAAAAAAAAATTTATTTTACAAAAATATTTGTTTTTCACTATAATGTCTTTACTTGTTAATGCACTTAATTCAGTGGTGACTACTCATTTTTGAATCAAATATTTTACAGCAAAAATTAGAGATCAAAATTCCGTTAACTATATTAGGCTGCAGTCTCCTTGATCTACCCTTGTGTGTCTGCATTTATTTATCTATCAGCTAAGTCATAAATTTCATATTTTTATCCATCATATATATATATATATATATATATAAACATTATTTTTTTAGTGTATATCCATATTTGAGTAGACGTTTTGTTAATTTTAAACAGTATTTTATTTTCTTTGAATATTTGAGAAATTTTATTAAAGAAAAATGCACCCTCTGGCAGTATTTGAAGCTGCTTCCCCCTTTGCTGGAGAAACCATCATTAGATCTGACATACTTTAAGTGACGCTATTCCAAAGGGGGAACAAATCTTGCTTGATGGCAGATTTTTCTTTTAATAAGATTTCTCAAATATTCAGGTGGGTACACAATAAAATAGTTTAAAATAAACGGAGCATCTGCCCAAATATGGGTATCCCCTAAAAATAATGTTTAATATGATAAAAATGTTGGATTAATAAATAGAAATCCATTATTTCTTTAGAAATATATGGATAGGTTTGGTTGAGGACTAACAAAATTTTTTTTTTTAAAAGCACAAACAAAAAACACTACAGAAACAAAAATATAGACTCCATTAAATTATGTTATTGTAACTAGATTCGTCATAATGATAAATAAAATGTAAACGCTATTTAAAATATAATTTATATATATATATATATATATATATATATATATATAGTGAAATGTTTTGATAGTTAATGTTTCTTTAAAATAGTGCTTCACATTTTTTTATTAAAAATATTGTACCTCTAAAGAGCAGGTTAGCAACTATCAAATTTTAAAAAATTAAGATACAAATATTACCTCTTTAATTTTGATTAATTGAGGAACAAATAAAGCATTTAAAGCATATTTCTTAATAGTGTTTATGCTAAATATTCAACTGGTGTGTTTGTTTCTGTATTTTTTTTTATATTTGAGCTTTAAAATATTTTTGTGATTGTTTTATTAGTCAAGCATGCTATCACCTGTTCCTGCTATTTTCCTGCTGTTGTTATGTGTATATTTTTATTATTATTCTCTCTTGTCTTGAATGATTTCCTTGCTACTAACTCTCTTTGCTAATTGACATGTTTACAGAAAGAAACAGAAAAACAATTGTTCAAAGGATTGTTGTCAATAACCAAGACAATCACTCTGTTCTGTATATTCACATTTTCATAAGATTGTTACAATATAGCTATAATTTCTACAAACATCCTTGTCTCTTTTCTTTATCATTTTCATTGAAATTGTTTTTCAGAAGTCATATATTAAAAAAAAGGAAAATTGGTTAATGGTTTAATAATTGGAAAGACAATATTGATTAATGAAATAAGTCTTAACAAAGTTAATAAAAATTACTATCAAATTTATACAGTAAAGTTAATGCTGAGAATTTACTATAAAAGCATTTAAAAAACCCCAAAACCCTCATTCTATTTTGTATTTTTTTGCTTATTTGTTTTTTTCTTGAATACAACAACTACTGTATTTGAAGTTCCTCTCTTGTCACTTTTAATTATGTCTATTTTTAATGCATTAATTAAATTTTGTATCTCCTAATCATATTTTTAAAAATATTTTAAATTTCTCAACTTCAAATAATATACAAAGTTATTATCTGTACTAGATTAAGAGCTTCTTTTGAATAGCTTCTTTCTTCAGTGTACTGTTTAGGTTGTGCTATCAATTTTGTATATCAGTTGATATTAGACAATCATGTCACTTGTTGAGTCACCTTTTTGAAAGAAAATGCTGTTCGAAAAAAAAAAATTCAAATTGAAAATTGAAATTGCCCCATCATAAATTGCATTACCTTTTGTGTATTATGTGCAAAAAGGATTATCTTTTCTATTTTTTTACACCCTGATTTTTTTAATCAAATACAAATAAGGGTTAGTACTTTATAATTAGCATTTAATAGCTACCTCTCTTGAAAATCTTTTTGAGTTTAGTGGGAATGCTGAGCCCACACAATATTATCATACATTTGCAAATCACTGAGATATTTTTCCCATTAAGTTACTGTATTTTTGACTAATGCATTGATTTGGCCACATTTACAAACACATACATTTCATATTATTGTTATGGTTATTTGATATTTTCATGATATTGGAAGAGCTAAGAATTTGATGAGACAAAGAAAAGTTTTTTATAAAAAATATATTAAACTATAGTATCAATGAATATTAAATAAATATTTAAAATAGGCATAAAGTTAATCATAATTCAACTCTTAAGCAAAACAAAATCGAAGATGTGTATTTGTATGTTATATCATCTGAAGACAATAGACTAGATTGTTAGTTCAAAGGAATTTGTTGAAGAGCAGTATTTTATCTAACGAAAATGGTTTAATCAGTTACTTTGTTTTTTAACACAATTATTCTATTTTTATTTGTTTATTTTTAAATTGATTTACTGAAGGGAAGTAAAATAAAGATTGTGTATAATTGATTATTTTTGACTAGTATTATTGTCTTGGAACTTAAAACTGTATTCTCTTTATCTTGCTGACCAATGATTGTTTTTCTTGTTCCTTATATTCAAACTTATTAATGTGCTATTTATATTTGTTTCTCAGCTAATTATCTAAAATGAAAGCATTTATAGCTTTTAGTTTTTCTTTAATGTTCATATTGTTTATATTTGTTCATTTTCATCTCTAATGCTTGAATAATATTTATCCTTCAGCTCATATTTTATTTAGTGATAAAGCTATGCACAAATCTTTCACTTAAAATCATTGTATACTCTGTCAGGTATTATTATGCAAGTTAATGTTCTCACATTGATATTGGTAAAATTTTAAGAAGATATCTATCTGATAAATATACTATGTGACTTTCAATGTACAATATTTTTATTAGAAATGATTACAATAACTTATTTGTTTAGAGATTTTATTATGCAACTAGATGCTTGTAAATATTGTATTGTAAATAAATATACATAGTAGTTTAGATATGGATATTTACTTTTTAATTTTAGAGGCCTAAAAGTTGCCATTTGTTCATAAGTAAGATAACTTCAAATGAGTTGGAAACTATGAAAAAGAGATCCATGAACAATTCAAAAAGAAATATTGGTGAAAAAACTAAAAAGCTAAGCAAGAAAAGTGGATTTACCAACAAAATATTTTAAGAAGCTGGTTTTATGAAAAAATATAGAATAAGAAAATTGGCTAAATACATGAAAGCAACCAAACTACCACCTTTAAGTAAACATCAGAAAAACAAGCATGAGTTAGGCAAAGAAATACATGAAAACTGATTTCTTAACAGTAATTTTTTATGATCATTGTATAGCTAATCTTTGGGCTAAAGACTGGATTCTTCATAGAAATAGTTAACAGAATTTAAAAACAATTGGGAGGTGGGATAATATTTTTGTCTAGCATTGTAGCTAGTAAGATTATGTCTTTTAAAAATTGATAATGTCATTAAGATAAATGCAGAGAATTAGTGTACATTCTTGGACACAAGTTTTTTGTAAGTGATACAATTTACAACCAAGAAACTTTAAGCTAAAGAGTATATATATATACAAGTCAATCCTCTGTCATGTCTGGCAAAGTTGACTTCTCCACTAAATAGAGGGGGAGAATGTTCAAAGACACCAGATGACTGGAATAATCCCTAGACTCTCTTGATATTAATTTAATAGAATATTTTTGGTCCATCATTAAGAGATCTGTATATAATAGAAAACAGTATTCAGCAAAGAATATCTTTAGGCAAAAATAAAAACTGCTATAAGTAACATAAATGTCAAAATAGTAGAAAAGTTAACAAATTTATAGTTAATATCCTAATGAAGGTTATACAATGCTAAGAAGCCCATATTACTTTAATTTATTCCAGTATGTGGTATATTAATCAAATATATATTTCTGTGGCCTACTGGTTTATAAATAAAAAACCTATATTGCATTTTGTTTGTATTATAAAACCTGACACTCCCAAAGCAAGTTATGATCCATATTTTTTAACTAAAGATAGATATTATAAGCTGAAACCCATATATAGGGGTTGGATAAAATAATTGGAACAGGTGCAAATTCCACTCCTATATTTCAAAGACCTATTATATTAAGAACTTTAGCTAAAACTTTGTAATTGCAGGTTATATCTATTGTAAATACGTTTATTTATCTAATTTACTCTCTTTGTCTTATTTATTTTTAGAATTTAGTAAAATTTAAGCTAAATGTGTGACCTCTCCGAGTTCGAAAAAGGCAGGCAGGAGCCTCGATCACTAAGGTTGCTGAACAGTTTGGTTTTTCAAGAGCTACCATATCAAGAACTATGATGCAATTTAAGAAACAGGACAAAACCTCTAGCAACCGTAGCAATTCGGGCCGGACTTGCAAACGTACTGACAGGGACCGACGTGCATTGAAACACAATGTGACAAAAAATCATCGGACTACTGCAGCCAAAGTGACTGCTGAGTTGAATAATCATCTGAATAGTCCAGTTTCTACTAAAACTGTTCGTTGTGAGCTCCATAAGTCTGCATATCATGGAAGAGTCGCTGTAAGGAAACCTCTTCTCTCCACTTGCAACATTCAGAAGAGGTTGAAGTGGTGCAGAGATCACAATGCCTGGTCTGCAGACCAATGGAAGCAAGTCATATTCTCAGAGGAGTCCAGTTTTTCTCTTTTCCCAACTTCAGGGCGAGTTCATGTATGGAGGCAGCCCAAAGAAGTGTACAATCCTGACTGCCTTCTTCCAACATTGAAGCATGGAGGTGGATCAGTGATAGTTTGGGCCGCCATATCATGGAAATGCCTCGGTCCAATAGTTGCCTTGCATGGTAGAATCAACAGCAAAGATTACCTGAACATTTTGGGAAATCATATTCATCCAATCAATGACCCAGACTTTATTCTCTGATGGTGACTGCATCTTCCAAGACGATAATGCTCCAATACATACCGCTTGAGTGGTTAAGAATTGGTATGAAGAGCATGAAAGTGAGCTAGAACACATGGAGTGGCCTCCCCAATCTCCAGATATCAATATTATTGAACATTTGTGGTGCATTTTAGAGAGACAAGTTAGGAGCTGCTATCCTCCACCGTTGTGTCTTAAAGAGCTGGAGCAGGCGTTAATGGAAGAATGGCTGAAAATTCCTCTGGATGAAGTCAGAAAGCTGTATGATTCCATTCCTAGACGTATTAAAGCTGTTTGTGAGACTAAAGGAGGACCAACTCCATATTAAATAAATTTTCTTTGAATTTAACAATTGTTTCAGTTATTTTGTCCAACCCTTGTATATTGCTTATATAAATATATCTTGAAAATCTTACCCACTTTGTTAGTTAATACTAATTGTAAAAATATTGACTTTTCTAATAAAATCTGACAAGTTAGTTTAAATGGTTTATTTAAATACACTTTGCTTATACTGTTTTAAACATGTATTTATATGCATGATGCAATTTTGTAAAATTAACACTAATGATTTTGTTGACTGGAGAATATTTTAGTTTTTGTTGAAAAGTGGCTTTTTAAACCCTACTTATGCCAATGGAGAAATTTCAAATTGGGTAAAAATATGAATTGATAAAATTTAAATTTGGTGACTATTTGTGTTGAATTTATGAGATTTGCTGTAATAATTATGATCTGAGATAAAAATTAATATTACATTAAACAGTTTACTTAAAGTATGTCATATTTTTCTATTTGAAAGGTTTTAATTTTATTTTGATCTTTTTGTTCAATCTATTTTTGAGAGGAAAAATGGCCATAATCTGCACGCATTTATTGTGACCAGCAGCAGAAATAGTTGACAAGTATTTGGTGTTATCTTTCTGCCACCCATGCAAATTTAAGCTGGGCACAAGACACAGTTCCTCGGTGTGGACTTTCTAGACTGGCAAGCAGTATCCTTGGTGGATTTTTAATAGTACAATTCACTTTAGCTATAAATTTGTGGCCTTGACACACAGTGGAGTTCACAACAGGTGTCTTGTTGTGACTTAAGATTCATTTGATGGTGGTTCTAAGGTTGTGTTCTAGCACACAACATATGTAGTTTGTGTTAATGGTTTAATTGTGACAGTTCAAGGTTAGTATTTGTGGTGGTTCATGCAAATTTTTAAATCACTCAAAAAATTTCTAGGATAATAAGATATAAAAATGCTCTTATGTGTGTGTATCATGTTTGCATGAAAAGGATTTACAATATTTTATTTTAATTAAAGATACACAATGTTAATTTATTTTTTAAATTTCAGGCTTTTTGTGTTTTTAAAAAATTAACCACTAGTTTGTTATGAATAAACTTGTTTTGATTGGTATTTTAAAATATACATTTACATCTCATCTCATTTTTATTTTATGACTTCAATTGATTTATACTTTTTTCTTGCTATTAATACCTGCTACTTTAATTACCATAATTCATCCCAGTTGTTTTTCAAATCTGAATTGCTTCTGCATACATTTTACATCATAAAATATATAAAGTGAATGAAAACATTTATTTGCTTTTCAATGATTAACCTCAATTTCCTAATTATTTTCATTGTTAACATCATCTTTTGTTCATATTCATTATTTCACTATGTTTATTTTCTTGTATGAAAAACATTTTATTTTCATAATTTTTGTTGGAAAAATAAATTTCATTATGCATGGCTCATTGTGGATATTATTTTTAGGAATCATTAAGTGTGGAAGAGAAGATGTTGAAATTACAAGAAAATTTAAAAGATAAAGATGAACTTAATTACAAATTGAAAGCTCTGGCTGTGAAAGGCAAAAAACAATATGAAGAGATGAAAATTCAGGTTGGTATCAGAATTTATGGAAGCAGTAAGTCAAGTGAAAATGTGGAAGTAATAACTTATTAAGCTTTCAGAATTTTCTCAGTGTTTTATATTCTTTTCAAGAATTTAATATATATAAAATTCTCCAATTATTTATTTCCTTTACAAAACAATAAAAATAAATTTTGAAAAAAATAGATTACTTAAGAATTATATTTAAATGAGAAAAACTGTTTAATTGACAGTATCAATAAAATTGGTTTATTTTAACAGCAATTATATTTATCTTACTGTTATGTTTATATATTCCAAATCTGATCTTGACATAATATCAACTTTGTATTCCCTTTCTACATATATCTATGGGATTGTGAGTTTATTCAACTGTATGTTCATTGTAAAACATTGCTGATGGTGCATTGTTTCGCTGATAATTAAGATGAGTATATTTTTGAATAACCAATGTTATCTAAAATTCAAAATGAAATAAAAATGCATGTTCCAAAAGGGAAACAAAGCAAATAAAATATAGTACTTAAGTTAAAGAAATTCTGAAAATAGTCAAAGAAAATAAATAAAATATTTTTTTTGTTTGTGAGAACAGGTAGAAAAAATAAATGAAGAAAAAAAGGCATTAGAGGAGCAACTGCTTGTGGCAAAAGAAAATCTAAGCCATTTGGAGAATCAGAATATTGAATCAGGGATTATGTCAACTAATTACAAGGTGAGTTGTGCTTTTTATCAAGAGACTCCAATAAAATGATTCATATATCTATTAAATTGATTCACTCTTTTTGAAATTTTTTTTTTTTTTTTTTAAAGAAATATGAACCAAGATTTAACTGTTTTTGTTGGAGATTGGAAATGTTGAATGTTTGTCTTTATCTTTGCTGATTTTTCACATTTTGCTTCGTCCAATTTTTCTTTTTTTGCTTTCTTCAGGGGAATGTGTCTGGTTTAAAGTTTTGTTGCTCTCATTTTGTTCATAATCTTTTTGAGTGTCAAAAGTTGTAGACACTTTTATCAACTCATTTGTTTTATTGAGTGTTGATATGGTACCGTTTGTGTAAAATCTCATTTCTTGTTGCTTTTACTTTATTTCTTATTTTACTTACCACTTTGGACATGCTATAGACAGAATGGTCGTCTTTCTTCGAATGTATAATCTTTGCTTGATTCCATAGTGTGATCATAGTTGACATTGAATTATGGGCTATTACAGACTAGTTATGTTTTTATTTTTTTATTTTTTATCTTTGTTCTGTTGACAAAATTCCTTTTTTTTCTTACTACTCTCACACTAGGCCTACTAATGGATTTTTTTAAATAATATTATATGCATAAGACTTGCCCATTTTTTTAAAAAAAATTTTCAATGTGGTTCCATATTATTATGACTTTATTCCAAAATAAATAGTAATTTTTCTTTTTACATCTCTATGTAAGCTGGATTAAAAGTTTTTCAAATTGTACGTGGCAATTGTCTTTAGATCTTTTACTCTTGGCTGTAATAAAATTGGCCATGACAATGAGATATGGTTCATAACAGCATGCTAAATTGTAAGCAGATGAACAAGAATCTGTAATGAACACATTCACCTGAAGAAGGACAAAGAATGAATAAACAAAAGGTAAAATAGCAAAACAAGACAAACCAATTAACCAATAGAAAAAAAAGTCTGTGTATAATAATTTTCGCTCTCTCTCTCTTTTTTACACTCTTGTATATATTTTTTTTTACACTTTCTTGGCCTCACCCACTTTCCAAAATCTGACTAAATATCAGAATTTTTGTTGGAATCTTTTCTTGGTTAGGTCAAGAACTTTTCAACACTTCCTGATGGGTAACAAAAAAGATAAATATTAACTTTAGGAATATCAAATGGCTTTGTGGTTAGGAATAGAAGAATTGAATTTTCATTCTCTATCAGAAATATAACAAGAAATAGTAGAACAAAAGCATATTTGAGATACTTATTGTTATTTAATGATTTTATTATTTGTTTTAGTCTTATTTGTTTTAGTCTTAATTGTTTTGCTTTATTATTTTTACTTAGTGCTGTCATATATTTTAGCAGCTATCTTGATTATTCTTAAAAAGAATTCCAAATGCTTGCAATGATACAACCAGCAGAAAGTGAAAATATAAGCTGAAGGAGAAAAATATTAATAATCATTTTTCAAAAACACACACAAACTATTAAAATAACAAGATATTCATAATTAGTAAAGCTGAAAAAATAACATTGAGAAGTAATCAAATATACTTTGATATATTTTTCCATATGCAAATAAGGAGAAACTTTAAAATATTCAAATAATATCTTTCAACATTTTCTAAAGCCATATCTTTAATTTATTATCACATTTAAAAGTTGGAGCTTAATTGTAAAGAATATTAATCTAAAAACTGTCTAAGTGCAGACGTATATAAATTGAAATATAAATTGGTACTTAAAATGTTAAACTTCTAGCAGTTTCTACCCATAATTCCCAGTAAAATGGCTTTTGTGTTTAAGTTATTTTCTTTAGAATTTACTTGTTTGTCTTTTTTAGATTTCATCGTTGGAGGTAAGCTTTTGTGAAATTGGATTTTGTTGATACTGGTCAAAATGAGATATGAGATGGTATCTCTGGTGGGTCTTTTCACTGTTTTTAATTATGGAATTATCTTTGGTAAGAGGCTAACAAATGGAATTGTAAGGACAGTTATCAGTTTTTTAACTTGTCCATGCTATAAAATTTGTTAATTGAAATCCTTGCAAGGTGAATTCTGTTAAAAAATAAACCACCACTTTGTACCATGATTAATGATGATAAATTTTATCTGTCTTCTGCAAGAGAAAGCAATAAAACATTTTGCAGGATGCTTACATACAAATAAACATTTATTCTATAATTATCTGCATAAAATGTAGCCAAACTTGATGTAGGTATGCAGAATTTGTGAAAAGTTACTTATTGAGTTACTGGACTACCATGTTTATATTTTTTTTCATTTTTCTATTTGTTATTACCAGCAAAAAAAACATGGAAGTCTTATTAAATTGAATAACATATTCTCTTTTAATTATACAATTAGAATTCTACCAATATTGAAAATTATCATCCCCTCAGCCAGCTACTGCAGAACTAATCAAATTGCAGAAACAACTCACCAACTCCTCACCAATGATTTATTGTTATTATTTAACCACTAATTTACATTTTCAAAGATCAGAATGTACATGTTCAGTTAGCCACTTGACTGAATTCTGATAACTTCCTGAAAAATATTCTTCCTCTAAGATCACTAGAGAATGTTTTCATCTAAACAAAATATATGGCCCTTTTGATTTTGGTTGAGAATTTTGTTTTTGAAAACACTTTCTCTGAAATTATTTTGGCTTAAACAATACCAGTCTGATATAAACAGCTTAACCCCAAAAGATTTTAAAGACAATATTATTATTGAGGAAGTAATTTATCAGTTGTTATCAATCATTTTCATCTGGTTTGGTGAGCATAATGGGTAGTTACAGGTATCCAAATATTCTAAGTTAATATTCAGGTTCATTTCCTTCCACTCAACCAACCTAATTTCTCAAAACTTTCTTAGTTCTTTTTCCACATTTAATTTTAATAATTATTAAATTCAATCAAATCTTTACTAACATTTTCCCCTGTTCTGTGCCATAAATCAAAAGCCGTGCTGCATTTAACTCTGTCCATCGCTGTCAAATCACCTTAGGTTTCCCAACACTGTATAAGTGGGTTACTACTGACCTTTTCACCCATGAGTATCTCATTATATATTTATGAGAATTGGTATAGGAAATAATTATTTTACAGCATATATTTCAAATTTGTTAAAAAAAAAAGTGTTTTGAGTCGCAATGTTTATTTGGTTTTGTTTATTTTTGACTAATTGTTTTTGTATTGACAATTTTCTCCGTTATCATTCAAACAGTTTTAATAACAATAACAAAAAATGGTCTTATATATATTTGGTAATGATTTTATACTATTTATTTATTATTTCCCAGGACTGTAACTAAATATCTGACAATATAGGAATGGCTCTCTCTCTCTCTTCATCTGCAAACATTTTTGATTTTGGTAATTTTAATGCTCATCATATCAAGTGACTTAATCATTCTAATGTTAATGATGTTGCTGGTATTCAGACTCTCAATTTTTCCATTCTCTTGGCAATTCAGATCATGCTGTAGTATCTGCTGATATTTCTTTTGAGTTGGCTATTAGAAAGGAACCTCATATTCGCAAAACTTCTTCCTGTTACCAGCATACTGATTGGGATTCATTTTGTGACTGACTTCGAGACACTCCTTGTATTGATATTCTTTACCTTCCTATTAAGAAATGTGCCACAGAGGTTCTTGGGTTAAAGCCAGCATCACTGCTTTTTGTCTAAAAAAAAAATAGGGCAGGAATGAAAATAGGCTAAATCTGTGAATGAGAAATATGTTTGTGTTTTTTAGAGATCAATAATCTTAAATTAAAAGAAAGTAGATGAGCATTTTCAGATTATTCTTATTTAATTAGTTTCTTTGAATTAATCCTTACAATCTAGATATTATCAAAAAAGGTTGATTTAGTTTATTAATTATAAACAAGACAATTATTTCAAAAGTTTATTGAACAGAATATTAAATATTTTGAATAGAAAACGCCAACTTGAATGTTTTATTGAACCACATCATCAAGATTATATCATTTCTTTGACATCATTATTTAAAGAGCATTTCTTTAAAACCTCCTGGTATGTTTCTGACTTAAACCATGTTTCACTATATTTATATAAGTAAAAACTTTGGTCCCCCACATACCAGTCTGCATCAACATATACAGATGACATGTACACATGCATCCAGCTATAATGTATCAACTGCTATTAACTTTTTTTTTTTTTTTTGGTCATATTATGCCTTATTAACATCTCTTTTGTATACACACATACACAAACTGCATGTGTAGAATATATAGATGGTGTGATGGTGGTGTTATATCTAATTTCTACTTCAACCTATTCAGTAAATTTGTAAGAAGCAATTAACAGTCTTGCTTGTTAACTAATATGTTTTTTTTATTTATGAAAAATTAAAAAAATATTTTTTTTTTTAAAAAGTTATATTTGTTGCTGTGACGAAAAAAAAAAAAATCATTTCCATTACTATATATATATATATATATATATATATATATATATATATATATATATATATACATACATACACATGCACACAAAGTGCTGCACAAAAGTAAGTGAGCCCCTAAGGTAATGTTAAAAAAAATTATATTTTTTTCCAGATAATGAAAATTTAAGATTTGTTGATTAAGAAAAACCTTTTATTAAATGATTCACAACCACTTTCAACAGTTTTTATCAATCTCGAATAAAAATATTAATTAAAAATTATGATTATGTATTTTTGTTTTACATGGATGCGTGTGTAAATAATTTTTTTGTGCAAATGTAAAAATTAAAATGACATGTTCCTTTTTTGGTAAGCTGTGTATACTGCAGTCAAGCACTATAACACATTGTGTATGCAAAAGGGTGCTGTTAAAGACTAAATTTCACAAAAAATATGCCAAGATCAAAAGAACTTCCTGAAGCTTTAAAAAAAATTGCATAGTTGAGGCCTATGGAGAAGGCTATAAAAGGCAAAAAAAAAGACTTGGAGTGCACGTCTCCTCTGTGCAACAAATTATTTATAAATGGAAAGCCTTTGATATGACAGTATCACAATCAAGAAATGGCCATCTGCAAAAAATAACTGCAAGAGCAAGTAGATATCTAGTTCAACAAGCCCAGGCAAATCCTGCTATGACCTCTGCAGTTCTCCAAGGCTCTCTGGCCAATCTTGGAATCAATGTGCATATGTCTACAGTGTGATGAAATCTGAATGATACCAGTCTTCATGGTAGAATTCCTAGAAAAAAAAAAGCGCAAACAAGCTTTGGCTCAACTATACCAAATATCATATTAATAAGCTAGAAACATTCTTGCAAAAAGTTTTAAGGTTGAAACTAGAGCTTTTTGGAAGGAACAATAGGCGGTATATCTGATAAGCTCCTAATACAGCTTTTGAAGAGAAGAATTTAGTGCCAACAGATAAGCATAGCGGCAACGTTATGATTTGGGGGTGCTTTGCTTCTGCTGTAACAAGCAAATAGAATGCATTAATGGCACAATGAACTCTGCAAGATACCAAGCAATTTTGAACAAAAGTGTCTTACCCGTGGATCAAAAGTTGGGTTTAGGTTGGGGCTGGATTTTCCAACAGAACAATAATCTGAAGCATCAAGGCAAATCCACAAAAGAATGGGTTTATAAAAAAAGAAATTTCAAGTCTTAGAATGGCCTTGTCAAAGTCCTGATCTAAACCTAATTGAAAATCTCTGGTCCAAGTTAAAGAAAGCAGTACATGCAAAAAAATAAAACAGGTAATATCTAGCAATTGTGGGAGTTTTGCCAAAAAGAACAGTTAAATATTGACACTTACTACTGCCAGGAACCTCTTACAAATTATAGAAAAACGCCTCGTCAAAGTCATGACTTCAAAAGAAGGAGTCACCAAATATTAAATGTAACAGTTCACTTTTGTACATCTTAATTTTTAATTAATATTTTTTCCAGCTTGATAAACATTTTTGAATGTGGTTGTAATTCATTTAATAAAGGTTTTTCTTAATGAATATATAGTTTAATTAAGATTTGTTGATTATCTGGGGAAAAAAGAGACAAATTTAAAAAATATTATCTTAGGGATTCACTTACTTTTGTGCAGCAACATATATATAGTTGAATCTTTTATTTTTATCTTATTCTTATTTGTTTATATATATTTATTTACATTTTTTAATGTATTTATTATTTTTATTTGATAAATTATTTATGTATTTATTTATTTTAAATAATATAAAGTTTTGATTTAACCGTTTTCTTTTAAATTAAAAAAAAAAATTATGGTGATGTATATTGGCTTGGAAAAGAAGTATGTCTTTTAGGAAAGGAGATATTTGAAAAAATCTAGGGCTTAAAATCCTCTATAGTTTACCTTTACTTTCACATTTAGCCTGAAGAATATTTATGAAGCTTCTTAAATTTAAATATATATATATGAGTGATAAAGTTCATCAGACAAAAGTAATGTTTCTCTTGATGGAAAATATGTGTGGGAGGGGGAGATATAAAAATGCAAGTGTCACTTAAAATTATGTGCCAAGAGAAAATACTAAAGATGTGGGAACATTGGAATTTTAAATTTAGATTTTTTTAATTTTTTTATTTATTTATTTTTCAGATATATTTGTAAATGATCTCATTTAGTTTCTTATACATTTGTTTTTATCCCTTTTATTATTAACTATCCCATATTGTGATGACAGAAAATATGCCAAGAAAGGTGAAATATTGTGTAAACCTCGATAAAAATTTACTATGGATAATCTAGCAATCAAAGCACTTTCTATACGTTTTTGCCTTAGTAAATTGCCTTCTATTTTAATTATGTAAAGCAATTTACTAAAGCAAAAATGTATAGAAATTGTTTTCATTTCTAGATCTTACAACATTTCACCTTTCTTTGCAAATCTTCTGTATGAGATGCTTAATAACAAAAGTGATATAAACAAAAGCATCGGGAGGAAACTGAATGAGACTGGATAGACTATATATCCAGACATGCAGTTTATTTTAAATTTCAGTGTTCTCACATTTTCATAATTTCTTCTTGGTGCATAATTATAACTTATACCTCTCACACTCCTATGCATCAACAGAAACAATACTTTAGTCTGATGAATTTCTTCTAGATGATGAAATGCATTACACAGAAGTTTTTCCATTTTGTCATTTATTTACCTAAAATTGTTATGAGATATATATAAAATTTATATATCACATTCTATTATATGAAATATATATATATATGTATATGTATACATAAGACAGTTGAATGACAAACTAGAATAGTTCTGTGTAACACATTTCATCCTCTAAAAGGACTTCATTGAACTAAAGTTCCTCCCTTTACATATATAATTCTATCAGTAAAAATATTACTTTAATTTGAAGTCCTTTTAGAGGACAAAAAGTATTACACAGATTTTTTTTTTCACCTTGTCATTCAATTTCTGTTGCTTTTTAATGCAAAAAACTTATACTATTTTTAGCTTCTATTATTTATATTTGACAAAACCCACTTAAATTTGTTGAATGTCTCATGGGGCAGCTGAGAGTATGACTGACCAAAAATTGATATTTGCCGACAATAACAAAAGTTTATTCCTAATATTAAAAATTTGTCATTTAACAGGCAACACTCTCGTTAATGTAGTAAGTATCAATGATACTTATTATGCAGACTATTGCTAATAATTATATTAAAAGTTACTATTTAAAGATGTTGCTTAATTTTATGCTTGCCTTATCTTTGTTGAAAACTGGTATAAATAAAAGCTAAATTATTCTACCAATGTAGAATTGATGTGTATTAATATCTGCCACCAATATTGCTATTCAGTTTTAGTAAACATTGTGTTAAATATCTAAGATAAAAATAATAGTTGAAAAATGTTTGGAAAAGTTCAATTAATTTCTTAATTGGAGTTGACAGCATTAAATCATCTATAAACATGATCATGAGTTTGAAAACTTTGATCTTTTCTTATTTTTGCCTTCTCTTCATATTCTTATTATTAGTTATTCTTACTATCAGTTGAGAAAGGTACATGATTTTAGGCTTGATGAAATATGATACTCGAGTTCTTTAACTTGAATATGATCTTTATATTCAATTGCAGCATTTACAAGAAGAATATGACAAGTTGCATGATATTCTTGAAGCTGAGCAAAAGAAATCGACCAATTTCCAGAAAGATCTTCAGCAGAGTGTCCAGGATCTTTTGGAACTAAAAGAAAACTATGGAGAATTGAAGAATGAAAAAGAGAAGATTAATCGACAAGTGGAAGTAACTAGTCTTGAAAATAAGGTAAAATTAAATTCAGTGATTTTGTTTTAATGTTTTCTCTTATTTCTATATTTGCCTATATGTTTATGAAGCTATTTTCCTCTGTGTGTGCATATTTTATATAAGTTTGGTTTAAAGACTAACAGAAGTTAAGTTTTTTTTTTTTTTTTTAAATTTATTTCTCTTATATTTCAGGCCATTTTCCTGATTTCCAATACATAATATGAATTGTCCAATGTTTGATTACTTTTGGTTTTTATAATCCATTATCAAAGGGCTTTGTTTTTATATACTAAGTTGGTTTTATAATTTTCAGATATTGCATCATTGTGTTTTCACATGACTGTTCACATATAGAATACAACAAAAAAATGAAAACTTCAACAAGTCAATGTTATCCATGAATTCACTTGTCCTCTTGGAAATATTTTTCTAATAATAATTAAAACAGCACATACATAAGTTACATAACCAATATATTATCACACCCATTAATATGCTATTTATCTGATAATAGTTCAATTAAATTACATACTGCCAACAAGAAATATGGTAAATTCTTACCATCAATACAAAAATGCTATATCACATAAAATGTAAAAAATGGCTGAAAATCCTAGAAGCATTAAGCAAGAAATATCAATAAAATGATATCAAATTTACTAACATACATAATTTATTTCATAAAAAAGTATAACACTAAAAGTCACAATAAGATGCGATGACACAATATTTTAAACAGCACAAAAACAAAATTCTTTGATCAATGGTTTATGAAAGCTGAAAGTACTCAGATGCTGAAAACATTATATTTAGATATGTACTGGCATCCATAAAAAAATGGTTCAAAATATAAAAATTTTAATAAAAGAAATTCATTGGTCTTAAACCAAACTTGTCTAAATTAGAAATTGCTGCTCAAATACACTATATATATATATATATATATATATATATATATATATAGTGGACATTGAAGTCAATACCCAGAGGTGGCAATCTGTTCCATGCTAAGCGCAATCGTCAGGTCATGCGTTTAGCATGAAGCAGACTGTTGCCTCTGGGTGTTGACTTTAATGTTCACTTTTATATTTACATATGCTATATCCCTGATATTGAGCATTTTAACCCCTAAATATAGCATACTGTAAAACTATATTTTATCATATATATATATATATATATATATATATATATATATATATCTTGGAAACTTAAACAGAAACAAAAATTGAAAGTTAAATTTTTAAGATAAGAATTTAATCTTGAACATTAAAAGCTAGAAATAGTAACATTAAATTTTAATGAATATTATGTAACTTGTTAGTGAATTGAGAAGTAAAAAATAATTCTCTTATGTAGTAAAATAAGTATACTAAAAAGATTTATAAAAAATATTAATAAATAAAACAGTAAATAATAGAAAGAACTGTTAAATTCAAAACCAGTGGTAAAGTTGAATTATAGAAAAGGTTTTTTTATCAAGCTTAGCTTAGTCTGTCATAGAGCCATACTAGTGGGGCACCCTGTGAGGTATAGTTATTATACTAATAAAAATAATTTAACATCTGGGTTTATTTTGAATCTTATATATAAAGTACAGTGTGTGTGTGTCCAAGCAACTCCTCTACTCCCACTGGTCCGATTTCAATGATAGTTCATTCAAAAGCCCTAGAAAAGTTAGGTGCAGGGAACAATTTTCGTTGAGCTCAGATTCAGGGTTCCCAGATTATGTGAGGTTAAAAATATATTTTAATACATTATACTAGACATTATCTTTGCTCTCATGGTTCAAGGGGAGTAACTCTTATTTTTCCTTTTGTATCCAAAATTGCAGTGCACGTTTTATTATAAACTAGCTTAAAAGCTGCCCAATACGGTGGCATTTAAGCCAGCTCCTGTGGGGGACTCTTGGTTTGGCCATCATCACAATAGCTAAGGAGGAGTAGATGCGATAGGCATCAATAAACTACAGAAGAACTCAACATTGATCACTGCATTTACGTATTGAATTAATGTTGAAGCTTACCTTTGAAAAGTTCACTGATAATTCTTCTGCTGCCACTTAATTTAAAGACGATTTGATGCATGTAGATCCTTATTTTCTGTACAAACAATTATTTTCATTTCATGGGTGACAGAACAAGACAACTTATAAGATAAAATTAATATAGTGTAAAGATGGGAAAATAGAAATTAGAATTAGTTATACATTCAACATTTGTGTATTGAATTAATGTTGAAGCTTACCTTTGAAAAGTTCAATGATAATTCTTCTGCTGCCACTTAATTTAAAGACGATTTGATGCATGTAGATCCTTATTTTCTGTACAAACAATTATTTTCATTTCATGGGTGACAGAACAAGACAACTTATAAAATTAATATAGTGTAAAGATGGGAAAATAGAAATTAGAATTAGTTATACATTCAACATTTGTGTATTGAATTAATGTTGAAGCTTACCTTTGAAAAGTTCAATGATAATTCTTCTGCTGCCACTTAATTTAAAGACGATTTGATGCATGTAGATCCTTATTTTCTGTACAAACAATTATTTTCATTTCATAGCTGACAGAACAGGGGACAACTTATAAGATAAAATTAATATAGTGTAAAGATGGGAAAATAGAAATTAGAATTAGTTATACATTCAACATTTGTGTATTGAATTAATGTTGAAGCTTACCTTTGAAAAGTTCAATGATAATTCTTCTGCTGCCACTTAATTTAAAGACGATTTGATGCATGTAGATCCTTATTTTCTGTACAAACAATTATTTTCATTTCATGGCTGACAAAACAGGGGACAACTTATAAGATAAAATTAATATAGGGTAAAGATGGGAAAATAGAAATTAGAATTAGTTATACATTCAACATTTGAAGAGTTAGAGAAACATAATAGCTTATTAAGTAAAACTTATCATGGAATCTATATGAATAAATGCAAAATTGGAGCTCAATTCTCCCATGAATTCTGAGATTAAAAAGCCCCAGCTATACTTTTTTTATTTCTGATGTTACAGAAATTGTGGCACAAGGCCAAGGGGGAAATAGGGAAGGGTTGGGCTTCATTAGCTGTCCTAGTTAATCTGACTCATGACCCATTCATTTATTACAATTTGCTCATTCACCACAGCCATCACCACTCAATCCAGCATATACCACATATTCACAGGGCACCTACAAAATACCACATGACATAAAAATTTGAAAGTCCGTTTTTTACAAAAATATATAAAAATTTCATGATTCATGATATGATGGCACGGGTGAGGGATTAACCCAGAAACACAAAAATAAAAATAAGACTGAACAATGTTAGTAGGACCCGTCCACTCCTTAAAATAAAAAGAGTGGCTTCTGTATTCTGTCGATAGACAGAATCAAGAAGCACACTCACTAATAGAAGGATAAAAAATAAATGACAGAATGGGGAAAATCAAAGGTTGATTCAGAAGATGAAAAATGGGGGGCAAAAACAAACTGGGGAGGCTGGGAATCTCAATGTAGGCCATAACGAAAGAGAATGCCGGGAACAGGCCAGGAACATCACTTATTCACATTAACTAGGAAAACATAATAGTGTCTAACTTAACCAGGGGAGGGTTCACAGGAAACCACCCCATTGCATCAAGGGGACTTAAAAGAGAAAATCAAAGCTAGCCTCGTACACACGAATCAGGCTTTGCCTCAGTCCCCCAGCTTTCGTGGATAGCACCATAAAAAACATCACCCGTTTTACCCCTCATATGCGAGACCGTATATTTTACACACGTATGCGAGACTGATGCACACAAGCTGATTGGGAGCGATACGAGCCGTCAACTTGCCAACATAATCCCAGGAAGGGCGTACCTGAGGACAGTGGTAGAAGGCATGCAAAGCCGTTTCCTCTAAGCCAAGGTCACACCGATGACAGTCTGGCAAATCTGCCTCACCCCATCTGAAGATTATTGGGTTATGGTATCACAGGTCGATTGTTTGACCTAATACAATCATTCCTGTCAAATCGGGATTTGAAGGTCGTTCTCAGTGGATTCATCTCCAGCTCCCATCCCACTAACACAGATGTTCCTCAAGGCTCCATCCTAGGCCCTACTCTGTTCCTCATATTTATAAACGACCTTCCTGATGCCATAGACTCCCAAGTCGGCATCTACGCTGACGACACCACAATTTACTCCTGCCTCAAACACAAATCTAGTGATGCTGACAAAGTTAACCTGGCAGCTCAAATTGAAAAGGACCTCCAATCGGTTGTGAACTGGGGTGAGAAATGGATGGTTAACTTTAACGCCTCTAAAACAAAACTGCTCTCTATTAACCACCACAAGGATCCATCCCTGCATCCCATTAGAATGTCTGAAGACCAACTTCTCGAGAGCTCTTCTCTGTGGCTGCTCGGTCTCACGCTGTCTGCTGATCTGAGATGGAACAAATACATCAAGTCAGTTGCATCATCCACCGCAAGGAAAGTTGGTTCCCTGTGCCGAGCCAGGAAATTTTTCTCTCCGGAATTGATCCTCCAAGTCTATAAATCGACCATTCGCCGTTGCATGGAGTATTGCTGCCATATATGGTCTGGGGCCCCTGCTGTTTGCCTCAGGGTTCTTGATAAGATCCAAAGACGGATATGCAATGTGATTGGCCCTGATCTGTCATCTCGTCTGCAGTCGGTCTCTCACAGACGCGATGTTGCCTCGCTCTGCCTTTTTTACAAGTACTTTCACGTTAATTGCTCCGAGGAGCTGCTTTCGCTTGTCCCTAGGCCTCGTGAATTTAAACGTCCTATGAGGCTAGCATCCCGTTCCCACTCCTACACCGTTGAAACTGTTAGATGTAGACGTCTATTCTACTCCAATAGCTTCATGTCTCGCACATCTCGCCTATGGAACTCCCTTCCCTATTACTGTTTCCCTGACAAATACAATCTCCAACGGTTTAAGTTTAGCGTCAATCGACATCTCCAGTTGCCTTGATCTATCCACTTCCCTTCTCCACATGCTTTCATCTTTCATTCCTATCTGCTCTCGCTCCAAATCTTCTGTAAGCCCCTTGCCTTGATCGACCCACTGTCTTTCTCTTTCTCCACATCCTCTCCTTTATCACTCCTATCTGCTCTTCCTCCAACCCTTCTATAACCCCTTGCGTGATAGTGGCCTCCAGCCTTGCTTGGGGTGATACGCTTAAAAAAAAAAAAAAAAAAATCACCTGCTATGTGAAAACTCAGTGTTACTGAGATAATCTGCTAGAGGAACCTTTGTAACCCCCTCCACTAATTTATGATACAATAGTCTCTGAGCTGAGAAATGTCACTGTACCAAGGAATGACCTTCAAGGCCGACCGGCACTCACTGAGAAAACTTGACAACCTTCCACAACTGCTTAATGGTAGGAGTGGAAGGCATCCCTAACACTCTGCATCAAAATCAAGCCCTCCATCAAAGCACAGTGTAGGAAAGCCAACATTGAGGCATGGCAATCCCAGCCCCCCATGACACAGATGTTGATAACAAGCTTCTTTACAGACCCAATGTTTGTGACCACCCCACAAGAGGTTGGTCAACAAATTCTCAATTACTTCTATACGGGTCCTGCAAAGAAGAAGTACAGCCAAGCAGTAAAGGATGAGGGGCAAGATGTAAGTGACACTTACCTCAGTCCTACTCTTTAAGGACATCCTCCTTCAGAGCCAAGTCCAGACTGATGCTATGACCTTTGCCTCTACTTCTGACCAGTTCTTCTTCAGCTGGAGTCTGGGTCTGAACCACACTCCAAGAATGCAGATGCGTCCATCAGTCCAACCAAAGGGCCCTAGAAGCACGACCCCTTTCCAAGCACCTAGCTAAAAGACTTGTTATGGTTAATCTTGGCCCCTGTTGCCTCGTACTGTTCAAGCGCCTTCCGTACTACCTCAATGTTGTTACGACACAACACAAAAATGAATATGTCATCAGCATACGCAGAAAATCTGAATGGAGCTCTACTAGGGAAAACAGCCATTTCGTGTAGGGCTGGACTGCATGACCTATCCTTCAGCCGGTGAAGGAGAGGTTCCAACACCAAAGTGTAAAGTAAGGGTGAGAGCGGACAACCCTGTCAGACTGACTGAGTCAGCACGAAAGTGCTCGACCGCTTCTTGTTCACCTGCGACTTGCCCCTGCTGACCTTCTTCAATGCCAAGTGAACTTCACCTTCTGTGATCTCACTCTCACAGCTAGCCACTTCAGTTGGTGAAAGCTGAGGAAAGTTTGCCAAATAGCTGTGAAACTCATCACCACTGACACCACGCTCCTTGGTAAAATGTCTCTTAAAATGCTGCCAAAAGCCTCTCACATGTCCTTAGTTGACCACAGAGGACTCCCCTCCAGGGTAATGACCTTGCGAATGTATTGATTGGAACATTGACGGATCTCTTTCTTGCACAATTCTCTGCCCATGTTCATGGCCTCATTAGTCATCTTGTTTAAACTGTGTCTAACTATCTGACCCTGGTAGCGCTTGCTAGTCTTATGCTTCAGGGCCTGTCTAGCTACGGCTATTTCTAGGGAATCCCCGCAGCCACTGCCTAGTCTTAGCTGGTCCAAGCTAGTCATAGCCGTGATACTACGAGCACGGGATGGAGCCATGTGCCTGGTAAGTATCAGTGTGTGTAAACCACTCGAGAGAGCAGTTGATTTACTTTACACCCCACTGAGTCAGGTTGTGACACATGGTCAATTTTTAATGTGAGAACACAAGTGTCTTCACTCGGGCTGCTGGTCAGAGCCGGTCCAAGTTAGTCCAGCGCAGATCCCTGTGATGGGTAAGTATCAGAATGTGCATATCACTCCAGTGAGCAGTTTACACACTAGGTATTTACTCCCCACTAAGACGAGTTGTGACACAAGGTCTTTTTTAAGGTGGGGACCCAAGCCCGTACACCTGGACAAGGAACAAAAATTGCCCGCAGCCCCTGCAGTTGTGCTGGCCTCAGTACAAGCACCAATCCCTTTCTCTGGGGCAATGAAAGGGTGCAGCCTTGGGCAGCTGTTCCCCAGGGCTGGACACCTCTCAGTAAGATTTTTCTCAGTTGCAACTCTGTCCTTTGACGGCTTCGCCCCAAGTGCACTCTGCCCAAAGACAGAGATGCATAAATAGATGTGTATTTCCTTGACTGAGTCAGGTTGTGACACAAGGTTGGTGTCTTCACTCAGGCCCCTGGTCAGAGCTGGTCTAAGCTAGTCATAGCTGTGATACTATACTATAGGGATGGATCACTGAGACTGGCAAGTATCTGAATGTGTATACCTCTTAGGGCATACACATTCAGATACACAGTGTTTACTCATTCCCCCCCAAGAATGAGATGTGACACTTTTTAAAGTGGGGCCCTGAGCACGTGCACCCAGGTGGGGACAAAAATTGCTCACAGACCCCCGCAACCGTCGGTTGCGCTGGCCTCGGTGTGAGCACTGATCCCCCCTCATGTGCAATGGGAGGGCGCGGCCTTGGGCTGTTCTCCAGGGTTGGGCACCTCTCAGTATTATTTTCTCAGTTGCACCTCTGCTCTTTGACAGAAGCCCCTGAGCACACTCTGCCTGAGGACAGAGACACAACTGACAAATAATGCGCAAATTACTTATAGTCAGAAAACTCAATATCTATTATATATTATCTACTTTGAGGGAATATCACTCTTCAGGTTTAACTAATTTGCATATTAATTTAAAAAAAGTTTATTTCATTAATTAACTGTCCTTCATTACTGTTCTTTTATTTGAGGATTGTTTTGATTTTCATATCAAAAATAGTTCTGTTTAGGAATATCGTTTTATATAATGCAGAAAAATCTTTGAAATTTGCATTTTACTTGCCCTTCAACAAGTTGGCATCTATTTGTAAAACTTTTCCTTAACTATAACAAGCCAATTTATGAATGAAATGTTCATTTAAAATTTTTGTTTCAAAGATTTCAAGTAGTGAATATATATTACTTTGCGAAGCCTGCCAGTTTTGTATAATTTCTTTCTCTTGTTTTTTTCTATCATTTGTCTTCTTATTGCTCTATATTACAATTATAATTCAAAATGGAGCTGAGAATCTCTCTAATGAACTTTATTTGGTCTTTGGATTAAATTTTGTTTCATTACTCAAAAGACAAAATTTAAAAGTGAGCATTTGCTTTTAAAAACTACCCTTATGCTGTATAACAAAATGGTTTAGATAGATTGTATCTTTGATGTTTTGTATCTATTTAGAAGTATTTAAACATGTTCTCATCTTTGTTCTTTTAGTCTATGGAAAGCCAGTTAAATGAATTAAACCAAAAATTGAAAAACACTGAGATGGATAAAGAAACATTAAAATTACAGAAAGATGAATTAACAAAAGAAAAAAATGAGGTAAGAGAATCTAATGTTTATAATAATAAACATCATAATAATCATCTTTCACTTAGGACCTTGATTCTAATTTTTATCTTATGTTGTATCATATTTAGAAAGCGAATGTATCATCAATCTTTTTTTTCTGCAGAATATTGTCCATATCAGTGTTTGAATTGATTTTCAAAATAAGTTCTTTTTTTCCCATGTTGGTGGGTAATTAAAAGCCTGTACACAGACTCCTATCAGTAACAAGCAATATCAGCAGTAATGCAGAGCATGGCTTACCTAGTACAAAGCATGTTTCAGTTGTTGTAACGGGAAATCTGGTTCAAAGCCTACAAGCACGCAGGTACAACACCTGTCATTTAATGAAATGGGCATCACACCTATCCAAATGTATAACACCTTTCACTTACTATATAGGCGGCTACATTGCTTGCTAGAAGAGAGTAGTAATTCTGTAGACGACACCTGTGATGTGTAGTAGAAAGAGAGAAAGTGGTACAGAAGACATAAGCAGACGGCCTTCACGACTGATGAGTTCACAGCATACAAGCAATTCATAGTGCACTGGATGCAACTTGATGAATCTATTGATGTTTATCTGGCAGAGCTATGGAAGCTTGCAGTGTTGTTTGGTGGTAATCCTTTCAAGTTTGACATCCTGGTGACTCACGAGAGGCTGCTGGGACATGACTTGCTGATTGGGATGAACGCTATAAAAGAGATGGGAGCAAATCACTCTATCAGGTGCAGTACAATTCTGTCACAGCAAACAGTGTGTTGATAACCATTGATGAACAGGACTTCAGTGACAAAAGTTTGGACTGCAACGTTGAAGTGGATGGGAGGTCAAACAGTGCTGTGTAATACAATGACAGAATATCCCGTATCCAACTTGGTGCAGTGTGAGTAAGAAGGATGGGGCCAAAGTATTGGGCTTGCATGTCTGAGGGGAGCTTAGTATACTTAAGTGAGGGAGATCCCACCACTTCCAGCCACCATTACTTGAAGCACATTTTCTATATGCAGGAAACCACTGGTTACTTTCTGTCTGGCTGACTCAGACCAGTAACTGTGTATATGAAGCGACAGACCAAACATAGAAATGACAAGACCTGCAATGCCTTACTAAAATGCATGTACACCGAAACAGTTATCATAGTACCTCAGGAGGACCCTGTGAGAGGGAAGTGATGTGTGCGCAGGAAATAAATGTGTGGGTTGATGCAAGTTCCCTGGCTACAGCATTGGAAGTTGATGTGGACATCATCAAAGATGTGCATTGTCTGCATCCGGATGAAGACTCACAGAATATAAATCTTTCTCCGCTGGACATGGTGTTCAGAGGCATTAATCTAGCACTCCAATGGAAAGCAATGGTGATGCACCTGCTAACTGATTCAGCATGTGTGCATTGGTGGATCTCAGACACTCTGACTGGGAGGGCGAAAGTGTACACCAAAGCGACCACAGAGATGCTAATAAGACATCGGCTTAGCACTCTGAGGGGTGGGGTCATGCCAAAGAATATGGCCTGTGTAGTCGGTAACGACACAAAATAAATTTCACAGTGACACGAGCTGTTCTTCTCAGCCGTCGCTACACAGAAAGAGACTTCAATACTCCTTTCCACCGGAATCAGACGTACAGGCTATAACCGCCTCTTAGTACGCTAGTCAGTCAGTTCGTACGTCCAACTCTATTCCACGAAGTCCGCCGAAAAACTGAATCTATCTGTGCCGCTAACGTTTCCTTTTTATGGCACTCCGACACTGCAAAATTTGCATACGTTGTTGCGCAATCTCGTTCTGAACGAGACCGGCGCGCATAAAACGCGTCTTCACACGCGGCCATGTTTCTTGCCGGATTCGCCACGCAGGCAAGACACGTCCGTACGCGCTTTGAGTTCCTAGGTAAGTCATCACACCCCTCCCTGATCTCATGATCACAAAGGTGGCAGCTCGGCGGCGGTCGTTTCCGACGGGTGCTTCTGCGTAAGGGCAGGGCGGGGGGCTCTGATCTCGCTCCCACTTCGGGTAGAGCGTCAACGGGGGAATCTGCTACTCTCTCTTCAGATGGATCGACGCATTCCACGCTCTCCTCCAGCAGCAAACTTTCCGCCCCGCTCTCAGACGTGTCGTCGGTATCTTCCTCAGACGCGTCGTAACTGCGGCGCGGGCGTAAATCCTTAACGTGGCGGGGTATTCCGTCCACCAGACATGACTGCGGGCTGATTACTTGCGACACCCGACCCTCGTTGAATTTGGTGGTGCACCGACTCATAGGCGCCTTGACCCACACGCGATCCCCGACTTGGTAGGGACCGTTCCCAGGGTCTAAAGTCGTTGTAGGGGCGTCAATCCCTTTCACCCTCAGTTCGTACTGGTGAATCCTGTTGGCGGGCGCAGTCTGGGGTGATGTACCGTCTTTTGGTGTGACGTTGTACCAGTAGACGGCTTCCTGGATGGTACAGCGCATTCTTGCCGCAATTCGCTTCACTGTACGGTGGCATCGCTCCGCTATGCCATTCCCAGCTGGGGCATATGCACAACGGAACCGCAAGTTGACGCCCCACCTGCGCGCGAAGGCTCCGAATTCCCTGCTGCAGAAAGCTGGATCATTGTCCATGAGTAGCTCACGGGGTGGGCCCCGCTCAAGGAACACTTCATTTAGCTGTCGAATGACGGCCGCCGAGTCTTGTCTTGCCAACTGCTTCCAGAGAGAAAAACGCGACGGGCCGCAATCTGTCAGCGTCAAGAAATGATGGGCACCATAGTGGGTGATATCCATCCCCAGTCTGTGCCAGTTCTCACATACCTTGAGCTTTCCCTTTTTCCAGCGCACTGGTGCGGGGTCTATGGACTGACATTCCTCACATGTCCGTACAGCTGATCTGACGGCTGCTTTGGTTGTTGATGGACAGACTCTCCTTGCAAAGTAGGTGGTACGCCGCACTCCTGGGTGACCACTGTTCCTGTGGATGGACATGATTTGATCTACATCCAGTTCGTCCACATGGGTGGCGCCAATCATTGGCCTGGGCCCATTGCTAGTCTTCATCGAGTCAAACCACCGCTGCGGTACTCTTGTCAGTCCATCAGCTATATTCAGCGCCGAAGGGACCAGTGTCACATTCACGGTCAGCTGATACTCCTCCACGAGCTCCTTAAGAGTGCTCAGCCGCCTCCTGATGAGCATTTCATTTGCCGCCTTGGTGTGTACGCGCGCTCGACCAGTCAGGGTATCCGACACCCAGTGGTACACGCAAACAGAATCCGTTTTTAAGTGTAGCATCTTGCTCTTCCACTGGAGTGCTAGATTGACGCCTTTTAATACGGCATCCAGCTCGGCCAGGTTGATGTGCTGAGCGTCATCTTTCGGTCGCAACCAGCAAGCGTCCTCCAACACAGTCTCTTGGCTCTCCAATGCTACCCCGGTCGCCAGGGAACTTGCATCGACCCACACATTCAGCTCCCGGGCGTCCACGCACCACTCCCCACGGGCCGGATCGTCCCGCTGCACAGAATCCACGGTCTCAGACACCATGCGCAGGAGAAGGGCATCATTTGTTTCATCGTCCCAGCCCATCGTAACTGTGCTTGCTCTCCTCTTGAGCATTCCACATGCCACGCGGAGCCAACCACACACTGGGAGGTGCCCAACAAGCCTTCCGCACAGCGAGAATATCTTCCGTCGCGTAACGACGTCAGGGGCGTTAGGAATCACGCTTCCTCGTTTCCACCGCAATCTTCCCTGTTCCATCGTAACTGCCAATCCCAGTACCCGTGCGCCATCCTTCAACCGCTCTGGGTCCTTGCATTCGAGCCCGAACCGGGCTAGATGTTTTTTAACGAGAGTCGCGGGAACGACATCTTCATTGACATAGACATCGTCGATGTAGGCAGATGCCGCACGACTCACAGCTTCGTCCTGAGCCAGCACTGTACTGATGATCACCTTCATGATGATGGGAGCCACGTTTAGCCCAAATCCTAACCGTGTCAGGCAATATCTGTTCCCATCGATTTCCACGGTCTGATATGGCCAGAGCGATTTGTGGACACGTATTTGGAGGTATGCTCTCCTGAGATCCAACAAGGACACGTTGGATCCCTTCTGCCGCCATTCTCGCAGTTTAGCTGCACAGACATCTGCATCAGCTGTGAAAGCATCAACGTGATGGTTGAGCTCTCGGAAGTCCATCACTGGGCGTACCTTCAACTTGTTTTGCTGCAGTACGGCCATAAGGGGAATTAGCCCTTTGGGAGGTCCCAGTTTTTCTTCCGGGTACGGTATGAGCCAGCCATTGCTGATCCACGTGTTGAGCTCCTGTTTATAGCCCTCCCTGATCCCTGCTGCTACCGGGTACTCTGAAACCCCATTGTGCAGTCTTTCAGGCGCACGGTTCTCCGACCACTTCCATGCTACAGTCCAGGATAGACTCCGGTGGTCGAAGGTGGCAGTGAAGTCTGGCTCATCAACAGTAATGGCTGCGCACTTGGCTACTCGCCCATTGCCAATCTGCGCCCGTCCCGTAGGCCCAACAGTGACGCCTCCCAATGCTGCTATATGCATCAATCCCCAATAGCAGGTCAAATCCTAGCGGTTTGCCGCGCACCACTAGCACGTCGATCTTGGCAGAACCGCCTTCCTCCGTGGATACAGTCACCACTCCCACACCGCAACATGGACGGGACACGCCTCCAATGGTCATGACGTCTACTTTTGCTCTCCTCCAAGACCGGCACCGATCTGCATCCACAATTGTCCGTGAACAGCCGGTATCAATCAGTGCTGAGCACGAAGTTCCATCAACAAGGACATTTGCCACTGGGAGCGCCGTATTTACATCTTGGTTGGGGAAAAGGCTGGCGCTGATGCCTTGTCCCCTGTGGCGTTTCCCGAACAGTCTCGGGCCCAGTGTCCAACCTCCCCGCATTGATAACAGCGCGTTCTGCGCTTTCGGCAGTCTTTCGCCATGTGGCCTTTAACGCTACACCTGTAGCATGTCAGACTGGTGTGTGGGCCGCTTTTGGTGGGAGACGCGCCGCGACTACGGGGTGGGCGCACTGCCGCAACGACGTCATGATTTTCATCTCCGGTAGCTGTCAGCACTCTCGCTCTTGCTAACAATTCCCCTACAGTCAGTGCTTCAACATTCGGTGCCTGTCGGAGTTCGAGGGAGATCGCATCAGGGAACCCCATGACGAAGGCCAGTTTGGTGAGCCTTTCCATCTCGGCGCCTTCAAATCCGGCCAATCGAACCAACTGTCTGACTTTATTTGCGTAAACGTCTACGCGCTCCCCGGTCCACTTGAACAGGGTTAGTTTTCTGTACGCTGAAAACGAGTCGTCCGCGAACGCCTGCTTCAGTCTGGCTTCGATTTGGTCGATATCTCCTTGATCTTCCTCCTCCATTTCCATGTAGAGGGAAAGCGCGTCCCCCTCCAAGTATAAGGGTAGCAGACTAGCCACATCGTCCACCTGCTGAAGTTTCGCCACCAGCCTAACCTTTTTTAACCAGGCCACGACATCACCCTGGCCAGAGAACGGTTTTATAATATCGCTGCTTATGCGAACCTTCGCCATAATGAGCCGAAATAGCTTGTAGTCGGTAATGACACAAAATAAATTTCACAGTGACACGAGCTGTTCTTCTCAGTCGTCGCTACACAGAAAGAGACTTCAATACTCCTTTCCACCGGAATCAGACGTACAGGCTATAACCGCCTCTTAGTACGCTAGTCAGTCAGTTCGTACGTCCAACTCTATTCCACGAAGTCCGCCGAAAAACTGAATCTATCTGTGCCGCTAACGTTTCCTTTTTATGGCACTCCGACACTGCAAAATTTGCATACGTTGTTGCGCAATCTCGTTCTGAACGAGACCGGCGCGCATAAAACGCGTCTTCACACGCGGCCATGTTTCTTGCCGGATTCGCCACGCAGGCAAGACACGTCCGTACGCGCTTTGAGTTCCTAGGTAAGTCATCACAGCACCTGCTAACTGATTCAGCATGTGTGCATTGGTGGATCTCAGACACTCTGACTGGGAGGGCGAAAGTGTACACCAAAGCGACCACAGAGATGCTAATAAGACATCGGCTTAGCACTCTGAGGGGTGGGGTCATGCCAAAGAATATGGCCTGACCATTGACATGGCCTTGGTCAAGTCTAGTGGAAACTGGGCCGATCATCTCACCAGAGTATTGCAGTGATGGCTTGCCACAATACAAAAGTAAGCAGAGCCTACACAGCCGGTGTGTACCACAAACATTGATGATTCTGCCCAGATAATGATTATCCATCACAAGGTGAACATTTTGACACAAAGTGCACCCTGTATTTTGTGAGGTGGGTCAATCCTGCAATATCCAAGGATATGGTTAAAAAAGTGGTGAGACAATGGGAGGCATGTCAGTCCATAGATCCAGTATAGTGGAAGACTGGGCAGCTAGATTTAACACACACTTGGGGTCGAATAGGAGTGGACATGACCCACCTTGGCAGCAGACACTACATGATGCTGATTGACTGTGACACTACTCAGTTCTCCATCTGGCGCCCACTGTTTGATCAGGGCTCTGTGTCATCTGGCAGCTGGAGTCAATATTTTTTGTCAATTTATTTTTTGAGTAGCTCATTTGGTGGTCACCACCAAATGAGCTACTCACTGACAATGGTGCAGCATTCTGCAGGAGCACATACAGAAAATTTGCAGAAGGCTCAAAGTGTTCACCTGCATTTTTGATGTGCTCCCTGGCAAAGAATGGCATAGTGGAAAGGTGCCATCGCACCATCAAGCGCATTGTCACCAGAAAGCAATGTTCCGTGGAGGAAGCAATGTATCTCTACAATATAATGCTGAAAATGCAGGTAAAAGGGATAGATGTTGCATCTCCACTGGCATACGAGGAGAATGCAACCTACAAAATTGGAGATGTAGTGTGAGTGAAGGCCCCACACACCATCTGCATGTCCAAATTTGGAAAGTGGCTGGTAACTGGACACCACAGTCTATGCTCAGTTCTAGTCAATGGGATGCCATGGCATATTTGGGACCTTCGCCCTGTCAAGTGGGTGGACCATGATGGTGAGTCCTCGGAATGCTAGAGCATAGTGGAAGGTGAAAACAGTGAGTCATCAGAACAAGGAATTATGGTAGAATACCCAGTGACACAACGGATAATGATGAATTTTTTAAACCCTAATTTAAAGTTTGAAGATTGGGAATTAAAAGTAAAAAATCAGTTTTCTTTGAATATAAAAATAAGGGACTTTACAGTTTTTTGCTTTATGTCTTTTGATTATGCTAGCTGCTAATCAAATGAAAGTATTTTACCTTTTGTTTTCAAGCTAAAGAATGAGAAAGTGACAAAGAAATAAAATCTCTAATGGTTTAACAAAAAAGATGCACGAATATGGCAATGAGAACGAGAGAAAATGAGATAGATCAACATCTCCCAGATAAAGAAATACATTTAAGATCCTGGGGGAGAGAAATAACTAAGGAGGAGGAGGAGGGGCTACGTATGAGCATTGAGTAATAACACGAAGGACTTAGGATTGTTTCTATTCAAACTTATTTGCAATATGCATTTGAAAGTTGTCATTTAGAAAATGTAAATTTCGATATTTGCAACACTTTAAGCCATAATTATCTCAAAGTAATTAATGCTAAAGATAAGTCTGAATGATGTAAATAGTGTAAAATAATTGGGTTTAAATAAACATTTCTAGATCGTTTTGTCACTTTTCAAATTTTTAGTAACAGGATCTTTCCTTTAATTCTGGCCTTTATATTAACGTACATTTATTACTACATTGTTCTGGTTTATTTGGAATTCTTATTGTAAAACATGCAAAGTAGGTGCAAGTTTATTCAAATACTAATTTACCTCATGCTATCAAAATGTCAAGATATATTTTGTTAATTCCATACTATTGCTAAAAGCTTTTCACATGTGAATTTTTAAATGTATAAATATATATGATACTCATAAAGAACAAGAGAAATATTTATTTCTGAATTGGCATTTTGTCTAGATTCAGTGTAATATCTGTGCACTCTACCTAACTTGGTATTTGCAAGTTAATTTTATCATGCTACTCAAGTGGTAGAATGGATATGTCACTTGCCTGCTTACCTCCAACTTAGACATTCAAATTAGGACAGGATTCACTTCCTTTATGTAGCTGATTGCTTCATTAAAGCAAAAAATTACAGACAAAAATATAAAAATACATGTGATCTATAATATAGATAATGTTGAAAGACTACCATTTTTTATATGTAAAAACTTGTACTCATTTTGTCAAACTCATTCTCATTTTTGCTTAACTTTATATTTGACAATTTTGAAAGGATTAATATTACAGTAATTAAAATAAATTGCTAAGCTATTCAATAAATAACAACATAAATTCAATTTTGTAAAAATGTGTTAACCAAAAGTGGCTTCTTGTTTAGCAATAAATTAACTCTTATGAAAAACTTTATCATGATGTTAATCTACAATCAGCATATAATGGTTACAATGATGTAATTTCTATTGTAGTTTACACTTAAATATCAAGAACTTGAAAAGATTGTTGAAGAAAAAACCAATCTGTTACAAGCACAAACAGAAGAGTTAAACTCTGCCAAAAAGGTATTTTTTTGCATTTACATGAAATTTTATATTTTAATTTGTATAGATAAACATGCTACTGAGATATGATAATTTTAATTTACATGACAAATATCATATTTTTTATTTATTGTTAATAGATGATTAAAATGGTATGAATAATTGTTATTCAATGATGACTTCTTGATTACACTTGCTCAAAAATAGATTTAAATCCTATTTGATAGGCTTATAAGTTATAACATTCTAAAATTAACTTTTTTATTTAATTTTATTTGTTATTTAAGTTACATACACATACTTTGAATCACTCATTTTAATATTTAGTATATATTTGAACAAGTAATTTTTTTACTTTTATCTTTTTTTTTTACTGTCATTTAAGAAAAATACATATAAAGACTATTTTAATATATGTGACATTGCAACTATATTGCATAAAAATAAGATAGTTTAAAGATTTCATATTTTATATCAGTTCTGTATTTATATATAAATTCTTTTATTTTTTATTTAACAACTGACTTTTGACAAAAACAATATTTTAGTTTTATCAATTTATTTTTTAAATCCAGGAAGCAAATCAGAGCAGCATGATGGATCTGGAAATTGCTGATTATGAACGAACTGTAAATTCTTTACAAGTCCAATTAAGTAACAAAGATGAAAAGATAGCAGAGTTGCAAAATGAAGTGACACATTATGAAGAAAGGACCAAAACTTTACAAAAAGAGATTGGTCAGAAACTTTGTCTATATTTTCACATTTTTTTAATTAATGTAAATTCTGTTTTAAGCAGATCTTTTGGATTTTCTTTTTCTAAGCACAATATTTATAAATAGTTATATATTATGGATGTAATTTTGTAACATTTTCTGTACTGTAATATATCCAATTCTTTTGATGGTTTAAGTTTCAATTTTTATTATTTCATAATTCAGTGCAATACCATAAACATATCATTGAGTTTATGAAACTGAAAATGGTAGCAGTTTTGCATAAGTTTCTGTTGAAATAATCAATACCTAATTTGTACATGTAAATAGTTTGATTTTGGATTCTGCTAATGAAATATCATTTCAGTTTCAGTAAATATGATACATTATCATGAATACTGACTTAAGATAATTTTCATAAAATTATTTATGCTGCATTAATTTTTATTATATTTATATAATTGTTTTATGAAAATGTCATTAAAAAACAGCAAAATAATCTAACTAAATGATCTTGGTATTTTGAATAATTATCCTCTTTGTATATTTGTAAAATATAAAATATATAAGAAGGGAATTACTGTTGTTAATTCTGATTTCTAGTGAATATTTCAGTTGTTTTTTTTTTGTTATAGATGTATTTTTATTCAGAATGTGATTTTCACTTTTCAGACACTATAGATGAACAAAGAGTACAGATTGAAGACAGGAGTAACAAATTGAAACAATTGCTTATGAAATCTAAAAAGGATCTTGCAGATGCAAAGAGATTGGTGTGTTAGTTTAATCATCAATGAATTGTAATGTGTTGGTTATTGCATTTGTCTAAGTATATTTTTTTTACTTCACATAGCAAACTGGAAAAATGAGATGAAATTGTAAATAAATCTGAGTTTATCTACTTTAATTATGTACAAGCAGCTATATGAAATATAAAGAAGTTTCTATTGCAATATTTACATTACTTAATATTATAAAATATTATAAGTAGTCATTTTAGAGTATTTTCAATACCAATCCAACTTTTACTTATACATTTGTTATTTTCCATATAAATTGTTCAAATAAGTATAGTGAGTTGAGTTTATTTTGATATGAAATCATATTTTTCACATATTTAAAATTTTGATTTTATAAGCAAAAAGATAGAAATCATTGTAATCTTAACAGAAAATAGTCCTATTATAAACTTAAAATCTTGATTCCTTGTATATAATTATAATTAACCAAATGACTAACTATAACTTTCTGGTTTATTAATTATTATTAATTTTTGATTAATTGCAATAAGCCATGTCTAGTGTTTTGTCCTGGACAAAATTATCACGATTATTGCTTAAGTGAATGTTTGATTCATTTTATAATGTCTGCATTTAAAAAGTTATATAAATAATTTTGTAATTTATGAAAGTTCTGAATTCTACAAAGATGTGGATTTTATGTCAATTCATGGAATTCAGTGGCATTTGATATTGTTTGGATCATTTTTCAGATTCATTTAAATCTGCAGAAAAAATTTAGAATTTAGGATTTTTCAAAATAAAACAGATTTTTGCAAAAATGTTTTACTAAAAAAATTGTTTTAAATTTTTCAGGATTGATTAAATGTTTACATGTTACGTGTTTACATGCAGATAGATCTCTGAAGAATTTTAACCAATTCTTTAATTTTCACTGAAAACTTTCTTTTTTTAAAGACTATAAATTATCTTTAAAATTTAATTACATTTTTTAAAATAAGATATTGATAAGAATTAGATGTGGTCATACCTATGTAAAAAGCCATTCTAAACTTCTTGATAATACATTATTAAATATGGTGTGGTAAGTGAATGTACACAAATATCTTTTATCAAACTAAACTTTTCGTCAAAATTTTTAAAATATGCACTAATAATTTCTTTAATTTGAATAGATATTTAAATGGTAAATTGTGAGCATACCTAGCAAATGTTGATTATCATTAGGCCTCTATTTTTAACTAGCCTAGTTGCCTGGTGTTGCCTGGGTGTACATGGCTGCAATTGTATACCTGCACCCACCCCTCTGTCTTTAAAGATTATTCATTTGAAATTGTTACAATATCTATAGAAAATAAAGTGAATTTTTACTAAACATCTATTTGGGTGTTTCCCTGATTACCTGTCTTATAGTTTTTTTTTGTTTTTTTCCAGTGTTAGATTGTGTGATAAAATTGATGCTGAATGGATATATTTGCTGCATATATTTATGGATGTTTACTCTGATTAAAATCATTCATATTTATTTTTTGATTTTATTTTCATTCTTCAGGAGAATGAACAGAAAACGTCTGAGGCTCAATTAAGAGGCCAGATGGAACATTTAATTCAACAAGTGGAAGATTGTAAGGTACATTGTCATATTTTTTTAACTGCTTACTGCACGCATTAATTACCCCTCTTTGCATTATTTTATATTTGTTAGAATTTATTTCACTCTTATCAATTGAATTATAAAAAAATATATGAAATTGTTATATTATTATAGTGATACATTTAAAATTTTTGTTTAAACTTTTCTTTTACAGATGCAAATGTCAGAGATGGGAGTGGAAAATAATAATCTCCAAGATCGTTTAAAGAATATGTTGGATTCCCAGCAGCGCTCCTCTAAGTCCCAAGAGAAACGTATTCTTTCTTTACAACAACAATTAGAACAAACACAGGATGAATTATCTTCCGTACAGAATGAATATGAAGGATATAAAGTAAACTTTCAATGATTTAAAGATATTGGCAAATTCTGTATATAGTATATGAAAAAAAAGAAACAAACTTATAAAACATTGTTAGAGCAACTGAAAGTTTTCTAGTAAAAAGAGAACCTATTGGAATATAGAAGCATGTAACTGACCCTCAAAAAGCATGTTTGTATACAATGTACACCACTCTCCCAATTCAAAATATTAGTTGAAATTTGTTAATATCATTAACCAATTCATGGGAGAAAAAAAATCTGGACAACTTCTACTACTAAATTCCAAGCCACTTAAAATTAGTTGGTCAGACAATTTCTTGTGTTTTCATCATTAAACACACATACACACACACACACACACATATATATATATATACATATATATAGGCAAGAGCTGCTCAGTTCTGCATTCTTGTGCGTGACAAATTATTTTCCACCCTACAATCCTTTCCTCACAAATGAAACATCCCAAGCCTCTTGCTGCTTTATCGTTATTTCCTTGGAAAATGTTCAGACAAACTACATTCCTTAGTTCCACCAGTTCTAACCTTCATGCCTAAGACCAGCCATGCCGCACACATTGTAGTGAACCACCCTCATTCTCTTCATATTCCATTGGTGAGATGTAAGTTCCTCTCAAGCAGCTTCTTCCCATGAACTGCTGCTTTGTGGAACCAACTCCCAAGAAGATGCCTCCATGATCACTACAATCTTAACTACCAGTTAAAGTCTAGGTTCACCCATTATCTTCTCCACATATCCCGGTAAACTGTGCCTCTTACTCTGTAACCCTCTACTTCGAGTGGCTCTCGGGCTTTGAACATCACTGTAAAAAAAAAAAAAATTGCTTTATTATTCTTTACATAACTGTATCCTTTATTCCAATTGGTTCTTTTAATTTTCTGATTTTTTCTTCATGTTTTCTCATAAATAGCCCATGACAGTCACTACTATTCTGTAATAGACAAATGAAAGTCACTACTAATCAGTGGATGAGAAAAATATTAAAATAGTCACAAAATTCACTGTAATTCTTGTTTGTTAATCAAATATTGATTTCTTTCAAGCATTTTTTAGAGTTGCCTTGATCATTTATTTTAAAATAGGCAGGTTTCTATTAAATGTTTTTCATTTAGAAAGTAGATCTTAGCTTTTTGATTGTTCATTTAAAATTGCAATCAATCTATAGACATTGATTTTCTATCAATACCTTTTCTTGTCATTTTAAATATTTTTTTCTTTATTTTAATTTTTAATATTGTATAAAAATAAGATTAGTTTTCTTTAATTTCTACCTACAACTGAAAAGAGAAAAAAGGTAAAATTTACAATACTGACAAGTGGCAATTTTCTTTGTATGTCTTTGAAACTATTTTCTAGATTTAGTAATTTTTATTGGAGAATAAAATTACGTTTTCATATTTTTATTCCCTTAGGTGCGTGTTCACAGTGTTTTGAAGCAACAAAAAAATAAATCTGCTCAAGATACTGTAATTGTTGAAAAACAAGAGAAGTGAGTAATTATTTTCACAAGATATGGTTATAATCTAAATTTTTATGTTAATTTGATAACTACACATTTTTTAGACTACAAAGATAATTTTTTTCATAATCTAATATTTCAGAAAAGATTAATTAACAATCTTGTCACTGTTATCCTCTAACCAACTTTTTAATATTACTCATAATGTCATTTTGGCTATGTATCCTTATGTAACTGAAAAAGTTACAGTGAAACCTAAAACATTTGCCATTTATTTTTGCTAAAACAATCTTATGTTTTTATTCTTTAACTGTTTGTAAAATTATATTCTGCTTTGGTTTTGTTTATTTTTTGAGTTCTGCCTCCAAACAAATTGTAATGTAAGTTTTTGTTTTTATAGAGAACATCTGGAAAAGATAATTGACCAACTGAAATTAAAACTACAAGAAACAAGGTATGATTATAATGTCTTTATTTAAGAACTATTTAATTTTATGTGTTTTGTCACTGCACACACATACACACACACACAAACATAAAATATTTCTATTTTCTTAAATCTATATAATTAGAAATGTTTTTTAGTGATTTTGATCTTTATTTTGCCAATTTAATTATTTTATGCAAAAATTCTTAGAAAGGTCCTACAAATAAACATCTCCTTGTATGAATTTGGCAGATTAGTCATGTCAGAAAAATAGTATGGTTGGGCAACATGCTAATCACTTGCTTTGAAATTGTTGATAGCTGCTAAAGACTGTATTACCACTTGGCAAGAAAAAATTGCATTCACTCAAATTGTCAATTGAACTGTTGATTTTATAATCTCTTTTTAATGCTATAAAAATATGTAAACACAATTTTAGCATTTATTATTTAAAGTGTAGGTCAACATATGCATATATTTCTTGCTGTTTTGCATTAGGCAACAAAAGAATGCAGAAATATAAATTACTTGAAAGAGTTAAATCACTTCTGTTTTGTACTGTTCCAAGTTACTGTAAAGATAACACTTCTCAGCTGCCTTTTTGATATGCTTTTGCTTAACAATCATTCAGAATCTGATTCAGATACAAAAACATCTTGGATATTTGATTAAAGATTAAGATCTACTTGATCTTATAAAAAAAAACAAAACAAAAATAACTGAACAAAACACTTCCTCTGTCTTGACTAGTTTCAATTTTAATGCATCTTTGAGCAAACTGTATTCACCCTTTATTAAAATGACGTTTCCCAGATCAAAATGGCAATCATAAAGGTTTTGATGGCATAAAAGTGCATTGAGTATGTTTACTCTTATGTCCCTCTTATATTCGTATATGATTTTCTTCAGGATATTTTGTTGATGTTTTGTGTGTGTGTGTAGAGGCATTATTTACTTATTTAGTGACACTATTTTGAAAAAAAAAAAAAATCTATAGATAAAGGGAAATAATCATGTTGGTCTTAATAAAATCAGCATTGCAATGACCAAGCATCAGAATATTGATTTTGGGAGGTGTGTTGACCTGAGAACTTTAAACACCACCTTCACTCACTCTCTCACACACACACACAGGAGTACATCAGTAATTCTGTCACATTGTTATTCTGTAAATGCTGTCAACATCAGGCCTTAAGAGTTAAACACACCAGTAGGGAATAATCGGCATTAGTAACAACTAACCTTCAAACATAACAGGCACAGAAAAGTTTCTGCCAACAATAAAAAGTCTGGTATGGTCTGTCTTCCATATATAAAGAGTATGTTTTAAAAGATTCAAATGATCTGCAGTCCATATAACATAAGGGTGGTATTCAAAGGCAGACCATAGAGATATCTGTCCTTTGAAAGAAGGCATAATCAAGAATTGTGTATATTCCATCCCATACAGAAAGGTTGGCCTTACATGAAAAGTAAGTGTGTAGAAATATCAAAAGTCTATTGTTCAAGGACAGACATTGAAATCTGTCAAGGCTGATCATATATGGAGACAAAAGCTTGTTCACTAACACTTGTAGAATCAACTCAAAATAATAGACAGAAAACAATGTTGGAGGATAAGATGATTTTAAAAAATCAGTACATGTTAGGTACTGACAACCTTTCCAATAGACCTAGCATAGGGATGAATACCATCTGGGATCCTCTGATTAAGAAGGAAAGGTCACTAAAAAAAAAAAAGATTCCCCTACTTGAGTCAGGGAACTCTTGTATTTCCACCACCTGAATACAGACATTAGGTTTAAGGCTCCAAAATTACACCAATAGATTTTCCAAAGAGACATATGACCTAGTGGATTAAAGCATTGGGTAAAAAAAAAAAATCTCAATTCAATAAAGTAAAACAGACCCTTGAAGCATTGTGTGTATAGCAACATGATGAGCATGCTGGTCTGAATAGCAAGGCATAATATATTATTTTATCTAAAAATGAAGATACACACGAGCCATTTTAAGCAGCTAAACATTTTCAGATTTTAATTATAAAGTAACAAAGTTAAAAACTTTAGATGAAGCTAAACATTAACAAGCATTAATCAGAAATTTTATCTTCCTATTTTGATTCACTTAGGAGATTTATTTGTAAACTGAAGGGAGATCTTTTGGTTTTGTTTTAGTGTTAACTTGACTACTTCCATGCAGGAAAATGAAACTTTGCAAGAGGAACATGATAGATTGCTTCAGCGCCAAAATAAACTCTTACAAGATTTTCAGGACAAAGAAAATACATTTAAACAGGAGTAAGTATTAATGTCATTCATATATAATAATTTTTAACAGCAGGGCTTGCAATCTCTTGTCTAGATGATTATTAGCAATTTATTTGGATGACTCAATCAGGTAACCTGAAAAATTTCTTGTGAGGGAAACAGGTTATAGACATCTTTCAACTATGCTTACAATTTCTGCCAATTGAATGATTTCAATAGAAATGATAAAAATGTTCATATTCATCTGAACACATATCTGAATTGTCATAATCCTCTTGTGATAATAGATTTGAAAGCAGTTAAGATCCCATAAATTTGATGATAAATGTTACTTCTGTTCCACAATATAAAATGTTTGTGAAAAAATTAAAATTTTATTCTTTAGTAAACTGACATATTTTTAATGAGTATTCTTATGATGAAGTCTAATATTGTTTATAAAATGTTTGAAATATTGCAGTTAAAATTACTGGGCTTTTTGAAAGGTTTTTATATAAAATTCCTATTCATCTCCATTTCTATTGATTCTTCAGATTAGAAGAGTTGGCCAAGCAGAATACAGTGAAAAATGCAGAATATGCAGAAGCTATTCGCCAATTGACATTGCAGAATGAATCTTTGACTCTCCAGTTTAAGGTATGGTTTTTATTGGAATTGGTAGGTCCATTTTGATTTATGGATGTTTTCATATTGATGGCACTGTTTGGTTCTTCTTGTAAAGTTTTAAAGTTAAAATTGTCTTTTGAATACAAGCAGAAATGTCATGATTTAAAAAAAAAAAAATTGTACAAAGAGAATAAAAATAAACAATTTCTCAGTTAACCCTGAGACATTAGACAATAAATACATTTCAAGAATGATTGCATTAGATATATTGAGGTTTTTTGGCAAGGTGTGGCATAGAGGGTTGCTACACAAGCTCTCCGGCCATGGAATCACTGGGAGAGTCTTCTCAATTATCAATTCTTTCTTGATGAGTAGGTCCCTGAATGTAGTTGTTAACGGCCAGTCATCTGAGGCCCAAATATCACTTCTTGGTTCAACTCTCTTTCTACTTTACATTAATGATCTGACAAATTTGAAAGCCTTTGACAAGGCATGGCATAGAGGTTGCTACAAAAGCCCTCCAGCTATGGGATCACTGGAAGAGTCTTCTCAATTATCAAATCCTTCCTAACAGTTACCTTCCATGAAGGTAACTGATAATGGCCAGTCTCCCAAGGCTTGCTTCTTGTCCAACTCTCTGTCTGCTTTACATTAATGATTTACCTAAGAATATACACTGATCTTTTGTGGATATCTATGTTACAATTGTATATAGGTGGACCACCAAAATTCTTAATGATTAATGCTTGGCAGCAGATGTCACATCTAATCTAAACTCTAACAACTTAATGGGGGGAAAAACTGGTTGGTTATATTCATTACCTCAAAAACCAAACTAGTGATGTTCCTTCATCACCAAGCCCCTGAACTATTGTCTATCACATTGAACAGGTCTTCTCTTAAGGTGGACCTTTGCCTTGAACACCTATTAGGGCTTAATCTCACTCCAGACCTCAAATGGAACTTGTACATATAATCTATTGCTAAAGATGCTAGAAAAATGGTTGGTTCCATGTTCACTCCAATAAGTACCTGACTCTTCCTGCTATCCTCTACAACCTTTACAAGAGTCAGATCAGAGGCCGAAAATGTGTAACACAATGGCTCTCACAGGGCTGTGCCAAATATAGCACAGCCAATTCTCTAATGGGTCTCTGGACAATTACAGGAACTTTCAGGCTTGTCTACTTCTTCTTTCTGGGCTGCTGGTCACACTACTAGATGAGTTGATAATGTTGGCCTTCAGTCTGCTTGTAGATTCATCTAGTGTTGGTTACCTATCAGATCGAAATTTGTATGGACTGTGGTATTAGTTTTTAGTGCCTGAGGCTTTAAAGGAAAGTCTGTTTTTCTTTTTTAAAGAGCCAGTGGATGTTGATTAAAACTCATCAATGAATTTATTGCTAAATTCTACTTGCTACAAGCTTGGTTGGTATGTCCACATAAATCTGCTCAAAAGCATTTACTCTGCCTTGTGGGTGATGAATTATTTTCTGTACTGCCACCCCTTTCCGACAGACAGAATGTTGCAAGTTTCTAGCTGGTCTATTGCTATTTCCATGGAAAATCTCCTGACTAGCTACATTCTGTAGTTCCACCAGTTATGATCTTCATGGCTAAGACCTGCCATGACATGTACACCTTCATTCCATTTGTATTCCATTAGTGAGAAGTAAGTTCCACTTGAACATCTTCTTCCCACAAACTGCTACTTTGTAGATCTGACTCCCAAGAGGATGCTTCCCCAATCACTACAATCTTAACCTGTTCAAAACTAGGATTAATGATTATCTTTCCCAAATATCCTCATAAACTGTGCCTCTTAACGCTTACTCTATCTGCTTACACAACAAACTCCTTCATTTGAACATTAGTAAAAAAAACAAAAACAAAGTAACAAGAATTGATATCCAGATAGGATTGAATTCTACAAGTGCCTAAAAGCAGGAGTAAAAAAAGTCTACAGCTTTATTTTTCTTTCCACCCCAAATCACATTTTATAGTATTAGTGATCTAAAAATAAAAATTTTAAAATTTATTTCATGTACTTTTTTTTAAAAGAATATTGTCTTTGTAAAGTTATTAATAACTTTAATATAAGTAAACACTTATTGTTTTTACAGGAACATCTATTTTTGTTGGCTTGTAATTTTTAAAAGTAATTATTATATTTAGGTGGTATTTACTGTGAGTATTACTTTAATAATTACAGGATCAATTAAAGAACTTAAAGGAAGACCATCGTAAAACACTGGATGTGCTCCATCAACAAGTTGACATGGCTGAAAAGGAGAACTACCGACTACAAAGAGAGTTACAACAACCACAATACTCTAGTGCAGTTGTTCAGCGATCTAATAAGTCTGTTGAGAGAGATCCTACTGACTCTCCCTCTTCTGATCTCCCACTGGACATAGCTCGTAATGAAGAACGGCAACAAGGAGAGGTAAAAATTGTATGCAATAAATTTAGAGTAAATCTCTAATTTAATTTTGGTTTAATGAATTTCACTATAAAGAGTTTTAACTATTCTTCAAAATAAGAAATGTAAATATTTTAGGTCATTATTTTGACAGATTTTGACCCAAAATAGAAGTTAACTCTATTAAATAGAATTATTTTGCTAAAAAAGTATTCACATTTTCAGTAAATGTCTGGAAATTTATCCTATGCTTTATGCAATGAGCATTATATATTAGAAAATCTATTCCCAAATGTATACAAATACAAAACTCTTTTTATGGAGCATGTCAGTTGAAATGTATAAAAATATTTAAATATTCAAAAGAAATAGAAATGAGAAGTGTACTTTTAAATTTTAAAAATAAAATTTTTAAATAAAATGTTTCATGTTTGGATATTTTGAATAAGCAAAAAATATTTTGATTCTTAAGAAACTTTAAAGCTTGTTAAGAAGTTATGTCATTTATTTTTATAGATTCATAAGTTCTCTTAATACTGTAACATTCGTCATGAATTACATTATTTTATCTTCCTTATCACAAAAACTCATTTTTTATTTGTACATTTAACCTTCATTTTCAAAATAGTCATTATTGAGTGTGCTGTTTAAATCACACTCTCTCTTTTGTGATCAAAGATATTTAAAATGAGTCGTTTCTTTTTTCTTTCTTTTTTCTAAAGGGAATGGAATATGTTGATTCTGAGTCTTGTCACCGGGTAAGACTTTAATTTGTTCAAAAAAGAAAACCACTTTATTACATTATTATAAATAATATAGCTGAATATGAAGCTGTTACTGTTATATTTTTCTTAAAATCATGAAAAATGTCCCTCAACTTGAAGGAAAATTGACAGTTCTTCTAATAAAATATTGTTTTTCAATAATAGTAATAAAATGTTCTTGTACATAAGATTTAGCTTAAATAAGTTTTTTTAGTGAATATTTATTATAACTAAAATGCTTACTAATTACATGTAGCATTAATTTTTCACTATCTTAATTCCAAAATATTCATGCTAAAAAAAGCAAACCATTCCTTTAACTAGAAATGGTATTGTTGACAAAATTTGAGTTTTTGTTTAAACACTTAGAGAGATTAAAGGCATATTCAAGAATCAATATAGTAATTTCAAATATTCAACAAGGAAAATTTTAATGATTTGTTGAAATTAAAATGTTTTTTGTACATCATAAAATTTAAGATATGTTTTCAAACATTATTTTTGTATTGGTTTATCAATTTATTTATATGAATTTCATATTTTTCTTCCTCTTTGTAGGTCAGTAATATCCAAGGTGTCTCATCACTTGTCACTTTTGAACAGTTACTTACCCAAACTGAAGAAGAAGGTAAATTTTGATGATGAATTTTCTGAGATAAAATAACCATTTTGTGTTATGCATTATATTTTATTTGAAATAAGCTATCACCGTAATTGAATAAATATACATTCTGATACTGTTTTCAAATGAACCAGGCAATAAGAAAATTGATGCTATTGGTGGCTAAAAACATACATTTTCTTTATATTTGTGACTATTTTAATGAAACATTTTTAATTAATTACATATTTTAAAATTTCATTGTATGTAGGATGTTTTACAGTTTAAAATGTAGTATGTATTGATTTAATAACTAGAAGTGAAAACTAGGCCAACATAGACTTGTTCTAGGTGTAGCATTGTAAATAAGATAGAATTGTATTGCAATAGGTTTTTTCTAACCAGAATTACAATCTCCTTAATTTTGACCAATTTTAACATTTTTATTGTCTTTACAATAAAAACTTGTACAAGTAGTGTATCTTAATTTTAAAATCAGATTCAACAAATCTATGTATAACCTTGATAAAGGATACAAAACTTTGCCTGTTTTGTAAAGGAAACCTTAGATTTATTTGGAAATGCAAAACATAAATACTGATAGTATCTTTAAGCTATTTCAATACCTGGAGATTGTTTCAGTAAAAAATGTATACTAGTTCAGAATATTAGAAGCACTATTCATTGTAAATAGTTGTATGACTGGTTGTAGCAAGTACTTGACAGTATTTGACAAATACTAATCAGTATTTGCATGGCACTTCATATGAGTCCTGAAAAAAATCTTATAAAATTCATCTGAATATTTAAAAAATTTTTTTTTTTTTTCTTAGAGCCAATTCTAATTTGCAAAAGCTAAAGCAAAGTCCCTGAATGAGTTAAGATTCTTTTACATCCTTTTACTCTCTAAATAAATGTGTCTTGACTCTGTGGGCCAGTATGTGTGTCCCGACTGGGTCGTCAGGCTTGTATGGATGCCCTTTCTTAATTACAGGCTTCCATATATTATTCATCTCTATGCTAAATTTAATGTGATTGAAGCCTAACATGTTCACTGATTCTTTGTCTAATCTTCAAGTTTTGTTCTGTTATCTTGACTTCATTCTGCAAAAGTTGATGAACAACTTTTTCCCCTCTATATATGAGCAGCCATACCTGATTGTAACATCTCGCCTGACTACAGACTTGATGTTCTTTCACACTTAATTTTAAAGGCTGGCTTTGTATTCCATGTGATAAATGGTGCATGGGATATGCTCGCTGTTTGGTCATACTTTCTTCCAAAGGAGGGGCAGATCTTTGTTCTTTGTGAAAGATATCAAAGGGTTGAACGGCTTTTGAATACTGATGTTGTATAGACTGCGAGAATATAAGATGTATCCCTTTTGTATGGTAGAAAAACTGTGATAGACTTTTGATTATTTTGATTGAAGACCCAGTGGGGATGAAGTGGAAGCAGAAGAAAAACTCCCACACATCCAGCAAAGCCCCTGATCAGTGAGGATTAGTGTAGTAAAGAATTGAATATTGACCTACCTTGTTAGCAAAAAAAGGAAGTAGCTATGTGTTTTTGTATGTTTTGCTGGGGGCTATATTGGCAGAAGAGGGAGTGCTAGCATTAGTAGAATGGCTGATTTGTGTGCATTAGCCTGCTGAACATGCAAGTCTCTTAACCCAATAAAAACACTGGTATCAAGTTTGTGAGCAATAAAGATCTCAGTTTTTAGTTTAAGTAAGTTGGCAATATGAGAGAATGAGGATTGGAAGCTAGTAAAGACTATTGCAAGCTATAACAAGGATTGAGATTTTGCAAATCTAACCAAAATGAGGATGAATTTATTTTTTTCCTTTTTATTCATTAAGTAGTGCTGAAAAGAACTCTGCATTTACTCTCTATATAAAAATCAATTGTTGTAGGGTATTTAATATCTAACATGATTTGTAATTGATCTTTTTAGTCACAAAATCTGTATTGAATGAAGAAGAGCTGAAATTTGATTTAGACAGTGCTCAAAAGAGAAGTGATCATTTAGCAAAGGTAAGAAATACTGCTTTACAAAAACTTATCTTTTAACACTGATTCCAAAATCATAAAATATTAAAGCAAATATTGAAAATGTTACAATTAGTTTGCATGTATCTGAGAAACAGGACAAATGAAAATGAATTACAAATTGTTTTTCCATTAGCAACAACAACAGAATTACATATTGATAAATTTAATAAAGAATTTTGTGTACAAAATAACTTGGAGAAACATTTCAACTTTTGATTTTAAATGAATTTGATTTTCATTTTTTGTAGCTTTTAAATGAAAGTGAAGCAACTGTAATGAGGTTAACAGAACAAGCGAAAATTCTGAAAGAAGAAATACGTCGGTTGGAACGAAATCAGGAAAGGGAAAAAGAAGCTGCTAATATGGAATATTTAAAGAATATCTTCCTTAAGGTATTTTCTGTACCATAAATACATACACATCATTCATGCTTAACATTTGTGTAAAATAGGTTCTTCACACAATTGTACAAAAGCTGGAAATAATATGAGTTAAATTGAATCTTCTATGGAAAAAAAAAAAAAAATAAAACAATTTACCAAAAAAAGTTTTTAACCCCCCCCCCCGCGCTTTTATTATAGTGATTACAAACATGGTGTTTGTAGAGGCTGTCTGGCATGATTTTAGGTCTTCATTTTGTTAATTATGTAAAACCTTTTTCTAGATTGTCATCTGTGTTCAGATGATCTATTTGTTGAGATACCCAGTGGGGTAATAAGTCTGGTTGGCCATTACTAATGAATAGTATAGTGAATTCAATCCTCACTAAGTGCTCTATGCAAGATTCAACATAGAATACCGAACATATAAAATTAACCAATCAATCTATTTGTTGAGTATTATAGATTTCTTTTTTTTTTAAATTGGAATCACCCCAAGCAAGCCAGTAATGCCACTAGAACACAGGGTGTGGAAGAATTAGGAACAGAAACATTAATGATGAGCAGAAAGAGAAGAATGTAATCAGGTGGACAGTAGATAGCAATTGACATTGCATTTAAATTTTTGCAGATTAAAGTTGGGTGGAAAGCATTGAGCCAGAAGGAAGTTCCACAAGCAATAAGTGCAGGAAAAGAAACTGTTAGTATAGAAATTACAGTTACATCTAGCCAGCTCAACTGTAAATTGATGAGATTTCAATGCCATCTGGTGCTGTGCTTAAATTCAAAAACTCTAGGTACCATAGAGAAGAGCTCATTTGAACAATTACCATGAAAGTATTCATAGAAAAAACATAGAGAAGCAACCTTACGGTGGTGGGAAAGTGACTGAAACTGATTTGCCAGATCAGGGCTAATAATATTGCTGATTCTTCTTTGGATCTTATCAAGGAGTTCTAGGTAAATAGTAGGGGCACTGGACCATAATTCTAGAGAAAAAAGTTGTCTTGCTTGACATAGTGAACCGACTTTCTTAGCAGCTGACCTAGCAATGGATTCAATGTAGTCTTTCCACTTCATATCAGCAAAGCATGTCAGCCTGAGAAGAAACAAGGAGTCACTTTCTTGGAGGATAGCATCAGCCATGCTGATGGAAGGCAGCAAGGGGTTTCTCAGATGATTAATGGAGATAATGATTATTATCTCAAAACCATTCTCTCAATTATATTTTCAAAGATCCTTAAAAGATTGTTGGCAAAATTGATAACTGACCTATTCCAACTTCTAATTTTTGTTCAGCTGATAAGAGAAATTCAGTTTGATAGCTCAGAGAGAAAACTACTTTTCAGCAAATCAAAACAAAATACTATTTTTACACATTTATTGATAAAGTTAAAGAATCTTTATGAAAAGGAAAAGAATGTTGTTTGGTTTGATTGTTTTACTTTGTTTTATAAACATAATTCCATATTCACTGTTGATTTTTGGCACAAATCTGATATTTCTGCATGCATGCATATGTGCATGTAATATAATTATATATATATATATATATCTATATATATATATATATGGAGGAGGGTTTTAATCTATAAGGGAATATTGAGGGAATGTTAATTCAGGGTAGTTAAAGCCAGGATGGATGGGAGTTGAGAAGTGTTAGCGCATGTTGGGGGAGTGTCAAAGGAGGTTTTTTTTTTCCCTGGTACCGATTACCATTTCTCTGTGCTTATTTGATTGGTTTTGTTTTTTTTCTTGTTATCATCTTCAATCCTAATTATGTATATAAAGTTAGATCATAGTATTCATAGTTTAAAAGTTAGTGGTAATTCTAGTATTAATTTGCTAGATCCATGTCGAATAATATTTAACAGAAAGTAAATGTGATTATGTTACTTATTTGAGTAGTTTAAGTTTCCTTAGGTATTTAAGTTTTTTACTTATTTAAATATTTTTAATTATTATTTTTCCTTGCTTAGATTAGGCCATCGTATTATTTTAATTGATAGATTGCAAAACTAGAAATTTCAAATAAATAGTACGAGATAAGTTTGTAATGAATGGTTTCATAAATTAATGTAACTTGGAGATAGGTTTTACCCGAGCATCTGTGCGTTTATTAGTGTATGTGATTTATATTTTATTTGGCAGATAAGTTAGATCGTAGTATTCATAGTTTAAAAGTTAGTGGTAATTCTAGTATTAATTCGCTAGATTCATTTCAAATAATATTTAACAGAAAATAAATGTGAATATGTTACTTAATTGAGTAGTTTAGGTTTCCTTAGTTATTTAGGTTTTTTTTACTTATTTAAATATTTTTTTAATTATTATTTTTGCTTGCTGAGATTAGGCCATCGTATTGTTTTAATTGATAGATTACAAAACTGGTAAGAAATTTCAAATAAATAGTACGAGATAAGTTTGTAATGAACGGTTTCGTAAATTAATGTAAATGGGAGATAGGTTTTATCCGAGCGTCAGTGCATGTAGGAGTGTATGTGAGAGCACATTTATATCTAGAGGCTTGAACGTGCATCGCATTTTTCTAATTTCGTTTGATTAAGTGTATAGGGTTAGACTTAAAGATTTTTATATAATAGTTAGAATTATGAATGTATTTTATTTTTGGAAAGTAATGTAAGTGGTAAGGTTTAGTTATCGAATTAGTATTTAAAATGTAAAACATTGGATTGAACTTTACAAGAACAAGTCCAGCTTACCTCGTTATGAATTCCGGGGAAAATAGCGCGAATCAAAACCGGACGAAGTAAAAGACAAGATTATATACGAGGCAAGGGGGAAAAGTCTTTATTTCATTGGCTGATGTTGACTGACGTATGTCAATGAGAACGGTCGGAATCCTAGCCATATCTTAAATTTTTTTTTTTACAATGTTGAGGTGCGTAGCACAACGCTATCAGGGAGGCGGTCTGAATCTGTTGGAATCAGGTCGGGGTTGCTGTTGGAGCCGATATGATGCAAAACCCGAAATCGGCAATGAAGACAGTGCATCACTGAAGACCTTCCTTGATTCATCTGAAATGTATTAATTACTCTACTATATATATATATATATATATAATCTCCTGTCCTTACTCTTACTCCTCACTATTCTTTCCTTTGTGAATACTGAATAAATATATGAAGGTCTGCTTAAAAGTTCTTGGGTCGATCAAAATCAGATTGGGAAGTGAGTTGGGCTGAGGACTTTTCAGTAAATCCCTTCATAGACTGACTATAATCTACTCATTAATATATAAAAAAAATGTCTGAGTCTTATAAAAGAGGGAAAATAAATAATGTTGATTTTTTCAGTTCGTCATGTTGAAAGCTGGAGATGAGCGACAAATGCTAATCCCAGTTTTGTGTACAATGCTGAAACTCAGCCCTGAAGAAAAATTAAAACTCACAGCAATTGCCCAAGGTGAGAGAAACTATTTTTATTTTCCCTATATTTTCATCAGTTGCAATTCCTTGCATGATCAATTGAAAATTGTGTATCAAATTGTTTTATGAAATTCATTTAATGAGAATAGCTAGAAGCTTAATCACTTTGTCTTTTTTTACACATTCTCTTAATAAAAATAGTATTTGAAATAAATGCATTTAATGCCCATTATTAAATGTAAGTTTTGTCATTGAGTTTTAGTGCATGGATAAATCTCAAGTAGTTAAGAAAATTAGTGAAATTGTTTGTTTAAACTAAAGCAACATTTAAGCATGTCAGTATAGAATAAAGCATCATTAAAATTGAGTTGTGGGAACTATTTTTCTCATCTTTAAACTTTCCATTTTCTTTTTTAATTATATTATGAATTAAATTTCAACATTTCGTCATTTTTTGCCAGGTGATGATACTGCTTCAGGAAACCAAGCTGCAAGTTGGGGGTCTTATCTCCATCGATGGTCTGGACTGACGTAGGAAAAAAAAAACCTTGCAAATATAGTTGTTTTCTTGCCAACTGCTAGGATTAAACTTTTGGCAGAAGCATGAAAAAAAAACAAAGAAGAATGTGATATTTGTTATGTCTTGTCAAATCATCACTTGCAAAAAAGAAAAAAGACTTATTTGGCATTTGTATTTGAGTTTTTCAGGCCATTATTATTTTCATTTTTTTTATCTTCTTTTGTTTTATTTTTGGATTTTCATTGGGACATGTTGTAAATGGTTGCTTCGCTTGATGAATCACCTATGCTGTATGATTAGATGAAAGCAAAATATGATAATGGATCCCAAAACTTCAGTACAAATGCTACCTCATCTCACAGAGAGCAGACTATATTTGAATTGGTTTGCTTTCTCTATAATTGGAATAGATTTTCATCATAGAATTCTTTTTTTCTAACTGGAGGTCTTGGTCTCAACAAAATAATGGTGCTTTCTTTCTGGTTACTTTGGTTTAAGTTCTTTTTTTCTAATGTATTCAAAGTTTTGAATTAAATTTCTTTTGGATAATCCCTCTTAAGCTGATAACTAGAAATGTCTAATTCCTTTTTCTAACTTAATCATTCATTGACTATGATTCTCCCTGATTCATATCTTGGCTTATTAATTATTCTGAATTCTCAATATTTTTGTACATTTCATAAAATATATAAAAATATCTTTACCCCAAAATGTTACAAACTTTTGTTGCCACAACTCCTAAAGTATTTTTATTATTTTATTACATTTAGAATTAATAAGCAAAAAATATATTAAACTTTCCAAAATATTTTAAAAACGTTTTTTGTTTGAGGCCAAATTAACCTTTTCAGTATAATTTTCAAAATTGACTAATAACATAGATTCCAAACAAATTTATTCTTGCTTTGTGTCTCCTTTCAAAATTTTGTGGCTATATTTATTTCCTCATAAGCGCAATATTTTGGTTATCTGGGATTTAAGAATATAAATGATATTCTTTCCTCAATTTCTATTGTAAGAAATAACAAAAGTAATATTTTCTTAACACAAATTTCTTTTTTGTTCATTACGCTTCATACTGACAGTTATTAATGATTGAGGTTATTTTATTTGATAATTACTATCATAGCTGGAAAGCATTTTCCCCTTTAATGATTCCAGTGTTGCCTTTTGAAATTATTCTGCAAGGGTGTACTGAAAGGTTCTTTGCCTGACCAACAAGGGATTGACACAGGGCCATGCAATGTCCATACTATTCCACATCTTCACCCCATGGTTCAACACATTTGGCACACAGTTTCTCAAGTTTCTTTCACCCTTCTGAAAAAAAAGCTTTTGTTGTTTAGTCTTTGAAAAACTGATTTTGGAAAATAGGTTGGGCCTGAGAGCTGCTCATAAATTCTTTTGTTTTCTTTACAATATGAATATTTCTTTGAATTCTTCTATTAAAATCTATTGTGGGCCTTCATTTTGCATCAAAGTTTGTAAATATCCCAAAACAATAGATTTCATTCAATTCGTTTTGTGAAATATTTACTAAGTTCATTTGCTTTACCTAAAAACTCTATTGGATTTAATTTTAAGTAACACTTCAAAGTAACACAAGTAAAACAGTAAGTTTTTAAGTAACACTTTTTCAACAAATTTGTTTACAATTTTATGGTCTCTGATTTTTATTGGCAATGAAATAAAAAGTTTTGTTGGTAGGTTTGAAATATTGATGGATGATTTTTTTTTCTAAAGGAACAAAGTGATCTCCTCAAACTCTTGTCCTCTCTTTCTGTCTCAATTGATCCTTCTGGAAAAGATTTAATGAATTTGATGTTTGCTGTTATAAATCTCAGCAAATTTTGTTGCTCTTTAATCATAGCACAACTTTTGTTTTTATTTTTATTCTTTCATATGAAAATGCTAAATTATTCCAAGTTCTTTGACTGGGTATTTATTTTTTCATAAATTCACTTCTTGGCTTAAGAAAAGGTTATTTCTCATTCCATGAATAATATGCTAAAGTTTTGCGATTGATTATTTTACCTTCTGTTTGTCCGTCCTTTGAGGCTAAAATCTGGAATGCAGTTCAATAACTAACATACTAAATAACCATTTTTCTTCTCTATGATTTCTTTAGTTCTCTTTCTGATATTCACTTGTATCAAGTGAGTCTGTGGTCTTTCTGTTACACATTTGAGATGGTTGATGTCCTCACTGCAATACTTATTTTATATGTCAAACATAAAAACAGTTGTTTGCATTGTCTGTTGATATGTGTAGAGCCTTCTTATAGGGAATGACATTTGGGGTTTATATCTTCAGGACTTGAATATACGTGGTACTTTATACATAAGATTTTTGCCAGTATTTTCCTTATGCTCTTTGTGATACACAATGTACATGTATAAAAATATATATAAAAAAATGTATTAAACTATCGATCACAGAATATTTCTTTTAAGAGGGTGCTGAAAAGATCTCATCCCGATCCACTTCCCAAAATCAATATTTTAATGACCAAACATCAGAATACTGATTTTGGACAGTTGGTCATGTGAAGAATTATTCAGCACAATTTCATAAATTTCAGCCTCCTTCAAGTTCATGTCTACTCTAATTTTCTTTTCTTCTTACCATTGTCCTTTTCTATGTTCATTCTTCTACTGGTGGATCCCAACCAAATCTATGTGTAAAATATAAATTATGGACTCTCCTATTGTTTTCTATGTCCAGCTGTCAAAACTGAACAACCAAACACTACTTGCGCATATGACGTGTTGAAGGCTTGTGCATGCGTACAGACACACACACACACACACACACACACACACACACACTAATGTATTGAGAAATCATTTTAATAGTCTTGGAAAGAGTAAAAGAGAATGTCCTGCCTTCTTTGAACAAAGTGTATGATATTGTGTAAATTGTTGAAACTTGCTGACCACTCTAATGACTATTCTTTAACAAATCTTTTTCATATGGTTGGGAATAAGGGAAATTCAAGTCTAAGGTTGAATAAATATTTTTGAAATGGATTTTAATTTTTTCTTCTTTTTGTATTAAAAAAATTGTTATATGATTTACATTGTAGCTTAACTTTGGATATAATGAGATGGATTTTGTAACTAGGATCCTTCAACATTTGGACTTTGTAGATTGAGTATTTTTTAATAAATTTATCAAAATGTTTTATAATACATTATTATGTTAGATATTTGTTAATGAGATCAGTTAAGATTAGTCAAGACTGGAATGCTTGTACTAGTCTTAACCAAACCCTATATTATTTTAATTTTCTTTCTAAGTTCGTAAGAATGATAGTTTTTGGATCTGTGACTTTTTCTAATTAAAGTCTGTGCTTTAAGAAAGAAAGAAAAAAAATGTTAGAAATGATTCAGTGATTACTGAATGCAATCTTCACCTGAAAGCAATGAAGATGATGCCAATTAATTCATAGAAACAAAATGAATTTATTTATTAAATAATAATAATAATAAATAAGAAAATGTTTTAAAGTAATCTATTTTTCATCTACTTGTTCTAAATTCTGTTACTATTGTTTTGATTTTTGCACCAAAAAGAAATGGAAATAAATCTGGCTATATGCAAATAATCCTACTAAGAATTAAAAGAAAAATTATATTTACATCTACTATAATCTATCAAAAACAGTTTGCTTTTAATGCAAAACAGTGTCTGTCATGTTGTAAAATTTAGAAAGGAAGATTATATACCACTTTTAAATCTCCAATTTCACCTCAGTTACAAATTGTTTAGCTTCTTTAAGATGTTTACTTTTAGATTATAACTTTTTCTAAGTACTACAATGACTGCATACAGGTGGGAGTCTCTTTGCTCTGGTTTGCTATGATGTCACTGAAGTAGTTTCAAGTAGCAGCAACAACCAAATAATGTTCATTGAATTTATTCTAAATATACTATGTTGAATAACAATGCTATTTGTTTCAAGGTTCTAAGTAATTCAATTTTTGGATAAGACTAAGTAAATTTAAATTTCTATATTTGTCTTGGGATGTTCAATATAAAAAGTAATAGCAAGGCTTGAAGTGTGCATGATTAGAATCTTGCTAGAAAAATGTTTTGCTTTTATATATCAAAAACCTTAACAATTTTGTGATGCAGGTAAGAATTTATATAGCAAATTTCAAATTAAAAACAGTTTAACTTTTCTTTTTTTTTTAAATAAAAGCTAATGAAAGAAAATAATCTTTACAAATAAACTTGTAGAGGATAAAGAATTAAAAAAGTTTTTAAGTTTAGTGTAGCTTCCATCTTAGAGTATGTTTTCACATATTGAAAAATTATTTTTAATTAATCAGATAATTTATTATACTATTTTACATAATATTTCATTTATAAGTTATTTGAATAAATAACAATTTTCTACAAAAATTTAAAAAGGAAGCTTATTCACAATTTTGCTGTGGAGGAAATACAGTATCCAAAATAGTTAATAAAACTGGTTAGAAAAAAACCTACATAGCTATATCTGCCAATTGACTGTTCATAAATTACTATGTTTAAGACAAGTGGAATTGCATCATCCCTTTTAAGGTTTATTGGAGAAAGTCAGTTGTTTTTACTTTTCATGTATTCGTCAGTTGAAAAAAAAAAATGAAAATGGGTTGTTAAAAGCTAAAAAAAATATCTATCCTTTGGGCAACAGACTTCAGACAGGTTTGATTGAAACTGGTTTTACCGGTGCATTTGATAAATTGTTTCAGTTATTGTACTCGGAAAAAAATTCCTTTTCAATATGTAATAACAAAAGAATTTGAAGTGACCCAATTACTAAGGAAAAGAATATTGAGTTGATTAAAAAAACAATTCTATTGATTTTGTTGGATGGAATTGAATCTGCCATTTTTTTCTTTAGTTAATACTTGTATTAAACTCATAAATCAATAAACGTTAATAAATATAATTTAGTTATTTTCTAAGTTTAGCTTAATGTGACAAATGTGTGCAATAACTAGTAAAGATTAAATTTGCTACAATAGTAATGGACTATAAGACTAGTTGGTTAACAATTGACAAGGAAGTCAAATAGATGTAATTTATACAGGGAAACAAGGCATCATTGCCTATTTCTTTTCATGGTGAGAATCAATTCATATTGATATAGAAAGCATATTGGTTTTCAAAACTTTACTGAATGCTTTGAAAATTTGTCATTAGTTTTAAGAAAAAGATTTTTTTGTGGGCTTGACCCAATAGCTATTAGCCGTGTAGATCTCTGCTTGCATCCTTCGAATTATCCTATACCCCTTGTTACTTTGTATTTTTCCATATCTCTATATTTCTAAATTTTCTAAAATAAAAAATGCAATAAAACTAAACATTATTTAATTGGAAAAGGTTTTTTTTTTTTTTTTTGTGAATAATAAATTTTTCAAAAATTTTTTTCAAAATTTTAATTAGAATAATTTACACTTTTAAAATTCTTTATTAATTTGTAACAGTCAAGAGATATTGTTATTAAATAAAAACTATTTACTAATCATAAATGGAAAAGCATACAGCAAAATACCTCCCCCAGTATTTTAAAAAGAATTTTGAATTTGTGCGTGTGTAAATGTGCCGATTTTTGTAATTACGAGCAATCTTAGGTGACATTATCAGAAAATAAGAGCGGTAACTATAGTAAATTTAAATTTTATTGTTAATTTTCTAATATTTTTTCAACAAGTGTCTTCGTAAATTAGACTATAAAGTCAAAGTACCTAAAATTCAATACAACATTAGAATACTAAAAATATTAAACTTTTAAGAATACTGGGTAGTTAAAAATTATTTTAAAAGAGCGTTTACGTTGTATTCATCATGTAATTTTAAAATAATTAGCTTCTCTTTAAATAAATTTACTAAACATCAACTATTGATAAATAAATGTGTCAACACTTCATAAAAATACCTACATCTGTGTTAAAAAATGCTTTTCTGCAATATTTTGAAATAAAAGTAATATTTGTTTCAATTCAAATTAAACTTTAAATCCGCTAATTATTTTTTTTTAAAGATTTTTTTAATAAAGAGAATAATGTTGTATTGTTAGATATGTCAATTTAGACGATTTTATTTTAGCGATTTTACTGATAATCAGAAAAAAAATCATTTCACTCAATTTAAATTCTGTTTTAAATACAGCAAAGTATTTTTCTTATTGGAAATATTAAATTTAATCTATTAGCTTGGAATTAAAGTTAAAATAAAAACTTCAAGGAATACTTTTCATTTTTAAAATGTATTTAAACCTTAGGTAGCACATTTTTTTCTCTCAAAGTACCTGCTATTGAATCAACTAAATAACAAAAAAGTACGCTTAATAGGTTAATTTAAAAAAATTTACTGAAACATTAAAGGAGAAACATTATCATTATTCAATAAATCCTTGGGTATAATAAACACCAACAATTGCACAAAAGGAACACCCAACAAAAATCTAAACAGGCATATAGCAATAAATTATTTTTTACGTTTTTTTTTTCATTTTATTTTTTATTGAACCAGACAAAGTCAAGTGAATACATTTTTTTTCCAGCTGACGCTTGTCTTCATCAGTTTCTCGACTTCCTTCTGAATTTAGATCAATATAAATGTTTACAATGCCACCTAAGCCTCCGACAACTTTGGGATTTGTGCCAACAGTCAGTAGACGCACTATAGAAAATGTAAAAAATAATGAGGTTTTCTAAGTCCGCCCAAGAGCAGCTGCTCGGCAGTTGAACGTCAGATGAAGTTGGTGAACACTTGATCTGAGTGAGATGATTGGCTCTGTCTTATCAGTGCAAGAATGTGGGGGTAGATTTAGGGCGAACAGAGTAGCGTGGAACATAATTTTAGATTTAAGTGTACACAAGTAATTTATAGATATGATCACAATGGAGATGACAGAAACTGATAAAATATTTAGACTGGTGTAATCAAACAGATAAATGAACAGAAAACATTATCTAAAATGAACAGTAGACAAATCGATATAGCAACAGATGTAGAAGCATATCGATGAAGATAACATTAGGCATGTAAAACGGTCTCATGCAGTTAGGAAGAGATGTTCGTTATCACGAAATAGTTTTAATGTTATTTCTCGTGATAAATGAAATAAATTTATGTATTTTTTAGGAGAATCTTATGTAAAAGATACTGTTAATAAAATATCGTAGATTGATAGTTTCCAGGTATTAGACATTGGTTAGAAATTTGAATTTCTTCATCTCCGTAATGAATGTGGTGACTAGTCTCTCCGACAGTTACGGCTAGAGTAAGTGTAAAAGGCTTTATAGGAACCTAGGTACCCAATCAGAAATATGTAAAATAGATTGAAAAAATATTTATATCAACAAATATAGGAACCCTTTTTTTTTTTCACTTGAAACGTTATGACACCATTTATACTGAATTTTTGCAAATATTTTTTGATTTAAGCCAAGTTTGGCAGCAAATCATTGAGCATCCAAACAGAATGGGAAATGTGCAAACATCTATTTCCCGTTGACGTTTAACCCTACTTTAGTAATAAAAGGGCGTTTTGTTACCCCACAAATTTTGAATATATTCATAATTCCTAGTTGGCAATTTGTTTCTTTTGCCCCCTCTCACTACTTTCCTCACTCAATGAGGGTGTGTAGCACGTGGTATGGCGCAGTTGTAGCTCAGTTGTCATAGGAGGCAGATGCCAGGGGAGTATCCGTTTTTGGAAATTCGAGATAACTAACGATTGTTGAACGCCACCATTGTGGATGGGATGGAGTCAAAATGAACGAGAACCACCTGGTTCGGACATGCAGTCATTTCAGTGGTCGCATCGAAGCAGTACTCATTAAATAATCTTGTTCAATGTGATAGCTGTTATTAAATGGACTGAATCAATTAAATTTATTTCAGATTTTATTCTTTCTTTGTTGTATTTTCCCATTTTGCCCACACACTTCATTCATGCATTTATGGACTTAATGGTTTGGTTTGCTTCAATTCTTTTATTTTAAAATGAAGTAGAAAGAAAAGACATTTTGATTGGTAATCTCCCACTGTCGTCTTTGGCTGTTCATCTGTCCAGATAATTCATATTTTCATAAGTGGCAGAAACTTCATCTGCTCTTCACCCTCCCTTATTTCCACTCAGTCACAATGTTTGCATTTAAAGGCATGAATCAACGGAAGATAATAAAAGTGGAGTTCAGAAGATTTGAGATTCCAACCCTAATGCCAAATTCGTGATATCTGATAGCGCGAATGACGTATTCTTTCAGCGCCTTTTGTTAATAGAGATACAAGTCCGTTTTGTATTCTGATTTCCGTTTAGGTGGTTGGTGCAACATAATCTCCTCTTTGCTTGGCATTCAAGTATTTGTAAAAATATGGAATGCTTCAAAATATCTACCCTGAAAGCAGGAAAATTGCAATTTCAAACCGTGGTAACAAAACTCCCGTTTTCAGTAACCAGTTAAATACTTGTAAACTCAACGATATGCTGTGACAAGATTGCTGACAATCCACTCATGTGAAATGAATAGAGTGTCAACGAATTCAGTTAAATATAGAAAGGTTGTGCTTCTCATGGTGTGTGTAGCAGATGGAAAACATAAGCGAAACTTAATTGCGTTTAATTATTCTGCTGGGGCTGCACAATACCTTCGTATTATAGATATGGTAGCAGAACGAATGGGTGTACATGGCACGGTTCAACTTTACCTCCACAAACACCAAAAGGCGATCAAGATTTGTAAGTTTTGGAATTCCATACTATGATGGCAGATGTTGGGCCTGTATGTAGAGCTGCTCTCCAAGTCTATATTGCACACACAAACGACAATCACTTGCAGTTATGCAGAACACACGCTTTCTTCACAATACTACAGAGCACAATTCGGTTCCCCAAGCGTCCTATTCTCCATTGGAGACGTGCATAGTAGTGGTGTGACGTAGTTGGAAGTCTGCATAAAGATATGAATTATCGTAGCCATGCTGTAAGTAAACGGTTCCCAACGGTCCGATTTACCTGACGCCATATTTGCTTTGATCTGTGCAGTGGATACCGTGCGGTCTGCTACTGCTGCCGTCACACTTCGTCGATTTTGTAAACTGTTTTTCTGATGTAAGAATGTTCATTTAACTACCATTGCTAACATCGAAGTACCACCAATCCATTAAATTCAATATACGCAGCAGTTCTTTAAAATGACTATCCAGTTTCTAGAAGGCCCCAAAATTCGACCCTCCAAATGGCTCTAAACAAGAGAATCACGCGTCTCTGTGACATGACACCTACTTGTACTGAACCCTTTCACCACACTGAACCTCATCTACCTAAGCTCAGACACTGACGGTGCATTGGTATGAGTGTTACTACGTCACAAGATTGGCCGAAAATTATAAAATCTTTCTAATAGTATTTACTATTTCCTAGTATGTACATATTATATCAAGGTCAAAATCGTCATCGTCATTCAGGTGTTGCAATCTTAAGATTAAAGAATAAAAAGAAAGGTAACACTATCAGTCATTCTTTACCCAAGGAAAGATTATATGCCAAATGTTAGGTTATTCGGAAAATAATATTCGATTTTAGAATAAATCTTTTGTGTTCTAATATATTATTGTAATAGTTACATAAATATATATTACTCGTCCCGAATGATTCAAGTGTCCTGTTTGTTAATTTTATATCAATCACTGTCAGAATTTAACTCAAAACATTATATACCCCTCATCTTGAATATGAAAACAGAAGATATGAGATTATTTGTTTGCATGAGTTCAAGTTTGGTCATAATGCTTCTCAAACTGCTGACAACATTAACAGAGTCTGGGGTGAAGGATCTACCTGTGATCGGACAGTATGGCGCTAGTTTTTGAAGTTCTGTAGTAGGGATACGAGTCTTGAAGGTCAAAGTAGTAGAGGGCGTACATCTGCAATTGACAATCACTATCTGAAAACACTAGTCAAACAAAACCCACGTTAAAGTTTCAAAGAAATGTCTCAAATAATGAGTGTCAGCATTTCAATAATATCGGGCCATCTCAAGAAATTTGGCTAGATGAAGAAACTCGATAAATGTATTCCACATGAACTCGGTAAAATTCAAAGAGTTCGACGTTTTAAAGTGTGATCGTTTCTGCATTTGTGAAATTCGAATGATCTATTTCTTGATCGAATTGTGAGTTGGGATGAGAAATGGATCCTTTATAATAATCGTAAAAGATTAGCTCAGTGCTTTGATCATGACGAAACAGCCAACATCCAAAGACTTTCCAAAACCAAAATCGTACCAACAGATTGTGACTGCCTGGTGGTCCGCCATTGGTGTTATCCATTACAGTTTTTTGGAATCTAACCAGAACATCACTGCCAAAATTTACTGACAGCAGCTGGATGTAATTATCATTCACTTAAGCCAAATGCAACCGGCACCGGTTAATCGACAAGGTTTAATTCTGCTTCGTGACAATACTCAGCTGCATGTTGCTAGGATGACACTTATCAACTTGGGATACGAGATTTTGCCGCATTCATCATATTCCTCTGCATTCTCGACCAAGGAGCCAGTTTTTAAAGCATTTTGACAATTTATTTTAAGCCAAAAGACATTCCGTTGGAAAGAATATGCAGAATCTACATTCAAATATTTTTTGGTGTTCAAACATTTAGAGTTTTACCGTAAAAGCATAAATAATATTGTCACTCGTTGACAGAATTGCATAGATTTTCAGGGCTCCTATTTTGACTCATTTAGATAATGTTTAAATACATTAATTCGGAAATAAAAATTGATTCTACATTATTTTTCGAACAACGTAAGATTAACCGCCGAGACTGGCGCTACAAAACACAAAGAAGTTTACCAAATAACAAAAAACAAACAAAACAAATTACATCACATGAACACTTTTAACAGCAACAACAACAATAAAATTACATGTGAAAGGAAAAATGATATAATTAAGATATTAACTTTCCACGCTATCAATAACAAAAGGATTGGAAGGAAACTCCAATCAATATTAGAAAGAGCTATAAAATTCAGTGGACTTGAGAAATTTAATTTCCTGAAAAACTCTTTAAAAAAAACATTTTATAAATTTCAACCGAATGTAACACTAACTATTCAGTTAATGAATGTCGAGAGTTTCCTGCATGAGAATGACTAATTTCACCAGGTAGAAAAAAATGAAAGACACTAACAGACTGGAATATAATGTCACATGTGGGTCATTTCCTATTTAAAATAATATTACATACCCATGTTAGCAGATTTGTATATACCCCAAACAGTTTGAGTTAAAGCCATGTAATAGAAGATGAGAAAATAAAAAGAAGTTATTGCTCTTTATTTAAAATTACAATATAAGTGAGTCGATACTTCCTCAACGCCCACCAGTGTTTTGTCACGCCACTGGAAATAGGTGTGGTATTGTGAGCAGAAATGATCAGAAGTGTTCGGAGACAGTCAATAGATGCCTCATCTGTCTCATAGGGTAGGACGTTAAACGAAAAGAATAGTTTTCTTGAAGTTATTCATTCCTTCACCCCGTCACAATCGCTTGGGAATAGGGAAATAAATTCTATAATATTCAAAATTTCACTTAACTCTCTCCTTCTTCTGGGATTGTCGTATCCTGTCGGCACTCCCACATTTTTTAAGAACAACAGGAAAAGCTTAACCAACGTCGTTGAAAGACTGATTCAGGATATAAAACGGCCTCAAAGCAACGAAATAACTAGGATCAAAATGTAGAATTTGTTCCAGCAGCCGACAGTCGACCGACGGCTACAGCCATCAATAGCAGTTACAGCTAGCCAGCCAGTCAGCCATCATCATATCCAATTTACCATTGGCCTCCGCTCCAGCCATCTTGTAGCCAGCAGCAACGATATGCAATAAACTGTCCTTTGCAGGACAACGCTCTTCAGCGGCTACGAAATTGTCCTTTCAGGGCAATGCTCTTCTCACCCTCTATATGGTGATTTTTCCAAAAGTATTGACATCCAGTTAGGATCGAGTTCATTTCTCAGTCGTAATTGATCTTGCGAGACTAGCTTGCTAACCATTACAATGTCCCCTTCTCACTGTCTACATGAATGTGCAGAAACATTTTTGCTTAGTACACTGAAACCTTATTTTCAAAGATGTATTTTCTTTAACGAAAATAAAATTGGAAGTCTATTTTTTACTCAAGTCTTCGTTTTGTTTTTTATTGTCTTCCATAATTCAATATCTATTTGCAGGCCAATATACCACCCGCCACAAAATGGTGGTCTACAACGCGAATGACACCGCAATAAGTAATTACTTGACGTAAAACAAAAAACAAAACAAAACACTGTGGCTTCAAAGGAAGAAACAACTGAAATGTCGGTCACCCCACCAAACCAACTATGCTCCTGCTACCCCCATATAACGATGTCAACTCCAGAAATTGGTTTCTGTAGCTTAAAGCGATATTAACCGCCCGGAGAATCACCACCCAGAGATCCAAGTTCGCTAACGTTGTGCAAGCCCTGCCATCAAAAGCAGTCGACGAGGTAGTGGACATACTTGAAAATGTCCCGGAATCAGAGCCATACACGCATTTGAAAAGTGCAATTATTAAGAAGACTGGACACTCCGACGAAGAGTTACGCCATGAACATTTTACCCACACCAGGACCCCGTCTCAGCTACTGCGCTTTATGAGAAGCCGCTTAGGTCAGTACACCATGACAGAACCCATCCTCTGTTCTGTGGATGGATAGAATACCAACGCGACTGTGGTACAGATACTTGCACCAATGGTTGAAGAGAGTTAACTCATTGCACGAAGCTCGCGAATCTGTCAACACAAACGCAGACATGCGGCACATAGAAAAGGCGTTTGCAGACCTGCAAATGATAAAAATGCAATTTAGTCTCTAAGGAGATCAAGAAACAAATCGCTACATCGAGACAGCAGGGTGCGCAGACGCAGCCACAATCAAGAGAAACAGAGAGACCTGGATATCTTCTGGTTCCATCAAACCTTCCGAGAGAAAGCAAGGAATCTGTAAAAAGCCTAGCAAATATCAGACGGCCCAGGGGAACTGAAAGACCGGAGGGTAGCAGCGGCGAACCGAGCTGGTGGAAAAATACAATGCCGTTTGTTCTATGTATGGGACAAAACAATCGACTAATGTTCTTCGTGGACACAGGAGCAGCGATCAACGTTATACCCCCTACAGACCGTCATGTCCTCAAACCGAACCTGTTTGAGCTCCAAACAACTAACGGCTCCCACATAGAGACATGGCACGAAAGCTCTCACCTTAAACATGATTTTACATGGTCATTTACTCAAGCCAATGTCAGGACACCCATACTTGGAGCAGATTTCTTGGCTCATTTTAATCTGTCGGCGCACATGAATACGAGAACCCTGTCGGACAACACAACAAGTATCTGTATTATTGATATATATATATATATATATATATATATATATATATATATATATATATACCAATTCAAGTTGACGGAAATACCAATTCAAGTTGACGGACATAATCTGAAGTATGTAAAGAACTTTAAATATCTTGGTAGCAAAGTTAACTCAAGTGGAACACTGGATGATGAGATAGTCAATAGAATAGCAAAAGCCTCTAGTGCCTTTGGGAAACTCCGTCACCGACTCTGGAAACCCCGGAGCATTAGGCTTGAGACCAAGATACAAGTCTACAGGGCTGTAGTCCTTACAACACTATTGTATGGTTCAGAGTCCTGGACACTTTACAGAAGACAAATTTAGCAGTTGGATGTATTTCACAAGGGCTGTCTTCGAGAAATTTGTGGAATAAACCCAAGCCAAAGGATGGCCAATGCTGACCTTTTCACCATGTGTAATAGTGATGGTATTGATTCCTTTCTCATGAAGTCACAATTACGCTGGGCTGGTCATGTGCTACGTATGCAAGACAACAGAATACCAAAAATGCTCATGTATAGTCAACTTGACAGTGGTCATCGAAGCGTGGGCCGACCATTGCTTAGATACAGGGACAAACTGAAAAGTAACCTCTCAGCTGCGAATATGGACCATGCTACGTTTGAGGACATAGCAATTGATCGCAATGAGTGGAGGACTACTTGCTACAATGGCATCAAGAACAATGCAGCATCAAACATCACCAAGCTTCGTCACACTAGGGAAAGGACTAAAATATCTGCTGCTGTACCGGCCATACACTCCAACAATCCACACTCTTGCACAATCTGTAGACTTTGCAAATCACTGACAGGACTGAAATGTCACTTGCGACTTACACACAGGGTTGAATAAGCACAGTTGTCGGAACCTCATACGTTGAAACCGACGGGAGAGTCCATTATATATATATATATATATATATATATATATATATATATATATATATATATATATTTCCTATTACTATAAATGTTATTTTAGTAGGCATATATGTTTTGGTTTCTAACCCTGTTTATTTTTAATTTTCTTAAACAGTGAAGAAAAAATATGTCGGATTAAAAATACATCTAAAAAATACTGTTGTTTTCGTTTCGGGTACAGAATTGAAGCTATAGTAGAAGTGCCAACGAGAGATGGACTTTCTTAAGCAAGTAATTCAAACCTTCCTCTATCAACTGGTATCGGCTCATTTCGCCTATAGAAGCTATTTCGATGATGGAAAAAGTGATGCAAGTTCACTTCCTGTCGGAAGCACATTTTTTCATTAGTAGGAGTTCTCTATAGAGACCAGTTGTTATTAATTTCACTGTTTAAGAAAATAAAAACAGGAATAGCAACTCACTCTTAAGTAGACACTAAAAATATTTTAATACTAAGAAGAAACAATTGCGGATTAAAAAATCAATTTAAAATTATATATATAAATCAAATGTTTGTGTGTAATAGAAAAGATTTTGCAAAGTTTATATGTTAACTATATTGAAGTTGACGAATTGTTGAAATTCTGACGTAAGTGTCGAGTAGCGTTATGAAATAATCTGTAATCAATTCCACGGTGGTTTTAACTATCTGAAAATTAAATTCAGTATCATACTGATATAATACATTGTTGGAAATTGACGCTACAACTTCTATATAAATGCCGTATATTAATCTAAAAAGTATGTATAAATATTTAACTGAAAAGATCTGGTTTGAACAGAATTTTTTGGTGCCTATTTAAGCAAGCAGACGAAATTATTACTCATCCTCAACTTTTAGTAGATCACGGTCAAGCTGACCTTTTATGAGGTGTCTCTCAATCAGTACCGCAAGTTGATTACTGTTTACAAAAGATTCTGTCACATTCATAACACTTCTCCAGACTGACACGCATTTTTTTAGGCTGAAAAGAATATTTTGAAAAATATTTACATTTTCCACCCGTGAATTGAATTTGAATGCAAAACAAAGCCCATCCTTCATTGTTGAGCTTATATAGAAAAACTAAAGATGCCTTGTTGAAGCGTGTGACACGACAGCAGCATAATGGATGACAAGTTGAATTGAACACATCAAGAAAATATTAATAAAGAAATAATAGTTAATTCTGAACTAAGAAGGAGTTTCACACGGTATGTAAGGATGTCCATTGTTTGCATTTATATAAGTATAATTATTTTGTCAACATCATTTTAACTCCCTAAAGGTAGATATAAACTTGAAAATTATCAATATTTTCAATAGAATTTAAGAAAGTTATATATAAAAATCCCTCAAATGAAGATTTTAGAAAGTTTCCGCTGATATAAATTATTTAACGGAAAGTAATCATTTTCTTTAACATTTTTCGGCGTCAAAACAGAAGAGAATTATGAATAATGGGAGTTTTGGTGACTGATTAAAATGTAGAACTTTTGTTCTTAGACTTAATTTGTTTTCTTCAATATGTTTCATATTTGATCAATTTGAAGAAGAGTTATTTATCTTGCTTTCAAAATCTTTTTATCTTTCAACTCGTTAATATGCACAAAAGTTTATTATGGAAGTCAATGGTTTTACAATAAAACTGATATAATTGTTTTTGCAATAGCTGACAAATTCGAACAACTTACCAGTATCTATTAATCTTTTTTCGTGATGTTCGGCAAAGACCCTCGAAATCCTTTACGAGGAATTTGCTGAATATTCTTTAGGTCAGATAAAACTTTTTTTAATTGAGTAACTTGTGCGTTTCAAAGCCAGTCGAGTGTTGAATAAACATGGCACATTTTCAGAGCGGTCAGTCACCGTGTGTTTTGTTAACGGACACTCCAGCTTTATCCCGTGATTGGAATGTGCCAGGAAATTCTAGTTACGAAACTTTCCCATGTCATCTCGTATTTCTTTATCTGGTCTTTCTGTCACTTATATTGGTCTCTGAAAGGCTCCATTGTCTAAGGTCGGCTTACACGTTGTCGGGTAGAATAAAAAAAAAAGGAGAAATGAAAATCTTTTTCCTCTGTTCACTTTATCTTGCACAATTGTTGAGTAATTCTGATATTGCTTGATTAGAATTTATTTCACTTAAAATTCAACTGCTTTTTTATATCAAATCCTAGATCGTCATTCTACGATCATTAGTAATCATTGCAGATCGAAAAGAAAGCATAGACCTCTGACAAAACTAGAATAACATCTTTTATCATTAAGAGTTTGCTTTTTCTTGACAGTTGCTATACCAGTCGGCCTAATCTAGCTATAGAGTCATTTATTGTTTACTTCTCCAAACGACAATGCTACAATCGTTTCAGTTATACCAATATTATTAGATGCAATACATATTCAAATATCTTATATCTGTATTTTACTAGTATTATTTTTCGTCCCAATCTATGTTGATGTTTAACACTTTTCCTTTTCTCCAGTCTACTACTGTTACTAATAAATACAAATAAAAATAATTGATAATGTTTCATCTACTAAATTCGAACACTATTATATCTGACATTTCTCTAATCAGGAATATAAACAACTGCCATACTTCTGAAATGGCTAGTGAATATAAATTTACCTTACTATCATAAGCGATATGGTAACACTTTAGTCATGGGTGAAAGCAGATATGTATATATGTTTGAGATACGACTCTTGGCGAACGAAGGTCCAAGTTTGTCAAAAACTTTATATACATATTTATAGAATTTGAATGCGACAATAGTTTCTTCGGGCAATGAACCAGATACACATTAACAGATACAGAATTAAGGTCTTACTTGATAGTTGACTTGATAATATCAACCATTCCAATAAACAATCTAATAAATAGTGTGGCTAGGCTATGAACAACAAGATAATTGGGGTCCATAAATAGATGTGTAGTTGTTTCCAGAAATTGGCTAGGCGACTTAAATTTTGCGCCTCTAGTCAGATTGTCAAGTGACACATTTCTTACCGTTTGACATGTGCCTAAATTATAGCTTAATCAATGAGAGAAAATTAAGTTTTTTAACGCTACAATACCGTTGCTATCTGGTTTTCATGTTTCTTGTATCACCAGCGTTTATGCTTTCATATTTGGCAGCACGTCCATAGATTCCAAATTCCTTAGAATATCCATGCCATTATAATCAGATTTCAAAGTTTGCACATCATTGACATTAATAACGTTTCTTTCCTTTATCTGCGATTTTTTCTCGCAATACCATTTGTTTGTTCTTAGCAGTATTTCTTTTACGATTTTCTTTTTTGGCCTACGTTGTATTTTTTTTTTTTTTTACAATTTTTCTTCCTTTGATCTCCGTTGTATTTCTTTTACGATTTTCCTTTCTTTGGTCTGCATTGTTGAATCAACACCCTTCACTATGAGGAGGTGTTGAAAAGTTCTCAACTCAATCTGTAATCCAGAATATGATAAAGTGTAAAAACATGAGAATTTGTTTTTGAAGGACTTATTCACTGGGTTGAGAACTTGCCTACACCTCTTGTACTTTGTTCAATGTTGACTTTTTCTTTCCATCGATTAGCTCCCGGCTGGGAATACTGATCAAAGCTTTCTGTGTCTTGAACTCCCAGCAAATCCTTAGAACGAACCTTATGGAGCTCAAGTGATAAAATAATTACCTACAGTTAAAACAAAGTAGAATATACTGTAGGGATATTACTATTATTATTATTATAAATTAATAAAAATATAAAATAATAATAATAATATCATAAATAAAATAAAATAAAACAAATAACATAACATAACTTTGTTTAAATTAAATTAAATAAAACCAGAATAATAAAATTTATCCCAGAATGCAACAGAAACACTTCCTGCCTGAAAACAGACTTCATGCCAAAAATACTGAACTCAGTCTCTTCGCCACCGACTGTTGGAGGGTCAATACGTTCATCTCCTCTCCTCAGGACATTGCTAGTTATAATACGAAGTGACTTCTTCCTTTTATCGCATGCAACCATAAAACATTTGTAACTAAAATACACACACACAAAGCAGTATACAAAAATAAATAAAATTGTATGATTTTAATTTACAGTTTAACCTGATTTTAGTGTTATATTTGTGTATGTTTTTATCTCTGTGAACACGAGGCTATCCTGCTGGAATGATGTGAGTGACCCCACAATACACACAAGTTTAACTTGAAAATTCTTACCATTTTTAGTAACTGAAATATTATTGGATCTTTTCTAATACAGGTAACACTCCAAACATATTTACTTCTAACGAAAAAACGACGATTAGGTTATTACAACAACCAACAAAAATTAATATTTCAGTAAAACACAAAATATATGAACAATGTTGTTAAAAATCTATGTGTGGCCGAAGAAAAGGTCGTGTACACGTATTTAGTGGATATGTGTCGAAGTCAGAATATAAAGTTCATGTATGTATGTACGTGTATGTATGTGAGTAATAAAGTGTTGACTGGGGATAATATAAGTATTCACTTTGATATGTATGAAAGAAAGACTGATATAACAGAGCAAATCATTTGAAGCGCAGCGTTTGTTGAATGTACGTTGAGGCCGACGTTGCACCTTCATGCCTAGTTTAATTTCGACTGGTGAAAAGGCTGCTATCACCTGGATCTGTTTGAAGTGGCTCTGACAAGGACGATTGTGGTTGGTTGAAAAATATTCAATGATCAATTATGATTTCATATTTATTTCAACTGGAAGTAATTTGTGGGGGCCTGCTGTGTACTGAATGTTTTTTGGCCCTTTCAGCTGCCACTATGAGAGTGTTTAAATCTGGTGTATGATCTGGCCGTAATTAACTACATATACTCTTTCCAATACGAGACACTTAGTAAAACGATCTCAAGAAAAGGTTAATAAAAATTAATTATAACAGATAAGAAAATATTTTCTTGTACCATCTGATATGCCAACCACTTTTAGATGTTTTCATTCGTAAAAATTTTTTTGAATCTTAAAACTATCGTTTATAATATCTATAATGTAGATTTGAAGCGTTTAATTACAATGTTCTCTTACTTGTTATCAATTTTAATAGTAAAATACGTTTTTAAATCTCTACATGGGCCTCTATAAACAGGTGGAAATGGATGATTGACACCGTCGTTTTAATTTAAGTAATACAAAGATACAGTTTTAAGTGCATCTGGTAAATAAATGATACGGTTACTGCGTTATGGAAATGATGATGTTGGGAGTGTGTGAAGATGTTAAGAGATATCAGAAGGTTTTAATGATCAGAAGGCTTAAAATTGTGCGTGTTCAATAATCTTCCATCCACTACAATTAATAAAAGACAAAAATAATGATTTAAAACATAACAATTGGATTTATTAAGTATTTGATGTACATGCATGTGAACTGAAAAGGTTAGACAGAGTTGTGTCCCTTAGACTAAGTAATATTTGTACCTAAGCTCATAACGAATAAGTTGATTATTAAATTGTAATTTAGAAGATTGTACTTGCGTAAGTCGATGTACAGTTCTTTTACGTCTGACTGCATTAGTCAAGACGGGAGTTCTTTTAGAGTCACATTTTGGCGGCGTGTTGAGATGTACGAGTGATGTAGAGAAGTTAGGAAGTCGAGAAAAGCAGGAACATGAAAGAGAGCGAGAATCACACGTGTTGTGTTTATATATCTTCGCTGTATCACGTGATAGGCTCCAATTGACTTGGCGCCTAAATTGATTCTGCGCGTGGGAGCGATCTGATTGGTTGAAGCTGACCAATCAGCAAGCTGGATTTACGGTGATCGACCAATGTATGCTTGTTGATTACTTTGTAAGAATGATGTTGGTAAAATCGTAACAAGAAGAGTGCATTTCCCAGCGGACGGTAAACTGGCTGTCGTGGAAGATTCCACAATGATGTAAACAGAAACATTATCGATCTCAAAGTATCAATGAAAAAAAGTATCATCTAATAGAGGTTTATCAGTTTTAACTTATTACAAATTTATTTTTACTACTTTTAAAATGTTAGCCATGAACAAATGTTTAATCGTTTAGGTTGTATTCTTTAGTATACGTTCTTTTGAGAGAAGTGTATTTTTATGAAGGCAAGGTAAAAGAAAATGTTACACTATATATCTTTACCAGCTCGACGGTTAAAACCCGCCAAAATTGTAAAGGATCCATTTCTAGTTTATGGAAAATTATTTTTTCGTATATACTGGGCAATGAGAGACGTGGCCTCAAGCCTCTGTAAGAACCGAAATGAGGACCTTGTGAGCCTATTTCTCCAAATAAATAAGAACTCATGTCAGTAGAGGAGCGAATAGTTTTTGACAGCAAGAGGACAAGGCAAATCAACATCAAGGAGCAGAAGGCATTTGACATCAAGTAGTGAGCATCAAGAAGGCGCTCGTTACAAGTCAGCTGAAGAGCGACTAAAGAATTTTGAAGTTCAAGTGAAAAGTCTCCTGCAGTTAGACAACAGAGAACGAAAAAAGTCTAAACAAAATTCCCAAGTACGAACTGTAAATTTAAAAGGGACTTTTCTAAAATACTATGTCCTAGAGACGCTAGTGGAGCAAGTAAAAGTGGGTGTTTTCGTTTTTTTCTGAAAGAAACTTTGTTTTTCTGCTTTCTTGAAGTTTCTTTTTTGTCATCGAATCCTTGTCCTTTTCTAATCGTATTTTTTCCCTTTTCGCTGGTAATCCTTTTTATCTGAAATTGTTATCCTGCCTTAATAGGCTCACAAAATGAAATTTTTGTGCAAACTTTGAATTTGTATCTTTTTTGTAATTGGCTAATAGATGTTTTTCCTTTAAAATTTTTATGCATTAAGTATTGTTTTGATTATTTTGCACTTATTATGACTTGCAATTCCTATTAACTAGGTTTTTGTGTTTGGCACAAGAATTTAGATTTGGTAGGGATTAAATTTTTTATAAACTATCAATTTTCCAGGTAGACGTGGTTCGTGCCGTTCATTAGTTTGAAGAGGGATATTTAGCACTAGAAGGGTGGACGCATAATGTTTTCTCGAACAGGAGATAGGAATAAAATTACAAACAATATTGTATATTCAACATTTTATTGTCTTAGGAAACGAAATGGGGAAAATCTAAAAAGAGGTTGATAGGAGTGTGTGTGTATAAAGAGATCTGCATCCGTATGTACGATGTGTGTAAATTCCTTTTGAATTTGAAGATGTTGAGATTTGGAAAAGAGATTCTTGTTGGTTTGTTAGAATTACCAGCTTAGATCATTTGTATGTTGTGTTGTGTACAATGTAACACGTTGTTCGCAGGGACAAAGAAGTCTCCCAGAGGGGAAATGAGACATGTCTTGTTCATAGAGTATCCTTTGGGTAAAAAGAGAGGGAGAAAGTGCAAGAGTTTGAACCATTTTCTTTTATATTGCATTATTGGCAATCCTGCCTAGCGTGCGTTAAGAGGAATTCCTTGTCAGACAAGTGGGTTACTTCTACAAATTCAGTGGAAAAACTATACAGAAGCCCACGATCTCAGCAAGATTAAAGGGAGGCCCGGAATCTAAAGAAGCGCAGTTCAATGATGTTTTAAGGATTTCTTGATGGAATAATAGAAGCGTTCTAGTATAGTGTTCTCTCCAGGATGGTCAGCTATTGTACGAATTCTGTCAGTACTAAGTAAAGCGGTGAAGGATATAAAAATGATGACTCAAACTACTATTGTCAATGGTGATACTATTGGAAACAGCAAATCTACTAATGCAGACAGTAACAAAGGCATGCCACATTACTTTCGCTTTCTGATAAGGCAAGTAACGACGTATCCTATTCCTGGTATCCTTACGATCGTTTTTAAAAATGTCATACCACACGGATTTACTTTTATTTCTTACAAATGTACAAATCTCATTAATTTATTAATTTGTATTTTTAAATTTTGCTAACGATTAAATTGTTTTCAAATTAACCACAGCTTTTTTAGCAAGGTTTCCATAGTAACAATCTTTTCCTTATTTTTTTCAGTTGTTTTGAAAAGAGCGAAACGTTTACAAGCAAATAAAAAAGATTAAACATAGAATTGATTTTCACGAATTTCATCTTACATACCACAAGCAATGTTTCGCCTAAGATATAAATATTTTCTTTATAAAGAAAATATGTTTTTTTTTAAAGTTCTCTCTGTACAGATGCTGCAGTTTCATAATTAATGCCAGGACTGAAATTGACGACAGAAACGTTCCTGGACAAGATGTCTGCCAGAATGTTGGAATTGCCTGTTATATGACGAACTGTCTAATGAAATCAAGATGTCTGCTTTCACAAGGTGAGTAGTTGTCCGACGTTGCTTGAATTGCCCCAATCAAAGGCTTATGGTCTGTGGGTACACTTCACCGGACAATTTTTTATTTAGCCAGATTGAAAGCTGTTAAAGATGTTTCAGACAGCGGTTTGCCATAATTTATTTTGTTCCATAAAATATATATAATTAGAAAAAGTAATTATACTGTCACTTTGTCGTACCCATAAAAATAAATAAATAAAAATTAATTATAGAGTCAAAAATAATTATAATAAAATAATTACAACAATTATAATTATAATCAATTCACTTTTTCTAAACCAATGCGAACCAACCCCACTTTTCTCCTCTACACATACAAACACGTGACATCCTCACTATCAGCCAGGCAGTCAATACGTGGGTCAACTAAAATTTCAGCTCCTTTCCTCTTCAGGCCACAGTGGTAAAATTTGTCTCTAAACACTCAACAAAAATTCGAAATAAGAAAACTTCAGACATTTATTTTCTAACTAAATTATCTGGACACTCATTACACACATGTATAAAAACACATCAGAAGGACTATACAATTTACTCATTCATATTTTATCATTCTGTCGGATTCCAATGCACATTTGATCTACATTTGACCCAAAACTTACAATTTTACTCTGTATTATTTTCTCTCATTCCTCCAACACCAAATAACAACGAGATAATAAATAATACTCGTTTTGTTGTTTTCATGTCCTGTTATTTCTTTTTTCTTCTACAAGTATTTTTGTCTATATATCTACTCTTTAGCTACTACTTAGAATAGAATATTTTAGATTCTTGGTGAAAATACCAAAAAATAAATATTATCCTTGTCTCTCTTGTCTTCCATACATTCTGTAAGTATCAAATATCCCAAGCCGTATTTCCTCCTTATGTGCTCTAGAAGTGTCAATATGTTTCGTAATCTCAGAAAAATCGGATACCAAACAAATAAAATCCGTCCTTTAGCCAGAGTAAAAATGCAGACTTTATGTGAATTGTAAAGAAGTTAACTGACACCTTTTCTGAGGACCGGACTAATAAGCGTGGTTACAACACCGGGTGTAGGCGCCGGTGAAAGATGTTACATTATTTGGTGCTCGTGACAAAAGATGACACTGTTGCAAGGGATGTTACAGAACTATTCATGGCGCATGGTGTAAATTTATCCGAAGAAATAGGGGGGTTAGAGGTTCCCTGTCAATTAAAAATTGGGTTGATATCAACAAAATGTAATAGATGTCACGCGTGGTGTACGCTAACACATGGGATAAAACTCTTTCGTTGGCATTTCTCTACAAGATTTATTATAGCATCAAAAAGTATCTCAACGTTTACTAGATCTAATTCCAGAGCGACGCTTGCCCCGGCAAGAATCGAAATTTAATCTGTATATTAAATTCTTAAATTGCCTACTCAAATCAAATCATTGTTTCTATAATTTCTCGTTGTCAAAATGCAGGCTCTTCTTTTCATTGTCTGCTAGATATAGTACAATCAAAATGGTTTGATTTCATGTATGAACAACCAAAACTTTGTCAGCTTGCTCGGCTTCTTTCATATACTGTGTTTCTTCAGGACGTGGCCAATCATAGCTCTCATATGTTTCCGATCTCTGTAGACCTAATCAATATCTACCCACTTACTATTTGACCCCGTTCATATTCTACCATCCATTTATGCAAGCTCGTTAGGTAGCTTATTTGCCTTTTTTTTTCTGCCCCTCCTGACTTCCATATGTCCCGTGAGTGTCAAATTCTGATTTCTTCGTTACATTTTGCATCATCTGCTATAACATTTACCATAAAGTCAAATGTTTGTACTTGCTTTATTTTGACATATGTAATTTGCAGCTCGGATCTTGAACTGTCACTTATGCTAATGACCATACATTCTGTCTTAACTCGGCTGTTTTTTCCGAATAATGATCGTCTTCTATCGAAGTCAAGATAATGCGGATTTCATGGAGAAGCCTTTGAATAAATATATAATCCAAGATTTCTTAGTCGAAATGTATGTCTGCTATTGTCTACAGACAAGGAAGAAACTGGGACGTATTTTTGATCACCCAATGTTCCTGATGCTAATAGCTACAGAAAACTTGTCCTTTAAGAACGGGATGTACGAAGTGTAATTTATTCTTTCAATTTACTGTAAAGCTTGACTTATAGTGGGTGTAAAAGCAAATATATTAATACATGAAATTGTTACTGCAAGTAAAGCAAATATGAAGAAAGCAAATCTGTTCTGAGACTAAATATGTCTTCTTGTAGACGAAGTTGGGGATCCGAAGAAAAAGTGGGAAAAGGTCTAAAATTGATGAGATCAGAGCCTCATTTTCCATGTTTAAGAATTTCCAATTTTATTTTAAATGTTTTAGAATAAATGTTTACTCGCTAGACCCGTGAAAAAATTCACGGATAATTTAAATATCGCCCAAAGAATATTATCAGTTAAACAAAATTGTTTAATTTGCACTATTTTGGTGAAAAAGAAATTATATTATCTTTTATTTCATATTTAATAATATAAGTTTATTTTAAGTTTGTGTGTGAAAGTATATATGAAAGACATCCATTACAGCACTTCCATATATACAATGTTTCTAGTGAAGGTGATTCCTCTTCTATGACCATCAATGGATTCGTTTTGAGATATTACTTTAACTATCACACTGCTCATCGACCTGTCTCTTGAAAACGTTACATAATGCTGGCCATGTGTGAAGCTTGGCTGTGGTAAGTGTATGACAACTCTATCAACTGTTTGCCCCTGTGCTTTATTGTCATAGAATAGGACAGACGTACCGGGAACTGGGTCCGATGCAGAACGAATGGAATGTTTGCATCGCTTGGTTTAAGTTAGATTCTTAGAATCAGTATTCTTGTCGCAGCCGCTTCTAAACAAAACAAATAGGACGACCTTGACCTTCAAAACCATTCTACTCCCGGAATTGAATCAGCAGTTAATTAGCAAATAAAACAACTATCTTGATATATTTTGAGCTAGAAGCATGCCGTTAAGTATATGAGACATGGGAGTGTTAATCAGCAGTTGAACAGCATTAGGCATATTTTTATATTTAACGTTTTCTACTCCCAGTAGCCCGGGTGTAGATGAACAAACGTTATGACATAAGTTTAGCCCCCTTTTTCGACGAAAAAACAGTTTCTCGGCCCGGGGCCAAGATCCGCTGTAATGGTGATGCCTCGGCCACAAACCCTGGAGGGAGAACGATCCGTCCTTCGAAAAGATCCAGCAGATTAGAAAGCTGAAGGCGGAGCTGAAGGGGCAGCTTTGTGTCCTCAATGTCACCATAAAAGGTTTATGCGCCCAACGACAAGGCGGAGCGGGCGGCCTTTTTTCGAATGCAGTCCTTGATACCGAATTAGATCGTAGCGGGTTAATATCGGGAACTCATAACCCAGATGTGAAACCATTTCGTTACTTTATCGACAGATCTGATTTAGTTTGTAAGTTTAGAAATGAACATCCTGGGGTAGCAGCGTGGACTTGGAAAAATAGGGGCGGCCCGATAACGATAGTTCGCACGAGCTATATCGACCGGGTTTTAGTAAGGAGAGTCGACATAGAGCTCTTAGGGTATCCAAGTTTCCATTCGATAGTTTTCTCGGACCATGGGTTCGTCCGAGTGCGAGTAAACTTAGATAAGTGTAATCCCAGATTGACTAGTTACTGGAAGTTCAACACATCCTTGTTGAAAGACTTCCGCGACCAGTTATTACTAACCGACGGGGAGCTGATTTTGGTGGGGACATCTTGTCTGTTATCAGATCGTTTGCAGCTGATTATAGCCGGTGGCTTAATCAAGATAGATTAGTAGCGCAAACGGCATTCGAATCTAGATTAGAGGATGCTATCCAATCGGGAGATAGTGGGGATGTATCAGTAGCTAGGGCCAAGATGGCCTCCTCGCTTATCAAGAAGGACCAAGCTCTGGCTCGTTTAAAGAGAATGTCTGCCGAGGCGACGAACATGGCCGTTGAACTGCGACAAGAGGAGTTTCGCAGCGCATCGGATCGATATTTCCCTAGTGTCATATCACCGGACTACAAACGAAGGAATCTATGAGGCCTTTCGGTCTTATTTCCGAGAGCTGTTCACCAAGGAGCCCGGACTGTCTTCCGCTCAGTTCGATACCTATCTAGCCGACTTTCCTCGTCTCGAGACGGTCGAAGCAAATATGTGCGATGGGGCCATCACTGAGGAGGAAATCTGAGAAGCGCTTAAGTTGGCCGGCCGAGACAAAACTTCGGGGATAGACGGTCTTCACTACGAGGTGTCGCCCGTTTTTGTTCCTCTTTTGGCACTGATGTTCAACCACTAGCTGAGTAACAGGAATAAACCGCAACGCAACGGTCGTCATCAAGTTGCCACGCAAGAACAAAAGCGGAGAGAATGGGATAGATAATGTCTGCCCTTTGACTATGCTAAATGTAGATGTGAAGATTTTGGCGAGGGTCATGTCCAATCGTTTGCAGCTTGTCCTCTCTAGTCTGGTTGGCCCTGATCAGACTGGTGCTGTGAAGGGCAAAATTATTCAGGATAACCTTCATATGGTTCGCCAGATCATAGAAAAAGTCGACCGTGAAACTGCATTGATAAATATGGATCAGTCCAAGGCATTTGATAGGATGGACCATCGTTTTCTTGAGGATGTCTTCGCGCCCGCTGACTTTGGGTCGGACTTTCGCCCCTGGATCCGTCTCTTGTACAAGTACTCCGGGGCTCTGGTAGAAGTAAACGGGATAAGGTCGAAGCCTTTCATCTTGTCTCGCATCATTTGTCAGGGTTGAGCCTTTCCTGCGCAAACTAAAGGCGAATCCGCTCATTCGCGGAATCTCGTTGCCTGGTACCACCAACGCTGCCAGGTATTCCGCCTATGCTGACGACGTGTCGGTGTTCATAAAAACGCCGCCGAAATATATGAAGTCGGTAAAGAAATTTGCAGGTATGAGACGGTGGCGGGGGCCAAGATCAATCGCATAAGTCTGTCGGCTTGCGGTTGGGTGAGTGGGTGGGAGTTTCTCTCCTCGGCCCCTTCGGCTGGACGGATGGGCCCGTAAAGATACTCGGTATCTGGTTCGGGCCCGGCCTTCAGCTGGATAATAACTGGTCAGATGTTCGGAAGAAGGTCGAGAAAGCACACCCTTCTTATCCCTTGTGGCACATTTTGTATTTTTCTGCAAATAAATATTAGTATCAAAGTGTAGTATCCGTACACAGCATTTTCGATCTTCCCGGTGCTTCGTCGAGAGATACTCTTCGGCGTGATCTCGCTTCCGCGGTTGATCCGCCCTGGAAGACGTATCGTCTCACTGACTCGGCCCTGTTTAGGGACTCCAGATTCGTCGAGAGATATCCTTTGGCGCAAACCCGCTTTCGCGGTTGATCTGCCTTGGAAGATGTATATCATCTCACTGACACGGCCCTTTTTAGGGACTCAAGCTTCGTCGAGAGATACTCTTCGGCGTGATCCCGCTTTCGCTGTTGATCCGCCTTGGAAGACGTATATCATCTTACTGACTCGGCCCTGTTTAGGGTCTCGCTCTAATCGTCTCGATAACACCTCGACCCGGATTTTGCATGTATTCCCCTCCCCGTAATTTGTGTAAATAAATTTCATGCTAGGATTTTCTTTGAGTAAATGAAGTATTTTGGTGACTGTGGTGTGAGAGTTAAGTGCAAATGTGTTGGTATGGTGAAAGGAAAATTGAAAGTACGAATGGGTCAATGAGAGTGACTAGCTAGTTGTGAGTTAAGACTAGAGAAGACCAGTCCTTTCCCCTCATATCCCTCTTCGCCCTTGTGGCACATTTTGTTTTTTTTATGCAAATATATATTAGGATCCGCGGTGTAGTATCTTGGGACATGTATTAAGTTACAACTCAGTTTATTTTTGTCTGTCAACTGGACGCTAGTTGGAACTTTTGGTTGTAGATTTTGTTGGCTCGTCCAAACAGTAAGTGTAACGTTAGTAATTGTTTGTTTTCCTCTTATTTGTGTTCCCTGTGTTTTTGTGTTTTCGTGAGGGGAATACCCTCCCACCATGGTGGAGGTACCCCAGGAAAAAAAGTCGTTGGTCACAGCTTCAACAGCACCATCAACATGAGTGGCGGAAATGCTTAAAAAAGGGCCTGAATATTATAAAAGATGAATACAAAGAATTCATCTCAAAAAATGAACTTTTGCCGATGCTTTCGGTTATAGAGACAGTGGCCACAAGGACAATCTCCCGGTTGACGGCCGATGTTAAGTCTAAAAAATTCATGGTTGTCAGCAGGGAGGCTATAGAAGAAGCCCTAAATGCTTTGAATATCGAGGCCAAGGTGTTAGCCTCTTTTTTCTTCCAAATCCACGCTGCTCGGCCTGGAAGCCTGGATCAAACGCTACCTTTGTGAGCTTCCGGTGCTTTTGTCGAGAGAATACTCTTCGGCATGATCCCATTTCCGCGGTCGATCCGCCCTGGAAGACGTATCTCCTCTCTAACTCCAGCTTCAAGTGTTACACTTCGGCGCGATCCCGTCACCGCGGTTGATCCGCCCTGAAAGTCGTATCACTGCTCTGAGTCGGCCCTGTTTAAGGACTCACCTTCGTCAAGTGTTAAACTTCGGCGCGATCCCGTCACCGCGGTTGATCCGTCCTGGAAGTCGTATCACTATTCCGACTCGACCCTGTTTAGGGACTCCAACTTCGTCAAGTGTTACATTTCGGCGAGATCCCGTCACCGCGGTTGATCCGCCTGGGAAGACTCGGCCCTGTTTAGGGACTCGTCCTAACCGCCCCAACGAACCTTCGTACGTCTTCGACCAACCAGCTACTGCCAACTCTCCCATACCGACAGTCGACCAGCTACCGCCGCGACCAACTCTACACTCGTGTCGCCGACGAGCCCACTTCCCTGAAGGAAGCCAGACACCGATACAACACACTTCTCCAGAGTAATGTAAACAAACTGGCCGGTTTGCTTACATTAGTTTTAGGTAGGTACCTCTCACGAGATCGCTAAAAAAGAGCATAGCATGGTGAAAAACTTGACGAAAACAAAATTTTATCGTCTAAATTTTTATGTTATTATTAAGAGGAAAGATCAAAGTTTATTTAAATTATTTAAAAAAATTTTTCCTTGATTTTAGAACAATCTGAATTTTCATTTAAAAAATCCTTGTTTCTCTTTGTATCACCGGAACTAGTAAAATAACATACAATTTTTAGCATGTTTTTTTTTTTTGTAGGACACATTAATTTGGAAAATCTTGCAAAATTAAAAATAATTTTCGGAAGTTAATGAAACTTTCAGAAACTATTCACAGCTGATCGAAATTATTATAAATATGTTTTCTTTTATTAAAGTCATGGCAGAAATATTTTTTTATATTTATTACCCCACCCCAACTAATTTTATGAAAACTCTAGAAATTCGATCGAGTCCACTTTAGTAACTACAATAGTTAAAAACACAAGGCTTTGAGGAATGCAAATCATGTCTTTTTGTTTTTAATTGGACCCCCCTACCAGAAAATCAGCTCTGAATTGTAACATACAAAACTCAATAAAACAAAGATATTATTTAATTTTAAATGTTTTTATTTGCTTTTAGTTGTTTTTATGAATATGGACAATATTTTCTGAAAGCAAAAATAATTTTCGATGAAAAATGAATTTTTAATACAATTATTTGTTATTTTTAATTATAATAGATTTTTACATTTAAGTTGTTAAAATATTATAAAATTAGTTAAAAGCCGCATCCACTTTCGTACGTGTCCTTATGAGAGGGATCATTTTTAGAGCGTTGTAAATTGTATCGTTTTGACTAATCAGAAGACCCACAGTAATTAAGAAATATAATTTTGTGTTTATAATCGGGGTGTAATTATAAAATACAGAAGACCAACCAGAATACAATTAAGTTGCGTTATTTGAGTTAAGCATTGTTCTCCACTGTTAAGGCCTTTACTTTTGCGAAACACGTGTGGAGAAGTTTATTTGATTTTTCAATTTCAACTGAGAAGGGTACCTACAAGCATCAATATCATCTTATGGAATTTATATGATCTTATTTTTATATTAATCTCAGTTATGACATTTTTCCATAAATGAAATATCAAAATTAATAATAAAATGAATGGAAATACAAATAACACAGTAAAATGTAGTAAATGTACATAAAATTATAGTATTTTATGTACACTTCTGATAAAATTTCATAAGAAAGGTACCTATAAATTAATTAGATACCTTTCTTATGAAATTTAATCTCACTCTTAACAGTCTTATTTTAATTTCTTTATAATATATTTTCCATAAAGCATCGTAAACGTAAATGTGAAAGCTAAGGACAAAAAACAAAGAAAAAAAATGAAAAAAAAATAGAGCGCTGAAAGTTTTCCTTAAAAATAACGAGGTAAAAATGTTTTCACTTAAATGTAAATAATTTCACTTTTCTCCTTCCGTAGAACAAATTATCCTCACGGAATCCGTCAATATGTCATTCATCACCTGTCAAGTGACGCGAAAGTTTATGACCTGCTTTGTTTTATTTTCAAATTACATCTTTTCGGCGCAGAAGCTAATTTAAGCTTGGTTCAAAATATTTTAAATAAACATTATAATTTCTGATTTTCTTAAAATAAGTTTTGAAAAAATGATAATTGATATTTAAAAGAATTTCAAACTGAGATTTTCAGTTTTTTTATAAACTGGAAAAAAATGTTCAATTTTGCTGACTCAAAAAAAAAAACCAAGATTTTTAACGAAAATTTCGGAAGTGCTAGGAACGATTAAAAAATGTAAAAAAATACTCCCAAAATACTTTGATCTTTCCTCTTAATAATAACATAAACGTTTAGACGATAAAATTTTGTTTTCGTCAAGTTTGGCATCTTTTTCATCATGCTATGCCCCTTTTTTTTAGCGATCTCGTGGACGTACCTAGTTTTAGGCGCAATTTTTTATTCTATAAGAGTTCTTCTTATAAACCGATTTTATTGCACTTTATGGACATCAAACTGTGAAATATTTCGAAATTGTCTCGATAGGTCCGTTAGAAACGGATCTTAACGACCGTTTCTTTGACCGGGTGGAGTAATGGTTTTTTATTTTTTTCGAACACGTGTATATTAGATTTTTATTTGAAAATAGAAGCAATTCATTTCCACACTTACTATGCCACCAATTCAATTCACAAGTGTCTGATTAAATGTAAAACAAAATCGACTCGATCCGTTATTTCTTCAGGAATATAATGCAACTTTAAAATAGCTTTAGCTCCAATTTTTGCTATATTATTAATAAAAAAAGAAAGCGTGACAGACACGTACGGACGCTAGGTAGGTAAGCGTATTAATATATAGATAATATGCAACAACAAACTTTTTCCAAATTCACTGCATGTAATAAAATATTCCCCTTATGACACCCGTTGGTCTAATGAGACCTTGGAACTACGCCCAAAGAGTTACGCCTCACCTGCTGATGTCGAAGCAGCATCTGGTATACTGTGCAGGCCCACACGGTAGTGACAGTCTCGATTGCAACGAATGCACGTGAATACGCTCTCCCTCGATGTTGCCGTGCTGTTTTCTTTCCATCGAGTATGCTTCTCCGCGGCGGTAGGCCTTCGTTTCCCCTCTCTTCGCACAAACCCTCGGTGTAAATCACGTCTCCAGCGTGAGCGATCGTTAGTGACGTCTTCCCACCTCCCGATTATTGTATTTATAATGAATCACAAACTCGGAGGAAAACAAACAACGGGTTTATTCACAGAAATGGCGGTACCCGAAAACAACCACCTACAAAACAAGACTCAACCCAGGAGAGTTCTCTTTTCTTCTTTTCTTTGGCAGGGCGATAACTCTATTTAACTAATATAGTGATTTACCATTCTTAATGGACACAACAATCCTCCCCTACTTTGGATAAGGACTTCAAGTTAGGATGTTTTTTGTATAATGTACAATATATGTACAAGTTTCATAGTCTTTTAGGTAGATTGGGGAGTACTTTTGACGTTGTGGTCTGGAGTGTTGCCTAGGGACAACCACTGGGGTTGTGATTGATGAAATCTCCAGTTCAAACAAAGGGGTGGATATTTGTGATGATGTAGGTACAGTATCAGTGATGGTTTTAGCTGAAGATGGCACGTGAGCTGGATAGCAATGCTTCTCAAACTCAGTTTCGTCATTTTCGTCTTCTTCAAGGCAAGTAGGTGATAAACCTTTAATGGGTTCAAAATTAGATGAGTTGCGTGTTATATTGTTTTGGCCACGGTTTGCTGTTACCATGCTGCTTTCTTTTGGGTGATCATGTAAGGCAGAGGGGAAAATGGTGGTGTTAATTTGTTTTTTGTTGCTTCACTAAAACAAATTTGCCAGGTTGAAGAGGCAGGTCTTCCTTTTCTTGTTGGCATACTCTCACATTTTCTGGTTTCTGATGTAGTCATTTGCAGAAATCTTTTCGTTTTCATTATCATGTGGATAGTTCAGGGTTGGATTTTGAGAGGGTAAAATGGATAGTGCGACTTTCATCTTTCTACCGGTGAGTGCTTTAAAAGGGTAAATTTTAGTGGAAGTATGAGGAATGCCCCAATACATCCGAAGAAATGTGGGTTGTTGAGACTTTCATGTATTTGTGCTGTCAGCTATACATGATGTGATGTTTTTGTTGAGAGTGGCCATATAGCGTTCCACCTTTCCATTTCCTTCTGGTCAGAGGGATGTTATTCTTTTCTGTTGTATACCAAACTCATGCATAAAACTGGAAAATTCTTTCCAATTGAATGGAGTCTTGATTGAGTCAGGGATTCCTTGGCGTGAAAAATGACTTCAAGTTTTGGTTTGGTTTGGTTTACGGCATATCAACCTCAATGGGTTATTTAATGCCGACAAAATTTTTGTTTCTGGTAATATTTTTTCCTTCATAAATCTATTTTTGGTAATATTTTTTCTTCAAAAATGTATTGCTGGCAATAATTTTAAAAAATGTCTCTCTGGTATTAAAATCTATTTTTAAACCTTCATAGTTTTTTGACCCCAGTTTGGGGGTTAACAATTTGCTAATAGCTGGGACCTTAACAGGTGCTACCACCCCGGGTCAGGGTGGACCTGGGAACACCAGCAATTAAGAGGTGGTTCCACGCTCCTCAAAACCTCCTGATCAGAGGCTTTGCTGTTGGACGTAGTTTATCGTCTTACCCAGGACGCGGATGTAGTTTATCGTCACACCCAGGACAGTCAAGTTTTGGCAGGATGATATTATTTTGCTGGGGTGGATGAGATTATTTCTACCTCAGGGGACCGGCTGTATTCATCTATGACTACAAGTAAATAGTCACCCGAGGGAAAAGAACCTTCAAAATCAATGTCAAGCGAACTCCATGGTTCTGGTGGTAGTGGCGTGGGTTGTAGAGGTTCACGTGGATTGTGGACTGGGTGAGATGCCTGGCACGATATGCATGAGTTCACTGTATCTTCTACGAACCTATCAATTCCAGGAAATCACACATTTTCTCTGATGCATTGTCTTTTTTTTTACTATGCCTTGGTGAGCCTGGTGGACAATGGCTATGGTCTTCTGATGTAGAGTTGCGGGTATAATTATGCAATTTTTTCTGAGGATAAGTCCATCATAAATAGAAAATTCATCTTTGAATTTGCTGAAATCATTTATTTCTGGATCTATCCAACGGTAGGTTTGCATGGCTTGCATCACTTTTTGGAGTTGTTGGTCCTTTCCAATAGCAGACATCACTTCTCTCAAAGTGAGTCGTTTGGGTCTTGCATTTTCCACAATGTAAGCAATATATGCTTCTCCTGCATTATCACATCTGGGTATTTCATAGGGGTGTCTGCTGATGTATTCAGGAGGGTTTTCTTTCATCCCGTCAAGGTCTATACATCAGATCCATGCTCTATGGCATTAGACGTAGAACCCATCTCTCTGGCCTGGATGTGGTGAATTTTCTGTTGTTCATGATTCCAATGCCAATGAATAGTCTGTGGTCTATGATGACTGTGAAATTGGCCCCAAACAGATACAAATGGAAATGTTCGACTCCATACACAACTGCTAGATATTCTCTATCAGTCTATGAATATTTCTGCCCAGTTTTTGTGAGGACTCGACACGTATAGCAAATGGAGCGGCCTTCCTACATAGGGATTTCTCCTAGCACTACTGGGCTGGAATCCATCAGGATTTCTGTCGGTTTCTTGGGGTGGAAATACGACATGACCTTGCTACTGGTGAGTGTCTCTTTTAGTTTGTTGAACACTTTGCTCACGTTTTCCCCATTTCTAGATTGTGGATTTCTTTGTCAAATTTCTTAGGGATTCTGTGATAGTGGCATATCCTGGGATGATTCTGACAACATACTGTGTCAGGCCCAGTCATGACTGGACTTCAGTCACTGACGCCGGTGGAGCAGAATTAATGATGGCTTGAATTTTCACCGAGTTTGGAGAGATTCCAATCTCTCCAAATGCATGACTATATAATCTTAACTTCTTAACAGAGAAGAGACATTTTCCTCTGTTGAGTTTACCCACTTCTCATCGAGTCTCTTTAAGGTGCATTTAAGGTTTCTGTTTCGTGATCTGTTTGGTTTTCTTCATAAATAATATCATCTGAGAGATTTTTCACTCCTGAGATGTCCCTCAGAAGTTCCGATGGAATATCTCATCTGCTGTGTTGATTCTGAATAGTAGTCTTTTGTATCTTCTGAGACCCACATCGGTGGTAAATGTTGTGATATATCTGCTTGCTTCATCTAATTCTAACTGATGGTGTGCATTTTTCATGTCCAGCTTGCTGAAAACTGTTGCGACATGTAAATCTGCTATCAGGTTATCAATAGTCGGTATCGGGTGTTCGATTCGCTTAATTGCACGATTGGCTTCCCGCATGTCTATACAAAGACGCACTCCACCTGTTTTGGGAACAGGAACTAGTGTTGGACATTCGACCTTTTCGATGATGTCCAGACTCTATTTTTCTTCATTTTCTACATTCTTGCGGACATGGAAAGGAACACGGAATTTTAGCAAATGGGGCTACAGATTTGTCAATGTGGAGACTTACTTTGCTCTTCTTGCACCATCAAAAAAACAAGGGAACTGATCATGTATACTTGTCGGGCCTGTCTGTAGAGAAAAATGAATCAGATTTAGTTGTCGAGCTATCTTACTACTCATCAGGTGGGTGCATCCATTTGTGTGTAATACGCAAAAATTGCCTCGACTGATGACGATTTGTAACTGATTTTTGTTTGGAAGAATCCACGGACGGGAAGGAGAACATTTGAATTGAATCCATAAATTTGCGGTACAGGCTTTTGGAGTAATGGCACCATGCGGTTAAGTGATTTATATGCCGATTTTCCCAAAATATTTGCTGAGGCACCTGTGTCAATTATGAAACTGATTTTTTGTTGTTGTGGGTGGATGCCGTAATCCTGGGTTTTATTGATGGGGGTGGGGTGTTGAACGAACATCGACTGAGATTCATTATCAGATTGAGAGAGGTCAGATGAAGGTGAAAACGGACCTGTCTTACCCTTAGAGTCAGACAAACATGCCTGAGAAAAGTGTCCAATTTTTCCACACCTATTACGCGTTTCTCCACTTGCTGAACAGATTGATTTGGGGGTGAGGCTGTGGAGCACTGCAGTAAATGCTTCGTCTGTTATTTTTTCCCGAGCTTGGGAAATTTTTTTTTATTTGAACCCCTTGGACTGCTACAGTGACATTCTGGGTAGTGACATCTATGTTGGTTCGATTCTGAGCTTCTTGACCTGGGCGTATTTCGGCTTTGAACAGCGTCTGTTTGTTCAGTGGTAGCTGTATTGGTTTTATTTTCTATTGAGGCAGCACGGCTTTCGGAAAGTTCAATACCACGACCCTCATCAAGTAACTATGTGAGCGTTCTTTTAGAACTTTCCACCAAAGTCTTTCTAACGTGCATCTTAGGATTATTTGTCCAAGGATTTCATTTTCTATGTTATGAAACCCACAATTTTCCGTGGCAGCGCGTAATCGAATGTGATATGAATCCATACTTTCTCTTTCCTTTTGTTTTCATACGCAACATTTTGCTTGGGTATGAAGTGACTATTAAAACAGTTTTAAATATGTCATATTCGTTTGATGTTGGGTTGTCACCTTCCGTCATGGAGTTAAGTCCCTTTTTGTTTGTCCGTCATGGTGTCGTATATTTCGGTAATGTCATTTTATTCCGTAATGTTGAAGTATTGTCTTTTTACGTCTGTCCGAATTGATATCCAGTTCTACAAATAGATTATTCAGTTTGGAAATCCATTTTTCCATCTTCTCTTCTCCGTGGACGATAAATCTTTCGGAATCGGAAAATTACATCATAGTCGCTCTCGTGCCTTCTTGCTGGTGGCCAGTTTTCCGTACAGAATGGCCTTCGGAATACACCCATCCGACATATCGTGTACATATCCAAGACAGCTGAGCGGGCGTTGTTGAAGAAGAGCATATAGACTGGCTGACTGGGCACGGGTGGAAACTACGGTATTGGTGTCCAGATTGTGACTGAGTAGGTTGATGCTTGTGCTCCATTAGTGCCATGCGCTTCTTCTCGATGACTACGTTGATCTCAATCGCACTTGCTTCGAACCAGTCCAATGTCTTGCTCCCGTTCTTCCCGAAAGTGTTCAGTGCAGTGTTGTGGATGGTGTCCCTGAGAGTATCCCATCTCTGCTGGGCAGTTCCACTAGGTAGCTTTGCGAGGAGAGTGTCCTTCAGAGATTTGATGGACATCGCCGATTTGGTTGAGTTCTGGATGCCATTGATTGCACACAGAAATAAATTCAGTGACGCAGACGAAACTTAAAATGATTTAGATAAGTAAATCAACACTGAAGGAATAACGTACGTAAGCTGATAATTTAAAAGAATGAACACAATTATTCTGCCACCATTAAACCAGAAAACAAAAACATACCGCTCGTTGACACATGTTCCCTTATGAAGGCTATTTTTTTAAATCAATAAATGAAAAAATGTAAGTAGGGAAATTATTAGTTGTACGTCATAAAAAATATGACCAAGTAGAAATCACGTGGAATATTTTCAAGTAAACTTTTTGGATTGTATTTTTTAAACGTCAGAAAATATTTCATTTTTTCCGGAAATCTGTGTAGTTCTCAAGTAGTTCTTGTTCAAGCAGTTCGTAGATATTTTTGTTTTTACGAAGAATTAGAACAATAATTACGGAAATCGGAAATATAAAAAAGAGACCAATTGTATGTGCACATACGAGAATATTAAATTTATTTTATGCAGCAATTGGGAATTTTATGCACTCAGTGTTCACGCTAGGAACTAGTTAACTTAACATAAGCGATTAAAAATGGAAGCTAGTCTTCTCCCCTCTCTCTGCAGCACTTTAGTATTCTAGCTGTTTACAGTTCCCAATGATCCCGATTCTATTCCTGATTTCCAGTTCCTTCAGCATTTTCCCAGTGCTCTGATAACGGCTCGATGAATGACTGGCACCAACTTCCTGACAAAGTCGAGATACCCATCTATATTTTCCATTTCTTTCATATTTACTCTGTTGTTATCGCCCAGAACAACGAAATCTATTTCTTTATGACTAATAGATCCGGTCTTTTGGATTGGGCATTCCGTTTGAATATAAAACATCCTAAAAGACTTACCCGGATTTACGGGTTTCAGTTAATAGAACAGATTCCGGTCTGTGCATATACAATTATCTGTTCTATAAACAGACCCACAGTTATGGGTTAAATAAAGAGGAGTGTAGACTAGATTCTTAGTCTAGAGGAGGAAAACTGTGAATGCAGAACCATGGATAAGGTAACGGGAAATACTTGCACTATCTTTACTCATAAAAATGGTAATTCACAGATAATAAAGAAATGGGATATGTGGAGAGACATGGCGGCTTCTGCTAGGAGTGGATATGTCATTAAAAAAATTAGGAGCTTGATCAAGTCATATCTCTCATTCAATATTATATTGCCCCGACCATTGACTCAGTCGTACAAATGAAGAGAATTTATCTTTTATGTTTCTTTGCATTAGGTGCCTAATTCAGGGGGTCTTAATAATGGAGGTTGGGAAGTCGTAGTTTTTCTCAATATGTAATAAGCGGGGCCGTGTCTTAAAAAAGTGGAGGCAGAATATCATTTAATGGGTTCAAAGGTGCGGAATTAATAAGCCGGAATTAAGAAGTTGGAAAATGTCCTAATAAAATAAAATAAACGTCTTCCTACTGGACTTCTATATGTCGGCACGGTGATTGACAATAAATAACTACAAAGAAATTTGATTAATGGAAATAAAAAGACAAATAATTCCAAAGAAAATTATCCGACATTAATGAATGATTAAAAGAATGATTTAAGAACGGAACCCAATGATAAAATCAAGCTCAAGAGATAAGAATAAATTTAAAATCGCCCACACAATTTCAAATAGAATGTAGGTGACCTTAGGAAGAAAGACAAATTCAGAAGATACATTTTTATAGACTACGCATAGGTGTTCGACGAAGTAAGCCACAAGGATCTGTTGGAACTGCTCAACAACCTTGATATTTTTGGGAAAGATATTGGAATAACCAAGAACCTATATTGGCAGCGAACGGCATACATACGCATAGAAAATGAGTTCAGCGGATATACAAAAATAGAAAGGGGCGTATGGCAAGGATGTCTCTTCTCACTGGATTTATTTAACCTATACAGCGAGGCAATTCTGAGGGAACTAGAAGTCCTACCAGAATTCATTATTATCGGCCACAATCTTTACAACATAAGATACGCAGATAACACAGTACTGATAGCAGACACGGAGAAGAAATTACAAAACCTCTTACAGAAGTTAGCGAAAGAGAGCGAGAAGAAGGGACTAAGCATAAACTAGAAAAAGACAGAATGCATGGTCATCAGTAAAAAGATGAGCCCGAAATGCGATTTGCAGGTCGAGGAAAATAAAAGCAAGCAGGTGCTGAAGTTTAAATATCTAGGAAGTGTTTTAACGGAGGGTGGTAAGTGCGACGCTGAAATCCAAAGACGTATTGGGATGGCCAAAGACGCATTCCAAAAGCTAGGCAGGCAGGAGTATTTTTTGGTAACAAAAAAAAAGAAAGAGTACTGAGCTGCTACGTGACATCAGTCCTTCTTTACGACAGCGAATGTTGGACGGTCTCTTCAAAGATGAAGAAGTGACTCGAAGCAACAGAGGTATGGTTCTACAGAAGGATGCTAAGGATATCATGGACCGAGCGTTTGAGCAACGGTGAGGTTTTGGAGTTGATGCAAACAAGGAGGAAGCTTATACTTAACATCAGGAAGGGGCAGCTGAAATGTCTGGGACACATAATGAGAAAGGAGGGCCTGGAGAATCTGATACTCACAGGTTGAATAGAGGGTAAGAGAGACAAAAGAAAGCAATGCATGACATGCCTGGTGGGCTTAAGCAAGTGGATGACAAAACGTGATCTGGGGGAGGTGGCAGAGGGATGAAACTTATTGAGAGCTACAAGGGATAGGGGGGAAGTGGAGAGCCCTGATCGCCTACGTCCTGAAAGGACACGGCACATAAAAAGAAACAAAATTGAGCAGATTAATCATCCACTGCTTTATCTAATTTGAGAATGTATATCATTCTTGGTTAAGCTAATTACAAAAATTCAAGGTTTGTCCCTGTCTTGAAAGACATGCGTTGAGCTTGCGAGAAAGGCTTTCTTATTTTGCTAGCTTATATTGCTAGTAAATGCGGGTTTATTTTTCTGACAAAAGCAGTCTTATTTTGCTAGTGAAAGTTGTCTTATTTTTCAGATAAATGGTCCTTAATCTACAGTTGGCCCATTCGCTATTAGATCGGTCAGTTGAATTTATCTCAGCACTTTTTTGTTATCAATTTTTATTCACAATACAAATAAAAAAAGGAGAAAAAAATACTGTACGAAAAAACAGAAAGAAAATGCCTAATTTTGTAATTGAAGAAGAGAAGGAAAGAAACAAAGCGATCAATGGAAACATTCAGAAATATCAATGGACGCCCCACTTTCTTCCTACGCAATGATTTTGTCACTTTCATTAATTCCTGAAGCCAGTCATTTATCGGAATCTGAATCTTCGAGTATTTTCACAGTACAGAAAGGAAATGAATAGAAACCCGTAATCGACTAACATTATCGTCTTATTTACAGCAGTTGAAACTTTTACATCATTCTTGTAAGACAACGCCGTTTTGTCTCTGGCCAAGATAACTAGATAAAATGGATATATATATATTCTTGCCATTATTGTCCACGCTAATAATACAGATAAAAGTAAAATAATAACTATAAAATAATAGCTGTGGATGATGACATTTAATAATAATAATAATAATAATAATAATAATAATAATAATAATAATAATAATAATGTATTGATAATAATGATAAAATAATTGATTACACAACTGATGCATCAGCAAATGTGCACTGAAAAAGAATGCTTTACTTTTTCGTTCACTTTTTGGTACATAGACAATTAGAATCCGTATACATTCAAATTGACCGGGAGTAAGAAATTTATCCAAATTACTAACTTAAATTAATTAATATTCTCATATTTTAAAGGTCAGTTGATAAAAAAAGCTGTTGTATGGCTTCAGACAAATCCCAATCTTAGTAGACATTGCAATGACAAATTTTTACTAATTACCATTTTAAATATAAAACATGATCATACAAATAATTGTTTACGTTCGAACTAATGTCTTCATCTTTGTTGTAGTTATCACGTGTCCTCCGACCTTCCGGGAAACCTTCAAGGAATTTCGAATTGAACCATTATTTAATATACGGGGCAAAGACCTAGTGGAATAAAGCATTGGTTCATAAATTTCGTGGCATAGTAATTATGAGTTCAATCCCTGTGCCGGGTAGTGCAAACTTAGGCTCGGTGAGCAATAACTGAGCAGCCCTAAAAAATGTACAAGACGAGATACCCCTAGACATAGACAGCGGAATGAGAACAATATACTCACGTAGAGTAAATAAAGAGTCAGGTTGAAATTCCTTGGTTACCCGGATCGACAGATACCTGAAGAAGTCGGAGGGCACAGCAGTTGAAACGTTGTAATGATAACAAAGATGAAAATATTATTCCAAATAAATTTGTGAATAAGTGAAATAATAATAACTCCTCGTGCTGTAAATTAAAACAGAAGTTATTCAAATAATGTTTTAATCTTTTATGACAGAGGTAATTTAGACGGTTTCTGAAAGAGATGTATATGGTGCATTGGTGTACCCCAGCTAAGGATCGATTGCACAAGCATAATGGGCCCATGCGGTGAGGATTGTTATCAGTTCAACATTGAAATATATAACATCTATTTTTATGTCAGTTTGCAACCATACTTTGTATCAATTGTAGAACTCTCATCTCATCTCATGTCACTAAACGATTCACCCACATGCATAATAACGAAAGACGTACAGGTAAAAAAAAGAAAACTGTGCACAAAGTGCGAATTATGGTCATACGTATTTAAAAAAAAAGAAACACTCATCAATTTTTAACCATTGTGCCTACAAAAAAACGGTGTGTGTCAAAAGGACGGCTATTCCCTCGATACCCCGTTATTACTGTATACAAAATTATAAAAATATGTGAAACAAGCAAATGCAATATTATTATTTACCTTATATAAAAAATTATTATTTCCAATTTTATAATGAAACAAAGTTGAGAAGAAATCTTTTTATTCAAAAATTTATAATTAAAAAATTATCAAAATATGTAAACCAGCTACAATGTAATATTTATTATTTACCATTTTATAAATAATTATGAAAACAAGTTTCTTATTCAATCTAATTTTTGACACGCCGCTTTTTTTTCTGTGGGAACGAAAGTTAAACATTGCCAAACGTTCTGTTTAAGATTTTCAAATTGGATATTAATTCACATGTCACGTGATTCTTCTTACAAAACTCGTGGAAAGTACGCCATATGACAAGCAAGAGGTATTTTTCGCCAGTAGGAAACAAATCAGGAATTGAAAATCATTGTTTCTGATGTTTAAAAAGTATAAAAAGGCAATTCATTTATAACTTAGTTTTTACTAACCAAATCTAAGTTAGTCCTGCTTTTAAATTTTCCTCTGATGAACCACTAAGCTATTTAATAGTTTATCAGCTCATTCCCCAGGAACACAGGAAATCAATAACTGACTTGAATCTATTACCTTTTTTGACCTTTAGTAGCAAGCAGCCAAGTATTTTGTTAGATTTTCAACATCCATATACATGTTACAATGACAAACACATTGTCTTTCAACATACTTGGGTGTATGACTGTCTATTTTGTGCACGCAATTCTAAGACATTCACTTCTTACACATACCAAACGTTTATTTGCACTTATATGCAAACAAACTTAGTAAATATATGAAATAAATACGTGAGAACATCGGCTTTATTATTCATTCTAGTATTTTATATTGTTCGTTTTGCACTTGATTTTGTGGATGACACTACATGTGTGTAATATATGTGCCTATACCCGGCAACACTACATATTCCTGTGTTAATCAAGCCATGTTGACCATTGACTTCATTCATGTGCAATCGTTTCCTGTCTCGATTGGAGTGATCAAAGTATCGAAGAAATATTTGTAGGTGTTTTAATTTTTGAAAACTTACTATTTTGATAATGCCTAATTATGTTGACAGTTGTTGCCACTCAAATTTAATTAGACTTGAACGAATACTCCTCCCCGCAGCTGTACGCACAACATAATGTATACTTTTGTTTCGCGCCAATAGATCATGAAATGGCCTCATTATTCAGTCGTCACCACGCATTATTAGCAATGGGTTCCTGGAGATTCCTTCAAGCACCATTGTTATTTGAAGACTGTCTATGTTTTAAAAAAATGACGGATTACTTTCGAGTTCACTCCAAGCAAAGAAGTAAAGCCACTAAGACATAAAGGGTTGCTAGGTGTAGAAAAACGAGAAACAGACACATTACTAAGGAGCGAGAACAAAAGACGTGTACTCAGAAGGACAGGAGATAACAATTGACATTGCATTTAAATGTTTGAAGATTAAAGTCGGCTGGAGATGGAAGGGAATTCCACAAGCGAGAAATGCGAGAGAAAAGAAACTGTCAGCATAGAATTTACGCTCATATATAGCTAACAACTGTAAATTGATGAGATCTCGACGCCAGCTTAGTACTGCGCTCAAATTTAAAAGGTCTAAGTACCATAGTGAAGAGCGATGTTTATTTTGTAATAAATACAAAAATGTAATACAAGTCCAATAAGGAGGAAGAGGAGGAGGCAGAAAGGATGTTCTGTCTTATAATTAAACTTCACTAGCCATAAACCTTGACCCAAACACACCACAATATTCCTTACACCAAAACAACACATTCTTACCATTCTTAATACATCCACCATAATATCCCAGAATCTCCATGAAGTCCTAGCTAGTCCATATATGTACAATTTTTGTCTGTGTGGGGGGAGGCGAATAAAGCAACAATTTAATAGCCAATGTGTATTTACAACATGTGATAAGCTATTTACAAGAAATTAAATAAAATTGTTAGTAATAAAACCCATCACAATCCTTAATTGTTGCAAAAACATCAGTTAATTGAACGAAATTAATGAGGGACTTTAATAATTTAAAACACTCTTTCGTCTAACCATTCACTCAAACACACACTCATTGAGGCTTTCCGATCTTATTTTCAGGATCTAAAGGAGCCCGGTCTGAGTCTAACTCAGTTTGACATCTATTTGGCTGATTTTCTTCGCCTCGAGATCTGGGATGCGTTGAAGCATGTCGGTCGAGACAAGACTCCGAGTATCGATGGACTCCTCTATGAGGCAGTCATACGTGTTTGTCCCTCTACTGGATCTGGTCTTTAACCAACTGATGAATAACGGGAGTATTCCCGAACGCTTCACCAGAGGTGTGATCAAGTTGCTCCGCAAGAATAAACACGGAGGGGATGGGATTATTAATTTCCGACCCGTAACTATGTTGAATACAGGGTTAAAAGATTTTGACCGTTTGCAGGCTATCCTACCTAGTCTAATTAACCCCGAGCAGACTTGCGCTGTGAAAGGTCGGACTATTCAGAACAACCATCATCTGGTACGTTTGATCGTAGAACAAGTCGACAGTGAGGCCGCGCTGACCAATTTAGATCAGTCCAAGGCATTTGATAGGATTGGTCATTGATTTCTCGGGGTGTCCTCGAGTCGGTCGTCTTCAGGATCAATCCTGGATCCGTCTCATGTATAGGTCCCCCTGTCCGATGATGGAAGTGAATTAAGTCAGATCGAAACCTTTCATGGTGTCCAGATCCATTCGTCAAGGTTGCCCACTTTCGCCGATGCTGTACATTCTTACGTTGAAACCCTTCTTGCGCAAATTACAAGCGAATCTGGTCCTATATGGAATTACTCTCCCTAATTCAAACACCTTGGCCAGTTATTCTGCCTATGCCGATGACGGCAGCGTTTTTGCGAAAAGCAATGCCGAGATTGACGAAGTTGGCAAGGAAATAAGTAGGTATGAGGAGGTGGCAGGAGCCAAGATCTACCGCGACAAGTCTATGGGCTTGCGGTTGGGTGCGTTGGAGAAGAAGTTGGACGTCCGAGAAAAAGCCGAGTTTGCAGTTTGTCTGTGGTCTCAGAGGAGGATTTCCTTAAAAGGGAAGACGGATGTTTGTGGCTCGTACATCTACCCCATCCTTTTTACTGGCTCTCGGTACTTCCATTCTCATCCGCCGAGCTAATTTTATTGGTTCGAGTCTTGTTTCTTTTCTTGTGGAGTGACAGGGCTCCTACGGTGCTTCGGCTGATCTGTTGCCTCCACTCGTCTGAGGGCGGTCTAGGAACGCTCGACGTTGAGATCGAATCTGTCAGCAAGATGAGGGTAACGGCCTTTTCTGGAAAGAAGACGCCAAGAAAGCATTTCCGGGTTTGAGAAGTGTGCATGATGTCGAGGTGGAGGCTCGCCGTATTCCTTAAGCTAAGTGCTCCTTTCTATTGCGAGTGTCGACTTGCTCTGAAAGAATTCACGCGGGTTAAGGAAGGCGTCTCCGACACCTGACTGTTGTCCCCTAAGGCATTATATCGTGTGTTAGTGCAGATACTCTAAGGGATGACCTCGGTTTGACGAAGGACGGGTTTAGCTGTGACCTTGGGCGTCTGGGTGGCGAGGCATCACTCACCTGGCTGGTGTTGCGGAATGCCCTCTGGGTCGACAAGAAACTCTGTGCGTGCGTTGCGGAGGGTTGGTTGAGTTCTTGGGGCACATATTCTTCCACTTTAGCGTCGTATGTCCGTTGTGCGAGCTGATTGAAAGTTACATGGTTCGCATCCTAGGTAGAAAGTTCTTTATCATCGAGGCCAGTTCCGTTTGTAGCAATGTTGTGCCGCAGTTGAAGAGGTATGAACCCTTGTGTATGTGTCCTTGTGTTTATTTGGCATTATGCGAGTCGTTATTTGGACGACGTGACAGAATGAATTTTATGCGGGTGAGAAGTTTTCCTCTTCTCAACTAATTTTGTTCTTTAAGCACCAGCTTAAAGTCAAAATTAGAGCGGAGAGGAGGCGACTCTTTTCCTCAAAATTCGGCGAAAGGTGGTTGAGTGCTTCGCGTTTGGTTCGCTTGGCATCTGGAGGTGACATAGAATAAAGGATATTGGTCACCTGGTTCAAACATTTGCTATTTAGTTTGTCCTTTTTGCTCAAGTTGTTTAGATTTAACTTAGCTAGGGTATGAATGGTTATTGGCCCCTTTATTTTTGCCCTCCCCTATTTTCTTTTTCTTTAGTTCATTCCCCTTCCTCTCCCATTTAGGTGACAGAGATTGCAGTTCTCTGGTTAAACTATGGGATGTCTATCGTTTTCGAGTGTGAGATTTCGTTACTGTTATTGTGTTCAAATGCCTGAGTGCTAGTACGAGTGATTACAGAACGGATATATGGAAATCATTTTTATTAATCCCGCAGTATATTTTCGTCCCGTTAACAGTTATCTCTGCCATGATTAGACTGTGGTGGGGGTTCCTGTTACTAACATTAGTTTTGTTTAGTTGTGTAGATAGTTTGTATATCATGAACATTGGGGATATATTCTTAGATTTTTATCAACCCAGCTCTCCACAAAAACTGTACATATGGGGATTAGGTAGGGTTTCTTAGTGAAGGTGACGTTATGGTGTATGTGTATGACAGTGTTGTGTGGATGAGGTGTTTTGGTGAAAGGAACAATGTTTGGACGATTGGGTCAGTAAGTGAGGCTAGCTAAGTTAGGGATAAGACTGGTGAAGACCAGCCTTCCTCCCACACATCCCAATTTTGCACATGTGGCGTATTTGTACCGCATGTACAAAAAATATTCCAAATGCACACACATTCAAACACATCCATAAATACGAAAAAGCACACTCGAAATGCAAAAGGCGTCCCGCATCCACCAGAGAACTGACACTTAAAGGAGGGGGTGAATTAAACTAAAGAAAATAAGGGAAGAAACAAAAGAGGCCAGTTAGCTAAGTAAACTTTGAAAGATGAAACTAAAAACAAAAAAACCCTAAACTAATCTAATTTTTGACTGGGTTACTAATGTCCGACCCAGTTAGAACAATATCTTAATGCTTAACTGGCATCAAAGTGTCACTCTAAATCGGCCCCTCTTACTTGACAGATACGCGCAAGACTCACCCACCTTTTGCCAAATTTTGCTCTTGACTTCAAGTTGATACCCACCCACGTAACTTCCACAATTTTTATATGAAATTATAAGGCATCCAATTCAAATCATCCAACTCAGTTTGAGGTTATCTTGTAAGAAATTCAATCCTAATGACGCAGTCATTATCTCAATGAAGTACTTGAAAATATATTTATGTATGATAAGATTGATAAGGAAAGAGAGAATGATTTAAAAGAAATCTGCTTGGATTTTGAATAGTGGATTTAAAACAGTGTGAAACGTAAGATTACATTGCATAAAATTTTAAGCATAAAGCAATTAATTTGGAAAGATCATGTGTGCATGTGTGCTTGTGTGTGTTTGAGAGTAAAAACTTTTCAAACTACTAGACTGATTACTTGGCAAAAGGTTGTTTTATCGTTCTTTGAATCAAAATTCTAGCAGTGCCAACAAGTGCCTAAAAGATACATTTGCTCCCAATCCGCTCTGTTCGCATGTATTCTAGCCTAGCTTCAATAGATTGTTAAATTATTTATGTGTGTATAATATTAAACAAACTCTGAAAGAATAATGTCCATATATTTTATTGTTTTGCATTACTTTATCGAAAATCATTTACTTATATTAGTGTTGATATTTACGTGTTTCGTTTATATTTTAATTACAAGAGTTTTGTCTTTTTGCCTTAAGTAGAATTGCGTTTACGAACTTTAGTGCAATGAGCACATTAGGATGTTAACACTTCTACCTTTTCGCTAATGTGGACTTTCCCTATTTATCTATTTCGCGTTAAAGTAGTATTCACTTTTTTCTATTCTTTTCAGTACGAAGAAATGTAGGTAAGACTATCAAGACATGTGTCTCTTTCCTAAGGCCTTTTGCACTAAATAACTACGGATCATCATAACATCACTTCCTACGCATATTTCTGTTTTACTACGTGTTTGCTTTTCTTCTACTTGCTCTTTGTATGTGATAAATTGAAATTGAAACGATATACGATTTAATGTATGTTTCCTCGAGTCGACTATATTTCGAATATGTTACTTGATTGACGCATTCAAGGTTTTACATCTCGTAAAGGATACGCTAAATAACTAAGTTTAAGGGAAAATGAAATTACCAAATCTTTATTCACAACCTTCAAAAAACGATGTCAACAGTCAGCATTAAACATTAAATACTGAAGTGTATGGACTTTGCTTTAATGGAGTGCTTGGAAAAAGAGAAGAAATACACTGCCCAAGGTCCACTATAGGCATTAGTATATCCATGGTATATTAACATCTTAACATGACCGAAGGAAGGACTAGAATAATCCAAAGAAATGAATTAAAATACTGAGTTATACATGGAAACAATTTTACATATATCTGTGTTATATATAAAATTTTTCCATGTGTAACTCCTTTTTAAAAATCCGTTGGGTTATTCTGGTTCTACATTCCGTCGTGTTAACGTGTTAATATATCATGGGTATACTAATGCCTATAGTAGATCTTGGAGAGTCGAGAAGATTTCTGTGTGGGACAATTTGTGACACACACACACACACACACACACACACACACACACACACACACACACACACACATATATATATATATATATATATATATATATATATATATATATATATATACGTCACAAATTAGCCAACACAGAAAAATTAAAACCCATAGAGTAAAAAACAACAAGTATGTGAAGAGAACGAATTAAATGACAGTCTTGCTTGTAAAATCCGTAACAGGGCACGGATCAGCCCTGTTGATATGGCTTAGTTTCCTATTTAGGATGTACAAAAATTGTGCCGTGTTTATCCGAAACGCTGCTGGCTATCACATCTCTCTCTGTCGTAGTTTAAGGAGCAGTTGACAATTCTCACCAACGGGCTCCCATATGACCCTCAAAGACCTCTTAAGACATCAGGCAATTCTTCCTGTCGAAGTGGAGAGAATCTCTTTCTACATTATTTCAGTTTCATTGACCCCTGAAAAAGAATAATTATTACTGAAGAGTTTCTAGTCTCTTCGTAAAAGTAAGTGCACATTTGATTGTTTACTCATTGCTATTAGCTGGGATTTGTTTTATTCGATGTCATAAAACCATGGAAAACTGCTAAATATTTCGAACAAATATTTCTATAAACAATGACTCATCAAAAATCGAAAATCGTCGACATGATTGTGTTTTAAAAGCACTGTACATATATAGACCACCACCCAGAAGAATATTTTTCTATTTCCTCATTTCAGTTAAGAGCTAACTAAACATATGTAAATATAGAGCCGCGGACTTCTCTCAGTCCTTCGTCGACTGGAAAAATCATCCCCGTTGTGTTACGATTCCAGTTTGAGTTGATGTGAACAAAAACTAAAAAAAAAAGCATGTTGCACGTTCACGCTGGAACAAAAAGTAAAATAACGCCACGACGAGAAATGAAAACGTGAATACTATTTCCAATATATTTGTTTATTTACTCATAGATTCATCTAGCATGGTGGGGGAAGTTAGGAAACATATTTCCTGCTACTTCTGTCTACTCTCACGACAGACTAACGGACCAGATTTTTCCTTCGGCGATCGAAAACTCCTATTCTATATCACTCTTGCTTTAACCATGTCTTTCCGTCAACATTCTGCCCATCCAGACACGCAGCAGGCAGTCCTCGAACTGGCCATTCAAACTCTGACTCTTCGACCAGAACCTCCTAACCTCCAAGCCAAGTGGCACTAGGTCTCGAAAGTTTTCATTTATATATTTATTTACTGAACTTCCCTTCTAACCACGGTGGCTGCTTTGAAGATTTTACTTTTTGACTTTGCTGTCTACGTAGTCATAAAACCCCGTTCAAATGAAATAATTTCGGACCCCCTTGATTTCTTATGTATGTATGTATGTATGTATGTTGCGGCATTCACCCTGGATCGGTTAAGCCGGCTCCTTCCAAGGAATTCACCGCGTCCGGAACGAAGGCCGACCAAGCACGGCGATCCGTCGCCAATGCTGAAACGAGCGACAGCGATTCCCGATTCCAACGGCGGCGAATTCTTGAAACGGAGTGACAAGGGAGTTTGAACTTCACATGCGGTCCCCACACCTCGCGTGCTATCCCAGTGGAGGGAGGAATATGCTCTTACTTGCCGCAGAATTTCCACAGACGCAGAGGCAGGAGTAACCAAGAGGCCGCCGGATGTCGGTGCAGACGCCGAGTGGTTTTGAATTCAGAGTTGACCTTCTCCTAGACCAGTTGCCATCCAAGGCTATAGAACCCAAATAGATTTCTTATGTGTCCTAAGCCAATTCAAGGGGATGCATTGTATCACACATGAAACTATATCGGTAATCGACATCTTTACTTATAAATCAATGTACGCAACCGTATACATGTGTTTACTTGTTTAAATAATATAACTGGTCAATAAAAAATAGTTAACCATATTAAACTTTCAGTCATAATAAATAAAAGGAACAAATGGAAATTTGTGCAATGTGATTTGTTTCTTTTGCCACACAGTTAATCTTGGCCTGGGTATAAATATTCATTCTAATAGTTATTGAATCCTATTGGCGAAAAATAGACGAATATGAGGATTTAAAAAGAAGGGAAGAAATGAAGGAGAGTAACTAAAATATCTCCGATAGATGCAATGTCGCTTCACTTCTGTTTTTAACGTCTCATTAGTGAGGTTAAGTTTCGCAAATCTACTCACAAGAAAATATGATATACTTTAAAAAAAACCCATAAGTATTACAAAACAACCAAAAAATGTATAGTGTACTCGGCTTCCCAAGTTCTGCTTTTATAATAAAGTTTAAGACTTCATGTGTCTTTCTTCCTACTATTTAGAAATGGTAAAAAGAATTATATGGATTTATAAACCATTAATTTTTTAAAACTTTATATAGCTGAATACCTGTCCGTATTTCTTTTTATCTGGCATAAATGGTATTTTTATAATACTGTCACGGAGATTTCACACAATTTGAAAAGTTATACTTTTCGAGTAGTCTTAATATAAAATCTCAATTTAGTTGTGTTTATCCACAACACGCACCTTTTAGTCTTATAACGTTTTATTTTATTTATTTATTTATTTTTAGATTGTGCCGATAAAACATCTAAAATCGATTTTAGAGTAATGGGGGATGGAGAATAGATCAGTTGATGGAAAATTATATAAAAAACAGTCGTCATTATATATATTTTGAAGACTTTGATTTTTTGTAAAAATATATCTGGTGAATTGCCATGTGAGCGTGTGTGTATGATATATATATATATATATATATATATATATATATATATATATATATATAGAGAGAGAGAGAGAGAGAGAGAGAGAGAGAGAGTGAGGGAGAGAGAGAAAGAGTGAGAGAGAGAGAAAATTCCCCGTAAAAGGCGCCATATTGATTGGTTTACTGCTGAGAAATCATCAGAGACTTTGGCACGAGAAACCAATTTGCTTTTTTTTATGTTTCATGGCATTATAAATGCTAAAAAATGAAACACGAGGCTCATGAGAAAATCTATCTGCATTTGAATAAATAAGGTCGTTGCTGTGTTTTAGAATCATTCCGATATTTCGTTGTTAACTTTTTTTGACAAAATGGTGACGAGCAGGCTGTTTTAGAAAATTATATTTGCCGAGTTTTCTTTTCGGGGTGAATTCATGGTAAATAATCTAACCTGTTTCGCATTTAAAAGATCTTAGATTGTGACAGAGAGAGTCGAGGAAACACACACACACACACACACACACACACACACACACACACACACACAGACACATACACATTTTTTTTATTGAAATTGGAGTGAATCTGAGTAGCGAAATTAGATCAGAGCAATTTTGTTTACTGATGGGAAATCTGATCTAGCCCAATGGAATTTGGTTCATTAGAGAGACAATGAAAAATGGTCGAAATAATTTTTGTCGGTTAAAATTATAAATAGAGCTGAGTAAGCAAGAAGGACCTTTAGAATTCACATGATTTTGGTTGAAGTGGCCAGAACCCGTGATAATCGCGTGCAAAGTGGTGGGACCAAGGGTCGATTATGATCAACCAGATTTATCTATATAAACGTGCAGTTATGCTGAAGAAGAGGCAGACAGGAGAGGCGAAATGCTCCTTTTGGCTCGTCTGTCGTCGAGTGCAGTCGAGCTGGGTGGCGAGATGTGAGCAGAGTTGAATTGAAGGCTCGAAGAAGAACGAAGAAGCGATTTACTCCTCCATCATCTAAGACTGCTACTATTATTACTACCACTGGAAACGGAAACGTCGAACAAACTACAATAATCAAAGAGTTGCGTTTGGCTCGTCTGTCGTCGAGTGCAGTCGTGCTGGGTGGAGAGATATCGGAGATTGAAAGTGAGCAGAGTTGAATTGAAGGCTCGAAGAAGTACGAAAGTGACGTCAGGATTGGAACAAAACCCCCGCTAACATGTACTGTTGATATAAGTACCGCTTCTCTGGCTACCACGAAGATTACAACTACCGTTACTACTGCCAAGGAGGAACGCAACTATAAACTTTAAGCCGCGCACAGAAATCTTTATCTCTCCAAGAGTCGTATATCGTTCTGAAACGATTTCACAACAAGCTAATCACAACCCACTTTCTCTCTGTCTAGAATCCAGTGTATGAGTTATTACGTCAATTACTTTTCTTTTCTGTAACCCGTTTCTTTTCTATACTATCCTTTTCTGCTATATAAAAGACATTAACAATTCAACCATTGAATAGTTGTTTGTCCGGCTTTCTGCAGATATATATATTTTTGGTGCATTCTAAATTTCTTAGTACAGACTCTCCAGCCGTGTCTACATCTTCAGTCGACCGTGAATGGATGAACATCACTTCTGCTTTCTGGATCAAACCAAACACAATGTGGGCAGGAAGCAGGATTAAACCAGTGACCGGTCGTATGATCTACGGATGCTTACTGGACCTACGGCCACTTCCTTAAGTTCGGTTAGGACCGAGTAAACACCTCAACCCAGAGAGTAAGACGTTGGAGGTTGAGGGGCTGGGGCGAAAGTGTTAGACTGGTACCGTGACCAGGATAGACCCGTGGGAGTTACCACGGCTGCCTGAAAGAGGAGAGAAGGTTGCATTTGTTTTGTCCAGTCGGGACCAAGTAAGACCAGAAAGGACTCTAGTCTTCGGACTGTATTGGTCTAAAAGGGACATAAGGAGGAAAAGAGAAGGAAACAAAAGAAGGGGGAAAAAGAAACAAAACACAGAGCGGCGGAACTCAGGTAAGTCACTTTTGGTAGACACTTCAACCCAGAGAGTAAGACGTCGGAGGTTGAGGGGCAGGGGCGAAAGTGTTAAAGATATTGTCATCTTCAATCCTCGACAGCAACATCTTAGTGCAGTAATCTATTTTTTCAAATGATTAGCACGAATAAACTGTTAAGTGAACAAGTGAAAACTCGTCTATAAAATGCGGCATTTCGCATGTTTGGTCAGTTAGTGGAAAATAGCGCTCAACAAGTGCGCTAGCAGTAACAAAGTCGTTAACTCAATCACCTTTTATAATTAATAAAAACGAACATTATGTTTTAAGATACAATATTTGTTTCCGCTTATCTGTGAGTTTTAGCTAGCATGAAATCACAAGTCAGCATGGACGAGTGTTTGATCCCACTGACCTTGTTCGACTGTTGATCACGCCAAATTATGCTTTCTCTCCATAGTTGCAGTTTAAACAACAGGTTGGTTCTGTGGGTGTTGAAGAAACACAAATATACCTGTGCAGGTGTCTACAACAGAGATTAGATAACTACTCTAGTAGGCTCCATAGTCTCGCGTAACTAACCGATGCCTACTACTAGATATATAAGAGCACAATATCATATTTTGCACACTGAACAAATTCTTTCTCAGGAGCTGTCACTTTGTGGAACAGATTCCCGTGTGGATACTTCCCCGAACAATCTTAACCTCTCCAAGTCAAGGATCGATCGTTATCTACCCACCTTGTTGCTCAAGAGGTTGTCTTTATTTAAGTGCTCAACTATCTTCTTATTGTTTAGAGTCTCAAAAAATTATTAATGATACTGAGGAGACTGATGGCTCTATACTAAGAGGGGATGAACGCCCGCCCACATTCTTTAAAATCAGGAATACGCTTGACACTTTCCACAGGGTTGGGAAGCAGCGGTTAAATAACTTCGCTAGGATCGGGGATAGTTTCGGGTTGATATTCTTAAGGACACTCACTGGAATTTTATCTGGGTCAGTGGCTTTCTTAGGCGTTTGATAAGTTTTGAGACTTCTCGGGTTGTAATGAAATTACTTGAGATTGTGCTCAGTTAGATGTGAGAAGATGGGAAGGGGGTGGCATTTCTAATGTTGAATTTGAGTCAAAGATCGAGGCGAAGGGCTTCGTCTTATCTGTCGCGGAAGATATTTGCCTCTGTTCATAATTTAGTTGGAGATCTTCCAGAATTCTTGGGATCCAATTTGTTTGTTTTCTACCTTGGTCTTGACCGCTTGTGCATTTTTCCAGAACGTTCTTGCGGGCAGTTCTGAATGCAGTAAGAGTCGAACTACATCGCTCCTTGCGATAGATATTGAAGTTGTGGTTACAGTGAACTATGGCTGCGGTACATTCAGTGTAAACCAGATCTGGCTGTTTTGTTTCTGTATGTATTGAGGTGGGGTTATAAAACTCCCCATTCCAGAAAGGATCCATTCTGAGATGAGGATTTTGAAGGCAGTGTGCTTGAAGAAGTTGAGAGAGGCGTTTCCTCCATATAAGATCGAAAGCTGACCTAGTCTGCCTTAGTGTAGCGAAAAATCGTTCTATGGAACGGCAAATCAGGGGGTGCCTTTGGTTTGCCGCGGGCTGAGCCACAACTGAGTCGTACTCTGCCCGAAAACAGAGACGCAACTGAAAGATGATAAATGATTATCTACACCAGGTAAGTATGGTTCGTTCTTATTAGTGGAACAGAATCTTTGTATATTGTATTATGTTCATTCATGCGTAAATTTTGCGATAGTTTCTAAGAAGACCTCATTTACAGACTTACCACATAGCTTATTGTTTTTAATGAGCACTGCCAAATCAGCAATGAATTTTGCTCTCTTGCTACGTTACACAGACATTTTTATTAATACTTGACTGAGCAATTAAGTGAAAGGACACGTGATAAAAAAAGTTAACGAGTAGTTAGCGCGGACTTAATTCAAGCAATGATTACTTTGAGTATTTTACATTTTATAAATCGCCTAATTGAAGAATATTGTTAACTTATAAAATTCCTTCTAAAAGACTATGTGTGTGTGTGCGTGTGTATGTGTGTGCGTGTGTTTATGTGACCTTATATGTTTGTGTCTCTTTGCAATGAAATGAAAGAATATTTATCATAGACAATATTTCATAGATTTTAGATTTATAAGACTGGTAAGGCCAGAGGCAATAATTTGAAATAAAGTTATGAATAGAGCAGGGGTTCTCAACCAGAGGGGATAACCCCAAGGGAATTTCAGGGTTTCGGGAGTGGGGGGCTCTTTTACTTTTTCTTATTTTTTATTTACAGAACTTTGTTTATTGTTTATTGAACTTTTCGTTTATTGAAGTCTGCTTCAGTTTATTTATTTAATAATTAGTTATGAATTAAAACAAATTACCATACATGTTGTTATGGTCCAATATCCTCGCACCACGGTTATGATCCAAGGTTAGGACCAAGGAAGAACAACACGAACACAAGAGTAGAAAATAACAAAGATATATTACAACAGAAATATAATACAAGAAGTTGAAGATGTTAGTATTAACTGTCAGTCTCGTTTAGAGTGAACTAATATTGTTTTGACTCGTTAGGTCTCGATTCGTTCCAATATTTAACAGTCACCCCACGAGGAAAGTATGTGGCACAAGGCCGAGTTTAACGTGGGTTTCTCCGAGCCCGTAAACTGGGCCAAAAATACTCCCTTAAGAACCCGTATAAACGGGTTCAGGGCTTGTCTACCACCCCGGACGAAACTTTGCCCTTCGGCAAAGCCTCGTCCGGGTTCCTCTCTGCCAAAGCAGAGGGTTCGACTCGTTCCTCGATATTTAACAACCCTCCCACGTGGGTCGCACGTGGCACAAGGTCGGCTTAATGTGGGTTCTCTGAGCCCGTAGGCTCGGCCAAAAATATGCCCATTAGATCCCGTATAAACGGGTTCAGGGATTGTCTACCTCCCCAGACGACACAATGCCTTGCGGCAGAGCCTTGTCCGGGTTCCTCTCTGCCAAAGCAGAGAATTCGATAAGAGTCGCGCACAGTCGGAGACTGCGTCTCGACTTATTCCTCTCCTCTCTTTCAGAGAGGCGCACTATTTATAGAGTCAGGAAGAGCCCATTATCGTTATAGGTAAGTTTCCATAGCCCCACTTCCAAAGCTTTTGCGTCACAGGGGTTTTTGTATCTTTTTCTCTTTGGATTTAATATGAAAGGCCCTGTGACTTTTTTTCCTGGTCGATTTTCGTGGTTCAGACATTGTTTGCTGCCTTTGCATATCAAATGTGTCGAATATGGTATCCACCACTTCTTCTTCCTGAGGTGGACCGTTAGAATCATCTAACAGCCTCTTTCTTATTTGATTTACAGGGCCCTGTATTATGTAAACCATGTTCCCGATTCTTTTTTCAATTGTACCTTGCTCCCAGTAGGATGTATTGTTTTTATACGTTTTGAAAAAAAACTTTCTCTCCTGGGTAGAATTTTCTTTTTGGTACGCACGACATTGGTATTTGCTTTGTTTGTTTTGGTAGCAATTTGTCAAATACTGATCTGATTTTTCGGGCGAACATCACTTCCGCGGGTGATAATGCCGATGGCGTAGAACTGTTTGGTGTAATTCGATATACTTGTAAAAATTGTTGCAACGCCTTTTCCGTTGGCACGTCATATGCTTTCCTTAACGCTCTTTTGAGTGTGTCTACAAATCTCTCCGCTTGCCCATTTGATCTTGGGTGATATGGCGGGGATTTGATATGTTTAACTTGAAAAGTTTCACAAAATTCTTGAAAGTCCGCAGATGTGAATTGTGTCCCATTATCGGTGACTAGACAATCAATCACTCCGAAACGAGGAAACAGCTCGTGGAGGCAATTTATGGTAGTTTCAGAAGTAGGTTTTCTGCAACGAAACACTTCTGGTCATTTGCTATAACTGTCTACTATGATCAAATAGTAGAAACCATCTATTGGACCTGCGAAGTCTACATGGATTCTTGACCACGGTCGATCTGTCTCTGGCCAAGGCATATGGATGATCGGCTTCTAAGGAACAACCCTTGCATTTTTCCACCATATGTGTAATGTCTTGATCCATGTAACTTCGCATTAACAATTTCATTCTGTTCTTTCCTGGATGGCCCATGTGGAAGTCCTTTAGGATTCGCCTTTGTAGTGTTTTCGGAATTACTAGCCTTTCGTTATATAGAACATTGTCACATGACGAAAAACTGTCTGATACATTTTTATTTTTTCCTGCAATTTTTGTTTTTGTTTCTTTTATGAATTCATCATTTACTGCTTCATTTCTTATCTCTTGTAGTGTGACTGGGAGGTTTCGAACTGTACTACATAGTGATGTCCTGATATCTTCTTCATTTCGTAGGGTTGCAATTACGGAATCTTCCAATGGCTCCGTTATCTTAGGTATTAGTCTCGAGAGACCATCTGCATGCCCAATTTTGTTCGTTGGAAAATACACCAATTTGAAATTGTAGTTCAGTAAAATTGTACCCCAGCTTAACAACCTATTAGCAGTGTAAACGGGTAGACCTTTCTTCGATCCAAATATTGTTAATAACGGCTTGTGGTTCGTCTGTAAAGTAAAAAATCTACCGTAAATATATCTATGAAATCTTGTAATTGCAAAAATAATCCCCAGCGCTTCTTTTTCGATTTGTGAGTAATTTTTTCTTGAAGCATGCGCGATGGATTTTAGTGTCCCATCCGGCATTTTATGCAGTATACATGCCCTGACTCCATAGGCACTCGCGTCACTTGCGACTATTATTTCTAATTTTGGGTCATTGTGCGCTAAAAATAGATCCGCGATTAGCGTCTTAATTATTTTGTCAAACGTTTTCTGGCATTCATCTGTCCACTCCCAAACTTTTTCCTTCTTCAACAGTTCGTTTAGGGGTGCGTGTAATTTATGCATGTTTGGAATTAATTCTTGGTAATAATTCACTAAGCTTAAGAAGCTTTGTAATTCGGCTACGTTTTTTGGAGCTGGCATTTTTTTTTATTGCCGTTGCCGTTTCTGGGTCTGGTCGTCTTCCTTCTTCATCGATGATATGGCCCAGATATTTTATTTCCTTCATAAAGAAATCGCATTTGTTTTCTTTTACCTTGAAACCATAGTTTTGTATTCTCCTGAAAACCTCTTGAACGTGTTCCCAATGTTTTTGCTATTTATCAGTATGTCATCCAGGTATGCAATCGTGAAATCAAGTCGGCCTAGCATAGTATCCATTATTTGTTGAAATATTGCCGGCGCGACCTAAATCCCGAATGGTAATCTTTGGAACTTGTATAATCCTTTATGTGTGTTTATGCACAATAATCTCGAGCTTTCCTCTTCTACTGGTATTTGTAGGTACGCTTCGCTCAAGTCTATTTTTGAGAAAAATCTTCCTCCGTTTAATTTTGTGAAAACTTCTTCTGGACTGGGTAGAGGATAGTGGTAATCCTTAATCGCTGTGTTCAATCCCGTTGAGAAATCAGCACATACTCGTATCTCACCCGATTTCTTTTTGACGTAAACTGTAGGTGCGGCCCATTGACTATATTCCACTTTTGTCAATATACCGATTTTTTCGAGTTTATCCAACTCTTGATCTATTTTTCTATTGAAGCAAAAGGTACGTTCCTTTTCTTCTTGAAGATAGGTTCTACATTTTCTTTTATTTCTATATTTGCTGCCATTTTTTACACCTCCCGAGGCCGGCTAAAAAAAACTTCGGGGAAACTCTCTTTTAGTTTCTCCTTTAATTTATCTGCCTCGATCGATAAACTTTTCACTTTTTGGCAGTACGTACTTATTGGAAAAGCCCAGAGGTCGAATTTCTGCATCTAGTCCGTTCCAAATAAATTTTCTGTATTTCTTAGCACATATATTTTTAATTTTTTGGGTCATTCCATTGAATGTCACATTTGTAATAACTTCTCCCTCAAATTTTATTTTTATCCCAGTTACCGACCTAGCAATGTTATCGATTCTCAACATGGTCGGTTTGTTCAATTTTCTCTGTTTGTACGTTAATAATAGTTAAATCCGATCCGGAATCCAATTGTAGTCTGACTTTTCTGTTTAACATTTCTACTTGCACGTATTTTCGTATGTTTGTCTCGTCCGCTTGGTCAGTCCTAGTGACTCTTACTCTGCTTTTGCTTTCTTTCCTAGTCCAACAATGAGAACTTTTATGACCCACTTTTTTGCACGACAGACAAGTCTTAAAAGTATGGACAATCTTTATACCAATGTAAAGTCCCACGGCGATAGCATGGACTGGGTGGTAGTTTTTTCTGATATTGACTTTTTGAAGTAGAAATATTTGTTTGACATGTTTTTGAGGAGGGAAAATTGGTTTGGTTTGTTTTTGAGGAGGGACAAAAACGTGCTTGTCGTTGTACTTTACTGACATATTTCTGACGAGTTTAGATGATAAAGCTTACTTTTCTTGATCACTTGTTATCTTCCCGTGACTTTCCCAAAGATAATCAGTATTAAATAAAATTCATGACATAATATAAACGTTTAAAAGCATCTGTTATCATTTTATTATGTACTATTCAAAAGAACATTTAGAAAATATGAATCAGCGTTTAGTTTTCATGAAAGTAACGAATTCAATTGTTGAATATGGGGAGGATTTCAGCTTTTCTTCCTTCTGTTTATTATAGATAAAACGGTCATTTTCTGTGAGTTTTGCAAGTTCTCATGGTAATCAATTCCTTATTTCTGGGGTGTAGATAGAGTGTACTTAGCTTTCATGAGTATCACAGATTTTACATGTACCAGGGTCTTGAAGAACAGAATTTTGCACTGCTTTCAAATTAGTTTTCATTCGATTCTTTGTGAATATATTGTTCAAATTTGTTATATTTAAGGTATTTTTGGACGATGTTTTTAATCAGATTAAGTTCAATCTTTCTCATCGAATCGCTAAATAACAGTTACCTTGAGTAGCCACTCTTCTGGAGCTTTTTGCATTAATACAGGTGTCTTCAAGGCATCTACATTGTTCCTAGTTTTCTTGATATCATCAGTTCTCAACAACTCGGTATCTATGTTGATGATACAATTAATTTCTTCTGTCTGGTCGGTTCGATGATGTCAAATTTGCAGCTGATCTAAAAAATGACCAACTTATTTTAAACTTTTCTGTGGTAGCTACTCAACGTTTTTACAATTCAAGCTTTGTGTTCAGTCAGTAACGATAAACTATTTTTTGTTCGCTTTCTTTTAAGACACATGCCAACATTTATATATCTGAAATTAAAGAATATATATCAATATCTATACTATTATATATATATATATATATATATATATATATATATATACGGTGTCTCCAAAAATTGACATCATTTTTTAATCTAAAAGCAATTCTCGCTCAAATGATTTCAAAATTTTAATAAAATGTGTAAAAACTTAGTTGACTGTGCAGAGATATTTCAGTGAGTATCTATCAGGAAGATGTATTGGGCATGCCAGTGATAATGACAATGTGCTGTTGAAATAGCCACAACATTCACCTTACTTGACGCCTTGTGACTTTTTTCTATGGATCTATGCGAAAGAACCAGTCTATATGCCCCCTCTTCCTACAAGCCAAGCAGTGAATCAATGAGGTGCTAAAAAATGTTTGGCAGGAGCTGGACTACTGACTTGACATGTGTCATCTCAAAGGTAGTGAGCATATTGAACATTTGTGAAATTGGTTATAAAATCTACATCCCTTCGAAGATCTTGTTTGAATTTTGATAAGTAAATTTTTATTGATCAACATGACGCTAATTTAATTTCGTTTTTCTAGGACATATAATTACTGAGATATTCCCATTTCAAATGAGGTCAATTTTTTGCACACCCCATATATATATATATATATATATATATATATATATATATATATATATATATATATATATGTATGTATGTATATATATAAGCATTTCACTCCAAGCAAGACGGGAGTGCCACTAGCACACGCAGGATGTTACAGAGAGTGAAAGTGACAGAAAAGACTGGGGGTAGGGGGGATTGAGGAAAGGATAAAAGATGAACGGGGATCAAGGCGACAGAAGATGGCGATTGACGTTGTATTTAAATTTTTGTGGTTATTAGGGAATCAAGTAAGAGGAAGAGAGTTCCACTTTCGGGTAGTGCGAGAAAAGAAACTGTTGGAGTAGAAGTGGCGGCTACATTTAACTATTTCAGCAGCAAAAGGGTGGGACCTAGATGCCAATTTAATAGCACGCTTAAATTAATGTAGTCAGAAAAAGCTCATCAGAACTATTACAATGAAAATATTTGTAGAAAAGACAGAGAGAAGCCACATCACGTGGGTGATAAAGTGACTGAACTCGAAATTTCAATTCTGGATCGATTACATCGATCCTGACTTGGAATTTTTTTTCTTGGGGTCTTTCTTTGGATTTTGTCGAGAACCTTAAGATGAAGAGCAGGGGCACCAGACCAGATATGGCAACGGTATTCAATGCACGAACGAATGGTAGATTTATAGATGTGTCAGATGGACTCTGACGAGAAAAACCTTCTGGCACGACAGAGTGAACAAACTTTCCTTGCAGTAGATGCAATTGATTCAATATTCCACGCGATATATTTATGATATAACTATAAGTACATCCTGAAAATCAGTTGCTTAATAACGAGTTTATTGTGGAAAAATATTGTGCATAATAAAATCTGAGAAAGTGTATTGGAAACCTGTTTAATTTAAACTGAGTTGTGAATAAATACATAGCTGAGACTTAGGTGAGGCTTCAATTGATTCGTCTTCTGTTGCAAAATTCTCAAAATCCCAAGATAAAATGGAATCTATTATTAAAACAACATATAGAAACACGCTTCACGTTTTTCTGTTGACAAACTCTGAAATCTTTACAGTTTAGAAGTAATTTCTTAATATTAGGATTTTTTGTCAGAGTAATTTTTATTTAGCCAAATAATAGCGGAATCTTATATAAAACGAAACGAAAGTAGTTGAATTTTGTACAAATTTATGCAATTCGTGAACGTTGTCTCAATTAGTGCTTTTGGCATTTCTTCTTCTGATGATGATGATGGTGATGGTAATAATGATGATGATGATGATGATTCATATGACATTCACTTGTGTAAAGAAGTGAATTAATATGCATGCCCTCAAACTTCAGATGAACTGAAATGTCGCTTTGCTATTTGAGGATAAAATGTTGAAACTGTCACTGACCGACATCAGGAAATTTAAAGATGAGACATAGCTGGCAAGGTCTATTATAAAATATCATAATCCCCCGCTGCTTTGTAGATTAACACACACTGGAAATAATGAATCTTTTTTTTCTCTAATTAACTTAGTTCAGAATTTCACTTAGCAATTGAAGAATCTGTAAATCTTGAGGACATTTGTGTCCGATAAAGGCAACAAAATCATTTTAAATACCCTTGAAGTAAATTTATGATAGATTACTAAAAAAATATATATTTCCCGTCTTCTAATTAACAATAGCCTAATTTATGGAAACAAAAAACTCACTTATACTTAGCACCAGAAAGACACCATTGAAATTTCTAGGGCACGTGAAGAGGAAAGAGGTTTTAGAAAATCTGACACTCACAGGACATATTGAAAGCAAGATAGACAAAGGGAAGCATCGAATAACCTACCCAACGAGCTTGTGTAAATGGTTGGCAGAATAGGGATCAGGCGAGATGGCAACAAGACAAACTTTATTGAGAACAACAGAGGACAGGAAATTTTAGAGAGTCATATTTAGCTGAAGGGACACGGTACATCGAAAAAAAATGTTGCTTGTTTTTTTTTTATCGGAGATAATATTAAATATTTTTTTTACGAATTCAGAATTGGCTCATTTTGTAGTTGAAGAATAAATGACTAAAGTTAATCGTGAGTGGCTGTGAATACCAAAAAGGGAAAGTAAAATCGTTAAAACATCCCAAATGAACTTTTTACATATCTGTTTTCGTTTAATTTTACTGAAGACGTTTTTTGATATTTTTTTTACTCGTAGAAATACACCGAGAGCAAAATCGGTATTCCAATTAAACTATATTTGTTAGGAGTAATGAACACGCACGCACAAACTCACGCACTCACGTGCACACACACACACACACACACACACACACACACATATATATTGATTAAAATTTGCTATTTATAGGGGAAGAATTCTCAGTATCGGAGGTAGAGGATAGATCTATCTATCTATCTATCTATCCATCTATCTATCTATCTATCTATCTATCTATCTATCTATCTATCTATCTAATTACTATAATACGAACAGAATAAAATAGTTCACTTAGTTTATATGAATATATTGGATATTCAATATTTTAAAATCAATAACTTTGTCGAATGAAGTCCGTGTTCATATGTACGAGGGACATTGAAAAATTCTCGGAAAGACCAAAGAAACCTTTAAAAAATCTAATATCTGGTCATTTGGTCAGATTTTCAGAAGTGATGCCATCTGATAATTTTTCAGCATTCCCTCGTAATATAATTAACATAAGAACAATGATTGGAGACAGTGTTACCATTGTTCAGGTAAAAGAGACGAGAAAATAAAACTTTTCTTTTTTCGCGAATGGACTGATGGTTTCCTGTTAAGAGTGAAGCAAGAAATAATGTTCCGATTAAAAGTTAACGGAAATTCCATGAACATATTCCAGACAGCAATATACGATAATATGCACTGGTGAAGGCAAAATTTCTCCGATATTTTCTAATAACTTTTTTCAATCAACTATAAGAATACAAAGAGTCATCTCGGCCAGAGATTAGTTCATTAGTCTAAGCGGGAAGTTCGACGGTGAAGTGATCGGTTCATTTCCGACAGGACAGCAGTTTGTGGAAGATGTACCAACCACATTTACAGGCTCTACTTTGATTTGTAGAGCCAGCATCACTAATTTCAGTATAATTGGAAGAGCGATTTTAACAGAAGAATGACAGACAAAGCAAACAGTCCATTGTCTTAACATGAAATGATAAGTTTCCGTCGCTAAGATTATTTTGTGTAAAAGTAATTGGATTGGGATCGTGCAGCGGTCAATCAATGCATTAGAACAAAACTAAAACAAGCCGTTAGTCGATCAAGTAATGCACAGCGGGAAGCTACAAGTAGAACCACTCAGTGCGGTCATATTATTAGAACCAATCGAATTCTCGCTTCTAAAATATAAACATATGAATATAATATATATTATAAAAGAAGAGCAGATTTATATATATATATATATATATATATATATATATATATATATATATATATATATATAAAATCAATCATATTTTAAAATATGATTGATTGTATATGATATATATATGAAATCAATCATATATGATTGATTATATATATATATAATCAATCATATTTTAAAATATGATTATATATATATATGAAATCAATCATATATGATTGATTTTATATATATATATATATATGTATATAAAATGAAGAGGTTATAATGGTTCCAATGAGAGAAAAGTGTGTATATTAAAAAGAAGAGAGGTACCGCAAACATTTTTGGTTGTAATGTGGGTTTTTAAAAAAATATTATTCTTTATTTTTGTGTTTAAATTAAAGAAAGACATTGGAATGACCAACACAAAAACAGAGAATGTCTCATATCGAGAATATTTAACATTGAAAAACATAAAGGAAAAAAATTAATTATTTTTAATAATTATTTTTAATAATATGTGGAAATCTCCACCCTTTACCTGAAGACGGTCGTGAGACCAGAAACACGTGTTGTAAAACTATGAAAAATAAAGAATAATATTTTTTTAAAAAACCACATTACAACCAAAAAAGTTTGCGGTACCTCTCTTCGTTTTAATATGTATATCTCTATATATCTCTATATATCTCTATCTCTCTCTCTCTCTCTCTCTCTCTCTCTCTATATATATATATATATATATATATATATATATATATATATATATATATACATATATATATAATCAATCATATTTTATCTACTTGTGTCATTGAATGCACCTATGTAATGTATATGCATATATCTGTGTTGCCTGTGGGTGACTTATATGTGCTTTCGCCACTTAATGTATACATAAGCGCGCGAGTACACATAATTTGACCAAAAGAAGACATTACAAAAGTTGGAGATAAAAAAACGTTAATTTTTAAATTAAAAACAAAAAGATTTCGGAAATTTTTCGGTAATGAATATAATTTTTTATTCTAATTTTGTAGAAATATTTTTAGGTCTGTTCCAGCATTGAAAAATACACGTGCACACGGAAACGTACGTGCATGCGCACACACACACTTGGAATGATATTGTAATGCATAACAGTGTCACGATTGCTAATTTCCTTTTCTGTTTGCAACAACCCATTTGAAGTCATTTTTATCTGCTTCAGTAACGAAATTAAATATATTTTCTAATAAACGTAGTATTTTAAATTTTAAATTTGATCAGCTTGCTGTCAACGTAGTGACAGGTACGCTTCTTAATGATGAGTAATAGATTGATTTCGACATTAAATACAGAAAAGATAAATTTACTTAAATTTTTTTCTCAAACTCACCAGGATCTGAAAATCCGAGTTAATTTTTAAAGTAAATAAAAGTACCAGTAAGCTGTCATAAGAATGTATGCGTAATGTCGCAATCATCTGCAGCGAAAGTGGAATTGTCGTGCTGAGTTCAGAGTCCATCCAAGGCCGTCGCGTTCGCTTTTGCCCAAATACCTTCGGAAAGGTATGAATTCATCTCTTCTAAATCTAAGGATTAATAGAAAGGCAGACTTGATTGACAAACAGTCTATGATAAGGACAACTCTGAATTCAAAACCGGTTGAACGTGGGGCTAGCAACTCCACCCCGTAAAAATCTACATGCTACTGGAACCACATCAAGGCTTAGCGTGATGAGGGTGTTGCCCTATGCATCATAGCAGAGACTACGTGGTTAGCATGCATGTAAATTGTCTTAAATAATCATATATATATATATATATATATATATATATATATATATATATATATATATATATATATATATATTAGGAAGGAAGACAGAAGGATATAAATTCATAATAAGATATTACAGAGTTTTAAGTCTTAGTCTTTCATAACTACGTTCAGAGTTATTGTCCTAAAAACACGACTTTTAAGACCTCGTTAAAATAAACTTTAGTAATATGTGGTTGCATTGTATGAAAAGTGAAAGATGTTAGTTACCATTTATTAAGCCTTTTGACTTCATCCTATGAACCTCATACAATGCTGATTTTCACAAAGATTAGATTGTTTTGCATCACTAACTGATTAGTTAAATACTCTGTTTATTCAAAACATTATGACTAGCAACAATTAGCATAAATGAGATCTACTGTCTCGTAACATAATGCTTATAAGAAAAAATGTGTCAATGGATGGCTATTATGTATTGATGCGAGAAATGAATGGTAATTTTACTGCCAAGTTCGAACCAAGAGAAGGGCTACTGTGGTACAAATTGAAGATAACCTTAATGATAGTGATCACAGGAATGCGCCACAGCGCATGGGATATTGATTTTTGAAATTAAGTAATTTTTAGACTAGAAATATAAAGACATGTGCATATTGGCTCTTTCGTTCTACAACTTTGGGATATTTATAAAAGACCATTTAAAATTATCCATATTAGTTATTCAGTGTTGAATGTATTTTAAGAAAAGTCACAATAATTCATTTTCATTTTCATTTAACCGTTGTTAACACGAAAAACAAAACAAAACAAAACAACACAAAACAAACAAAAAAACATGCAAATTTAGAAAACATTTAAAAATATTTCTATAGATATTTTATTTACAAAGACTCATGCATTTTCAAAGAATATGCACGAGTAAAATTCAGAGAATACTTTTATGAAAATTGCTAATACTCGGACTTGAGATTTTCTTCCTTTTATGATATAAAAGATAATACGATTACCATGTGCAAAAATGGGGTTTACGAGTTATTGCCACAAAAATCAATTTAAGTTGAAAAATGAAGGCGTTTAACTGTAAATGAGATATGATGTGAGATAAAAGAAATTGTCATTTTGGATGAACTCGCATAGAAAAAAAGAAATAATTATCTCGCTATTTATGTGTTATTTATGTACGTTATCTTTAAACATTTGAAATTCAATTATATTGGTTGATTGTGGAATTATCCTATTTGTCTACGAAGAAACTTCTAACACATTGTTAGATGGCGTTGTCAGAAAGTAGTATAAGAGAAAGAGGCAAAAAATCTCTCATTTACCTAACAGGTGCCGTAGGGACAAGACATGTCTCATTTCCACTTCACAGCAAGCCATATGTCACACTGTATACATCACAGCAACCAAATGTGGTTTCTGTTAACTCCAAAATTTGATCCCCACAAGGCACGCGAACTTTGATGGTTTACCTACAATTGTGCTAAGGAAATGTGCTCCTGAACTGGCTCCTGTTCTATCTAAACTCTACAATAAATGCCTTATTGCTTTTTGGTTTCCTCTATAGTTCTTGTCTTTAAGAACTCTGGTAAACCCTCTGATCACTCGAATTATCGTTCTATTAGTCTTCTACCTCTTTTTGGTAAAGTACTAGATGCCCTAATCAACTCCGAATTGGTTAAGCATCTCACTACGCACGGTTTTCTTTCAGATAAACAATTTGGCTTTCGCTTCTCTGGGTCAAATGCCGATGTGTTAACGGTTATTACTGAATTTATTCATCAAGCTATAAGAACGGCGAAGCTCGGACTGTGAATTTAGATATCTCGAAGGCCTCAGACAGTTGGCCTTCTTCACAAGCTGATGGCTATGGTTTCTCTGGCCTAAATCTTTCTTAAATAATATAATGAGAATTGAATTGAATGGCCAATCTAGATTCTTTCAAATTAATGTGTGTGATCTCCAGAATTTCTGCTTATCTTTGTCAACGACCTTCTCGACCTCATCAGTTCCCAACTCGGTATTTATGCTGATGACAACAACTATTTAATCTTGTTTTAATAATAAGTCTGATAGATCCGATAAAACCGGCAGCTGATCTCGAAAATGGCCTTTAATCATTCAACTGGGACAATAAACGGATTGTAAATGTTAACACCTCCAAAGCGAAACAATTATCTTTTAATCATCTTAGTGAACCATTTTTACCTTCCATCACCATGGCCTCTTACTTGGTCTCACATTTTCTACTGACACGAAGTGGAGTGATTATATTGAATTAATTGCTAGGTCTGCTGCTAGGAAAGTTTGTTCGCTGTGTTGTACCTGTCAATACTTCTCGCTAGAAACCATCTTGCACAGTAATAATTCTACCATTCGTCCGTGCATTGAATATTGCTAACACACCTGATCTGGTGTTCTTAGATATCTCGAGATTCTTGACAAAATCCAAAGAAAAGTCTGTAATGATATCGGTCCTGATCTGGCATCTCGACTTCAGTCACTTTTCCACCGCCGTGACATAGCTTCTTTTCATGGCAATTATTCTAATGCAATTTTATCATTGGTATCACGACGGCATGAATTTAAGCATACTAGTAGATTGGTAACTAGGTCTCATCGTTTTAATGTAGAATTAGCTAGATACAACCGTAAGTTCTATTCTAATTGTTTATTTTCTTGCACTTCCTGTATGTGACACTCTCTTCCGGTTTCTTGCTTCCCTGTCAACTACGATTGTCAAAAATGTATCTTTCTGGCTACTTTTCTTTTATTATAATACTTTCTTCCCATTTCTTTCGCTCTCAGTAACCCTTTGCGTCTTAGTGGCATTATCGCCTTGCTTGGGGTGAAATGATTTTTAACCTCCTCACCAAAAAACTGATAACTACCAAATCAACAAATAAACTCTTCTCTAACGTAACTCTCTCAATATCTGCAATAGGACTGTCACAGTTAGCTCCTCCTCATTTCCTTAACCCGTCAACAGGGGTCTCTCTCTCCCGGGAGTATAAATACTGGTTGACCTTTCGCCTCTTCCTCTTTTTTCTCTGCTTACGTGCACGTGCGAGCAACTATCTCGACTTCGTTCGCGGGCCGCAACCTCGCACGTGAGGCGAGGTATATAAAACCTTCTCTTAAAATTTCCAACATGTGAACTCTTATACACAACCAGCGTTTCCCATATTCTGGGAACACGCTAAAACAAAATTCACCCCGTACGGACATTCAACTCAACACACACACAACTTTCCATACAGACACTGTAACATTTTATTCATGTCTTCAATGTATTTGTAATTCGTGTATTAATCTATTTGTTATTAATATATATTTGTTCGCATACATGTATATCGGTCTTGTTTGTTGCTTTGGACTCCATTAAAGTCCAACATTCTTATGTAGCTGGACCGGCCAGCGGAAGCCTTAACCTAGAGATATCCACTCATCTCCTCACATTCACACCACCGCATGGTCCACTACAGGACTGTACGTAAGAATATGGGCTTCTCAATATCCACATTGCCATTTACGTTTGTTTATATTCTTCCTATTTAGTTTTGCTAAAGCAAAAAACGCAGTTGTTATATCTATAGTATTGTTTGTAACTTCATTCGTATCTCATGTCCGAGGAAAAACGTCATGCAATCACATCTTATCACTAAATATATCTCTTTTAACCAATTACTAATCTCGCTACAAACCGACAACCTTATTACAAATTACATGCCTCTGTTTTTACATTTATAGGTTCCGAAACAATTCAGTGTCATTTCAACATATCCAGAACAAATACAAGTTTTATTTGTGATATAAACTGACTCACAAGTTGCTTCCATCTCCACCGAAAGTGTGCGGGAGTCAAAGATTAAATTGGGTCATTTCCGATTAGCGGAAATCAGTTGCTCTTCTTTGAAGCAGTAATGATATAAATAATTTTAACCCCCAAACTTGACATTCTTGAAAGAAATAATTAAAGCTTTGAATTAATATTTTTCAAGTTAGTAACAAACATCTTTGTTATCTTTCCACTTTTTATCAGCTAATCAGACGGGAAGAGAAAGAAAGACACATTATGAAATTTAGAGAGATTTATATGAATGTGTAAAACGAGTGACTATTAAGCGAGGATATTCATCTTAATTGCTTCAATCACACACACACACACACGCGTGCATATATATATATATATATATATATATATATATATATATATATATATAGATAGATAGATAGATAGATAGTATATTGGTTTTAAAATATTCTTGTGTAGAAGAAAAAAAAGATTTTTCTCTTGTGTGTAGGAAAAATATATTCTTGCAAATATGGAGCAAATTTTGTCTTCAACAGTTGAAATTCAACAACAACAACAACAGAAACAGCAACAACAACAAAATCAACAGTTGCTAGAACTACAAAAACAGCAACAGAAATTGTTGGATTATATCTAACAACTCCTGTTGCTGTTTTTACATTCTGAAGAAAACAATTTTTTCGACGTCTTTTACGCCAGACGCTGTCCAAAACACCATATCAGAATTTGTATACAATTCTGATGATGGAGTGACTTTTTCTGTGTATTTTCGTAGATATGAACAAATATTCAATCAAGAATGAAGAGGCTGGGAAGATGAGAGAAAAACAAGATTGTTGTTGAGGATAATAGCTCCGAGGGAGTATCGAAAAAAACAAAAAACAAACAAAAAACAAAAAGGTAAAAATGGGTTTGAATCACATAGAAGGAAATTAGAAAACCTTTATTAAAAAGCATTTCCAAAGTCACGATTTCAGTTTCTGGCGAGAAATTAATTTATTTTTAAGAAATGACTTGTAATGTCTCATTCCGTAATAAGCATGTAATAACTGAAAGTTATGTATTAAAAATATTACGAATTTAATCGGTACTGATTGGGTGGAACTATTTGAACTTTGGGATTTGCCGATAGTGAAACCTTGTAGAGGTTGTGCTTTGGCAGCAAAACAACCTATCGCAAATAGAGAACCTTGGTCAAAGACAGACACACCGTGGTCAAGATTGCATATAGATTTTGCAGGTCCTATAAATGGATTACATTATCTTGTGGTAATTGATAGTTTTACTAAATGGCCGGAAATTTATAAGTGCAAATATTCTAACATATTCAGTAACAGTGAATTTCTTGCATGAACTGTTTGCAAGATATTGTATACCAGATACCATAGAATCCGATAACGGAACGCAATTCACGGGTAAAAAATTCGAAGACTTTTGTAAGATGTTCTCCATTGAGCATATTACGACCCAGCCGTATCACTCAAGGTCTAACGTTCAAAAGAGTGTTGAAGAAAACAAATCTTGAGAAAGTAAATGAGGAAGCACTTCAAAAATTTCTGAGAGTTTTATCGTGTAACTCCAATGCATCATCATGCATGTCACCAGCGGAATTAATGTTTGCTAGAGTTATATTCCGTGCTAATAGGAATATATACTTGAAAAACAAGGTGGGTTAAATAAGTAAAGTTTTATTGTAAAAAAACAGTACAATAAGAATAAAGGTCGTCGCAAGTCAATCCAGTAGTGAGTGCTACTATTGGAAGGTTAGTAGTTCTCGCGTAGTCTGAGTTGTACTCAACAGATCCCAGCTAGTCGATATTTACTGCCCTTCAGCATAGCCTCGCCCGGGTTCCTCTCTGCCCGACGGCAGAGAGCACGACCAGCACAGCTGGAAAAGATTCCAGGTAGTGTATTTACTAACCTCCTCACGCGATCAGATGTGGCACAAGGCCGAATTAAATGTGGGGCATCCGAGCCCGTAGGCTCAGCCAAAAATTCCCGTAGTCGGATAGCTGTTTCCTGAGACGAGACTCTGCCTTTCGACATAGTCTAGTCTGGGGATCCTGCTCGGAGGCAGAGAGTTCGACCAGCACAGCTGGAAAAGATTTCAGCTAGGGCATCTAGCAACTGCCCCACGCAGTCACATGTGGCACAAGGCTGAATTTAATGTGGGGCTCCGGAGCCCGTAGGCTCGGCTAAAAAATCCATAGCTTCGTCCGGGTTCCTCTCTGCCTTTGGGCAGAAAGTTCGACAGTACAGTACAGAAAAAGATTTCAGCTAGTCTCCGTAGTCCGGAAAGTGAAATCGACGATCCGTGTTCAAATTCCTGTTAGTATCTTGCATTCACTTTCGCACAAATTCTCCGAAAAGAAATAGCATTATCTGAAGGGACATAGCATTAAAAAAGGATTCCGAGTGCAACTTCTGGAGCTTTAGGAAGGGATCATACAATCTCTATATACTATTGATTAAAAGGTAGACAATTCTATTGACTACTTGTTGACATACTGGATGAGATCATATGTAATAAAATCCATAACTTTTTACTGGGGAAAATTGTTATGCATTAACACACACAAGAAGACAAATACTGATTGCTGAACCTTCTCGATTCGTAAACTATGAAATATCATGCTAATAAACAGCTGTTAGTATCTTGTACAAAACGCCTCTATTTGCTAAGAAGACACGTTGGAGTTCGCTCAACAGCAAGTCGAACATTGACATTAAACCCTCATTTTGTATGAATAGAGATTTGGTACATAAGAAATCAATACTACATGTTACATAAGCTTATAGAGAAGAGCGGCTATCGATTCCCACAGTAATCGATAGTGATGGATTGTATGATCTCCACAGCTCACAAATTGGCAAATAGTGTAATTCATTGTGCCTGTGGATTTGTGGCGTGTCGTAAGGTATACTTCGACCTTTTGTTTCTTTCACTGAAATAGAATCATTTCCTTTGCCGTGCAATCAATCCGTGTTATCAATAATGACTCATCGCATGTTTATCGTTTAACAACTTTGTGTTTATTATAAGGCTACAAATAACTAGTAAGATAAGTATACTGAGGCTTGTCACATTCTGTTCTGCCGATACGATACAGCGGTGTCGTAAATGCGACTGTATATTCGTCCATTTATAGTGTGTCGGACAAGCAGTTCCTTACGACGGTCGATGGTCTAATCCCCTTATAATCCCACACGTTTTTAAATATAAAATTGGCCTTTATCCTGATGTTGATGTTCGACAAATTTCTTGCAATTAATCCCAAGTTCCAAAGATTATTTCATTGCCTGAAAACTAGATGCCTCTAACGTTGACAAGAGGCCCAAGACCCAGAATTTGAGCCTTCCTATAATTTAACGTAGAAATAACCGAATAGAATAAAATGGAAACATCCTCATTTGGACTGATTTATTCTTTTTCTATGGCTTATCAACTCTTTGCACGTTATTTAAAGCCAGAAAATATTTTCAGATTGTAAGAATTCTTTTTTAAATAATAATGATTTAATGAAAAAAGTCTTACTATTTAACCCATAGCTGGAGGGATGAAGAAGTAGATTCATACTTTTCTCAATGCTATTTTCGCGAAACAAAACTGGAAATCACCTCTCCGATTATCAATTCCTAGCCAATATAGCAACCGTACAAGCGGTCACCCATCTAGGTTACTGAGCGAGCTCGACGTTGCTTAACTTCAGTGATCATATGAGAAACGGTATTTCAACGTGATGTGGCTGTAAGCAACATCTGAGCTAATTGACTTATATTTTATCTTAAAACTTATATCAATCTCGGGCTAGGCGAGCTGGAGAGGAATTTGGTGAATTTTAATTATACAGAATTTACTTGATCTTGTTAAGTTGAACCAGAATTTGATTTTTGCTGGTCCTGTTTCTGTCATTCATTTATGGGGTCTAATTAATATTTTTAACTTGTTCCGCTTTTCCTCGATTCCTGTATGATGTAAACGATTGTGCGACTTTAATGCTACAAGCCGTCAACACAAGCGGGAACCTCACTTGGTTATAAATGCTAGAATAGAAAACTATACATGATCATAGATTTCCGGTAATGCTTGTGTGTATGTGTTACCACATATTAAGTATAAGACACTGCGCTCTTTGAAAAATTATTTCTCTATCTAAACGTTCGCAAACCATATTTTCCAGAGGTATGATTTTTGCTGTAAGAATACGACTGGAAATGTCACTAAAATATTTCATTCATTTCATCGTGATGCCGAGTTATGGGCTCCGGTCTTGCTTATTAGTTTGAATTATGGGAAGTTAAATTCCTGAGATATATTAGACGTCAGAAATTACATTAAATTATTTTTCTGGTGCAATGTGATGAAAAATTTCGAAACTTTCCCTAGACAGGCTAAGAACGATGGGAGAAAAACTCTGAAAATCTTGAACCAACGAAAAAAGAAACAAATCGTTTCCTTATACACAAAATGAATTTAATTGAATGAAATCAACAATAGAAAGTATTTTGGATTTATGATTACAACCAAAAATGCCATCTTCTTCATAATCATAATCTTAAACAGGATTTCCTCACCTGGGGGGTATCGCCCAGATGCGGGCGATTTCAACTGTTAGCTGGACGATGAGAAACTAAACAGAACATGGTGGTCGATTAAAAATTTTAGTGGGAAATATAGGATTTTACTAATAAAAAGGTATTTCAACATAAGTTGCCCGAAAAATATATTCAAATGAGATATGCAAAGAACCTGTATAACCCCCCCCCAAAAAAAAACAAAAGCAGGTGGCTAAATCGTAATAACTGGGTCACATCCTTAGATAACACATAACTATCTCCGTAAACAAGGAATATTTTGATACTTTCTATACTTTTGGGAAGGGTAATTAACATTCAAATAGTTCTTCATTATTAGACATAAAAAATCGCTAATTTTTTCTTAGTTGCTAGTAGTGTATATTTTTAATTTAATAATTATGAACAGAAAGTGTTTATTTTTTTGTTAACACTTGCAACGCTAAACCTAACAATAAAACTAAATTTGACCATAAAAATGAATTATGTATATAATTTTCCATGGTCATGTTCACTTTCGTTTTTTCTTTAATAAGGTAGTCGCAACAGTACCTGACGCATAAGCCATTTATTTCCCCTTTTTGTATTTTTTACTACATCATAAATCGGTTTATGAACCAGTAACAAACTTTTACAAAACTATTTTGGTATGTTTTTGAATATTTACTATACAGGTGGGCGGTGGAAAAATTTTTCATGTGATAGTAGGTGTGATGCCAAAAAGGTTGGGAAAAACTGATTTTAAGCATATTCGCAGTGAAATTCAAACCATTTACTACTGTTATCTCCTAAAATGAAAAATATTCTGTAAGTTCAAGGTGGTACTAAGAATTTTGGAGGAGACAGAAAATACAAGTAGAAAATGGTTTAATGGAACAAAATAACAAAACTCTACATTAAGAATTAATAAAATTGTGTGTTATGCATGTGGCAATTTAGGATGCAGTGTTTCAAACTGTCAGAACAAAAAGAAGCATGTGTTTGGCATTGTCGCTTTGAAACAGCAAGATTCTAATTACTCAGGTGGAGATTACCGAAAATATTGCGAACGTTTGCAGTTATCAATGCTGCGCGCATTCGAAGTGTCGTCATAACGATAAAATATATCCGCCAACAAGACATCTGATCGGGAGGTTTTGAGAAGCTGGAATCACCTCTTAATTGCTGTTGTCCTCAGGTCCACATCGACCCAGCGTGGAAGCAATTGTTATGGTCCCAGCCGTGGGCAAGTGGTGAAGCCCCAAATTGGGGTCAAAGCAAGAAAATACATTAGAAAAAATTACCAGCAATACATTTTCAAAGTAAATAAAAAAATAGCAGCTACACATTTTTGAAGAAAAGTTAGCAAAGCTCACAAGAATATTAAATTTCGGCATTTAAGGACCATAAGGAGTTGACATGCCGTTAAACAAACATCGAAACAAGTGTTATGGTCCCAAAACCGGAAAAACAGACTTTGAACGGCTTACTAAATATTAATCACATGTATATTTTTTGTAAAAAAATTTATACTTGTTTATAGAATCCGAAAATTGTCACAAATGAGTTAAAATATAATTATTTATATGGAATTATCAATAGATTGTAGTTAAACTTACTATCTACAAAAAATTAAAATAAATGCAAGTAAAATGCCAAAATTTGGCCAATCTGATTTTTGCATCGGAAAGTAATATAAGTTTTAGGAAAATCAGTGAAATAAAAACTTTGGCGACTTTTGATATCCGAGCGCTTTTTGTGTAAGTACCTGCAATGAAAAAGAAAAGCGATTACGAGCCTGCTCAGCAATCATGTTTTAACTTGCATTGTCGTGTTTAAACCGGTTTGAAGAGTGCCGGATAAAAAAAAGGACTGACTTCAGCGAATTATGTCATTATAAAATCTAAACTATGTAAAGTCAGCATATATATCGAGGTTGACTGATAAACATTTGAAAGCAATTCTCTTGGTTGCAATTCCAATGCAAATAATGATTATATCTTAAAAGATAAACACTAGTTTCACAAATCTCGCTAACCTTTTTCTGCTGTTTAGTTTGTGAGATTCGTGAATATGTGCGCATCGGGTGTGATATAACTATTTTATTGCTATTGTCGCCTTCTTTGATAACGTTTTGGTAAATAAATATGTTTGCTGTTTTTCTCTTGTGTATTCAGTGCATTGTATCAAAGAAAATGATTATCCGGCACGCGCTCGTTATTCTCTCAGTTATGTGGCCCTCTGTGAAAAAAGGTTTGATGAACCCTGGTGTATTCTATCGCTAATAGTTAATATGTGAAAGCTCCAAGGGGGAATAATGACTATCTATTAATTCTTTTACCAGTGTAACAAGGCAGTGGCCCTGACCGGGTCATATTTGTGCATGGGCTATTATTTGGTGACTTTAGATATTGAGATACTTCGTAATCCTGAGCGAAAGAGAAGATATATTAGATAAATGTATGGGACAATGGTTAATCGGATTGGAACCTGAAGAAAAAAAATTCGATTTCAAAAAATATTCATTTGAACCTATAAAATACTTGAGGAAGATTTAAACTTAAAATAAACCAAGTAAGATTCAGTAAAATCCAGTATAACTGAAATACGCAACCTCGATCCACAACCCCTGAGGAAGCTGTGATGACGTGATCAATGTGTTTGCCATTATTCTGCAAGTCCCAGTCAGAATTTTGAAATGCTATTTTAAAAACCCACCCAGCAAATCTACGTAATAAGGTTACTAAAAATGTTTTAGAAGCAATGCCAATCGAAATTTAGAAGCAATCCTAATCGAAAATTCTTTGTTTAACAAAGAGGGTCTTTATGAGGTTGGCTAATTAATCAAAGTCCTCTTTCGGACCATTATAAGCGCATACACACGACAGTTTACTCAGAAGCCAGGGACAAAGCTGCTGTCCGTTTTTGTCGAAATGCTAGCAGCTCAAACTTGGCAACACACCCGAATTTCACCCATTAGTTATCTGTTAATGTCTCAAGGGAAGAAAAAATGCTGAAGTCGAACCACATGAGTCTGATATATTTATATATATTTTATATTTTCGCATTAATAAACTGTTGATAGCTTTATCAACAGAGTTTGTTCTTTCTACTAGAATTTCCCACTTTTCAAGAACGACGCCCGAATTAAGAAAGTCGCTAGGATTCGGCCTATCGGAGTGAATAAGACGTCACATAGTTCATCCCGATAGGTACACAAGGTAAAGGAAAACTTCCACTAGACGACACAGGTCCGGTGAGGGAAGCGAACGACGGGAATAGCCACGCCCAATTCACGTATCCTTCACCGGACTGTAAAAATGGGGATCCCAAATACCGGCTAAAATGTTTACGTTAGGCATACAGTGACGTGACCATTTATTATATTTAGTACTGTGAAGGGACAAGATACCCCTATGTTATATTTGGTTATAACTAGAAGATAGTACACTGTGTGTGTAGTAGGGAGAGGCGTTGTAGTTTTACCATTAAACCCAACAAAAATTTCAGAGACCACGTTTGAGATATTCCTAAATCCATTGTATTGAATATCGTGAGAAAACCCCCCCTACAACAGGCATTGCGTCTATTTGAGCCTTAATGCAATTAACTATTCAGTAGAGCTTGATAGTTCCCCAAATGGAGGCCAAATCTGTACATTTAAAAACGAGATTTATTAAAATTCTAACTACCAATTGCCATTAAGTATTTGCACCGTTTTTTCCTGTCGAAAATCAAGTCTTTTGCCACATAAAATCTCTCCGTACGATAGGAATACGATTGTTAACATTTTATGTTAGCAACTGGTCGATTATAAAGTATGCGTTTCGCAAGAGAGAGGCAGTTTAGTTCTTGTGCTCCCACCATAAAACAGGTAACACGGCTCATTGCCTTAAACGTCTATCGAGACTCAGGCTCTTCCCAAACTTCGAATGGAACTCATATATATAAATGGTCGATTCATTGTACCGCTCCAGTAAGTATCTGACTCCCCACTGCTATACTCTCTTCACAAGAGCAGGTCAGACGAAAATGGAGTATTGCAGCCATATCTGGGTTGGAAATGTCCTGTTCACATTTGTTTGTCTTGAAAGAGTTTAAAAGTTTTTACGCGGACTTGTGGGTGGTGAATTATTTTCCCCTTTTTTCACAGACGAAAAGTCGCGAGTCACACGCTCTTCAATCGCGTTTTCTGTGACATGTGTTCTGACGAGCTACATACCTTAATCTTACCAGCCCTGACGTTTACAACTGGGACCTGCCATGCTACGTACATAAGAGTGAATCATCCCCATTCCCTTCGTATTTCATTAGTAAGAAATAATTTCCACTTGGACAGCTTCTTCCTAAGAAAGGCCACTTTAGGGAACAGACGCTCGGCAGGATGTTTTCCTAATCACTACTATCTTGACTTTTTCAAGTTTAGGGTTAACCAGTATCTTTCCTGCCTAACCTCATAAACTTCACTTCTTGCCTTTTCTTATGCTCATACAACACCACAGAGTAACCCTCTACATTGAGTGGCTCTTGGGTCTTGTATTGGCTGAACATTAGTATAAAACATATAAAGAATTTGTGACGGAAAACGTTCGAATTTAAATGATTTCAGTATTTTTTAATGCCATCACTGCTCTTTATAGATTAGTTTCCTTTATTATCAGTAAATTGCCATGACTTATTGGAAAAGATAGTAGAGTGGTTTCCGAGAGCTGAATATAGCCGGCAATATAAACCATAGCAGGGAGACAGAAGAAAAGGATGCATGCATTTCCCAAGGATATTTGTGTGAAAGTAAGCGCCATCGATTAGGTTGAAATTTGAAATCGGCTCACCAATCCCACTCCCCCCCCCCGATAACCGTTACACTACCCATCAATCCAACATTTACTTATACTTAATGAACAGTGTTTGGAATGGCGTATACGTTGCCTATCTGGTCTGGGCTTATTATCAGTTTTGCACGAGCTTGTTCTCACATTATCAGTAATGTTATGATTGGCTAGAAATTTTAAATTCATCAACATAGATTATTAGAAAAATATTTCTACTTGAGATTCGATCACATGGCCACTAATTTCTGTTACTTAATTGCTTCCATTAACGAAATTATATATAAGCTAATAAAAGTTTTGTTATTACAAAATAAAAAACTCCCCAGTCGTGATGCTTTTTAATGTGTTTGAACTTTACTTAGCCGGTTAAATAAACCTAGACAAACCCCTAACAAAAGTCGAGATTAAATTATACTACCAAATCATTTTTATGATAATACACTGTTTCATAGAACACTGGCAGGTATAACCATTTTTTAAGCCTGAATTGAATTGTTTTATGCTTAAGCAATAGATATGTAAACATTTCGAGGAAAATGTATCGTTGACACTAGTTTGTTTTGTATATTTAGACAGGTTTCTGGCGATATTGGCCGCATGCAAATTGTTATCATCAATTCTCAACTACTCTTCTAATTCTTCACACAAATTTCAATCGCCTCGAGTTGAAAGCTGTTTTAATTATTCCTGTAGGCTGTAATTCTTTAAATCTTTGTACAAGGGCCTTTGGGACTATTTCCTGTACTCCAGTGATTATCGGTTGTATTTTTAGTTTTAATGTTCTATTACTTTTGCACTACTCAGGCGGTATCTTGATTTACCCATCTTTTTCTTCGATTTCGGGTAATCGTCTGTGGAAACGGTCACAAATTGATATATTTTCCTTTCATTGTATGACCAATTACATAGGGCTTGGATAAGTGAACCCATCTAAATGTCAAAATTCCCGATGTTTTAAATTTTCCTTTTCTTAAGAACATTCGCTGCTCATGTTCATTTCAATATTTGTATATATTAAACGCAAATCGAATCTAAATCGTTTGCGCAGTTTCAAGTGAATTATTAATCGTGACTATTTTTGCACCCGGTTCACACTCCTCCCCGGTTTTTTGAACAGGAGTAGAGGTTCATCCCTTGTTTCCTGTTTAGGACCGCGTTTCCGGTTCAATCTAAATACCTACTCTCTTTCACTCCAAGTAGATCTTTGCGCCTTAGTGGCATTATCACCTTACTTGGGGTGAATTGATTAAAAATATACAGATGAGATAGTTACTCTTTTCATATATATTCTAAAAAGTCATATATACTTTTTCATTCTGCCTTCAAACTAAATATGCTAGCTCTATCGCTGATATTGAGCGCTTTCCAATAAGTACCGCGCATATATAATGTATAAATAATATATATATATATAAATTGCATATATATATATATTTATATATTTATATATTTATATATATATCTTCGGAAAACTGGCTGGATGTATATGGTCACAACATGGAATTTCGATGTAGATGCAAACATAGTTGAAGTTTTCTAGTACTTGTGCTTTGTCTTTATTGTGATATGCATGTGAGATGTGGACCACTTATTGGAGACAAATGAAAAGGCTGGAGCGATTTCATCAACAGTTCCTCCGTCGTACAATGGATATCTGTTAACCAATATACATAAATTACGCTGATATCTTCAAATGCAGTCAATCTACCAGTACAGACACAATGACTGGGAAACCCTAGCTCTCAATCGTTCATCCTGTGGGAAAGCAGTGCCCGTGGTAAAGGAGACTTTTGAACATGTTGCGCATGAAAAACTCAAGAGAGATGTTCGTAAGGGTTTAGATGTTAATTTTCCTGAAAATGTTGCAACAAGATTAGATTTAACGTATAATGAATGTGGTCGCGTATGCTTAAGTAGGACAGGCCTCAAAACTCATCACAGACGCCACACATAGAGAGAAGTCCTTCACTACATGTTATACGACATTTCTACTTGCAGAAAATGTAAAAAAAGAATGTACTAATGGTGGGAAAAATACATTTGAAAGTTTACTAAAATATTAATGTAACATACACTGCTAAAAGCGTCCAACGTTGCCACATGTGTGAAAGAGAATGTAAGATCCTTGCTTGACTGAAAGGTCACATCCACGTTGCCCATATTTAAGGATGGATCAAGCGATGGCATTATCTGAAATCAAGTTGCAACCATCGTATATATATTAACTTCTAATAGTCAACATCTAAAAAAAAATCTATTCATATGTGAGCATTACATTAATTCTTTTTATGGACAAGTTTTTGTTTATATAGATGAGTCCGATTCTTATTCTTTCCGAAGACGTATTTTTTTAATATAATGAAAAGTTTCTGTATGGGAAAAATAATCAAGATTAGTGTTGAAGTTTTTAACGAAGTAGATACGGTGTTGGCTTTGATATTCATACACGCAAATGATCCGCCATTCTATCATCTAGGAAAATTTGCTCAGCTATGTTACAGTCTCGCAATACAAACTGACAGGATATTACATTCTCTGGTATCTATAATTAATAACAGTGAGCCATAGGCGTCTTTTGAAATGTGGGTATTAGAATAACCTTATCATATGCTTTGCTATTCGGAACAGCATGTTCATCTTAGCTTCTATACTCTAAACGTTTCGGTCGTTGTACTTATCGACCTTCTTCGGGTGCCTGTTGGTAACCTTCTTGGAATTTCTACTCGGATCCATTATGCAATCATTCTGCTTTCCATGCTTACGGGGTATTTTGCATTAGCATCCATCAGTTTGATTCACCTTTGCGTCGCTTGTTACTATGTAACTCTTCAGCAATATCCGAGCCAGAGACTGAACTCACAGCTACTGGGGGATACGATATGTATTGTCGAATGCTTTAATCTATTAATCTGTGTCTCTTGGACAGTCTAGTATTGAAATTCTGGCGGCTTGAACCAAAAGTCTGTTGTCAGGTGGTAGGGACTGTATGAGTGTCTTAACTCCAGTGGGGGAACTGCTTTTTAGTGTTTACTTACACAGACATCTTCATATTTGGTTTACTGCGGAGATTGTCAGTCCGCTTAGTCTTTCAGTTGTCTTCATCTCCAGAGTTGTTTTCTATTATATTGGCTTAAATCCCCAAAAGGTTGATGATCATTCTTTTCCCTTCCATACATGATCCGCCATTATTGCATCATGAAATACCTTTTCTGGTTTTGATGACTTCGCACCACCAGTCAGCTAAATTATGTATTCCATAATAAAAGAAGCGTTTGATCATTGATTCGATCTTTAATTTGAGAAATTTCGCGATATCTTTATTCGTTGGTAACGTTGTTGCGGCAAAAAATATTTTGATGGAGAAAACAAATGATAGTTTGAAGGTGACAGATCCGTGAAACATGCTTCAAATGACAGAACTTCCGATCTCTATTTTGTGCAGCGGTCGATATTTCTGCTTAAAAAAAAGTTTTCTATTCCATTTGCAAAGTCTATCAGACCCCGCCTTCCCTATTAGCTTTACAGTGTGGGTTAAATCGCTGAGCTTTTTTGTTTTGTACCTTTGGCGCATATATGTGAATAATCTTTTACGGCCATATTGAAATGTTGAACCACTAAAGGAATTTCATTTTGTGAGCAAAAGATTAAAGACTTGAAATAGGTATGCGATTCATTTCCTTGAATAGTCTCTACTTCTTATGAGGTCAATGCATTTCAGATATAATTGCCGTAAAAGAAAGAAAAAAGAAAGAATGTAATATTTTTACACTTTACCATTAAAACTTAAAAAATAAACATATGGATACCTTCATAGATAACATGCTATCTCTATAGCAGAAAATAGCGGATCGAATTGGAAAAAAAGTCATGATTTTCTCGATATTTTTGTGTTGCTATTTTTTATATACTCTGCTGTGGAAATCATATGCACAGGCATCAGTGAAAAACTATGGACAATAAAAAACAATTGTATATCGTTTCAAATTCTAAATCCAAAGAAGAATCTGCAATATTATCAGTCTTGACCTGACATCTCGGTTTCAGTCACTTTCCCACCGCCACTGTATGTTTTCTATAAATTCTTTTGTGGTAATTGTTCTGATAGGCTTTTTTCTTTGGTACATCGACTGTAGAATGGCAACTAGATTTCATCATTTTACTGTTGAAATTGCTAAGTGTAAGCATAATTTCTACGCTAATAGTTTCTTCTTCTCTTGCCCTTCTCGCTTGTGGAACTCATTTCCAGTTTCAACTGTGATATTCAAAATTTAAATGCAACATCAAATCTCTTTGAAGGTTGATTTTTTTTAATGGCCTAACGTTTTCTCATTTTCTTTCACACTTTGTAACCCTTTGCGTCTTAGCAACTTTATCGCCTTGCTTGGGATGAAAATATAAAACAAATCCTTCTCTTCAATAAACATTTACTGCGGTTGTCAGCTCTTCTGTTCCATGGTTCGTACAACTATCTTTCAAATATTACGTACAGATTGTTATGGACAGACAAACAAATTTTGTCAGTGGAACTGATTACACAAAATAGGATTCATTAAATTTTAATGAATATCTCTCATTTTCGCATTTGTCTTTGGAACTGATTTTCTCCTTTCCTGTTATTCAAAACAAGCAATAAGTTTATTTCGATTTTAAACACCAGGGTCATTGCTTTTACTTTGAGAGTGACTCTGTTTATATTTGATTAAATGTTAATACAATAAAGTTGTGAACTAAGGCAGCAAACCGACTTGATCTGGGTTCAAGTGATCAGAATCAAGATAATTGCCTTCCTGTCTGGTCTGTTTATTCAAGGAGTTGAATAAGCACATTACAGAGAAGTGACTTAAAATAACCAGAAAGTCTCGCAATGTCGTTCAGTATATTAAAATCAGGTAGCGGGAACAGAAAATGTAAGTACTTTAACATTGGACATCATATTAGAATTATATCATTTCGACGTGGTTTTAAATTTCACTGATAACATCATATTAAATAATCTCAACACGTTCTGATAACTTTACCAAATGAAGTATTTGGTTCTCTTATGTGATCCACATCTGATTATATATCAGATGTGGATCACATAAGAGAAGCAACAGAAACAATATATGCCCGTTCAACTTTAAGACAGCTGTGTTTTTAAACCTACTGAAGGCTTGCCAACAGGTTCGAGACTTGTCAGAGAAATAACGTTCTGATAACTTTACCAAATGAAGTATGGTACCTGATCTAGGGGACACTGTATATCATTATGTGTTTTCATAAAAAACAAAAACAAAAAAAACAAAAAAAAGAAAACAAAAAACAAACACAAAAACAAAAACAACAAAAACGTTGGGTTGTAGATTCAGGTTCCGATCTGAATCAGAAAGCGGTCGTGATGGACTTGGACTGGAAATGTTAGCACGTTATTAAAAATCTTTACACTATCTGCAAGATATTTACTAAACGTAATGTTTTTCTTTGAAGCTAGTTTCTGGATAACAAGAAATTTTATTTGAGATTCCTTCTTTTGATGAATAAGAAAAATGGTGAATTCTTTTCATGCCAAATTATATTAATTTTCCTTAATCATGTTATCTTCATAATCGTATATTTTATTATCATTAAATATGAAAAAATGATCATAGATTTTAAACAGTGGTTCGTTTATATAAAATGTGTGCGTATATAACTAAGCCTCCTTGTACAATTGTATTTCGTGTTATTTTAAAACTTAGAAAGTATACATTAATGAGAAAAATAAAATACGAGCGAGTGATTGCAATATTATTCCTATATTGATTAATGTCAATACAAAGCCCCAGTTCTGACCATATCAGAATTTAAGAAGAAATTAATTTCAAATGCGGTGATATCGTCTTCATTATGTGCCGTGTCCCTTCAGATAGTGGGCTTAATACTTAGATTCTTGTTGTGTTTGGGTTGGTAGTGAAACGGTTTTCGGTGCGGCTAGTGGAGTCGGCGAACCGAGTTTAAATTCTGACTGAGCTTATTACATTTTTCTTTTATCTATGAGTTAAATAGCAGGGTAAGCTGGGTTCTCGAGCCTTAGGTGGTAGCCAGTCTAGGAGAACGATTTCTCTGAATTCATAATTATAGAGAAGGCAATGAAAAAACTTTCCAATATTTCATGGTAATTCACAGATATTAAAATAGAAAGGAATTTGTGGAGAGCCATGATCGCCTACGTCCTGAATAAAAATGGCATTTAAAATAGACTCATTAGAGGGGGTTTTAGGCTTTAATTTATAAAGTTTTTATTTGATTTTAAAAATATATTTTATTTATTTATAAATTTATGCAAGGCCTCTGATTGCTCACCAGTTTTGATTTTGTTTTTGAAAATATAAAAATGAAAATTTCTGAAATAATAAAAAAGAAAAAAAAATAGGATGCAAATTAGCCACGGAATGCAATTTGGGTAGTGAAAAGAATACAATTTCTTTTTTCGAAAATATTTTGTTCACTTCTTAACAAAAAGTGATTTCTTTCATTCTTTTGATGCCAATTTCTTTAATAGAAAAGAAAGAGATACATATTACCAGAATGATTTATTATATCGTCTCTAACTTTTTAATTTGTATGCAAATAAAAATGTAAATGTATTGTCTCTATTAAGAAGCAAAAATTCACACACAGTAGTAATTAAATAGATTAATTTAAACAAATTGTTTGTAGATTTTAAATGATTGTCATATACAGTACTTAGTCTACGAAAAAAACCTCCCGATTAAGAACATTTCTATTTATCTATCACATTACGTTTGAAATCTTCAAAGTATTAACATGTAATGATATTGAGAATACTTAAGGATAATCTGACAGAATATGATGGTCTATCTACAGCAATTCGACTGTCTGCGTTCAGGCTTCCTTAAAAAAAAAATTCCGGCGAGTTCCATACAATAATAGGACTGCGCTACCTGCTTGCTTTTTCTTAAAATACAGCAGCTGCTGCAGCGGTACTCCATATTCATACTCTTTCATCATTTGTTCCATCGCCTCTCTCCCTACTACTTCTACTAACACAGTGCTGTCGCCTCCGTGTGACACTGCTAGCCAAAGACTAGTATTCGAACATTGATCTATGTTTTCACTCTTTCTTCCCGCCAACACTCTTCTGCCTTTTTCTTCTTCTCCTCTCTCTGAAGTTCTACCTTCGCAGAGCGCAGATCAATCAAGTCGAGTGGTGAAAATGATGGAGATAAACCAATCAACTGTGTCCATCGCGTGGTCGACCAATGGGCTTTCGGGAAAGCAGAGGTACTGGGCGGACCCTCTGAATGATTCAATAAACGCTCCACATATAATTCTTTTTTTGTTGTTCTTTTTGCTTAAAGGGGAGAGCATAAATTCAAACGAATTCTGTTTATAGTCACTTGCTAGCAAGGTACTCCTAATTGCGAGACACAAGCGACGGACGACACATATTTCGGAATTCGGCAAGGTAAGCCTGGCTTTTACTATTCACACACACACACGCGCGCCCGCCCGCATATATATATATATATATATATATATATATATATATATATATATATATATATATATACAGTGTAACCCGGATATAAGAGAGTTGTCGGGACCGGAGAAGAAGTCTCTTATATCCGCGTTTCTCTTATATCCGGGTTTCTCTTATATCCGGGTTTGGTTTATTATATATACATTAACACAGGCTCTAATTTGGGACCAGAGAAAATCTCTCTTATATCCGGGTTTATCTTATATCCGGGTCTCTTATATCCGGGTTACACTATATATATATATATATATATATATATATATATATATATATTTGTGTCTTGCTTATTTTATCAGATTTTATAGTTCAGATAAATAAATTTAGTAATTTACTTTAATAAGGAACCCAGTTTCTTTTAGTGCTTTTAAATAAATCTTTATTCATGTTCTACATTGGGCACTGACCAACACATGAGGTGTTGCAAGTTGTGCAAATTTAAAATTTGCAACAATTACTTTATTTGAAGTTGAAGAAATACCTTTATAATGTCTTTAAGTTATCATTAAATGCAATGTAAGAATGAAGTGAATGTGAATTTGAACTATGCACATCCCACATTTTTCATACTATGGGTGCTGAAAAGTTCTAAGCTCGATCCACTTCACCATATCAGTATTTCTATGAGCAATTATCAGAATGCTGAGTTTGAGAACTGGTTCAAGACAAGGACTTTTTGATATCTCCACGGAATTTTGTTTAAGATTACTGTTTATGAAGGAGTGTAACAGCATGACACCATTTAACATGCAATTCTTTACAAAACCTCCCGTTTGTTAATCATTCGATAAACTTCTTCAACGATGCTTGGGTGGCTAACAATCCCTATACACGGCTTCATGGTAAGAGCGTATTGTTATACGTGCTGAGACAGCCTCTGCTGTTGTTTCAGTCAGCTAGTATGTACAATATTCAGCAATACTGAAAACTCCAAAAATGAACCTTATCGAATTATTTTTATAAAGAATGCTTGGCCTTAAAACTGTGCATTTTTGGTTTTATTACTCTCAAGCTTTTTTAAAAATATTTTTTTTAAATCAGATTTTTTACGAGAGTTTTCACTTTACTTATAACTTAAAAACTTATAAATTATACTTCTAACTGGAAATCTTAGAACTCTCTCATATTAATTTAATGTTGATTTATAAAAATGATTTGTCAGTTAATTTCCATTCAATATATAAGATTGAGTTAGTTGTTTGTCTATGAAGCAGATGATTTGAGAAAAATCTTTGAAATTATTTTACCTCATAAAACAATTAACTTTTTCGTATAACTTTGCTTACAATGTTTCGCCGCTTTAACACTTATTGTTTCTTTTATCTATTCACTGTTCTATTGCGACTTTGATAATAATTTGTTTTGCTCGCTGTGCTCGTAATTTATACGCGTTTTTTCTTACATGAACTTATTTCCGTCCTCGATAAAAGAAAAGTTCAACGATCGATATAAAATGAACATGACAAAACAATTTAAAAAAAAAAGTTTAAAGAAAAAGACATGAATACAAATTTACCGATGGGCCGAAATATGTGATTTTAGTAAACTGAATACTTTATGATTTGAAAAATTGTTTTAAAGATATCATACGGCTTCTTAGTTTGAACACGATAATGCATTGTTGGCTATGGGATAGAATTATTTTGCCAGCCATATAAAACTATTAATATTGTTATTAACAGTAATGTTAGCAGTATTAACATTTATTTTAATATTTGCATATTTATAAATCAGGATATGGCACATAGTCACTTCAGTTGAACAGACAGAAAGGAAGGAAGTAGATATATTTAATGAATTGGTTGTTCTGCAAAACAATCAACTAAAACAAAAATCACATGTTGGCATTAAAGTTATTGTCCGGAGTGCGTGATTAAGTTTGGCTTCTACCGAAGACAACCTTTCTGCATTTAAGACTGCAAGAAGAGCCAACATTGAATAAAAAATTTCGGACAAGCAAACCAAAAAATGGCAGATAGCTAGAAAATATGATTTAAAGTGGCAATGAATAATAGGAGTTAATAAGGAGTGGAGTAACGTTTGCAGAAAGGAGTTCAAAAAAGAATTCAGAACCCAATTTACGTGTAGACGAGTATATCCATAAAAGTTTCTTTTTGAAAGAAGCTTTTATGATCAGTTTATTACATTTATATTTATTACATATCAATTTATTACATATGTAATGGTATATGAGCTTGCAACCAGTTTTAATTGTTTATCTGTAATTATAATTTTTACTAAAAATATAAAATTGTCACAAAATAATTTTATTTCCAATATTTTCAGATCGCAATAATTAATAAAGAATTGCTTCTTTTTTTATCTCAATTCATCCAACAGCTATAATAAATATAATTTTCTAAGTTTTTGAAAGCTGGAATATTTTTTTAAAATCACTAGCTAATTAACTAGCAAGAGGTGCTTGCAAATTGATCTAACTACTGTCCTATAAGTCTCCTACCACTCTTTGGCAAAGTCTTCGAGGCTTTAATCAACGCCGAAGTTGTAAAGCACCTTACATCCCATGATCTGCTCTCAGACAAGCAATGATTTCCACTTTGCCCGGTCCACCGTTGACGTAACTGAATTTGTATACCAAGCACTTGACAATAACGGAGAAGCTCGAGCCGTGGCTCTAGACATCTCTAAAGCGTTTGATAGGGTTTCACATGCCGGCCTTATTCGTAAGCTTCAGGAATACGGCATTACAGGACGATTATTTGACTTAATACAATCATTCCTGTCAAACCGTGAAATGAAGGTTGTCCGAAACGGGTTCTTCTCCAGTTCCTTTCACACGAACTCTGGTGTTCCCCAAGGTTCTATCTTGGGTCCTACACTGTATCTGATCTTCATCAACGATCTTCGTGATGTCATCAACTCCCAAGTTGACATCTACACTGACGACACTACTGTTTATTCCTGCCTCAATAGTAAATCTGGCATCGTTGACAAAACTAACCTGAACGTAGGCATCGAGAAAAACCTCCAATCTATGGTTGATTGGGACAGGAAATGGCTTGTTAATGCCTCTAAAACGAAACAGCTCTCATTTACCCACCCTAGAGAACCCTCCCTGCCTCCCACCAGGATGCCTGATGCCCAACTCCACGAGAGCGCCTCTCTGCGCCTATTTGGTCTCACGCTGTCCACTGTCCTGAAGTGGAACAACTACATTGAATCTATAGTTTCATCTACTGCAAGGAAAGTTGGTTCTCTGTGTCGCGCCAGAAGGTTCTTTTCGCCGAAGTCCATCCTTCAAATCTACAGATCAACCATTCATACTTGCAGGGAATACTGCTGCCATATATGATCTGGTGCTCCCGCTGTTCATCTTGAGGTCCTCGACAAAATCCAAAAACCGATATACAACGTGGTTGGTCCTGATCTGGCATCCCGTCTGCAGTCGTTCTCTCACAGACGTGTTGTGGCTTCCCTCTGTCTTTTCTACAAGTACTTTCATGGCAACTGCTCCGACGAGCTACTCCACTGGTTCCCAAACTGCATGAATTTAAGCGTGCTACTAGGCTGGCATCTCGCTCCCACCCTTTCACTGTCGAAACGGCTAAATGTAGCCATTCTTCTACTTCAAAAGCGTCGTATCTCGCACCTCCTATTAGTGGAACTCCCTTACTATCACTTGCTTCCCTGATAGCTATAATCTTCAAATATTCATAATGTCAATCGACATCTTCTAATTCCTTGACCTTGATCTCTGACCTTCTCTTTATCCTTTTCCCAAACACTCCTCTTTACTCTTACTCTCACTCTCTGTAACCACTTGCTTAGGGTGATTTGCTTAAAAAACATTGTGCTAGAGTAGGCGGTTAGAGAGCATTTAAAAACATGGATGCACATCATCGAAGAATCAAATTACCTCAATGTTTCCTATTTAATTGCCATATAATACAATTCTACAGTTCATTAAAAACAAAGAACAATAGCAATGGTAATAATTATAATAACAACTCTTTTCATGCTGCATAATAATAATAATAATAATAATAATAATAATGTGACACAATGAGATTGTTAATTGGCACTTAAAAATTATTAAGAATAATTTTTTCTTTTTTTTTTCTAACAAAATTCGATTAAGAATAGCATTTTGTTGAAAACAAAGCATTTTCCTAGGATTTGGTTATTTTAAAGGTAATAATAATATTTAATATGTTCGAGTCTGTCAAAATTCAAAGCAGTTATTGTTTACTTTTGCTTTTGGAATCGGTCTCCATATTGAAAGGTCTCTGCGAGGTAATGAGTTCAAAAACTGTCAAATTTCATTTTTGCATAAGGTGTATTTGATCTACATGCAGCATCCTGGCTGTCTTTAGATTTAAGGTCAGTAAGAATGTAATAAATAAAAAGTAATGCCGAATTAGGGATTTAGAAGGGTTTTCCCACACTTCTGTAAATTATACCTCTAACTACGGTTGGTTGACCAATGGAAATATGACACGAAATGGTCTGTAATTGGATCACCAATCAGAAGCCTTTTTGGTCCGAAAATATCATCCCTATGGTTAAAGCACTGAGTTCTACAACGAGTATACCGGAGACGAAAAGTCAAAAAGCATATCATCCCCTCTGACATCAGATTCTCTCCATCCAGTAGAAGACATTGTGAAAACCCGGCTCATTGAAGAAAATTTCCAGACTGTGAACCAAATACTCAAATTTTGATAATCACATACTGGTTAGCATAAGACCGTAGTGCCAACAAAACTTCTCATCGTGTCTTTTTTCTCTCCTGCTCCTTGGCGACATTAACATATCTTGAAAAGAACTATCTTCTTTCAATAACCAAATGGCAGAACTTAACATTTTCTATTTAAAGAATATAAAATGTTTCACAATCACGTTAAAATAAATATTTTAGTTATTTGTTAATTGAGAGTTGCTTGGTTCTTTAAGTTGCTGACCCTTCTAGCAACTCATAACGACTATCCTGGCCGTCAGAATAAGTTCCTGGCAAATTGTGTTATCTTCCTTTTGTGCATCTTTCAAATACAACATGGGTGCAGAAGGTGTTGACAGAACGATTAGTCGAAAACGTATGTGGTAGTCACAGAACTAAGACCACACCTAGTGCCATGACTAGCATAGGACCACAATAATAATAAAACTCCGTACTCATCAGTGGTTACGTAGTGCAAGGTTAAAAGCTGAAACCGAAAGTTTTATTCTTGCTGCACATGACCAATTCTTGCTAACTAGAAATTACCAACACACATACTGAAAAATCGTGTTATCCCGAAATGCTGATTCTGTGATAAATATCCAGAAACAATTCATCATCTTTTATCGGGTAGCACGACGTTAGCACCCACTGAATATAAAAATCGGCATGAAAGAGTAGGTCAATATCTGCACAGGAAAATATGCAACTTTTGGGGGAAGGAAACTGCAAGAAATTGTTATGACCATTACTCAAACCCAGGACCTGTAACAATCTTATGGGACTATACAATACACACAGAACAATCAAAGCTAAATCCCCCAGATATCGGGATCAAAACCCACAAAAACAGAATGTGCTTGCTTATTGACATAGCATTTCCAGCAGATTGTAATGTAGCTTTGAAGAGCTTAAAAAAAAACTATCAAAATACATCTTGAAGTGAAATCTAAAAAATGTGGTACATGAGGATAATAATAATAAAATCAATCGCAGTTCTATTTGGAGCCCTCGGATTGATTGGAAAAAAAGTTCCGATAGACTCATTGAAGGGATTCCTGATAGCCCATGGCTTAAAAATACATAACATTTTATTCATAAGTAAAACTCATACTTTATTTTATTTCATTTTATTTTTTTTTTTACAAAAATGATCAGTGGAAAATCTCATGAAGCCATTTCTGACCTTAGATCTCTGGTTAAAACTCGGAAGGAAGTGCGTATAGAACAGGAATCAAAGGAAATAATAATAATAATAATAATAATAATAATAATAATAATAATAATAATAATAATGTCAAAGTTATCGACTGAATATTTTTGTGATATTTTATATGTAATTTTTTTCTTTTTAGAAATTGACTGATTCATTTAGTAAATCGGACTTTTTGAAGTATTGAAAGTTATTACAGACATTTTGTTTAACCAGCAAGAGAGGGTAAAATTCTTTGATCTAAACGAAGAAACAAGATTATATGCCAAGCCCTCGATAGCAGATAAAAACGATGTCATTATATCTCTTTTTTTAGTATACGAAGGGTTTCTGAAAAGTTTTCAGCCTGATCCACTTTCCAAAATTTGCCCAAAATAGTAAACATAAGATTTTTAAAAATCCATTATTGTTTGTGCTGAGAACTTTTCAATGCCTTCATATATTTGATATGAAGGCATTGAAAAGTTCTACTTAGATTCATTCTACTTTAACTCATATATTAAAAATGGTTTGATAAAATAATTTTATTTAGCAAAAGTCAATAATAAATGTGAAATCTCAAGGCTCATTACTCTTGAGAATATAAATAAAATCAGCGGACCATTTAAGCGGTACAATAATTCATTCCAAGCCAGCATTATCATGTTTTAAGAAAATTAAGATCTTTAAGGAAAGCTCATCTCCCAATTAGGTACATGTTGAATAATTTAACTATCAATATATTGTATTAGAATAAAGTTGGTTTTGCTTTTACTGTTCTAAACCATAACTAGCTTCTTTTATGAGCCAAACGGGGTTACAGGATTTCTTTATATCAAAAGAATTCATCTATACTTATCATGTGAGGCCTGTCCAAAAAGTACTTTAAATACGTAAAGAACCAGTTGCGTGGACTTGGCAACCAATTATATGCACCTTACTGTGCATGGGTGAACAAATATTTTTCTCAGAGTTTATTCTGAGACACCATAAAGTGTGGGTGTGTATTGTGTGACTTTTACATTAGCAATAGCCAGACCTGAAGATTAGTGAATATGCATAAAGTTTTGCCTGATATTTGATGTTTAAAAAGGTCTTGGGGAATGTTTCAATGAGAAAAGCATGGAGAAGATTTTGGTACTGCCAGTTTCAACTTGTTCCAGAATCTATTGGAAGAAATCCATGTTTGGGAGGCTTTAGTAAGTAGAGCGTACAATAATATTCCCTGTGTGTGTTGGCAGCACTCAAGGAGGGAATTCACAGTGAACAGGATTTGGTGCTTCCACAGACACTGATTTCTAATTTTTTAGCTAAATATTCACCGAATACAAAAAGCCCCCCTAGTTGGTTGTTGTTGAATGAGGTTGTTGTATGGGCGTAAGAGGAGGAAGTGGGCAGTAAATGCACATATTATGAGGATACGTACGCGATAGATAGACTTGATGGATTTGAAATTGTAATGTTCGGGGAAGCACAGCCTCAGGTGTTTGTTCCGTAAATTAGCGGCTTTTGGAAAGAAACTATCACAATAGAACTTCTCCCTTACAAATGGAATATGAAGAGAATGAGGATAGTTCGCCTCTGTGTATATGAGTATGGCGAGTCTTTGCTGCAAATGTCTGAACTGGTGGAACTAGGTAATGGTGCTCGTCAGAACCCTTTCTATGGAAATAGTGATAGAGTATTGAGACTTGCGTCTGTGAGTGTGTGGGGGTAGAAAACAGTTCATCATCTACAAGGCCACATAAACTCTTTTGGATTGTGTGAAGGCTGGAGAAAGGGGATTGCGCAGTTTCAGTCCAGATGTGGCGGCAATATTCTATTTTTGGTTTGATCTGACTCTTCTTAATATAAATCATGGCAGGAGGAGTCAAGTACTTTCTAGAGCGGTACAAGAGGCCGGCCATTTCTCCAGCGTCTTTAGCGATGGATCGGATATAGGAGTTTCACTTGAAGTCTGGGGTGGACTTAGTCCTAAAATATGCTTAAAGTAAGGAACCTCACTGATTGTGCAACCATTCATCGTGACCGTAGATAACATGCTCACCCTCCCCCGCATGGTCGGTTAAAGCCGAGATCAAACGAAAGTTTGGTTGTCAGGCTCTGGTCATCTAGATTTCTGGAGGTGGACCCATACATAGTGGTATCATCTATTTAAAAAATTACTTATGATCTGAGAATGTTCTTAGGTAGATCGTTAATAGAGGGCAGAAAGATGGTAGAGCTGAGAATCAAAGCTTGCATTGATCTCACAGGCTTCAGAAGACTGGCCATCGACAACACACTTCAAGGACATACCTGATAGATAAGAGTCGATGATTGTAAGGACTCTTCAAGAGATTCCATATATAGAGAGTTTGTGTAGCACCCTGTCAAAAGCCTTTGAGATAAGGGAATCGATCTCGTGATTAATTTATGATCGAGTGCCGCACTGATTCAGTGTTCTGACAGGGTGCCAGCAGTGGACCCAGAAGAGCGTAATCCATACTGCTTGTCGTTCAGGAGGTTGTTTCTGTTGAGGCAGTCAACAATATTCTTGCTGATGACGACCTCAAAGAGTTTGCTGATAACAATAAGGATAGTGACTGATATTAAGATGCGGATGAACTCCCCCTGTGCATTCCTGAAAACAGGAAAGACAGCTAACACCTTCCATGGATGTGGGAAACATTTCTCTTTCAGACAAACTTTCTGTACCATGATAGTTTTTCACAATGTGCTGCACGAGAGAGGTGGGAACTCGGGAAGGAGATGGTCCTTGCCGTTTAACGTGGAGTTATAGGTAAAGTTCATCGTAAGGAATTTACCTTTATCCCACGAGGATGAGATAACCTCGGCGCTATTTATGATAGTTGGCACTGATGCTTTGCCTCCATTGAGAGTTTTGTTAGAGATTTTTTAGAACTAGATCTTTTTGTTTTTAACTTTGGCTTGGACTAACCGCGCATAGCTGTTCTTTGCATTATCCAGAGCTATGGTTCATTGATTGCGGGGAGTTCTGAATGTTTTCATGGTTCTACTACACCAGTCCCTCTGATGGAGATAGTAGTGCAGGTTACTGTGAGTTATGACTGCAGCATGTTCGGTTTCTGCTGATATTTTTTTTTATTCGGGGGCAATATATTTCTGTAGCCCTTGTCACAAGATCAGAATAAATTTCGTGCACAATTCTTGTTCGAAGTTGCTAATAATAATCAATATTTCCTGAAAAAGGTTACAACGGGATATATATCATGGGAAATAAAACCCTAAACCTCCTAATGAAAATCGCCTGAGACCCCATGTCCAAAAAAGGTGCAGTAAAATCGAGGAGATGTCAAGGTCATGCGACAGTTTTTCTTCTTTCTGGATTGTCGCCTCGATTTTACTGATTACTATCTAGTAAATACCAATATGTAACAAAATCGTGAATAAGTCGTTTTCTCATGTTAGTGTAAAATGAAAGACTTCCAAAATTAGAAATAGAATGTCATCGGACTTATTCAACTAGAAGCCCTACCAGGATTAATTATTGTCGGCCACAATCTTAATAACAAGATATGCAGATGGCCTAATACTGATAGCATTCAAAGAAAGGAACTACAAGAAGTCCCAGACAAGATAACGAAGGAATGCGAGAAGAAAGAACTAAGCATCAATTACAAAAAGACAGAATGCCTGCTTGTAAGCAAAATGCTTAAAAAGTGGAGATAACATAATCAAACTAGCAAAACAAATGAAATATCTTGGAAGTGTTTTAACAGAGGACGGAAAGTGAGACACTGAAATCCGAAGGCACATTGGGATAGAGAAAGGTGCCTTCCAAAAGTTAATCAAAGTATTAAGAAACAGGAACATTTCGCTAGAAATAAAGAAAAGAATACTAAACTGTTACATCATATCAGTTCCTCTATATGGTAGTGAATGTTGGAAAATCTCCTCACAGATGAAGAAGAGACTTGAACCAACAGAAATGTGCTTCTATAGAAGGAAGCTGAGAATACCATAGATAGATATGTGAGCAACGACAAGTTTTTATAGAAAACGGAAACAAAAAGGACACTTATACATAACACCAGGAAGAGACGATTTATATTTCTAGGGTACATAATGAGGAAAGAGGGCCTGGCAAATCTGATACTCACAGAACACACTGAAGGCAAGAGAAGAAAACAACGCATAACCTACCTAGCGAACTTGATTAAATGGATGGCGGAACAAGGTTTAGGAGAGATAACAAAAAGACAAAATTTATTAAGTGCTACGAAAGGCAGTAAATTGTTGAGAGCCATGATCGCTAACGCCCTGAAGAGATACGGCATATAGAAGCCAGCCATATTAAAAGTCCAAAATACCCAAAGTTAAAATATTAGTCTTTCACACATATTCGTGTAAAATCTGAAACTCTTAAAGTTTACGTATTAGTTGTTCATTCGTATTTGTATCAAATCCCAAATTTAAAAAAATAATCTTTCACATTTTTGTATAAAATCCAAAAATATAAAATTAAAATATTAGGCTTCCACTGATATTTGCGTAAAACCCAATATTACTGGTATTACTTTAATGATTAAAATGAAGTCCTACTTTTTTTGTGTGTGTGTTAAACTTTGCAGTTTTACGTGACCTCTTTCAATTTCCAGGAAGAACTCTAAATTCTTAACAATTTCTTTGCAATTTAATATAAATCCTTTTTAAAATGTACTTAATTTTAAGTACAACGTTACGTATTAGTGCGGGAAATTTTGCTCTGATTAAAGGTTGCTAATAAAAAACAGTTTCAGCTATTTGACAAATAGAATTGACCACCATCCTTTATGAACATCACATCTCAGCTTTAACATTTACTTTGTTTTTTCATTGTATAATTGTTATTTGATATTGCGACATTAATTTCGTTATGCATAATTCATTAGGACAATAGCCGGTTCGTTTTGCAATATGAAACTGTTTGGACCAAGAAGTCTTATTGTGCCAATAATTTTGCTGTTTTTATTTTATTATTTTGGTTTAAAACTAAACACAACAACATATCCGGTTTCTGATTTACTCATTTCCAATGTTAAATTACGGTCGCCCTTCTTCCGAACTAACTTTTGAAAATCTAGTAATTTTTCCCCTTCATTTTGAGCGACATTTTGTTATGATGGCTGGGAGATAATGACGTTAAATAAGCTTTTTCATTTGTAAAAAAGAAAAAAGAAGAAATCAATTTGAACGCTTTGTTTGACTTTGTTTTCTAGATTTTGTTAAATTCATCATATAATTCATGCAACACTTGTATGTTCTTCCTATCAAAGGAACTTGATTGGAATGTATTCAACAATTAAAATTCAACTATTTGTCATTGCAAATTTGTGTGTTCTATGTTAGTTTAATTAGTTAACGAAACATGTAGCTAAAGGTGTATGCAGTGAATGTAGAAAGTTTTTATAATCATATACAGCGAAAGTAGTTTCTTGAAAGAAAATCTGGAAAGAAACGAGAGTGGATAATTGAGGCGATTAGGCTACTAACCATTTAATTGCATGTAGACTTTGTAGTAAGAACATTATTTAGCGTAACATTTTAATCAGGAAGATAAGAAATGAGTTTCTTTTACAACTTACGTACTTGAAATATCACATAGACACACATACAGACACACACGCACACATATATATACTTTACGCGCATATATATATATATATATATATATATATATATATATATATATATATATATGTGTGTGTGTGTGTGTTTGTGTGTTTGTGTGTGTGTTATTTTAAATTTATTTTGTTTAAACGTTATTTTTTGTGCATACTCATATTTGAGTAGAAGCTCTGTTTTTTAATTAAGAAGTATTTTTTTAATTAAACAGTATTTTTTATCCAAGCACATCTACCAGCCTGAATATTTGAGAAATCTTGCCTGAAAAATATATGCGTGCTATAAGCGTAAATATAGTGGTTATTGACACGAAAGTGGGCTTGGCATGACGAGTTCAAATTCCGATCAAGGGGGTTGCGTTCACCTTCGCACAAATCTCCTTAAGAAATGTATGAGTTTGTTTATTCTCCTTCCATCTATGGGTTAAATAGCATAGCAAACTGGGTCCTCTAGACTTGGTTGCTAACCTGTCAACGTGTGAATAAAAATTAAAACCCGAGGAAAGCTCTTTGGAGATTTCGTGGTCCAATGTTATTAGTTTTTCTGAAAAGTGGAGCTGTTCTACACAAACCGTTACTAATATCGCCATCATGGTTTGGCTTCGCAAAACGAAGATCAAGAGGTAGTCTGTTCACGTCCATTGCAGACACGTTTGTGACTGAAAAGTCCAATGCAGGACAGGCATACACTGTCGCAGCAGTTGCAGTTGAAAGTCTGGCCTGGGCTCGATGGCATAGCGTTGCAGTAATTCCTCCTCTGCCTCTTGTCCCTGAGAGCGGCCCTGCAGGTATTTTCAAAGGAGACAGCATGGTTGCTGGCGAGACGCCAGGCGAGACGCCAGGCGAGACGCCAGGCGAGACGCCAGGCGACACGATTCTCAGCTAGGGTTGACTATTGGAAATGGTTGATGTTACAGACACGAAAGGATTTTTTCAGGCAATTTTTGAATCGCTTCTTTGATGCTCCTCTGCCGTGATAGCCAGTGAAGAGCTTTCCGTACAATAAGATTTTAGGCAGGCAATGATTCTCTATGCTGGAAACATGTCCAGTCCAACGTAGATGAAACTTTAGCAGCATGGCCTCAATGCTGATGATCTTTGCCTTTTCAAGGACTTCAATATTAGTGACGAAGTCACTCCAGTGGATGTTAAGGATTGTGCAGAGGCAACGCTGGTTACTAATATAATCAAATACATATGAACAGCTTGGTGGTTCAGTTCTAAAAAATCTGGACTGTTAGGCCCTTTTACGTCAAAATCAAAGGGAGAACACACACACACACACACACACACGCACACACACACACATATATATATATATATATATATATATATATATGTATATTAAGCATTTCAACCCAGGCAAGGCGGGAGTGCACTAGTACGCAAGGGGCTACAGAGAGTATAAGTAGCTTCTAGTTCCTCCAAATTCGAAGGCCTTATTTCTCTTACATTTTTCTTCAAATATGCCCATACATTTTTAATAGGGTTTAGGTCAGGACTTTGTGCGGGGTACTACAATAACTTAATTTTGCTGTCATTTAAGTATTTTTAACAATTCGTGCCGTTTCTTTCTGGTCATTGTCATGTTGGAACGTCCAGTGACGCGCCTCAAACACAGCTTTCGTGCACTCTGTTTTATATTATTTTTAAGAATATCCAAATACTGTACTCTCACTAGTTCCAGAAGCAGCAAAACATCCTCGGAGCAGAATGCTCCCACCACCATGATTAATTGTAAGGAGGGGATATATTTTTGGTTTGTGAGCTTCATTTGATTTCCGTCATGCATAACGGGAGTTCATGTGACTAAATAAATCTAGTTTGGCTTCATCTGACCATAAAACAGAGTTCCAATATTTACTCCGATATTCTAGATGGCTTCTAGCAAAAGCTAATCTGCATTTTAGGTGTTTTTCCTTGGGCGACAAGCTCGAAGTCCTGCTCGATAAAAGCATCCAATGACTGTTTTCTTCGATAGTCAACCCTGATGTCTTTATATCACTAACAATGTCTTTTGTCGTCAAGTGAGGATTTTTAGAGACATCTCTAATAATTTTCTTTTCCATTTTCTCAGAAATTAGCAGTTTTCTGCCCGTCTTTAATTTATTCAACACCATGAATCTCGTTGTACTACTTGATAATACTACGAATTGTTGACCTAGGAACATTTAAATGCTTGGAAAGTGGTTTATGTCCATCACCTTGTTTGTGCGCATCAATTATCTTCATTCGGAGTTTCTTGTTAAGTTCAGCCCTCTTCGCCATGATTGCAGAATGAATGAATTATCGCAGTACGTGAAACTCACCTATTGTCTTCATTACCTTTTAGAATGTTACAGAATCAGGTCAACACTATTTAATTTTCATAGGGTGTTTGTATTAAATGTCAAATTAAGAAAAAATATTGCCATAGAGCAATATTATTTCATAATTTCCATAAGGGAAATGAACCAATGTGTTAGAAAAATCTATAATTATGAATATAATAGATCGAAACTTCTAAAGATTTCACGAATTATTCAAAACTAAATACGGAATCAACTATATATGGTAAATTCAGTAAGTACTTACAAATATTCGCATTTCCTTATAAGATATGCAAATATTCAGTCGGGGCGAAGAATTCTGTCCACAACTAATATATATATATATATATATATATATATATATATATATATATATATAGTGTGTGTGTGTGTGCGCGCGCGCCCGCGCATTTGTGTGTGTTAAATTATGTAATACTGACAGGGATATAGTATTAAATGATTTCACTAATATAAATATGTTACCACTCTAATCTTGGATATATGCAGGTGCAAATAACTGTAGAGGAAGCCATTCTAGAAATACCAAAGGCAGACAATTATTCTCAGCATTGTTTCAGGGAATCAAAATTTTGTTTGTTTTTCATTTGAAAAAAAGGTCTGAGAATATAGCGTTGTTCTTTCTTTTAACAAAATTCAGATGCTTTTCGCCGCTTGATCCAGTTGATCTTATTGGGATTTGTAGTTTGCTCTGGCAAAATTAGCACAGAGAACACTCTTCCAATTCCTCCAAACTGAATACTTCATTACTATTCAAGAGTTTTTTTACCATTTAACTTAATTTGAAGTCACACATAAAAGAGTCTATTATAATCATGCTGCTGTAAATTTGAGAATTTCAGTTATATTTTATGGATTATAATGTTTCTTATTGTCAAGTAATATCTTCATATGGAATCTATCGATTTAATCTGCTCTATATAACTATAGAACATCATTTAGCAAGAACTCTAGCACAAAACTTTGCAAAACACTTTTAAAATATCCAAACATTCCTAATACCCTCTTTCTAAACAGCACAAATCATTTTCTGCGTTTGATTCGAATTTTTATCTTTCTTAAAATAAAAAGCATAATATTCTGAAAATTTTACTTTTCTTCCAGTTTTAACGATTTTTAAAAATTGCACGCTGACAAATACAAAATGTCAAGATACAATCAAATTGATCTGTTTCTTTAATGAAATTAGTTAAAAACTAGACGCTCCTAATGATACCTAACGACAAAAATAGACCGCTCATTATAGCAAATCCAATAGCATATTTCATTGAAAAATTCGTTTTCGAAAAAAAATCTTTTTTTTCTTTCTATATATTTAATTCTATTTTTTTCTATATAAGACTTCCCAGATTGTCTTTTACAACTGTTCGCTATTCATTTGGTTCCGTATAGAAATGCACTTTAATTTGATTAGTACTGGCGTCGACATTACAGATACTCATATCTACGTTGTTAAATTGTTAGTCGGAGAATGACTATAATAATGATGCTATTTAAATTATTATAGTCATAATTAGTTATAATCTTGTTGGTTATAAATCTATAACAAAATGACGTGAACAAAAACTATGTTCTTTGTACTACTGTAGAAGAAAGACATTGTTCTACAAATAGCAAAGCTGTAAACCAAAGATACAAATAACATATTTATTGTCAACATTTTAATATTGTCATAATCCTTTCTTTCTCGAAAAACTTGTACTGTGCAAAAATCAAACAAAAATCTTTGTAGAGGCCTGTTCTAATGTTACTAAAATATTCTGTGGCCCGCAATCTTTTCGACTCCTTTTCTTATTTAATCCAAAACATCAGCTACAACTGCAAATTTTAACAGATTAAGTAAGCCAAGCCTAATTGATTACTGACATTTGCTAAAAAGTATTTAGTTGAGCTAATGTTATTTTTATACGATCATTTACTTGAATGTAAATGTTAAATAATTGTTCTAGTTTAATAACCCTTCCTTATTCCTGTTTCCCTGACAAATACAATCTCCAACTATTTAAGTGTAACGTCAAACGACATCTCCAGTTGCCTTGATCTATCCACTTCCCTTCTCCACATCCTTTCACCTTTCATTCCTATCTGCTCTCGCTCCAAATCCTCTGTAACCCCCTTGCCTTGATCGATCCACTATCTTTCTCCACATCCTCTCCTTTACCACTCCTATCTGCTTTCCTCCAAACCTTCTTGCGTGCTAGTGGCCTCCAGCCTTGCTGGGCGTGATAAGCTTAAAAAAAAATAAAATAACGAACATAATTGTATTATTAGTAATTCTTTTTCGCTATAATTATCAACAAACCAATTACCATTCCTAATAAATTCATTTGTCCATGTTATCGACAATAAGCAGCTAAAACTCATGACACACACGACAAATATCATGAGTTTGTTTAAATTGAAATAATAGGAAATCTTACACATGTCTTTGTATATGCAGCAGTAGGACCACTTATACTTTCCCACCGTTTTGCTCTATATTGCATTGTGGATAATGTAAAATGCATTTGGGAGTCTATTTTTTTACGTTACTCATTTTATAAAATAAAAATCACAGACATTTTTTATTTTCTACATTAATATTACTGAATAATATATTTACCATTTTCCACTATCTGCCGTTACAGTTTCAGAAAACTTCATACATCGATCTTCGCAGAAGATTTGATCTTTCTGCTTTTGGTGCCTTTCGCACGCTTCCACTAAAGTGAATTTTTGTTTTCATTAACAGAGTGAGAACTGAAGAGAGACAAAGATCGAAAGGTGAGTGACAAGTCCACCACATCTCAGTTTGTAATCCATACATCTTCTGACTATTCGTATGCTTTCTGGAAGGTGTTCATGATAGAAGACGACTTTGCTATCCTACCTGATTCACAGTATTACATTCTTTGGACGAAGACCGGCTTTTAGTACGGTTAGTGGTGGTTCGTTTCGTGTTTCGCACGATCTCTTGCATTTAACGTTGTTGCAAAACATTTACTTTTCATCGCACGTCATAATTTATTAAAAACAAAGATAACGGAACATTTAAATATGGCCCAGCAGGATTTATTCAATGGAAGTCACACATTAAATCAACTAACATAATCAAGATTGTATAAATGGTTCTAAAAACTCGATTTGAATATTTTGAGTAACGTCGTTTATTTTCAAGTAATATCCTAATTCGATCGTTGTCATTTCCAGTTAGTCTGACCCTGCTCAGTAACTAGATGGGCTAATACCAGATGTTGTAAGCTCGGATGTACGGATGGTGTAATGGTTAATGGCTCAGAATTGTTAATCGGAGAACCGAGTTCCAATTTCCGTTGGATTCGTTATATTTACTTAAGCGTAAATCCTCTTGGGAAATGTATGAATCCACCTCTTCTCCTCCCAGCTATGGGTTAATTTCTAAGACTTGTATCACTAAATCATTATTATCTCCAAAAAGCCTCATAATCTAAAAAAATATTTTCTGGTTTAAATAACCTGTCAATGGTTGATAAGGCATGGAAAACGAATCAATAACAAAACAGTCTGCACAACTATGGGACATCGTTTAGTGAGAACACTTCAACGCAATTTTTCGCTCAATACAAGGCTCAATAGATAGAGTAAATGTTGTTGTTGTAACGACGTACAGGGAAGGAGCAAGAGGTGCATATCATGAGGATATGTAGGATAGATAACGGTTAAACCCGGATTTGAACAGTTAAAGATTGTATTAATCACGGAAGCGTCTTCTGGGGATACCGTTACACAATACAACAGTTCTAGGGAAGAATCTGTCTGAGTGAAACTTTTTCATCGCCAGGGGAGTGAGAATGAGTCACTCAGTGTACGTAGCATGGTGGGTCCTAGCTAAGAAGGTCTGGACTGGTGGAACCAAGGAATATAGTTTGCCCGAACATTCGCCATGAAAATAGCTATAAAATAGCTAGCGGCTAGGAACATTTCATCTGTGGGAAATGGGTTGTGGGGGCGCAATCCATAAAGCAGCGCAAAAGCCTTTTTTGTAAAACTGTGTCGAAAGTGAGGATTGGTGAGTTCCAACCCAGATGAGACAGCAATGCTCTATTTTTTATCTGATTTGACTCTTTACAAGAGTCAAATCAGATAAAAAGGCATGGCAGGAAGAATCAGGTACTTTCTGGAGCAGTACGGTAAATCGATTATTAAATTACTTTTGATAGTTTTCCACTCTGTATGCACTTCGTAAGTTGTTTGCTTTGCAAAAATATCTAAATAAGAAGGATTTCGTTTGTAAATAAAGATAACGCGGGTAGAGAAAAAATCGAATAAAAAGTCATCGAATGATGTCAATCTTTGCCTGGTAAGAACTTTTGTTTGATGCGATCATAATAAACATCTCAAATCAATTTTAAAAGATTTAACATCATTTTTGGCTTCAAGAAGTTTTCGAAAAGATTATTTTAAAATAAAAAAAAATAATGAAATTGTGAGCACTTCAGCGTGGTATTATTTTTAGCAAGCTTGTCTCTCTAATTCAGTAGTGAGTTCGATCCTCACTGTGTGCTCTATGCTTCTGGCCGTGTGCCACAAGTAAGTTACGCTTAATAAAATCACCCAAAGAGAGGGAAATTGCTCAGGAGTCATTATTTTATCATATTTGTATTCGGTTTCATAGATACGTGACGCACACACAGAGCTTTATTTAGGGCGGAGGCGATCATGACTCTCCACAGATTCCTTTTTCTTTATTATCTGTGTATTGCCATGCTTTCTTGGAATAAATAGTGGAATAATTTTCCTTTGCCGTTTTTTGAATTCAAAGTTTTCTTTCTCTTGCTACACAAGGCTAAAGATCCGGTTTACCCAAAATGGATTCATGCCTTTCCCAATCCCAGCAGTATTTGTACGAAAGTGAGCACAACAGACTTGTACGTGAATTTCAACTGGGCACGCCGATTCCACTTCACTCATCAATATCCATTACACTACACACAAATCGTCTAAATATTGTAAAAAACATCAGCAGAAAGAAAGGATAGAACTAAATTGATGAAGAAGTAGGAAGAGACAAAAAGAGAGAGGAGAGTAAAATAGAATATCAAATTTTCTCTTATTTAATGTTTTTGAATTTGTGATTTGATTTGAATTGATTTGTTTTCTATGGCTTATCGACCCTTTGCAGGTTATTTAAAGCCAGAAAATAATTTTAGATGGTAAGAACTTTTTTTGAGATAATAATGGATTTTAGTGGTACAAGTCTTACTAATTAACCAATAGCTTGGGGGAAAATAGTTGGATTCATACCTTTCCTTGGGGTACTTGCGCAAAAGCGTATATAACGAATCCAACGGGAATTGGAACTCGGCTCTCCACTTAACAATTCCATTACATCACTCGCACATCCAAGCTTACAACACCTGGTATTCCCAAGCGGTCACCCATCTATGTGCTGACCAGGTTCGGCGTTGCTTAACTTCAGTCATTATACGGGAACTTGATGTGGCCGTAAGATGTTTTTGAATTTAGAAAATACTAACTTTTAGAACAGCCGCATTTTTTTTTAAAATAAAATATCTTACAGTGTTCTACTGAACGAAGAATTAAAATTGATCCATTCAAAATAAATATATAAGACAATTTGGGAACCTTCTCTTTGGACGTTTTGCTGACCAAGCGGCATCATCAGAAAAATGTATTTTATTACAACGAAATCTTTATTAGCGAAACAAAACGTGATTTATCTTAATGTGAACAGTTTAGTAGGAATAGGTGATAAACTGAAATATTTCGGTCTGTATGAAATTTACAGACACAATCAGAATAAAAATAAAACAGCTGAATTTTCCAAATCTTTAGCTTTAAAATACTATGTGAAATACTTGGCTTTTATTCAAGTGCAATGCAAAATATTTTAATTTTTTCATCTTTGTCACTTGAAAGATACTACAAAGTTTCACGGCGTCATATCATCCGCATTCACTTCGTATTCCTTTGGTAAGGAGTAAGTTCCACTCAGACAACTTCTTCCCCAGAATTGTTACTTTGTGGAACTTACTCCCGAGAGGATATTTCCTCGACTGCTACAATCCTAACCCCTACAAATTGAGGATCAGTTGATATCTATCCAATGTATCATCATAATATGCACTTCTTACGTTCCACTACTCCCTTAGGCACTTACAACAATCTCGGTAAAACACTACCTTGAGAGGCTCTTGGGATTAGCATTGGGTGAACTAAAGAAAAAAAAAGAAACTGAGCACACACATATACTATGTTCAATTCCTTTCATGAACTATATTAAGTTAAATATCCAACGTACGTTTGTAATTTTGGTTTAAAAATCAGTTCAAATTAATGGTTTGTATATTTTTTAAATGCAAACGACAGACGTATGCTAAATAATATTAATTTAAAAAAAAATTTTTCACCCCAAACAAGACAATGAAGCAACTAAGACGCAATAGGTTACTCGGTGTGTGAGGAAAAAACACTTTTATGAGAAACCAATAAAAGAACATGGATTAAGAAGACAGAAGATAACAATTGACATTGCATTTAAATTTTTGAAGATCAAAATTGACTGGGAATAAAAAAGCCGGAAGGGAGTTCTACAAGCGAAAAGTGTGAGAGAAGAAACGGTTAGCATAGAACTTACGGTTACATCTAGTTACTGCAACTTTAAAATGATGGGGCCTTGCCACCAATGTAGTACTGCGCTTAAATTCATAAAGGCTAGGAACCATTAAGGAAAGTTCATCAGAACAATTGTCATGAAAGTATTTATTGAAAAGGCACAGAGAGGCTCCGTTACGGCGGTGAGAAAGTGACTGAAGCCGAGATGCCATGTCAGGGCCAAGAACATTACAGATCCTTCTTTAGATTTTATCAAGAATCTCTAAATATAGCAGAAACATCAGATCAGATGCGGCAGCATTATTAAAAGCAAGGATGAATGGTTGACTTATAATTATGTAAGATAGATTCTGTCGAGAAAGATTGTGTAGCACAACATAGTAGTTACTACTTTCTTGTGAATGTTAGAAGAAATTTCATTAAACATTACCACAAATAAACATTTAACAACTTTTGTTTTTCCCCCGAGGAAGGACAAAATCAATTCTCGTAGTCTTCAGTCCTGTCTTCTCATCATTGACCTTTACCAGCGAGTGTTTCTGTGGGAAGCAAATATTTGGATCCTCATTTAAAACGAAAACTTTTTGCTTTCATCGATTGGTTTTAAAATTCAATTATTTCTAGAAATTTTTTTTTTTCGTTTGTCAGTTCATATTTCTTTTATTTTCCCGCTAACAATGTTTTTTTTTAAAAACGTTCTCTTATTATCTGGATATGATGATCAGTAGCGTTGGACACAAGAGAAAAGGATTAAAATTACTAAACTCTTTACCATTCTGGTTCGGTTGCGAAGAGAAAATTGTATTCATAGCCACTAATTAATAACTCATGTGAATTCACTATTGAGCAGGATTATAGTTTTTAGGTTGTGATTCAAGAAGCATTATAATTATTAGCGATGCAGAAAAGAGACTTCATTAAAGTTTTCCTATTATGAAATTAGAATGTTCCTATTTTAATAATGAGACATTTTTTCCTTTGGATCTCGTGTCTATTGATAGAGTATTTGAAGGTCAATTCTCTACGAACACAATTTTGCTATGTGTTCAATACATTTGTAAGCAATATTGTTGCCTTCTTAACAGCCAGTGCACGTTTGTCAATTTATATTATTATTCATTATTTTTTCATTATTGAACGTTATAAAAGTGTGAGACTACCCACCTCTACAACTCGTTGCACAAAGATATAGACCCCACGTCGTAGAATTTCTGTGCGGCGGATCGAGCGAGAGGCAGGCTCACAGGCAAAAGAAAAACACAACTACAAACTTGGGTAGGACGAAAAGAGGAGGGAAGGCGTGTGAACTTTTTGTGGATGATTAACTCTGGGCTGATTCTCGGCTGGCAAAAAAAATATATATATCTTAGCTAACAATGTCCGGCTGCTAATGGGTCGCTCTTCGTTGTTACGTGCTCCGGCCTAAATCAACCTTCCTCGAACCTAAACTAAGTCTAAACTGCCGTGGCCAAAGGCGCTCCCGTATATATGCAGAATCCTCTTTCATCATTTCCGGACAAGGGACACCCACGAATAAACCCATAACTTTTTCATGACCATTTCTCCCTTTGAAGAAAGTGGACATAAAAATATTTTTTAGCCTAGCTGACTCCGATTCAGGGACATTAAATTCAGACCCTTTTAAGTTTTGACCAGTTCACTATCTTCGTATTTTGACAAGTACTTAACACTCACCTACCCTTTTGGCCAATGAATAGAAGAAAATATGTGATAAAAGATGATAAAATAAAAAATCTTATCCTTTTTATTATAATGAATTTAATTAATAAAAATAAAGGTTTAAGTAGCTGCAGAGTTATAAAACAAAACAAAAAGAATTAAAAATAAATGACGAATATTATGTTACGATTTACAAAAGAAACTAAATTTGAAATAATTATAAAATTTTCATAATTTGTTTGTCGAGCCATAAAAAGTTAACAAAGTAAAAACAAATGATACTATTAACAAAATCTAACTTGAAAACGTGTTCTTTCTTCTGTCCTTCATTGTAAAACATGTCATAAGAAAACGAGACAAACTATTTACTGTGATATGCCAATTAACGAGAGTTCAATTATTATATGCAATTAATTATGCTATTAGTGTTCCTTTTGAGTTTTTGCTTTGTTTCTTGGATCGTTTCTAAGAGACTAATTGAGCAATCGATACAGAAACTGGTGCGCCAATTTGTTACTTTGATAGTTACGGCCAAAATAGATTTCAAGATCATCATGAACCTTTTTTTCGTTCACCATTGCGCTCACTTTTAATCTATAAGCCAAACTGACACTGTTCAGAGTTAGGTGTTTGTTTTTGTAAAGAGATTGCAGTTAAAAATATACGTCAGCTTGAATTGTTTCGTTTAGCTCAATGATTTAAGTTTTATTTTGTTTTAATGAAAAACGATCCTGTTCCGGAAAAAAAACAAAACAATACGACATAATTGCATTTGATAAATGTTTCATAGAATACGATGTTCAAGGAATATTTTGTAAGTTTTTATTCGGTTTTTCTAGCGTTCTTACAATTCTTATTCTATGAAGCCTTAGAATGTCCGTAGTGATTATATTCCCGAGCGGTTTCGGCGAATACATTAGCTGTATGCAGAATATGTATCAATAGAATATGTGTATAAATTGTGGGAAATTTGTCCCGGTTTTCCCACATGAAAAGGTTAAGGTTAAAGGTGACAGAATCGATAAAAGCAACAGTGGCTTTAGAGCGGACAATTCACTCTTTTATGTGGAAGAATAAAGACTCAAACTCATACTCGTGGTGTAACGAAGAGGAAAATGTTTATTTACATACACAAAAAAAGGTAAAGGCATAAACACAAAATATGAGAGAAAGAAAGGGAGAAGAAAATTCCTTTAACTTAAAGGATAAAAAGTGTTCTTATAAAGGTTTGCTCAAAATATTTCTCTGAACACCTAAACGTGCTTTAATCAAGTAAATTGTTCTTAAGGGCTTAGCACTCACATAATATTTCTTCAGATCTCTTGTTGAGGGGGTAACAATCGGGAGATCTTTAGTTTGTAGCTGAGTGAGTTTGTGGCCGACGACAGCAATTTCAAGGTCCGAGGAAGCAGATCTCGATTAGTATTTAGTAGAGGGCTGATGTTCTGTCTCTAGAGCCCAGCATGTAGTTTTCTTCCTTGAAACAGGTTCCGAAAATAACTGGTGTTACTGTCGCCGCTGACCTAATATTATCACAAATGATGTTAAATACTCACTGCCAACGAGGCAGCATGTTCTCCGTATTTATCGAGATTAGAAGACTCAGAAATATCGGGATTTTTTCCCTCCAAAATTGCTATACACTTTCCCGGCCCTCGCATTCATCAGAAAATATGTTCTTATTCCTGATAAGGATCAAGGCTTTGGGAGCCGGTTTTGGAAGCAGGGTTTAAAGTCGGGGTAAATATCAGAAAAGAGGCTAGAATGTGCACTTGGAAAACATTGTAGTAATGGTCCGCAAATTAAATTCTAATAAAATAGATAATGAAAGAATATCTTTTATAAATAAGAGCTCATTAAACAGAAACGCATAAGCAGAGCAAATAAGTAATAAGCTTCAGCTAATTAGGAAAATACTAGCATGAAACGAAACGTATAATTCATAAATATGCGGGGAGATTATTCCTATCATTGGCATTGGCAAATTGCGTAAATATAATTGTGATTATGTATGAATATGTATGTACGTGAACGTAAATACCTGTAAGTAAATAAGGTATGTGTATGTTAGCTTTGTATATTATTGTAGATATGATTGTAGTTATGTGCCTATTTATCAATATGTCTACACATCAAGTAAATATCAATTAGAATAAAAATTCAATAATTTGGCACGTTGAACATGCCATAACAGACAAGTAACCAAGTGAATAATGAAAATATATGGTTGAAGTCTGAAAATTAGCATTCCAAATTAGAAGTTGTCACCTGGATGAACAGGTTTTCATTGTTACGCTCGACCGTTACGACAGAGAAAGCTTGAGCAAGAACCTTTACTTTATCCATGGTGATTAGATTTTGACTAAGAGAGAAAATAATGAAGCCGCAGAAAACTCATTAAAACAAATCTAAAGGATAAAATGCATTTGTCTTTGTAATCCATTCAAGGCGCTCGGCTGGGTCTGAGAATTAGGCAGAAGACTAAATTCGTCCCCAATCCATGACAATGCTAGTGAACTGTGTATCGTTTGTCTAAAATCATTACCGACGTTAATAATGTTAATAGTAAATCAGAAAACTTCTTTTTTCGTTTTTTTTTTTCAAAAACTTTTATATCAGTCTTATATTCGGAAAGAAGTCTAGGGATTTATTTCCAGAAAGTAAGTACAAGTGAAAAATTTGTTTAAATAAACAAAACAAAAATGCTCGCAGAAGGATATTAAAAAATAATTTTATGAGAGGATTAGATAAAAAATATGGCATCTTTAAAAGTTAATATCTAATTTGAACTCCGCCTTTTGGCATCTGATTTAGCCCCAGTCCGTTTTTTTTTATTTTGTGACACCATGCTTGAAATCAATTTTATTTTCTAAATTCTATGACAAATACACCATAATATAATTGTAGACAATATTGCCTTTGTTTTCTTTACAACTTTGAATAAAATTAGAATTTGATTTTTAAAAGGACAGAGATTAGTCTAGTTTAGTTTAGTAAGTAGTTGATGTTAAACACAGCGAAAAACGAAGATAGTTTACAACGCAAATAATCTCATGCAAACTTGTGATACCTTAGCTTCTAAATAGAGTTCTGGATGTGTTGGATAGTTGAATGACGGTTACTCTCACTGCTACTATGATGCCACCTCTTGACACTTCCATTTCATTGTATGAATGATCGGATGTTAAGTGATGTTAAGTGTGCTCAATTTTATGAGTCAAGTCAAAATCGTTCTAAGTGACTCATGATGGAAGACTGCTACTAAGTATAAATAAAATTTGTCTTCTACACAGTAAAAGTTAAGTCAAGGTGAGTGTACGAAAATAAAAAGCTTATACAGACTAAGCTTGTTAAAAATATTAGAATAGTCAGCCAGTAAAATATCTTAGATAAGTTAAAACGGTTTATGAGAAATAAACCGGTTTGAAAATGATGTCACGTCGAGATAAATAAAATGATATTCAGAGAAATGTTTTTTTTCAAAATATATATCTGCAGAAAAGAAAAAAAAAATGAAAACAAAACAAGAAAATAATTAAATAAAAAGTAGTACTAAGAAGAAAAAGAACTTAAAAAAAGAAACGAAATTACATTTTAAACAATTTATTTTAATCAACAGACATGACCGAAAGGGTAAAATAATACTTACATTTAAATATTAGAGAAAAAAAAAGCTTAATAATTCTCAAGGCAAAATTTCTCAAAAAGTATTAAAAAAGATTAAAAGACAAATTCAAGTTTTCTCAACAAAGCATTTTAGTGTATCAGAATTATTTCATTGATTATGCCTTCTGGCATTAACGATAAAAGCATCGGTTTCTTCTTAAATAATAACGATAAAAATTATTATCATGGTTTTTACAATATCGATTGACAAACTTTTGAAAAGATTCACAAACATTTTTATGCTCTCAGTTATAAAATAATCATAAAATAACATTAAAGTGAAAAGAAAAGAAAAACTTTATTTAACGGAGTTCCTTTCCATACACTTCTGTAAAATGTTGATTTCTCACAAATCCGGGCGAAATAGTGTGATAAACCTTATATTAGGATTCTACAAGTGTACGTACATGCGCAATTCTTTCTGTGGCTTATGTGTTAAATTAAGAAAAGAATATGTGATTTTTTTAAATTAGCGTTAATTGTAAATATATATTGTAGAAATATTGAATATTCTGTCACATGAAATCATATATGTCTTATAAGATATATTGTACAAAATAAGCAATAAAATTGATTATGAAAATAGATTTTATACTATTTACATTGTTCGGACTGTTGTGCTAATTTTTGTTGGCATATTCACGACGTTTCGGCCGTTGCACGTTCCGACCTTCTTCAGTGACTGGAATTTCGAACCGAACCCTTCATTTCGTCCACCGGGGTAATATTGTACTAGTTCCACGTGCCTCTTCTGGATATCTCAGTTTCAGTTTCACTTATTCTCCTTAGTAACTCAACTCTCCAATTTTTTGTTCACCTCTGCTGTGGCCAGGTATTGAACTCACAACTCTTTGGATCAAGTTACTGGATTACTTCAACCAACACTTTTATCCACTGGGAATGACACGTGGAACTAGAACAATCAATTTGCTTCGAAAATTGATCAATAGTTAAAATAAAGCTAGTATTAAAAAGAAATAATTTCTGTGTTTTTGAATAGGTCCTGATACTATTAATTTAATATTTTTCTTGTTAAATTTCCTCCAATTTCACAAGCAAATAATGTCTATTAAAAAGAATATTTATTCATTAAAATTCTGTTACCTTTTCAAACAGAAATATATTTCTAATAGTCAGCGCCAGATTTAGGTATAAGCTAAACAAGATACAGCTCAGTGCTTCGCAATCCGAGGAGGGATCTAACAATTTTCTTATATGAAACTTTTTGACCCTCTTCTTTTATATAACTCAAGGCCTCCAGCACTAGAACGAATTTAAAATTAATATCCATCTTGGTTGCAGGGCACACCTTCCCTTCCCCTTTGCTGAAAAGATTCCAGCATTCACAGGCATGTCCTTGGTGTTTACATCCTGGATAATCTTCCGATGGTCAGGGAATTGTCTATCGAGGCTGCTGATTAATCTTTCATGTGCTTCCGTCTTTCGCTACTAAACTCTGTCAGCTATCTCTTTTTCCTTTATCGCCCCACTCCTCCCAAGACTACAGTATATTAGATGCAACAGTTGACAGTATAGAAAAGGCACTTTCTCTTCATCCATCGGCGAACATCTTTGTTTTCGGTGTCTTTAATGCTCACCATGACACGTGGCTGAAACATTCTAAAAGTATTGATGTTGTCGGTATACAGACATTAACTTTTTCCATTGCCCAATCCCACACTCAAATCGTGGACTTTCCTACTTTCATTCTTGCATATCTATAATCCTAGCATTCGTCCATGCTTAGAATATTGCTGCCATATTTGGTCCGATGCCCCTGCTGTTTTCCTGGAGTTCCTTGATAAGATACAAAGAAGAATCAGTAATATTATTGGTCCTGATCTGCTGGCCGGCTTCAATCACTTGCCCATCGCTGTAAGATTGCCTCTTTGTATCTTTTTTATAAATACTTTCATGGTAATTGTTCAGATGAGCTCTTCGCTATGATACCTAGACAGTATGAATTTAAGCGCAATACTAGACTGACGGCGTGATTTCAACAATTTACAGTTGAGCTAGCTACATGTATCCGTAACTTTTATGCTAATAGTTTCTTATCTCGCACTTATCGCTTGTGGAACTCCCTCCTGGCTCCATGCTTTCCAACTAACTTTAATCTGCAAAGATTTATATGCAATGTCAATCGCTATCTATTGTCCTCTTCTTTCATTACTAATACTCCTGTTCCTAATCTCTCCACACTCTTGTAACCCCTTGCGCGCTGTCTTGCTTGGGGTGATACCGATTAAAAAAAACTCTTTTTTTCTAAATATTGTGTTCCTCCTTTTATTCTATGAAGCAGATTTTACACCTCTTCTATGAAGCAGATTTTACACCTCTTCTATGAAGCAGGATTTGCACCTCTGCTCAGACATTCTGTATCTGCTATGAAGCGGGTTTTAAACCGCTTCCAAGAAGCAGATTTTACACCTCTTCTGTGAAGCAGGCTGCATCACTTCTATGAAGAAGGCTTTACTCCATTGTTATGAAGCTGGCGTTACATCTCTGCTTTGAAGCAGACAGTACAAGTCTTGCACATCTATGAAGCAAACTTTCTGTCTTTGCTATGAAGCAGACTTTGCATCATTTCTATGAAGCGGGTTTTACACCTCTTCTGTGAAGCAGGTTTTACAAATCTTCTGGGAAGTAGGGTTTACACCTCTGCTATAAAGCAGGCTTTGTAAAGTATGCAATTTAGCTATAATTCCACTGACAGAACCTCCTTTCACGTGTTAAAATTATTAAATTCCTCTAAAGTGAAAGAATCACTTTTGTGTTTGTAGTCGAATTAAGTCCACTCACACTTAATGCTGTGGATTCCGGGATGAAATCCGGTATCAAATAATAACCAACGCCAAGAATGAATATAGGAAAATAAATGTATTAAAGTAATAATACACACTGGTAATACAGGTTAGTAGTTCCATCAATGCGGCGTTAGTAGACAAATATATATATATATATATATATATATATATATATATATATATATAGTCTTTGATATCGACGTATCGCTGTATGACTTCTTACTGAGTCTACGTGCCCGTACTGTGTCTCTTGCCGCTACGTTATTCTACTCTTCTACTGACTGTTCGAGTATTCACTGGCAGTATTATATGTATACCCTGGGTGAGTCCATTTGTGTCAAAAAGGGAAGACCCCTCAACACCTCCTCCTTAGATCCCTTTTGGGGGGAGTTAGTATTTTTTCCTTTTATGGTTGATAATTAGAAGTTCTGTAAATTTTATTTTCCTGTTTTAACCTTCTAATTTCTGTGTCTTCCTGAGGTCTTTGAATCTCATTTTGTATTTGGTCAATATGTCTTCTGTGTGTAAATGTTTTGCCTTGTATTGTGTACATCACATTTCCTAATCTTAATTAATGTACCTGGTTTGAATGATCTCTTGAGTACTATAGGTGTATGCCGGTTTTTGTTCTTGTTCGGCAATAACTTATCAAACACAGACCGTATTCTGCAGGCAAACGGCACGTTTCGCTTCTTTTTAGATACTGGTTGGACATTTTCTTTTAATTCAATTCTAGCGGCAAACTTGTTACCTCGTCTCAAACCGCTCGAGAATACTTCGGGACATTGATTATGTAATTCCTCCTTTAACTTTGTCGCTTCTGATGGTTCGCACTTTATCTTCTTACAAAAAGCGCTGATAGGTAAATCCCATATGTCGAACTTTTGCATCCAGTCTGTGCCCACCAGCTTTTTTGTATCTTTCATTACGAATATCTTGAGTTGTTTTTGTTTTTCCGTGGAATTTTACCTTTAGGATCACTTCTCCTTCGAATTTTATACGCTTCCCTGTAACTGACTTAGCAATTTTCTGTGTATGTATCATGGTCGGTCTATTAAGCTTTCTCCATGTCTGTAAGTTAATTATCGTTAGATCCGAACCTGTGTCTAGTTGTAATTTTATCTTTTTATTTAAAATTTCAAGTTCCACGTATTTTCTTATGTTAATATTGTCTTCGTCGTGAATTTTAGTAGCTCTTATCTTACTAGTAAATTTTGTGTTCCTACATTGGGATGCTTTGTGACCCATTTTTCCACACGCTAGACATTTTTTATATTTAAAGCGACAATCCTTATTCCAGTGTAATCCTCCACATCGATAACATGCAGATGGGGAGGGGGCTTATATTTGCTTAGATGTTTGTCATTATTTGCCTTATATGTTGTACTTTTTCCATTATTATAGAATTTTTGTTTTCTTTCTGGGGAGGGTGAAAAACGTAAATTTTTGTTTAACTTACTTATATGTGCTACTCCTGACTCCTCGATATCCTGCGAGTCATTCTTTATACTCAGGCATTTTTGGCAGTTTTCTGATAATTTTTGTAGTGTTAATCCAGGCTCATTTTGAAGTTTTGAACGCATTCCTTAGCACATTTCACTATCCTTAGCTGAGACTAACCCTTGTACAAAAATAAGACACTTGAAATTGTCCGAGGTTAATTCTGCCAACTTGAAGTCGTCGCAATGTTTGTTCACGATTGCGGCGAACGTGGAGTAGTACTCCTTTTCGTCCTTAGGTTAAGACATTTCCACCTTTTGTGAAATAGTGACGTCTTTGGACTGAAAATCTCTGTAAGGCATGTAACTGCTTCGTCAAACTTTAACTCATTTGTCTTTTTTGGCAAGATGTAATCCACAAATTTTGTGTATTCCTCTGTTTCTAATTTTCTGAGTAATAGACGTATCTTCTTTGCTTCCGTCCAGCTTTGACAATCGATGTTGAAGATGTCTTCATGACGTCTGAAATAGTCCCCGAAATTTTTATCCTCTTCAAGAGAGTAATTGAATGTTTCTATCGTATTCCACACTGCGCCTTGGGGAAAAGTCGCCTCTTTTTCGATATTCTGGTGTGTGTTACCCGCTACCTTTAATATTAGTTCCTGGAGTTGCATTTGTCTTTCTTCCTTTTGCCTTTGTATTTCTTGATTTTCCTTCTGCGTTTGTAGAAATTGTTTTTGCCATTCATCATTTTTCTTCTGCGTTTGTAGTAATTGTTCTTGCCACTTCTCTTCCATTCTTTCTTGGAGTTGTAATTGCTGTTCATTTTGGTATTTTACAAGTTCTACTAAAATACTTTTAAATTCCTCCATGATAAGAGTCTTACGAAAAACTTTCTTTTTCGTATTTTAATCCTCGTAAATCTTTTGTCACCAAGTTGTTGTGGGCACTGGCAAACGGAAAATTTTTTTTATATAGGTCCAATGTCCTCGTCACCCAGTTGTTGTGGTCGACGAGAGAGAAAATTTTTCTTTCCTTTCGTTTAAGTTTGAATTCCTCGTCGCCAAGTTGTTGTGGTCGACGAGGGAGAATTTTGTTTCGTTTTCCTTCCGTGTGAGTTCGAATTCCTCGTCGCCAAGTTGTTGTGGATTCCGGGATGAAATCCGGTATCAAATAATAACAAACGCCAAGAATGAATATAGGAAAATAAATGTATTAACGTAATAATACAAACTGGTAATACAGGTTAGTAGTTCCAGGAATGCGGGGTTAGTAGACAAATATATATGTATATAGTCTTTGATATCAACGTATCGCTGTATGACTTCTTACTGAGTCTACGTGCTCGTTACTGTGTCTCTTGCCGCTACGTTATTCTACTCTTCTACTGACTGTTCGAGTATTCACTGGCAGTAGTATATGTATACCCAGGGTGAGTCCATTTGTGTCAAAAAGGGAAGACCCCTCAATACTTAAATGGCTACAAAAAGATTTTGCGAACTTTATTTTGGGTGTCTTGAATGGCAACATTTTCATTTCTGTTTTGATTTTAAAGAGTGTATTATGTAATCTTTCTTTGAAATCCTAAGGAGAAAAATATAGAGTTAATGAATATCATGCTAATTACAGATGAAGTGAAATTATTTAAATATAATTGCGATAATGATAGTTACCTATATTAAACAGAGAATACAGATGATGTGAATGCTAAAACAAATACATGGAAAATTCGTTTCGACGACACAGAATCAAATGAATTTAACAAATTCAGAGTGACCGTTATGCGGGTTTTTATACCGTTTGAATGTATGTGACCAATAATTTGTTCTCTATAGAAAATAAGGGTAAAAAGGGCATTGACGCGATACGACGAGAGAAAACAGGACAACACCAAACTTGAGTGGGAAAAAGAAAGGTTTTATATCAGAAAGAGGAAGAAAAAAAAGGGAAGACAGAAAAATTGGGTTTAAAAATCGTTGCAAAAAAAAAACAATAGTTTTTGCGAGGACCGAACTTGTAATAATATTTCCAAATTACGCCTGTAAAAATAGACTAATGGTCGTCCATTTCGTTGTAAGCCTGCGGAATTATCATTCAAATTCGAATTATTTCGGAACCATAAACAAAATCTATATTTAGTTCCACCTGTTCCAACCTTCAGGGTTAAGACCCACCATGCCATGCACATTGTACTGAACCACTGTCATTCTCTTCGTATTCCACTGGTGACATGTAAGTTCCACTCGAGCAGCTTCTTTTCACGAACTACTGCTTTGTGGAATTGATTTCCAAGAGGATGCTTCGCTCATTACTACAATCTTAAGCTGTTCAAGTCTCGGGTCAACCGTTATCTTCCCGGCCTATCAGCATAAACTCTGCCTCTTACTTTGTAACTCACGACCTCAAGTGGTTCTTGGGCCTTGAACAGGCTGAACATCCTTGTAAGAAAAATCCGATCAATTAAACTTTAAATTAGTTCATTTTCGTCAAATAACGTTTCAGTATATTTTATTTTTGAAAGACTCTTTTTAATAAAGAGAATTATGTTGTGTTGACAGATTTGTCAATCTGAAAGATTTCATCAATTTTACTGATAATAAGAAAAAACATTAAAAACAATTTAAGTTCGCTTTGAAATATAGCAAAGTATTTTTCTTATTGGAAATATTAAATTTAATCTATTGGCTTGGAATTAAATATAAATTAAAAGCTTCAAGAAAGATTTTTCATTTTTAAAAGGCATTTAAAACATTAGGTAACCCTATTTTTGGGAGGAAGTGTCTATACATATATAAATATTATATATATATATATTATATATATATGTGTGTGTGTGTGTGTGTGTGTTTTTCCATGTCCACAATATGTAAATGATATTCAGATAGAGTGCATCTGTAGAGGAACAAAATGAATAAAAAGAGACAAGAGGAGAAATTATTTTTAACCGACGCGTTTCGTCCTCTAAGGAACTTTATCAAAGCAATGATTGGCTTGAAATCCGAGTGGACAAGTCAATATGACATGTCTAACCAGAGGCATAGGTTATAACGACATATTCATGATTAAAAGAACTATATTTAGGGTTAGATTTTGCAGAATATCACAGAAATGCAAAAATAGTCGCATCAAAGATTCATGACTCGTTTGAAATCTCGTGGAATGGAATGTCAATCACTTTTTACTTATATGCCCAAGGCGACAAGTTCGTTAATGGTTCTAGCATAGGGAAATGTCCCCCAAATCCACTCGAGTATAAATTAATGCGGGAATCGTTCTTCAGTTATTATGCTGCCTGGATATTCTATTTCGGTAGGCGGCTATCTGTCTTGCTCCGGACGAGTCTGGACATCTGAGGTCTTTCGGAAAAAGACTTTGAGAAAGTAAATCACTGGCTCAAGTATTCAAAACTAATTTATTCACCTGAATCTACTGAGACAGTTTTTCATTTCGTGGAAGACATTTTCTGTGGGTGGGTCATGCACCAAGATACAGCATCGCAGTTGAATTTAAGACTATATGTTAAATAAAATGCTATTTCCGTGTTTCATTGATAACACTCTTTCCAAAACATTCATAAATGATAAGTCTTTCAAAACGTAGCATATAATACTTCTACATTAGTCAATTAAATAATAAAAAAATAAACACCAGGGAATTATCTTCATCTAAGCAGGTCTGTAACATTGTGTAATGTCTAAATATAACGACTCGTCTTAAATCTAAATTTAATCTTTTTAGTATCATAGATTCTTAAGAAGTTTAACTTTGGATATTTCTTTACACTTAAGTGGTCGATTGAAGGTAGAAAGCCTGTAGGTTTAAAATTCTATTTATCATGTTTAGTAGCACAAAATAACTTAAGAAAAGAGAAATATGTGATTCGATTTAAAGCAATAATATTTTTATTAAAGATCAGTCAAAACTTATAAAGCAATCACTTTGAGTTCTTGAGTTGTAAATATAATCAATTGGTTAATTGTAAAAGATATTGTATTTAACGAAGAATTCAAATAAGATATTGCACTTTTCTATTTGTTCTTTTGTCTATTTTATTCTATTTTATCTGTCAAGTGAATCGGAAAAGGTAACACCTTCCAAGTAAAGCTAATCAAAATTCTGAGAGCCGTTTGAAATTAGCAAGTCGAACAAATTTGCCACTTGTGAACCTCGAGGAATTTTAGTTAAAAAATATTTATTATGGAAATGAATAACTAACCAGACAAAGCGATTATATTCACACTTAGAATAATTGTTCACTATGAAAGCAGTTAAATGAGATGTGAGAAATGTGAGTTTCTATCCCTGATGCTAGATTGGTGAGGCTAGTTATCATATGCTTTTCAAGGGAAAGGTATAGTAATTACAAAATTCAGAACAACTAAAGCTAATATTGCCTCACTGAGCTTCTAAGAAAGTAACGATTTTGATATCTTTTCCATTACTCACTTTTCATTCCTGCATAAATTGCTGTTACTGGCAAATCGCAACATTTATTAGGCGCGTATAAAAGTAAAAAAAGGTTTTTTCTTTTAACAATGCTAGAAACTTTTGCTAATAAATACCAGAAATGAACACCTTAATTAATTCTGCTTTCTTCTTTCTACTCAGTTGCTATTTCAAGAAGAAGAGCATGGACGACTGTGTTGGCATCTTTTTTTTTAAATCATTTCAGCCCAGACAAGGCGATAAGGCCACAAGGACGCAGGGGGTTACAGGGAGTGAAAGAGAATGAGAAGACTTTTGTGAGTAGAAGTGAGTTAAAAGGACAATAAAAGAACAGGTTTCAGAAAGACAGAAGATGGCGATTGACGTTGCATTTAATTTTTTTAAGATTGTAGATGTCAGGGAAGCAAGAAATCGGATGGGTTTGGATAGATTTTTCAATTTAAAACTCTCTGTTCTTGTACTTCGTAGAGATTAGCAGACATTCATATACACTAAACGAAGCGTAACATATACAGTTATTATAAAATTAATTTCTAAAATATTATCAGTGATTTATTAATTTGGATGAACTGTGACATTTTTCCAATATTCCTCAGTAATTCGCCTAAAAGGATGATCCTTGAATATTCTTGAATATTTCTAAATGTGAAAATTTTAATTTATTGCATAAAATTTAAAGATTTAAAATTATTTTTATCATTCGTTTTTATTATTGACATTTTTATGATATAAGAATTTCAATTCAGGATTCTTTTTCAGCAACTCGCCAAATTATAGCTTGAAGCATTACCAAGAATGTAATATATTCTATGACATTAGAATGTTTTTCTTGGCATCAGCAAAATATTAATCTAACCTTTATAATGCAACTTATTATGGCTTTAACAAATAAAAAATATCGATTTTCTGTCAGATTCAGAATTTTTTGAATTTTGTCCTTTGCAATTTTCCGTTACCTCCAATTAAAACACAGAAAAATATTGGTGCTGTTTTCTTTTTTAAACTTTCATGTGTGCAATACAAAGATATACTTATTTATGTGAACCGTCTTTGAGTAACAACAGTGATTGTTAAAAATTGTCAAGATGTTCATCAAGTCTTTCTAATTTGATTCTAACATTGGCCAGTCTGGCTGATATTCGATTCGGATACCAGTCCGTTTAGCAACCTACATGCATATATAATCAAACAGCAAACGCATAGAACTGCAGATTAAAAAATCAAAGATGTCTACTTGTCATGTCGGGCATAGCTTTCTAGACATGCGTACCTTTTTAAATAAAGGCAATATATATGTTTTTTTTTCAGTTTTTAACATTTTTTATCGGTCATATACTTTATACTTTTTTGATAAGAATATCTTTAAAAATTTGTTATGGCAGAGAAAAGAACTGAGGTGCATTTTTTAAATAGTTAAAATGTTTTCAATAAATTTTAAAGGCACTATGTATGATGAAATGTAGTTTAAAGTTCAAGTACATAGTATCCTGTGTGTATATGAATATAAGCAGTGTGAACAAAGTTCAACACCGAATAGCGACTGTTTCATGTTTGAACGCTATCTTCAAGCCATTCCACATATAAGTTTCATCTTTACAATAATAAATTTGAGCAAAAATTTCACCAAGTACATTTATAGAGTATTCTAAAAGATATATTTAATAAAGATGGAAGAAAAGATATTCAGAATTCGGCACAATGCAGAATATAACAGATCCTGATATATTGTAGTATAACCTTTGCTCGCAACCACAGCCTTCAATCGATTCCTATAAGTAGCCGATACCTTAGAACTATCTTCTGTTGGTATTTTGGACTACTCTTCATGCTAGAACTTTTTCAATTGTTTCTAATAACAAGGCTGAAAAGCCCGGACACAAATTTTCAATTGGGTTCTTCAACTCAGAAGGCAGAATTCTTTACTTCCATAGATAAATTTTTTTATTGTCAGCTCAATCTTTGATAGCACTAGCGGTATGCTTAGGATTAGCTGCGCTTCATTTTTAAAGCCTTGGTTGATATATGGAAGATCCTATTCGATATCTCTTGGGACATAGCACTATTCATTATTCCTTCGATAATATGATGTCATTCATATGATAATAACAACTCCGTACCATTATATTGCCACTTCCATGCTTTACAGTTGCAACAGTGTCCTTTGGATTGAATTCTTTGTTCTTCCTCCAAACTTGATGGTGTGCATGGAGGCCAAATATCTCCATCTTAACCGCATCTGATCAAACATTATTATTCTTGTGTAGGTTTGTCTTACATATACGCTTCTTAGCACACTTCAGATGTACCCCCATCTGTTCTCTACAAGATTGAAAACAATGCTGATGGCTTGAGGTATAACTTTTGTCCTTGATACTCGGGTGTATTATATTAGGATTCTTGACTGCTGCTTTACCATTCTGCATGCAGTATGGCTGGTTTATCTTTTGTGCAGTACCAAATCGTACCGATGCCAAATGCTCTTTCCACTTGCGAACTATCAAATCAACAGGGTGACGATGAAATTGAAGCTCTTTATTGATGGCTCTGCAAACTTATGATAACGATTAACTTTGAATATTCCTTAATTTTCGACATTATGATAGCTATTGCGTCAGTGGTTACCCATCAAGCGACACACTGTATGTTAATTCCAAGAATGTTAACTACTATTTAGAACTATTATCCTCATCTTCATTGCCGTATTCACAACGTTTCGGCCGTTGTACGCTCCGGCTTTCTTCAGGTGATTGTAATTTCGAACCGAACCCTTTATTTTGTCCACCGTTCTAGTTCCATGTGCCATGCCTCTTCCGACTGTCTCAGTTATTTCCCTTTAACTCAATTCTCCAAGTTTTTTTGTTCTTTGGGTCTAGTCACTGAATAACCAACGCCTTTATCCACTGGGTCATCCGGAAGAGTCATGGCACGTGGAACTAGAACAATCTACCCCGGTGGACGAAATAAAGGGTTCGGTTCGAAATTCCAATCACCTGAAGAAAGCCGGAGCGTACAACGGCTGAAACGTTGTGAATATAGCAATGAAGATGAGGATAGTAGTTATTTGACCCAGAGCAGCACTACCTCCTCAAGGCACTTGATGTAAGCCTCCGTGTTGAGTCTGAGGCCCTCACCAACAAATTCGGGAGTTCTTTTCTTATTAGAGTGAATTTTCCGTGCTGCCATACCTTCTTAATCAGTATTAGCCTCATCTCTTTCCGAATCCTCTGAACTATCCTCAGATTAACATCCAAACACTCAGAAATCTTCGTATTGGAGATTCCGTGCGAATGCCAAGCAGTACAGCATGTCGTTTCCAAATTCCTGACTGAATTGCGTGATGGTGCTTTTCTTTTCTCATAGATGGCGCCCAAATGATCCTACTATATTGTGCAATCGACAAAATCAAAATCAAACAACGTGGATGCACAAAATTACCAGCCACACCCTATATATATATATATATATATATATAAAAGTGGACATGGAAGTCAGCACTTAGAGGCGACAGTCTGTTTCATGCTAGTGCAATCGTCATTATATTTACACACGCTCTATCTCTGATATTGAGCACTTTACCCCATAAATATAGCACACTTTAAGACTATATTTCTGCATATATGTATATATATGTATGTATACTATCATATGTTCGAATAGTTTCACATGGGTACTATTTTGTTTTTTTTTGTTTATAAAAAGATATTTAAAATACTGGATTCTATGCTGAGTGATATTAGGAGTGGGTGGTGTAAATTTGTTGTACCATCCAACTTCCTAAAACCCGACCAAATGACAGAAAATTTTCTGTGAAGGTAATTTTCGTCGAGTCAAACCGAAACTTCTTAAGCACCCTCTAGTAAGCATATATACGTGCAGAGACGCGCACGCGCGCACACACACTCGCCCATTTCCATACTGTTTCTTTTTTTAGTTTAATAATTTCTTTATTGCACTGGTGCTGTTTATATTTAATTGCATAATATATTAAATTATTTTCTATTAGAATCATTCGTTATGTGTTTCCTTTTCGTTCTGTTTCCTTTTCGTTCTGTTTCCTTTTCGTTCTGTTTCCTTTTTGTTCCTCCGTAAACAGTCTTCCTGTATATTTATAAACCTTTTTTGTCAAGCAAACACGACACCCAGACATTTTATGTAGCTTCTTACAAAATCTACAGTCTTCTATCTTGTTCCTATATTCCACGATATTTTTATTTTTAGTCTCGCATGCATACCGAACTTATGTTTCCTTGTTGAATTAGGCTTTTATATGCAACGCGAATATGACGAAGTTTTAATAAGAAGAAGAAAAAGAAGAAAACAATTTTTTTCATTGAAATATATAATATAAATGATATACAAATAAATATATTAGCTTTTTGGTTTGTAAAAGAAAATTAAACCAGGATTTTCATTCATATTTATTATTTGCAGTTTTCATATGTCTATTATAAATGACTTGCGAAATAAAATACAAACTCGAAATTAATTCATGGAATGGAAATCGAAATGCGCTGAGTTTCCCGATGAAAGCTGGTGACGCATAACACAAGGTCAATTTTTGTTTTAAACAGGAAAGAACCTTAAAGAAGCACAGTATATATTTTGTATGTAAAATTTACAACAAAGATATGTATTAGTACATTGACGGAAAATAAAATTGCAAAATCCTGAATATCTGTTTCAATTTAATCAAAATTAAATGTGCAGGCAATATTAGTTGGATTACAGTAAATGATCCAAAAATATACGTGTCCAAGTTCCAAAATAAGGCAGGTGTCAGCAGTACCCAGAACCTCATATTAATACACTGTATATCTTCCTTGGGTTTAACATAGATCTGTAGCCTCGCATCCATATGATTATACAGAGGCAAATAACACACTGCGATCGACCTATTGACGCAATACAAGAACTAGAAGTGTCAAATATCGTTCCATCATGTCCCATACATATTCAATGAACGACAGTTCTGGTGATTGTATCAGCGAGGGATGTTGTCGAACACTACTCGACATGCTCTGTAAGATACAGAGCATGTCGATTAGTGTGGACATCATGTGGTCTGACAGTATCCTGCTGGAACAATACTCAATCTTTCAATTGCAGGAATGACAGATTCTAGGCGTAGATGGTACAGATCAACGTTCCCTCCGCAAACACCAAAAGTGAGCGAGCGTTGTAACTTATGGCACCCAACACCATGATTAACATTTGTGTTGTGGTTGAATACACTTTGGAAGGCGTCACTCCCTAAGTCTAAGAAGCACGCGCAAACTACAGTCATTTGCAAGGAGGCCAACTTACTCTCATCACTACAGAGTGCGATAGGACCTCCGTCTCGCGACAAAACGACAGTGTTGCGACAAATGTGGAGGTATTGCTAGATATAAGATTACTCCTGCTATAGTGTGTGTTGATACTCCTGGGATTGCATTTTCTGCGGACCACGCAGTCTGTCACCGGTCCCCTTACAGTGCTTGTTCCATGTAGCCGTCCAGAGCCTGATCTACGGTTTTAGGAATGTGCATTTGACCACTGTTGCCAACACTGAAAGGCTGCGCATTACATAGAACGTATGCAGCAATTCTTTGAAATGACTATATAGCCTTTTGTAGGCCTTACTTGCTCTAATTAAATGAAAGAAACACGCATACGTATTGCTGACATGGCACCTGTTTGCACTGAACCTTTTCACTCCATACGCCATTGTCTAAAACTCATTAGTGATTCATTTGTATGAGTGTTACTACGTTACAAGGTCTAAGACTATGATAATTTTATCAGAATATCTTTTACGTTCCTACCATGCATCTACTTTCCCCAGGTCAAATGTAACCTTTTTAAATCCGGGTGCTCCAGTTTTATTTTCCGTCAGTCTATACAATTTCATTGTTTTGTTAGCTATTTAATCTGATTATAATAGCAGATACAGCTGAATAAAAAACACACACACAATGGAGTGATACTGGAAAAGAAGAGATTTGTATTTGAATTTTTTTCAAAATATTTTGCAGGAATTTATGTTGTAGCATTTGTTTATGTTTCAAGAGATAAATATGTTTTCATAAATAAATTCTAGCTTTATATGAAGGTTCTTCTAAGTGCCGTGACCCTTCAGGACATGGGCGATCATGACATTCAATAACCTTGTATCTCTTTGTATTATTTGTCTCTCGTGTCCCGCCTCCCGATCTCCCATCCATTCATACAAGCTCGTCAGCAAGATGACCAGCTGCCTTACACTGTCCCTCTTACCTTCGATATATCATGTGAATGTCAAATTATCTAAGCCCTCTTGCCTCATTATGTACGTAAGAAGTTTCTCCATCAATGATATTTGCAGCATCCGTTTGTAGAGCCGCATTTCTGTTGCCTCCATTTTTCACTTGATCTGGGATGCAATTGTCCACCATTCTCCGGACCACTTAGGATAGCCCCCCCCCTGTAGAGATTGAATAAATCCGGTGAGAAGATGCATCTCTGTCTTAGTCCCTTTCCTATTTCTATACTCACTTCATTTTCTATCGTATGCAGGCGGATTGCTCCCAGTATAAGTTCCTTCACAAATAGATTCAGTATTCCTAATAGTTCAAATATATATTTGTGTCGTACCTTATTAAATACTTTCGTATAATCTATAAAATATAAGTGTATATCCTTCTCCAATATAATTTTGATCATAAATATAGCCTTTCTTGTCCCAGTGTCCTTGACAAAGCTACATTGTTCTTGTCTTATTTCTGGTCTAATTCGGTTTCGCTCTTTATTAATCAGAATTTGGATTATTAGTTTGGTTATGCGGCCTATTAAGCTGGTTATCCGATGGAGTCGCATTCACTTGCATCTTATTTCTTAGATAGCGCTTCCGGTGTGTCGCGATTGTCGTATATTTCATTTATTACTTCTGTGATCTTGTCCATACCGAAAGGCTGAGAGTATTTCTATTGCGATACCATTTGGCCCTGCTAATTTGTTCCTCTTCATTTTCTTTAGTACTTTAGACTTTAATATTTTCATGTGTTGCATTTCTCTCTCTCTCTCTCTCTCTCTCTCTCTCTCTCTCTTTCTCATCGTGAAATACTTTCCTAACGTATTCTCTCCATCTTTGGAGTATTTTTTCTTTTTCTGTTATCAGTGTTCGCGCCTTTGATTTTATATACATCTTGAGTACATCTTTTTTTCTATTAATTATTTTATTCTTTTGTACATACTTGACTTATAATGCTCATCCTTTATCTTGGTTTTCACACTGAAACGAAATCAAAGAAAACTAATCGACGATGACATCTGCGGCGATACATCATTCTGTAATTCTCCAATTTTCATTCTGTAATTCCCCACTGTTTAAGTGTTTAAAAGAAACAAGGCGAAAAAGTCAGAGATTGGCATATATTAGACAACATAAAGCACCAAGAGATTAATTCATCTTGATCTCTAATTAGAACGAAATTTTGGAAATTGGATGTTTCATTAATGTGCAATAGTATTTCGGAGAAAGGTATATTCTTTTTGTGTCAGCAGATTTATGTATGTATATAAAAAATCACATTGGTAAACAGTAATTTGTATCTGTGTTCACGTGACAAATTTAGTAAGAGATTATTTGTATAGATTAAAATAATGAAACTACTATTGCGTTTGTCATTTGATTAGGCGTTTTGGTGTTACATGAAGAAAAGTAAGCAAAGCAAACCATTTGGTGCAATATCGTTACTCAGTATCTAAAAATGTAAGACAAATATGGAAAATTATATCTGGGCGATTTGTCGGATATTATTTGGTAATACGAGTAAGTCTTGAAACATTCCCATCCTGACCCAGTTCTCAAAATCTAGTCTAACATCAGATTTTTAAAAATCTCTTCTTGGTCGGACCGAGATCTTTTCAGCATCTTCTAGTTTTCATAGAATAAAGGGTTGATGACAAGAAATATAGAAACAGTAAGACTTTATTCAATCAATTTCCTCTGAGATAAATATATGAACCAAATATATTAAGCTATTTGTGTGCTTACCGCTGAGTATAAAGAGATGTTGATTGATTTCTTTTGATACACTGCTATAAATAACAAAGGATCTTATATGATTCTAGGAAGTCCATTTGCTACTGGTGTAACAGTATCACACAGTGGGTAGGCAATATAGTTAGCTCGAAAGTATAGATAAAAATAATGAATGTGATAGGTACTTGAAATGTATCTTTTTTAATGCATTATTAAGAAAAAGAATAAGACATTTTTGTAAATGTTTCTCAGAAGCCACCGGTTGTCGACACTTGTCAAGAAAGACGGCAATAAGAATAGTATTAATATCTTCAAAACCTTGGCTTATTTAGGAAGGATATTAGAATAATCTAGAACCTATACTGGCAGCAAATCACCTGCATACAGATAGAAAATGAATTCAGTAAATTCAGTATTCAGAAAGGAGTGTAAGACAAGGATGTCTCTTCTCCCCTGACTTATTCAACCTAAGATGGTTTTTCCTTTCCTTTGACTTATTCAACCTATACAGCGAGAGAATTAGAAGTCCTACCATTGGTGGCAAAAATCTTAGCAACATAAGATATACAGATGATACTGCTGATATCGGACGCATAAAGGAAACTACAAGAACTTCTATAGAATTTACTGAAGGAAAGAGAGAAGAAAAGACGAAAAGTAAATTGCAAGAAGACTGAATGCATGGTTGTGAGCAAAGGGACAGCCCAACATGGAGATACCAAAAGTACAAAAATTTAAATATCTGGGAAATATTTTAACAGAAGACAAAAAGTGCGACATGCAAATCCGAACGCGAATTGGGATAGCGAAAGAAGACTTTCAGAAGATAAGCAAAGTATTAAGAAACAGAAAAAATTTCGTTCGAAACAAAGATAAGAGTACTGAATTGTTAGCTAATATCAGTCTTCCTATATGGCAGTGAATGCTGGATAATCTCACAGATGAAGAAACTTGAAGCGACAGAAATGTGTTTCTATAGAAGTATGCTGAGAATACCATGGACCGAATGACGAAGTTTTAGAGAAAATGGAATCCCAAAGCACACTAATACTTAAAAAACAATTGGAATTTCTAGGGAACATAATAAGGAAAGACGACTTGGAAATTTGATACTCACAAAAATTAGTACTATTTCAACTCATTCAAATGAGAGAAAGAATCTTTATAAATGGGGACATATTTAATAAAACCTATGAGATTGATATAAAGCAAGAAAAATCTCGACACAACAGAATCAAATTCATAAAAGTGCATCTCATCAACAAGTTCATGTGAAATATTTACCTTTCAAGTTGTAAGACTGTATAACTATTTCATTATTCTAATAATGAGAAAAGGATAAATTAATCTAAATATCTGAGACAAATATTGATGAACCCGTTAAGTAAAAAAACGTTCTATTGTAGAAGAGATTTGTAATGAACCATTCTCAGTGTGAATCGGATATCATTTGTTTGCCATGAACGAATTTGTATACAACTGATACTTCTTTTCCGCGCTATGTCCCTTCGGGGCATGGACGATTATGGCTCTCCGCTTTGTTACTCTAAGCCACTTTTGAATCCTCACGATCCTCCTTAGTTCATCTTCTGTCACCCATTCACATAAACACGCTGTCACCTACAGCTCTTCAATAAATCCTGGAAATATTAAATTCTCTAAGACCTTTTTCCTCATTATGTGTATCAGAAATTCACACTTGCTTTTTTATTGTAATTATGTATCTTTTTAGTCCCTATTTTCCTTAAAACTTCCTCGTTACTAGTAAACTTAGTTTATGATATTCTCAGCATCCGTCAGTAGAACCAAATGGCTGTCGTTTCAAGTACTTTCTTCATCTGCTACAGATAAATAGACATTTATGAAAACTTTAATCGTATTACTTCTACTATACGTTACTCTGAATGAGTTTCAATTGATTCATCAAATCAACCACACGACGTCACTCAGCTAACGACCATTGACACATATTACCTTTCAGCCGAACAGAAGTGGCAAGATTTGGCATCACATGAACAGTAAAAGGAGGCTTCATTTAGCCAACAAATACATAATCATTTTTAGAACAGTTTAAGAAATTTAATTTCATTGCTTTGACCAAATATTCAAAATGACATTCAATAAATATATTTTCTTGATGGGGGCGGGGGAGATTTCAAGGTATTTACTTAGAAATAACTTATGACGTAAGTAAATTTGAGGTTATTGGATATGGATTGATTTGAGAGAGTATGAATTGAGATATACAAAAAGGACTGACTTGAGACAAATTGTCTGCGGAAATATATTAATGATAAAATCAGTGAAATGAAAGAAACATGTAAGAGTGACGCTCAATGAATGCCGGATTGATTATTCGATACACATAACAAAAATGACAAAAAATTTATTAAAATTAGATTTTCCTGAAAGACACGAGATGCTTTGTTAATCATTTATCATGGAAGTAACTGAACAGTTCTTATATCAAATTATACAGGATTTTTTTTTATCAGTTTTGGGATCAGATTAAAGCCTTGGCAAATAAACTAAAATTAGTTTGATCATCTGCGCCAAATTTAATACTGTCAGCAATAACATGCGTATATACACGTCATCTAACTTAACCGATCCATTTTCTGTAAACGGAAGATATTTTTTATTTTCGTCGATGAAATGCCGCAGTGACTTTATTGAATATGTACGAAGTTAAAGATAAAAAAATCTCACCATTTACTAGGAATGATTGTATTGATTGGCAAACATGCGGTCATTTTTGCACCAGTTGAAAACCTTGTTTTTTTTTTCAAATTAATTAAAACAGTATTGACAGATCAAATTAAAAAGAAGAATTCATTCTACTTCCAGAGGAGAAATTAGGAGAAAACTTTACGGTTTTAAATGAGGATTTATTTGTTTTAAATTCAATTTTATAATGTGATTGTAAAATGGTGATTGTAAAATTTGATAAAAATTAAGCTATAGAAATGAAGAGTTATAAAAAAAGCAAGCATATTATTATCTGAATTTGTCATCCCTTCAAGACAAGTCCTTTACCGGTTTTAAGTCCTTGAAGAGGTTGATTCGGCCATTCACGCAACTCTGCATCCAATCACCCTTTCAAACTGTCTTTTACAGACATAATCTCGCTCAACTAAACATGCACATGCGCATGTGTATACACGTAATCCCACGCGGTCACATTAACATTTATATCAGTCGCATTGTACAACCCTTCACTTTTACACACAGTCAGTTAAATTAAATTCATATACATTGTTAAACAAGTAGCACACACACACGCACGCGCACCATCGTAAGAATCATACAATAATATAACAAATATGATACACATTTATAAAATCACTGATTTTGTCAATTCACAGAAAAATACTGAATCAACGATTCACAAATGTATATGTTCTTGGAAGAATCACTAATTAAAGATGCGTTTTTATCCATACGACGCGGAGTGTATTTTGGGGGTTTAATGAAGAGCGAGAGGATTTTAGTAAAATAAAAGAGACACACAAAAGTGTACGGAAAAAACGTGCTAGGGACCTTCTTTAATTATAGTTAATTTCAGAGATTTAGTTTCGAGTTTGCAATTGTTAGACTTCATTCTTTCTTTCATTTTTTCTTTCTTTCTTTCACACTTTCTCTCTTTCTCTTTCTCTCTCTTTTCTAAAACAAAAATCACGTATTTTTCTTTCTCTTTCTCTCTGCGTTAGAAGGGTGACTTCCAATTTTGTTACTGATAATGGAAACTCTTTCGTTAGCTAACAGAACTATATTTCTTGCTGACTTTCTTCTCCAAACACGTTATAAAACAGAATTTTAAGATAATTGTATTGCCATGAAAGAATTTATAAGAATTCTTTCTGCTGAATGATAACATGATGTATCTGAATAAAGGGCATTGCAAGAGTGCATTGAAAATTCTGCCTTTATTCGTGTTTATTTAATCTTAGGGACGTACCCGAGAAAAAATTCTTAAAATTTAATTTCGAAAATTTCATTATTTTGGTTATATTTGTTAAATATTTAGACGTTGTCCTAAAATTGCAGGTTGAAATATGGCAAGCTTTTGCACACTTTGTGACACTTAATATCATCGTTCAAGAAGAAATATAGATATGATTTCAAATCACAAGAAGATGTATTTTTCATTCGCCTTCAAAGGAGCCATTGTAGAGCACTGGGTGACCGAAACGTTCATTTAGTTTCTCAAGCAAAAATAAGTGAAATGATTTCATTTTTGACATTAACATTTTGGAAAAATATACCGTTTTTATCCAACATTTTCAGGCAAATTCATAAACCTATCTTCCCAGAATATTTGAACTTTCTCAACTAAGTGCCTTTTGCACTTTCCAGAGAACTAACACCTTTTCATTATGAGACATTAAGAGACATCTCTAAAGAAATGGTAATCGGGTCTGTAATATCTGCTGAATATGGCAGATTAGTGAAAACACTGTCTAGTTATCAAAAAATATGTTCTGTTAGTCTTAACCTGATAGAATATTACGACATTTTTCTTACCTAATTCTAAACAATTTTTGTCGATCACTACTACCTTCAATTGATTGAAATAGAACTTGTTCTAATCAGTTGCTTGGTTCTCTAGAAAGCGCTTATAATAGAGAAATCCTTTCCACTCCCACCGTATAAACCATATTCATTGTCTTTGGATGGCTATCCACTTTTCATCACCTGTCAGAAGATTTATTTAAAAACGAAACTTTAAAACAGTTTCTGTCGCTTATGTGGAAGTGACGAATATAACCAAGCTGAGGCAAATCAATTTCAATTTCAATGCTTGATATTTTCTATATGTTATCTATCCTCAGTTTAATATTCGTTATTTTTATCGCTAATTTATGTAGAAGCCTATCATGTGTAGTGGGTTAGCCAATCTGTATCAGTGACAAAATACAAATTAAAATGACTCTCTATTATTTTTACTAAATCAAATGCAACAAAGACAACAACGACAAGAGAAATAATCAAATAGACAGATATTTGTTTTAACAGAAAATATTTTTATATTACACACGATACAATAAAGTTGTACACACGAATACACACAATATAATAAAGTTGTTTAAAACACTTTAGAGTTCTTGGTTGTGTCATGAAGGTTAATATAAAAGGTGTTATGCTATAGATTATGCTGTGGTAAGGAATCAAACAGTTTATGTTGATGGTGAAATTGAATGAAATAGATTGCTTGACTTACTGTAGAGTTGTCTCGCTTCGACTGATATAGTTACGATTTCCTTTATTTTGTTAAGATATTGAGTGAGTTGGTTTATGAATCTCGTCTTGGTTGAATTGGTCACTAGATGAATTGATGTTGAAAAGAAATTTAATTCCACAAGCCGGGTTAATGTTAATAAAAATTAACTTTTAGCGAGGAAGTTGGGTTTCATGGATTCGTGTGACGAGTTGATTATTTTAAGGACTCACTGACTAAGTCGCGTTGAATTTTCTTGATCACGTGGGAGACTTGAGAGAATGTTTACCAATTTTTGGCACGTTGATCTCTGAACAGGTCAACTCGAGGTCAACCGTGCAGACGTAGGCAGAAACATAACATTATTATTTATGGATCAGTCAGAAAGCATTATTTCGTACTGAACTCAGGAGCCGATTTTAATGGGTTCAGCACAAACTGAGAATACTTAGCTGTGATCTTCTTTTAACAGGTTTAAAACAGAGAATGTAGAAAGCTAATTCTACACACATGGAAATGGTGGGTATAACCGAAGTGAGACAAATCATTTTCGGCGGTTGATATTTTTTAATACACCCAAAAGTACCGAAAGTCTTAATTATTTTCTTCTTTCTTCAGTGCTAGGACCAATAAACCAAAATAACACAATTTTGACATTTTTAACGAATATACTTGATGTGATGACATATACTGCAAAACAATTAAAAGTGAATTAACAAATCGCCACCATTGTTATCTAACGGTAAAAAACGTGATCCACGACAAGAGATTTATTTTCTATTTTTTTTATAATTGATTATGGATATTTACGATACAATAAACGTATGTATATGTCTTTTAAATTTCAGATCGTCAACGTTTCAGAAACCAAAAGCTAATATGGTGATCACGATTCATTCTTATCTCCTGCTAATACAAACAGCAGCCGCGCTTGCTGCTACTTTAAGCGCTGTGCACTCGGTCAAGGCCCCTCTTGGACAGGATCGGCTTCGTCGGAGTCTGCGAAAAAAGGACATGGATAATATACCATATGACCATGATGAGGTAAGGGATATAAATGTATGTGTTCATGTTGTGGTTTGCTGATATAAGGCGGGTGGTGTAGTGTAATGGTTATCAATACGTATTCGACAAAGAGAGTTCGAAAAAACCTGCTGAAGTAGTTTATATCAATGCGTTAAATCAACACTGATGCAGACAGGCTGTTTCACGCCTTGAGCGACCATCAAACCTACTCTGATTCCACTAAGGCATGAAACTGACACTATATATATATATATATATATATATATATATATATATATATATATTCCTAAAAAGAATGAACGTTTTTGTTTGTTGTATTTGATGATATTTTTTCTAATGTATCCTAATATTCTTTTTCAAATATGCTTGTTGTTTATTGATAAATTGGCCAAAATTCATGTTGTCCTGACCTAAGCTTTCGACTCACATGAGCCGAATTTCTTTTTTGGTAAGACATCATCAAAACTTTGTAGTCAGGTATTATTATAAGCTGCACGGTCTTATTTAAATTCTGTGGATTTGAGAAACAGATGTTCTTTTAAGCATGTATTCTTAAAATCTCTCTCTCTATATATATTGTGGATGTGCAGTAGTGTAATAGCGGTTCGGATTGAGAAGTTGGAAAGTCGAGTTCGAGTTCCAGTGCGTTACATTCACTTACGTGAACATACTCTTGAGAAAAGTATGAATTCCTCCCAGCTATAAGTAAATAGCAGAACTGGGCAATCAGACTGATTTCAAAAAAAGATCGTCTGGAGACCATGTAACAAACTACGTGCACCAGTTCTCTGTATTCGGTTCTTCCGTAAAGTGTGGTTGCTTCTACGCAAGCCTTCACCAATATAATCAAATCTTATTGTGGATAATCTGGCTGTTCGCTTTTTAGAACTGATCTACTATATCCTCATACGTCGAAAACGAGCGCTGAGTCTAGTCTCTCTCTCTCTCTCTCTCTCTCTCTCTCTCTCTCTCTCTCTCTCTATATATATATATATATATATATATATATATTATTATTATTATTACTTTAAACGTTATTTTTAAAATAATAAATATATGTCGGATTCATAAATAAAAATCCATTAATTCTTTAATATACATACACACACACACACACACACACACACACACACATATATATATATATATATATATATATATATATATATATATCTCATTATTGAATGATGTGTGCTTTTAAGTCTTAATTTCTCTTGATACCAACCAATATCGGGGAAAACCTAAGGTGTGTCGTTCTTGGCGCTTATTAAATTGATATTTAATGTTGTTTATTGAAACAACTCAATAACAGGGTTAGAGGTCAACTGATTGTATTTTCGTCGTCGATGTCGGTAAGTAGCTATCGTTGTTTCAAATTCTATAAAACAGAGAGTGAGGGTAGGCGGTTCTTATTCGAAACCATTTCTCATTAAACAGCCTTAAAATGCACACGTGAACTATCATCATCATCATCATCATCAACATCATCATGCAATACTTGTCTACTGCACAACCAATGATAATTGTCAATATGAACGGTTTCTCTAGGCCTTTCCAAAATCTTTTCATCGTTCGATAAAGATCGAGACTCATATTGCCTGTTATATTATACCAACAAACCTCTCTATATCATCCCTTTAACTCCTGTCTTGTTATATATGGTTTATATTTGCTATTCATTGGGCATCAGTTAAGTAACCTTTTGCTCCATCTATTATTCTTTGCTCCTGCTATTTTGGACAAATAGCAAGAAGAAAAAAATAAGAGATGGTTTCAATTTCTGCCGTTTTATCACTTCTATCATGTCACTTATCTTCGTCTCTTGCCTGATACATGTTGACCCCTTTTATATCTTTTAGAGATATTCTACAATGACTCTTTCCATTGATATTTCCATTCAGTCATTTCTGAGTTTGCTTTCAAGTGATTTTGTTAATTTCCATTTGTCACACCCGCATGTTACTATCTAGCATAACGCGCATTAATTATACAGTTTATATTTGAAACATCTGTTGGTTACAGTGTCAGCATCATTCATCCTGTAACATAAATTTTGAAAAAAATGCTCGTTAGATTTATTTATTTTAGCAGTTATTGGCTTTAATTATGATGGCTTCTGATGTCCAATTTTCAAACGATAACATTCTCTAACAAAAGCGCCAATTTGACATCCGTTTGAGTACATCATCTCATCTCTTCCTGACAAATAACACGCCTATGTTTTGTCCGTAACGTGGGCCAGAAAATGACAGATGATAGTAAACATCAACAATTTCTGCATTTTCTTAAACATGCTATTCGTTTATAAAAAAAATCGTACATAAAGAATAAACAGTTTCCATCGCCGACGTATTTAATAATAATAATAACAACAATACATATATATATATATATATATATATATATATATATATATATATATATATATATAAAGCAGAAAATGTCTGTGCATCTATCTGTGTGTCTGTCTGTGCGTGTTTATGCTATTTATGCACGTCCATATTTCGACGGATTTCGATGAAATTGTTCACACATGTTGCAATTTACCAAGGTAGGCGAAATTTTAAATCTCCAGCCCCCCACCCCCGATTTAGCAGAAAAAAACGATAAAACTGAAGGTGGGTACGACTTTATGGAAAAACCAAGGCAAAGTTAAACGCGAACAAATTTTTTACTGGATGAGCCGATGTTCTTTGCACGTAATGCAAAACATAGCTCATGTTACGAGGCTTATGTAGAGTTTTTGATAGTTTTCCTATCGACATTGGCTTTACACAAAAAATTGCAAAATAACTGTAAATGTGCGCGGAAGGAGGGGACGTTCATTCGTTTGCACTTGAATCAAGCTCTGACGCTTCATTCCTGTTTTGGTTTGATAATTAGATTTGCGAACAATGCCATACTATTTGAAGTTATTACGGGCATAGAAAATTTACTGAATATCTAAAACCTTGAAAAAGTTTAACCTCGAACAACGACCAAACAAGAAGGTTTTATCGATAGAATTCCTTTATTAAGAACAATCAAACACTTGCAAAGGACATACCGTAAAAAAACGGTGAGGATGGGGAGTATACCAACGGATGATACATGCAAGCGGGGACGCAGACAGACATTTCTAGACAGGGTGATGCGGATATACAGGGGAGCGCGGTTAGACAATTGCACCCATGTACACCCGGACAAGGCCGGAAACCTCGGCTAGAATATATATATATATATATATATATATATATATATATATATATATATATATACACGTACATAATCATATATATATATATATATACACGTACATAATCATATATATATATATATATATACACGTACATAATCAGTTAAAAACAAAAAAAAAAACAACAAAAAAACACACCCCTGATAATAGCTTATAGATTAGTCGAAAGCGCTCGGATCCACAGATCATTTGGAGAGTTTTTACACTCTTTTCCAGAAAAGAAAATACTTGTTCGAATGCAAGAAAATATTAATCAAAAACTTAACAGTTGTGCCTTGTCAGTTGTCTTCAGTGTGTGTGTTACATATTGAAACCACAAATATCCGGATCTATTACATTATCAGATATGCCTACGTCGATCATCTGCAGTATATTACAATATCTTGTTGATTAAAAGTAGATATTTATGCACATAAGTACCTAGCGTTTAAGTATCTGCACTTTATATTGCGACAAAGACTAGTAGAGTTTAGTTACAGTTTCTGAGAGAAAGCATGTATGATCCTAATAAAAATAATGGGGGAAAAAAAGAAATAAAAGCTATAAAAATGAATTTAAATTTTAAAGCGAAGCGTCTCTGTATCGTTAACATTTTGATGTAACCAACGTTTGATGTATTTCTCACCCCCACCTTTACGTAGAAGACAGATTCCATCAATAAAACCGGAACGAAACGCGCCAGTAATAAGTTTTTTTCCCATCTGGCTATTATTTACATATTCTCTCCGTAACGTTGTTGAGAAATGTTGTTTTCATAACGTTAGACATGCTCAGCGCTACCCGAAGTAAGCAAGCGCCATGTAAAGTAATTTAAATATGTAAAATGTACTAATGTTTCCTATGAACTTACAGCTATTGAAACACCGGTCTCATCCGATCACCAGAGTTAAGCAACTTTGAGCCTGGTTAGAAGCTAGAGAGGTGACATCTTGGGAATACCACGTGCTATATGCCCCTACCAACACACATTGGACCAGAGCATGGGAAGGTCTGTGGAAAGCTTACGCCCAACAAAAACTTTTACGGGCTAATTAAGAATGCTTGCTATTCTTATATTCTCTTCACGTTTTCTATTGCTGTCACTGAAGAACAGATATTTTTCTTCGCAGTCTTTCATATTACCTACTTATATACGTAAATAGCGATTTTCAGTCGCTAACTGACGATTTAAACTTACCCACATTTACAAGTTCTGGCTGGTCCAAATTACTAATTGAAAACTGCAATAGATTGTTACGATAAATAATCGAATATATTGAGTTGAAATTGATTAGTTGTTCAGCCATGCAAGTGATCATTAAAAGGTTTGTTGCTTGGAAACGTGCCTGATTGTAATACAGCGCAACTTGAATATTCAGTACTGCCAATTTACTTTCCAGGAATTGATATTCTATAATCGACGAAACTTACATTATTTTTCATAATTTGGTTGCCGATTTATTTGTCCACCTGCAGATTGTTCGCGAAATGGACATATTGTTAAATTTAACTGTGATATTTTCAAGTACGCTGTTGATGCTAATAAATTCATACCAATGGGACAGTGTCCACTTTTCTGAATCTATAGAAATCGATGTTTATGTTCGTGCACTTTTCTAGAAATTTCTTTTATCTGTACGATTATGTTGCTCCAAGTTGTTTTTGGAAAGTCTATTCATGAAAAATATGTGCCGGTAGAGTAACAGATATCGGTGCCGAAAATGGAATCGGTGAGTCGAGTTCTAATTTCAGGCAAGTTTGCTGGATTCACTTTCGCACAAATGCTCTTGAGATAGGCTTAAATTTTGCTATTGTTTATACACACATCTATCCATCCATATATATATATATATATATATATATATATATATATATATGTATGTATATGTGAATATAAGATGATATAGCATACTCAGTGCTTGTGTTAATAGAATAGCGACCGATGTAATATAACAGAGCTATTAAGTGTATATTAATAAAAATACATATTATCCCGCACCGGTAGCACGACTCGGAATTTCATGCAGGACGCTCTCTTCAGGTGCTGTGTAGAGACTGACCGCAACATAATTTAGATTTTAATTATATATATATATATATATATATATATATATATATATATATATATATATATATATATATATATATATATATAGGTAAAATGAGATAAATGGAGTATAATTCCACTGCATGTAACATTTCATTTAAAAAAGGGTCAATACAGAATAGAGCTATCCTAATATATATATATATATATATATATATATATATATATATATATATAAACCTGTAATCCCCGTATAAGAGATGGATTACGCCTGCATTGCGTTAACTAGATATTTTTCTTAAAATTTAAATTATATTAAGTCTCTACTTAACGCCTGAAGATTGCGTTGTGCTTCCGGTGAAGAATTATATATATATATATATATATATATATATATTATCATTATTATTATTATTATTATTAAACCTTTTCTCATGATTTGACTAGTTATTGAATCTGAGATCTTTTATTATTTTAAGCTCTTTGCTTGGCAAGAATTTATCTGTTTGTAAGGAAACAATTTATTTTGCAGTTGATTATGGTAAATAATAGAATGAGTGCAAATTATTGTTTTCTCTTTTCCTAATTAGAGTTATTTTCATTTTATAACTATTTTTGATTACAATAAAAGAACACATAACCTCAGTCCTGTTTTCCTGTTGATTGTCTAAAATCATTTCCAAATGTTGCCAAACATTTTTCATGTATTTTAATAAAAACTCATCGCAGATATAAATTTCAAATTAGAAATAAAAATATATATTCTTGTGAAATTCTTCAAAAATTCTTCTAAATTAACGACATCAGTTGAGATCATAAAGTCCATCACCTCACGGCGCATTCAATTGAGTACGCAATAATCATTTCAATGTCTGTATAGTATACACCTCGTGAGGGCTACATAACTAGTTTTGCATTCAGAGTTGTGCTTCTCTTAGACTGATTGCTAACCACGGATAGGGATCCCAGTCTTCCCTTTTGTTTAACTCATAGCTGGAGAAAGTATAGAGAGATTCATACCTTCCCAAAGTTATTTGTGCGAAACTCGGCTGGAATTCGAACTTGGCTCACCGATTTCTCTTTCGGGGCCGCTAACCACACATCCAAAAATAAATAAATAAATGTAAAAAGTAAGCTATAAAAGGAAGAAACCAGCCGTTCTCCGAAAGTCAAACTCTAGGAACACAAGAAATCCATAACTAAATTTGAGGAGAAAACATCTCGTATGGTAGAGCATCCTGTCTGAGATAAAAAGTGCCTATGCTTGACAGAATATCGTTGAAGAATGAAAAAGCTGGGTGTGGGTAAAGATAATAAGTTGGGCTTCTGCGGATTTCAACAGTTGTTTTTGTTTGTTTTTTTTTTCTTAGTAAATTGAGTGTTAGAAAACTCTCCCGAGTATAATGTGGAATCACGATAAAGGATTGATTCTATTGGTATGTTTATGACTATATTTTCCGTCACCATTTTTTTAAAAAGAAGTTTTCGTTTTTTTACAGAATAAACGTGAATCAGAAAATGTGTTAACAATATCAAGTTTATAATGAAGGGGTTCAGTTGTCCAAACAATACTAGGTAATGTTCAAATATATATATATAGACAAGAGCGTTTTATGTTTTAGGACAAACCCTATTGCAATCTCCCTTCGTATTGAGAAAATGAACCTGAAAAATGACGTCAAAGAAATTTAGTGATAAAAGTATATTTTTAAACTGTGACTAAACTAAATAATAGTGAATGTCCCATATTTCTTATCTCATAAAATTCTGCTGAATAGAGATAACACAAGTATGTAGACATAACAAATAATATAGTTGATTTTAGTGTCTAGCCAAAGTGGATACCAGTTATTATTTCCTTTTCTTACTCGCTGACAGATAAATACATTTTGATTCTTCGTTTAAAATTACTTGTGGATTGAACACGAGTAGACGGTAGGATAACCATCAAAGCCTTTTTGATTATTATCGATTCCTCCTGTGGTTAAATAACTTCTGAAGTAACAAAAACAAATCCTTTTAAATTCGATACTTTAACTATAGAACTCACCACGAGAACTCTCTCTTTGAAATTAAACATAAACAAAAAAAAATTTAATCTATTAGGAAAATATCCAACATATATTACTCAATGTAATATAAATTCATGTGAGTTTCTAACTTAACAATCGGACGACAAAATGTTATGTCTCACGCGTGAACGATTGCATTAGGTTCATTAAGTGTGAATGCTAATCAACCTAACTGTAATTTTGTTAATTGTGATTTTGCTGTTGTTCATATTGAATTAATTTTATTTGATGTTTACATCTACTGATATTTCTCTAATTTATTCCTTCTCTTCCAGATCTTTTATTTTATATA
>OZ038482.1:60599425-61016925 GCA_964036315.1 Acanthosepion esculentum | reverse complement strand
ATACATCTAACATATATGATCTATATGACTCGTTTCCATTACCAATTTTTTCCTTTTTATAATTGATTAAACCCGTCTTTCAGAAAGAATTAAGGTAAATCTAAGTTCCATAATAAAATGTCTTCCTGGTTTTCCTGTTTATCAAATCAGTAAAATCTATTTTGGCTTTTCTAAGATTTGTCTTTTACGAACTACGACACTCAAACTTCATGTTTAACAAAATTTTTTTTTTTTTCACGTAGATTAATCATTTATTATTGATTCACGTGTTTTATTCATTTCTGAGTGAATATAAAATATCCTATAGTCGAGTAGGCCGTTGCGTCATTACGCAGATTCCTGGCTTCTAATTCTGTTGATTAGGGGATAATTGGGGCCTCAAAATAGATAAGACTAGAAGCGTTATCCAAACGAGTTCGAATTAAATTGTTATTTATGCTAACGAGAATTATCTGCTGGTCGAAATGAAATTGTTTTATAAACGAGGCCATAACTTATCAACACTTCGCAATGAAATCAGTAAGATGCAAAAATACTGCGGACATAAAATTTTGTGATAAAGAACACATTATATTATGGGAATTACTTTACGCCCACGAAATTGGAAATCGTGTTTCTGATCATAACCTTATTTTCTTCGTTGACCTGCTTTCATTTACTTTTCAACTTAATAGGCTAGCATCTCTCTCTCTTTCTTTCTCTCTCTCTCTCTCTCTCTCTCTCTCTCTCTCTCACATATATATATATACTTTATGCGCACATGCATATATAGTGTGGTTGTGTGTTCTGTATTATTGGGAAGTGATAAAACTAATCTTGTTCGCAATATTAATGTTAATGCTAAGGGCAACTTTTTTTTTAATTTAAAAGTAATTTAGACAGAATGAAAAAATGCATTATAAAAATCGTGGATAAGATATTTTGAAATTGTTATCAGTTTAAAATTCTTAAGCAATCTTTCATTAATCATTCATTATATTTGTTCATCTTATTGACTATTTCGGGTGCAATGTTGACAATGTTACTCGTTTAATTATTTGCTTTGCGCTCCCGTCCCGAATGGGAAATTTGGGCTACAGCCAATTCTTTCACGCCCACTCAACCCATTCATGTATGAATAAATTCTGTCATCTGGACATGAAGGGTAATTGTTGATTTCTTGTGATAAGTTGTTGAAGCCAAAAATGTCAAAATGCAATAAACAGTTTTGACGTAAAGATCGAATTATTTGAATCGATACATGAGCATTTATGATAACCAACATTATTTGTGCGTTACACTTTGTCCAGATCTTATTAAAATCTCTTATTATGCCATTATTGTAATATATTGTAATATTTCTGAAAAAGACAAAAACTTAAAATGATTTTTGTTCTTTCTTTGATTATTTTTTAAGTATATTTACCAGAATCTAGAATAAGTTTAAAAATATATTTACTACAATTTGAAAAGTTTCCTCCTCTCTTGGACATTACAGTTATAGCAGAATTTACCAGGGTAACATTGCGACGACTTTTAAAGCTTTTAAATCTGACATAATATATTTGTAAAATATAGTTTACAACGAAATATAACTACCAATTCATGCGTGAAAGTTAATGCATTTTTTCAATGATGTTAATCGCGCCTAATTTACGATTATGACATATGTAGGTAGTGTAACAGTTCTTCATTTTTGCGCCATTTTCCTTCAGGACACGGGCGATGATGTCTCTACAAATCTTCCTATCGCTCATGGCCCTTAGCAGCGTTTCTCACTTTTCCAAGCCTCCCGACCCCACATTTTCCTATTTCTTAGTACTTCGCTTAGCATTTGGAAGACATCTTTCGCTAATCTGATGCACATTCGGATTTCGGTATCACATTTTTGCAGACTGTCTATCCAAAAAAGTAAGCGTTTTTTGCAGAAAGATTCAACCTCTACAGTCATACTACCAGTTTTCAACTCTAACGTCGTGGGCTAGCATAATAAAATAAAAAGCGATCTTAGCATAATTAGGAAGATATTAAAAAATGTCGCTTCTAGCCTATTTGAAAGAATTTAGCTTCGAATGCGTGGACTCAGGTTATTTGAGTTCTAGAATGTTCATACTCATTGTTCCATTTGGTTAATTCAGATTTCAAATGAAATCAGTCTAATGATTAGTTAATTGACTGAGATTCATTTGAGTATTCCCAATTTAATATTCATGAATAACAACACAGATTAAGACAGTTGTTAAAAACTATATATTCTTTTATTTAAGAGCAAGAATAACAGAAGAAAGAGTTATAACTTACAAGTGAAAACAAATCCTCATGGTAGGATATAGGACACTTACGATTATTTATTAGATGGTCCTCTGCCGCAAATCCGGGTGTATATACAAATTATGAAATTTAACCTTATAAACATTAGGTGGCAAAAGTTGAACAACATATAAGCCGGTCTCATTCAGACTCACATTTGAAAGTTTTAGAGACCATATACATAAAATCTTTATAGCCATGTCTCTGTAAATATGAATGGCCTTTGGAACTCAATGTGGTTTTCTTATGATATATCTCGATGCATATATTGGTATATTATTAATATATGTATATAACTTCATTACGAATTTGTTTTAGCTGCTGTTCACATCTATTAAGTTCTCAATAGAACTCTGAATGGTGATGAACGAAAACCGGTTAGTTTTTTTTCTTCGTTCTGTTCGATTTGGATTTTACGGCAATTATAACCTTTCCTTTTCGATTAAAAGAGCCTGTCTGTACTAGTGTCTATAATAGCATTTTGTACATCTAAGAAAATATTTAACACAGACATTATGATAAACTGAAACTATTTGGCATAAATAACTAGTAGAAAATATTTGCTTTTGAATTCATATATTGGAAATATTTTTCATTTTCGAACATCTCTGGATGTTGTGCGTATGCAATGTACTAAATTAAATCATATGACACTCTTCACATATTTATAGTATATTTTATATCTTTTGAAAAATTCAGATTTTACAAGCACAAAACTTTTAGAAATTTACAGAAAACAACAAATGTTTCAGTACACATTTTATCACTGCGTTATCTATCCTTTGTTTTAAATGAATTAAGTTAAAATATCAGAGAAGGATTGCTTAACGAGCCAGAGAGGTATGTAAAGCAATAAAATAATAACAATAAGCAATAATTTTTATAATTCACCCCTATTTAACTATGTGCCACAATATTGTGCATCTATTGAATCAGGGATCCTTCAATTGACAGAAAAGAACTGAAACTTCCAACTTCCGTTAGGCTTATATTTTAAGACTGTAATAAGCATGGATAAACCTCGAAGATGAGAATTTGCTGAGCATGACTAAGTTCAGCTAATTTTAAATGATTTCCGGGTAAATTCTCAAGTTTGAACCTTATTTCATGCTTAAAATATGACCCTAATGAGAGAAATGTTAGTTATTTTCTGCAAGCTAAGGAGTGTAACATTAAGTTTGTCGAGTGATCATAGTTGTCAGGTCTTTTTTTGGGAGGGAGATATTACATGATCTTGGGAAAATTTTAAAAATTTAGGTTCTGTTTATAGTTTAGTAGTAAGGAACCAGGTGCAAACGAATGTGGACTCCATCGGACAATCAGTTTAATGAGCCACATAACAAAATTTATCATCCGAATTTGGGTGAATACACCGCGCAGCAAAATTTGGTCCGAAATAGGACAAGAACAGTGCGGTTTCGTTAACGACATTGCAAGATATAATGCGGTATATCTGCTCAGAATGATATCAGAAATTACAATACAAATAAAAAGCTGTATACCTATGTTTTATAGATTATAGAAAAGCGTTTGACATTATGTCACAAAAACAGTTGGAACTGCTAGGTAAGCTAGATTTATTTGGGAAGAATATTAGAATAATCCAGAACTTGGAGCAAATCGCCTGCATACAAATAGAAAATGAATCTGCTGAATTACATATATGTACTCGTTGTGAATATTCTGTACTAAAGCATTATTTCATAAGTATATTTATTATATATTATTTAAGTAAAACTATATATATATATATATATATATATATATATATATATATATATATATATATATAAACGCCTATTTTGATGTCCAATCTAATTTAGACACACTTTCAAAAGTGATGAAAGGGTTATTAAAGTGTTACTTCCTTAGATTTAAATAATTCATCTTATGCTATTAAAAATATATTGCTGTCAAAGACAGTTTCTAAAACATATTTTGTTTCAATTTTTCGACCAAGAAAAATCACCGTGAATTACCAACTCATTTAGGGGACATACTACAACGTTTAAACAGATTTTGTAAGAAAAAATTGATAGTGACTTATGAACGGTCAGATACAAATTATGTGAATGGAATGAAGAAAAGATAAACGTTCCATCGTAGGAAAAGGTGGGAGATGCCGTCAAAGTGGAGACAACAAGCAGTAAAATCCCTAACCAAACAGATATGCAGATTTCAAATGTATTTTCCATCCATCCCTATATGTATTTAGATATTAAGATACGATGATACGTTCATTTTAAAGTATTCAATAACTTTTTTCTTACGGTTGGTTTAGACAGTATTATTTATTTTATCTTAAAATCAAAACTCTAATCATTATCATATTAAAAACTTGTAAAGACGTTTCTACAAACTTTGCATTCATTCACTCGTGCATTGAAAGTTATGAATTAATTATAGATTAACAATTTTTTTCATTATTTTTGCTTTGTGAATTGGAGAGTAATGTTAGCATTTTCCCATAAGGCGCTAGATCTCTCCAGGACAAGATCTCTTGAGAGAAGATTAGTTGCGCCAGATTGAGTTGATCGATAACAGTTGTATTCTGCTATTTTCATTAAGAAACATATATTAATGTATAAATAGGCAGATAATAAATACATTTGATGCTGTGTATGTAGAATTTCATTTCAACAGTCAATTTTCAACGGTAATGTAATGATAATTAGAAAGACAATTATCTCACATTACTAATAATTCACTCACATTATTATGTCATTTGAGTTCCGTGACATCTCAACCATGTTGTTCGCAAGGCTTAATAAAATTCTAACTGAATTTAAAGAAAGAAAACAAGCTGGCTTAAAATCAATAAAGGGTAAAAATTGCCCTGGCAAGATTGTTAATAACATTCATTCATAATTTTAAACCATTTTTCATCTGTTGATTCTCTAATGCGATCTCCTCGGTCGGATAGTAGAAAAATGAAGATTAAAATGAATCCGATTGTTTCGGGAAGAGGAAAACAATTGAAACAAAAACAAAAATGATGTCGTACTTAATGTTCGGTCAAAGTGGATGCCGCTTAGAAGACCGAACTTCAAAAGGAATCATCTGCTGGTCTATCAAACAGAAACACTTGAGATCGTGATAAAAACACCTCTTCCTTTCTACGTGGGTGTACATCACATAGTTACTAGTATCGATTTTTAAAATCTCATATATTGTTACTATTTGCCCTTAGTTTAAAATGGATACCGTTTAGAAGACCAAACTTCAAAAAGTAACAATCGCTGATCAAACAGAAAAACTTGATATCGAGATAAAACCACTTCTTCCCCTACTATGTGGGTGCCCATAGTATCACAGATTAATTTTTAAAGCCCTGTAATGCTTTAGGCCTCTTGGTCTCGGGTTTTCCACTGACTTGAAGTAAAACGACTACATTGAATCAATAACTGGGTCACTGTGTTGTGCCAGAAATTTTTCTCGTTAGAATCCATCTTGCACATTTACAAATCTACCATTCGTCTGTACATTGAATACTCTTGCCATATCTGGTCTAGATTCTTGATAAAATCCAAAGAAGGATCTTTAATGTTATTGATCCTGACCAGTCATCTCGACTTCAATCACTTTCACACCGATGTGACGTGGCTTCCCTCTGTCTTTTCTATAAATATTTTCATTGCATCTGCTCTGTTTCGCTTTCTCCCTTCCTTTCCCGAATATTTAAATTTAAGCGGCTACTAGATTGGCACCTAGGTCCCACACTTTTACATTTGCTTTAATATCTAAATGAAACCGCTACTCCTACTCCAACAGTTTCTTTTTTTGCATTTCCCACCTGTGGAACTCCCTTCCATTTACTTGCTTTCCTGATAAATAAAATCATTAAAAAATTAAATACAACGTCAATCGCAATCTTCTGTCTTCTTGAATCCCGTTCATCTTTTGTCGTTTCCTCAATCCTCCCTATTCTCAGGCTCCCCTTTCACTTTCACTCCCTGTAACCCCCTGCGTACTAGTGGCATTCCCGCCTTGCTTGAGATGAAATGATTAAAAAATTAACATAAGGAAAAGGATGGGCGTCTAACCTTGAAATAAGGATTATGAAAAATATGGTCATGTAGACCATTATTAAATAATCAAGTTCGATCATCATTGGGGATTTTATGGCATTCATTGGAAAATTTTAATAATCTCAAAAGAAATGAATTCAGTACATGCATAGATTTTATATATATTTATATACGGAACTACGTGTAACATAGTTCAGGAAAGGAGATAAAAATGTGGGTATAGCATCCCTAATAGGGGACATGATCCAAGATTTCGAGCTTTTACGGAAGAACTTCGTCATGCTTGCAAACACAAACATGACACATACGGGTGAGTTATAAATCTAGGTAATAGTAAATTTCAGGTTATTAAATAAAGGACTAAGGTTTTGCCCTAGTACCCCAAGCTTTGATAAAGACACCTTGGCAAAGGACCTGAAATCCTTCTTTAGAAGAATACGGCTAAAAGCCCACTACGGGGACAATAACCACACACCTTCCATACTCGATACATTAAAAGAAAAGGACTCTACATTCACCACACAAAACACGGACATTAGTATACAGACATTTGAAATGACATTAACAAATGACATAGAGAAAACAATAGCACGTAAGCTGCCATATAACAATATCACTGAAGGAGAACGTGTGGTCCTTGATACGCTAACGCATAGAGACAACCTAATCATAACACAGGCTGACAAATGGGCTGCCACGGTGATCTGGGGAATCAAAGAATACATTAAAGAAGCCAACAATCAGCTAGCCGACAAAAAAACTACAAAAGTTTACCCACAGACTCTCTTCCCGAATAACAAAAGGAATTAACTAGTTCGCTAAATATAATGCTTCAAAATAAACTAATTGACAAAGAAACATGCAGAACACTTACACCCACAAACATCACACCTGCTCGCTTCTATCTCCTTCCCAAAATATACAAAAGCAACAACCTAGGAAGGCCGGTCATTTCATCATTCAACTGCCACACGAACAAAATTTCCAAATACGTAGACCACTACATACAGCCCCTAACTAAGGAATTAAAATCTTACATCAGAGACACAACAGACCTACTAAACAAAATTAATCACCTAAAACAGTACCAGAAAATGCTCTTCTAGTGACTATGGACGTAAGATCACTTTATTCAAACATTAAACACATAGAAGGACTAACCGCCCTTAAGGAAGCACTTATTAAAAGAAGAAAAAATGTCCCCTCCCCCCTACATAAAAATCATGGAGCATATTCTTACATTGAATACTTTCAGCTTCAATGAGCAAACTATCTGCAAGTAATGGGCACCATTGCAGCTCCATCATATGCTATAATCTTCATGTGAACATCTGAAGAGACCCATATTTATCTCCTCATCGATAGCGACTGCGTATTCTATGCAAGATATATCGACGATATATTCTTTGCATACACGGGCAGTGACGACAAACTCATTCAATTCCTCATGGTCCTAAATACGCTACACGATTCAATTAAGTTTGACTACGAAAATTCCACAAGATCGGTAACATTTTTAGACACCGCATTTACATACATAAAAACAGAAAACTACAAACTACTCTACACACTAAAATCACCAACACCAACAACTATCTACACTTTAAGTTTTCCCACCTTAAACACTTCAAAGGGAACCTACCCTATTCACAAACAGTTAGACTCAGAAGGATATGTTCCAACAATGAAGAACTAAATAAATACACTCAAAATCTCGTGCATCAATTTACAACTCGTGGCCGTAAACAACACCTCATCAGGGAACAAATAAATAAAACAATTTCCCCACCTAGAGAAGACACCTTAATGTACAAGATTAAAAATAAATCCAGACGCATCCCTCTAGTAACCACTTTTAACCCCATTCTGCCTCCACTATCCAAGATAACCAAAAGTCGATGGGAAATACTACATCTCAAACCAAACATAAAAAATGGTTTCAGGAACCCGGCCTTCTAGCATATCATAGACCTAAGAACCTAAAGGATATTATAGATAGTAACCACATTTCAGAGGATAAGGTAATCCGTAATAAACCAAAAACAAAAACAACAGGATTTTCCCAACCATGTAACAACAAAAGGAGCTTATGCTGTAACCACATTAGACGCACCAATTCCTTCACCACTTCAGTCGCTAAATCTACATTCAAAATCTACCACGACTCTAACTGTAGAAGTCATAACATAATTTACCTCCTAGAAGGCACACTATGCCAGAAACAATATGTGGGAAAATCAGAAAGGCTCTTTCACTACAGAATTAATAATTATCGCAATCGAATTAAGTTAGCTCCCCACGAAACAGTTTCGCCTACAAAATCACGATTTTAAAAGCCATGCCAAATTCACTATAATTGAGAAAATAGAAGAGTTCAGAGCCGACAACATTAGAAAAATTTTAGAAGACCATGAAGATAAATGGATTCTGCGCCTCAAAACACTCCATCCAGATGGGCTTAATCACAAATTTAACAACATAGATAGAATTAAGATATAACCCCACAAATCAGGCCCTAGCCACATTTCTCACCCACACAAGACAGATATGCTTGCGGAGGTGTTGAGGCCTCACATTTATACAAACACCCATACTAATATACACACTAACACACATCATACTCACTTACTCACTCCCTAAGGACTAAATATCACATACTTAACACAGACACATCCCTTTTCCATGAACGAATAAACCTGTCAAAATAACCAAGGGAATTCAGAGCAGCATGAATTCATCCAGCCTTTATCTTAAATAACAACTTAAAAGAGACTGTTTGAACAACACAAGAACTGACCAAAATTTATGTTAAAAAATAAAAAACAAATGAAAAGTAGAGATAAAGTTCATTTTCTCCATCAAGTCATTCGTATTTCACTGCTACTAACAATCAGAAATGTTGTCTCCTGATGATGGCCATGTTGGCCGAAACTAGTCGTGGAATCTAATTGAAATAATAAAACGAAAAAAATATTAATATACAACCCAGTGTGTCTGAAAATTTTAATTTTTTTAATATTTGTTATTGTTCAAAACACACACACACACACACACACACATACATATACACACACACACACACACATATATATATATATATATATATATATATATATATATATATATATATGACAAAGTGGAAAAGTTTTCATGTGACGAGTTTCGTCCTCATTTGTATAAACCTACTTCGATGAACTCCTAATGGAGGAATCGTGACACATAAATGAAAACTTTTTCCACTTTGTCATACATCTTTCCTCCAAACTGTTCTTGATATATACAAACTATATATATATATATATATATATATATATATATATATATATATATATATATATTAAATAAAAGGAATTAAATCCGGCAAATATTTTAATATAGTTTCTGTTTCTATGTTATTTTTATGGATACAACTTATTTGAGTAAATGCTCTGTTTTAATTAAACAGTATCAATTACATTTACTGGCCTGAATGTTCCAGAAATTTCGTAGAGAATATACGTTCTACGAAATTTCTCGAACATTCTGCTCGGTAAATATAATTAACTCTGTTTAATTAAAACAGAGCATTTACTCAAATCAATTTGTATCCATAAAAATAACGTATAAACAGAATATATATATATATATATATATATATATATATATATATATATATATATATATATATATATATATGAGATTGTGGTAGCATGAGTTTTCTCGAAAGAAGACACTGCAGTGTAATTTGATCGGGAGCTAAGCAAGGAAATGAAACTGAAACATGTTTGCCTATGGTTGAAAAGAGAAACAACGAAGAAAAGAGTTTGTGCTCGTTCCTTTTATATTGCTGTATGCAACGCCACCTACGAGTAGGCTTTATTTTTTTTACAGACTAAGCTTAATAAAAATCAACGAGTATGTTTTTTTTTCTGTCGCCCCAGCGTTTGAAAGCTGAACATTTTGTTGGTTAAGAAGTAAAAAAAAGATTGAACAATTACTGGGCAGCCGAAAAAAAGTGTGTTTTTTTTTTTTTTTTATCTGAAGTAAAACCAGTTTTCTCTTTTAGGTTTTACCCTCTTTACATTTTGCACTCTATTTTTAACAGCGGCAAGCAAACACACTTCATTTGGCTTTATTATAAAGCCAAATGAAATAACGGAAATCACTTATTGATATAAAGCCTTTATATCAATAAGTGATTTCCGTTTTCTTTTTCTATTGTACCGTATGAGTAACTCAAAATAAATAATTGTTGAGTTTACTGATATGGAGAATCATTTTAATTTCGTGTTTCTGAATTAGTTTTGAAATTTATTTTATTATTTATTCAACTGCCGTAGCAGGATTAATGTTTAGCCTGTAGTGGTTATTGTATAAGAAATGTGAAATTAATTTAAGTTAAATATAAAAAGCTTCTTGCTTAGACATAGAGGGAGAACGAAGAAACTATAAAAATATAAAAGAGATATTCTTCAGTATTTTTGCTTTAGTAGGCGCGATTTTATGATGAAAGCCTATATTTCCACAATAAAATACTTATTAAAAAACAGATGTTGACAAAATTTTCAGGATGAACTTATATTTATCATATAAATACCATGTAAATTTCAGCTAATTGTATCTGTTTTTATTGGAAATATCTAAAATAATAGACTGGTTTATTATCAAACTCGAAGGTTATTCAAAATATTGTAAATATATACGATAGCATAGCTACTGGTATTTGTTTTTATTATTATTATTATTATTTCAGGTATATGAAGATTGCCATGGGTGGTAATAATGAGATGATCTTAAACGGGAAAGAAGATATTGCAAAATTATTAAGTGATAGGAACACAACGCTGGAAATTGTGAAAATGTTGAACAGTGATCACAAAACAATAACAAAATTGAATACATTTGTAAGACCAAGAAAAATTGCGTTTAATAGTGTAAAAAAATCTGTAGAAAATAAAAATGCTCATAAGCAAGAAAGTAAAAACATATTTGGTGTTGCGAAGAAAAACATTGAAGAATGCAGACTATTAAGAATATCAGCCAAAGGCATGAAAGCAACCAAGTAAGCATCATAAAACATGTATGTTGGGTGAAGAAGTACATGAAAACTGGAATCTTAACTGTCATTTTTAGCGATAAATCTTATACTACATTGTATGGACTTGATTGCTACGTTAGAGGTTGGATCATTTACAGATAAGAAAACAACAGAGGGGAGATACAGTAATTTTTCGAGCCAGTAGTATTATAAATAGTCGGAGAAACATGTATAACAAAGTGGGAAAAGTTTTCGTGTGACGCGTTTTGAAGTTACACGAAAACGTTTCCAACTTTTTCATACATCTTTCCCCACAAATTGTTCTTGATATATCAAAATTTAATATATCGTTATCCCATTATAAGTAGTAACATTGTGGTTCCTTTCAAAGTTGATAAATACAGATAATTATTGTTAGTTCTTGGTTAAGACGTTTTTTAATGGTACAAATATATTCATGTAAGACAATTCTCCTTCACATTCTTCAAAGATTGTCAACCTTTTTAGAAACACTTTCAAATAAAAAAATAATGGAATGAGCCTCAGTCTTTCCAAATAGAAAGCTGGAGCTAATAATAAAAATACGTGTATATGAAGAAAACAATATTAAAGCAAAGGAGATTTCTAGGAAGCAATAGAAAATGCTGCAAGTAAAGCTAAATTATGATTATCATTAGTTTAAAGAAAAACATTCTCAGCTGAATTCCACACGATATAGTATACCAATGAAGATAAGTATATTCTGAAGATTAATACTGATTTTCTTAAAACATTGACTTGCATTATAAAATTTGACATCGAGCAAAAATATAAACAGTTTGTCACTTGAAAGCAATCTTCTTTATGTATTGTTTCCAGTGGCGATCATAGCTCTCCACAAGTTCCTATATTTTGTAGCTTTAAGTAATTTTGGTTTCTTTATTATACTTACCAGTCCCTGTTCTGTCACCCACTTACACAAACTCATTAGTTATGTTACTCGTTGTTCACCGCTACCCGTCTTGCCTTCAATATGTCTTCTGAATGTCAAATTCTTCAAGCCTTTTTCTCTTATTATATGTCCCAGAAATTTCAACTATCTCTTTTTGATACTAAGAATAAGTGCTTTAATTTTCCTTCAAACTTCCTTGTTGCTCACATGCTTTGTCTATGGCATTTTGTAGCTTCAATTCTCCTGTTATATATGAGGAAATTTCCTGCATTCCCTACCATATAGAAAGATTGATATTACGTAGCAGTTCAACACTCTTTTCTTCGTTTCTGGTAAAATTATATTTCTTATTAGTGCTTTTCTTTTAGAAGACACCTTTCGCTATTCCAATGCACCTTCTGTTTTCTATGGTAGCTTTTCTATCGTCTATTAAAACATTTAAACTAAAAGTAACCGAAAATGTTCATTTGGTTTATTACGTAAAAATAAGATATTTTTTTTTTAAATTATTTTGGTTATTAACTTTATTGAGAAACATATTTACCGTCTTGTTTTACTTTCTTCTGCGATCTTTCAGGAAACATTATAAATCCTTGGACTTATTTATGTTTTTCAGCAAAGGATTGTTGTTTGTGTAATTTAATTAAAGTGAACCTTATTTTCATAAAAGAATTTTGCAAAGCCTGAAAAATAAAAATCTGAATATGCAAAACAGTGAACAAGAAAAAAGTTCCCAGACAAGTTATAATAATTTTTGATTGGTCAACAAATAGACATGCTGTCGACCGCTTGCCTACTGGAATATTACGCTCATTTGGACAACGAATTCCAGACACTTTTCCTCGATTGCTACGTTCTCTACACGCAAGCCGCTAGTGGCCCGCTGGCGGGCCGCCGATGGCAACGCTAGCGGTTCTCTGATAGCAGCTACCGGTGGGCCTCTAGAGGTCCGCCAGTGGTAACATTGCCTAGACGAAGACGCCGGCGGTTCAACAGCAGGACACCAACAGTAAACGCTACCCTACACGCAAACCAACAATCTGCCACTGGGTGGCATGCCGCTAGCGTTTACCGCCGGTAAATGCTAGCGGCATACCACCCAGTGGTACACTAGCGTGTACCTCTCCGCAATTTTACCACTGGTGGACCGCTAGAGGACCGCATATACAGGCGGCTCACTAGTGGCTTGCGTGTAGGGTAGTGGCATGCCACCCAGTGGCAGATTGGTGGCTTACGTGTAGGATTGGTTTAATTGAGAGTAGGTCTTACTCAAATCAGTCTTCGATTCTTTAGGAGTTCATAGAAGATAACTTCTTTTGGATTGTAAATGTCGAACTTTGTTGTTGAGCTTTGTCGAACTTATGTGACCAGCTTTGGCGGCAAAGTGGGAGCTACTGATAATGTTTCGTACCTCTAGAACAAATTAAGATAAATTATAAGAAAATTAATCCTAATTAAGTTACTTTATACACAGCATCACCTTCTTTGGATGAAAACCAATCTCTGGTGCGATTAATGATGGTTCATTTCATTTGCTCCCTAATCTCTTGTGCTCCACATTATTGTAAAGTATCCGTTTTTCATCGCCCGTATACTATTTGCTTAAAATCGGAATATTTAACCATGGAAGTAACCTATTAAATAGAGTAACATAACGATAATACTGTAAATATTTTCAATGAATTGGATATTTTCAATATGTTGGTTATCTCCCCTATCGCATGATATCTATTATTCTCAAGCCTTGATCGCTATCAACCTCAAACGATCTTACCCGGCTATAGAGTATCGTTCATCGAGAAATCGCCGGATAAAAAGTTCACAAACTTTTAATCATTCACAGTATCTTCTCTATAAATTGTACAAAACATTTAAGTGTTCCAGTTGCATTTTTATCTTTCTTGAAATTCATATACAAAAATTGTTGCTTATTTGATTCCATCTTTAGAATGAATTGTCTGAAAAACAACCTCAAATCCCGAGTTGACATCTGCTCTTCTCTCCATTCTAGCCAACTTGTTTCACCTTTTTTGGATAGACTTGTGACTGGCGACGAAAAATGGATCAATAAACAAAAATACGCCAATGGTGATATTTTAAAAAATGCGCAATTAGGTTTGACTCTTTTGCCAAAACATCTTGTACAAACACAAATCCAAATAATTTCTAATATCTTTAGTATGTAAGCTTGCAGTCTTATCACAATTTAAATATATATATATTAGGTAATCCCATAAGTTCTGTCCGAATTTTAACTTTTTGTTAAAATGAACGAAATTTAAAGAGTATTTTATAATGTATAATGGAACTGAGCATTATTTTTATGTTTAGATGCATTTAAACTGATCAAATTTTATTTAAGAAAACAATAAAATTAAATTTTGTTTGATTAAAACCCTGCTAACATGGAAGTACCCAAGAATCATTTGAGGCACATAATGCTTTATGCGTTCAAGAAAGAAAACTCAGCAGCCGAAGCGGCTAGAAACATGCACTCAGTTTATGGAGAGGAATGTGTGAATGAAAGAACTTGCAGAAGATGGTTTGCAAAATTCAGAGGTGGAGATTTCACCCTTGAAGATGAAGATCGAACCGGACGTCCAGTTGAGTTTGATGAAAAGCTTCTTGAAGCAGCCCTTGAAGAAAATCTTGCTTTATCAGTTGAGGAATTGGCAATGGTTCTCAGTTCAAACCATACAACTGTTCATCGTCATCTTCAACAACTTGGAAAAGTCCCTAAACTTGGAAAATGGGTGCTTCATGAATTGTCTGAAAACAACTTCAAATCCAGAGTTGACATCTGCTCTTCTTTCCATTCTCGCCAATTTGTTTCAGATTTTTGGATAGACTTGTGACTGGCGACGAAAAATGGATCTGTTATCCAAATGTTAAGTGTCGTAGATAGTGGCTTGTTAAAGGGGAAGGACCCCAGCCACAGCCGAGAAGGGAACTTCATGGGCAAAAGGTTCTTCTTTCAATCTGGTGGGATTGCCAAGGAATAATCCACTTTGAATTCTTACCACCTAATGCAACAATTAATGCTCAAATATACTGTCAGCACTTAGAGCGTTTGAACCAAGCTTTGAGGAAAAAAAGGCCTGCTCTAGTGAATCGAAAACGGGTGATGTTTCATCAGGACAATGCGCGACCACACACAGCAAGAATCACGTCACAAAAGATCGAAGAGAGAAAATTCCTCATCCACCTTATTCTCCCGACCTTGCTCCTTCAGACTACCATTTGTTTCGTAGCTTACAGAATCATTTGGAAGAAACAGCTTTTGTAACACAGGAAGAGGTTAAAACTGACATTTGTGAATTCTTCGAATCAAAGCCAAAAGAATTTTACAGTAATGGAATTAGTAAGCTTGTTAATAGATGGAAGGAAGTAATAGATAATCAGGGAAAATACATTGTTGATTGAATCTGTAATTAAATGTAACATTTGGTCACTTGTTTTCTTTATTCAAAATTCGGACAGAACTTATGGGATGACCTGATATATATATATATATATATATATATATATATATATATATATATATATATATATATATATATATATATATGAAGATTAGTCAAAAGAAAATCAAAAGAAAAGAAGCCAGTTAAAAATAAATGCTCTTTATATCTTCAAACGCAGAAGAGCCATTTTGGTTAGCTGTTTGGTTACGTTTGAAGATGATTTTAATTGAAACATTTTGGTTAGCCTTGTACATTTGAAAATGATCTTAACTAAAACATTTTGGTTAGCCCAGTACGTTTGAAATGATTTTTAATTGAAACTTTCTGGTTTGCCTAATATGTTTGAAAGTGATTGGTTATTTGGTTATCCCAGAACGTTTGAAAATGATTTTTAGTTGAAGTTTATGTACAATTATAACAAATGATTATTTACTTTGCATTACCAGCTTTACAGAACCGATTCCGTCGATTCTTCGATATTGACCGTGACGGCAAAGCCACTCACAAGGAAGTTGCTAACTATTTAATGAAATACGACCCAGCTATTTCCAAACCTGCTGTAGATGCATTTGTGGCCAGTCGAGATTTAAACAGTAAGTTTACACACACACACACACACACACACACATGTATGTATGCATGCGTATCTGTATGCACGCGTATATGCATATATATTATAAAGTATGCTATTGATAATTATTCATGTGAAAGTGGAAGTTATGTATGGTTACATCTCATACCATCTTAAAATGAAGCTTTGTTTTATTATCCATAGAATTTTATATTAAATCTTAAACAGACAACAATTCAAAAATACTAAATTTTAAATACATTGTCAATTACTACTATTTCTCCTCGTGTACAACGATACGTCGCATTAATAGTAATTATAGATTCATTCTTAAATATAAAACATTTTTCATGATAATGTTGTCATAAAAAAGTCTATTCACAGACTATTGATTTTCATTTGAAAATTTTACATTACATTTGGTATAGCTTCATCTGTAATCTATCACCTATATTCCTATTTAATCACTCGAAATACAGATAGTCTTTTATTGTTAATGTAGAGATCAGATAATTATATATAAAGAAACTTTTTTGTTTTATATCAGAGAACGGCGTAATAGACCTCATTCCTGATTATCTAGTAGCCATGAGTTACCCCGATTCTGATCCCATCCGCGCTCGTGAATGGTTCGCTTTAGAGGATGCAAACAATGACCACATTATCACAAAAGAAGACATTGAGAAAATTGGAGCGCGTATGGGAATGTCACAAGACGAAATACACGACAGCATGCAATACTACGCTCTTGGAGACAATAACGAAGATGGCAAGGTGACTTGGGAAGGTAGGGAATTTTTATTCACTGTCCATTCAATGTACTGTCTTATTTTCATTCATAATACTGCCTTGTAATTCGATGGCTTTAGATTGTAAGTCCGGCTTTCAAGTCTGATTAACTGTTAGTTAAAAACGACGGAATATATAAATTCAAAAATATTAGCACTCTTCTACATAGTTATACTATCCTAGATTTTAATATACCATAAATGCTGCTTTGATCTATTTTAATAATTGTTTTTTTCTCTGATAAATGTTTGCACATAGTTGTCAATAACAAAAAGTTTCATATTAATACTAACTTGATTATAGATAAGCTCGACACCTTGAAAATTCGCCCCAACAAAGAAACATAAAAGGGTGTAGTTTAAAAATGATCAAACGTTTATATTAAGAAACCATTTATTCAATACAGCTAACGAAAGTAAAAAATAAAAACAATATGTACAAAATGATATAAGATTGAATGTATTTACAAACATACTGTTTTTGTATTAAATACACCCTAACTAAACTAATATGCTTTTATAGTGTAATTATTTGTATTTAACTAAATATTAAACGTTAGAGCTGAAAAGGCTCTCTTAACTTATGCGCACATGTTATCCTTTTGCAGCCATGTTTCCAACTGAGGTTTTGGCGAACTCACGTGACCAGATTTGGCAGCATAGCGTGAGCTGCAGAATCTTACGTGTACATAAAGAACAAATTTGGATAAATTATTAATTAAGTTATATTTTTTAAAATACAAATTAAAGAATTTTTAGTTAAAGATTATCTTCACACCAAGAAAGCTTGGATTCAAAGTTTGATATCTTTTAAATGAAACCTGTAACATGCAACATTTTTAAAACCGTAATCTTAATAATAACAAAGAACAACCAAAAAAGAAGTTACAAAGTATTTTTCTCTTTTTAGAATACAAGATTCTCCATGGCATCTAAGAAACTTGAGTGTTTTGATTGCAACGCCAACTGAACTGATTCATGATGACCAGAATGGAAGTGAGAATTCACAATCATCACACATGAATAATTTAGAGCAACAACTCACCTTCACTCGATGCTTACCTTTCCGATGCGATGTGTCTTTATTATAGATGTTAATTTCACAAATACGTTCTTCATTTTCATTCTGTTATGTGACATTTTAATAAAAGCAACAAATGACAGCAAAGTGTATTTCTTTTTACTCTGAGTCTTATCAATGTTTTATTGCAAACTAATTGATTTCGTTTTTTTCCTCTCTTCGTTTCGTCCCTATTTTCTTGACTTTGTAGGGGAGTTACAACTGTGAGTAAATAATTACAAGCCCTCTTACATTTATATATAAAAAATACTCATAAAAATGAGACAGGAAGACGCGGAAACAACAAAACGTGTATTATTTATTATCTTATGTGGAGTTGGAGACACAAGAGAAAGTAATACAGAGTAAAATTGTGAGTTTTAGGTCAAATGTAGATCAAATATGGATTGGATTCAGACAGAATGATAAGATAAAGAATAAGTAAAACGTATAGTATTACTCGTATGTTTTTATAGATCTGTGTAATGAGTTCCCAGATAATTCAGTTGGAAAATACAAGAAGTATCTGGAGTTTTCTTACCTCGAAGTTTTGTTGTGTTCTAAGAGGTAAATGTTACTATTATGACCTGAAAAATGAAAATGAGCCGAAATTTTCGTTGACGCACGTGTTGATGGCCTGTCCAGTTGTGAGAATATCAGGTATTTGTGTGTACAGAGGAGAAAAGTGGGGTCGATTCTTACTGGTTTAAAAAGCATGAATTAATGATAATTATAATTGTTATAATCATTTTATTATAATTATTGTTGACACTATAATACATTTTTATTTATTTATTTTTATGAACACGACACAATGACAGTATAATTAATTTTTATTTACGTATTTATTTATGGACACGGAAACTTTCAACTTAAATTTTTTTTTTTTTAAAATAATCCTTTCAATCAATTTCATTGATGGAGGCAATTTCTAAAATTACTACTCTAATCGGAATATGGAGATTTTTCTATGATCAAAAAAGGGACGTTATCGATTCTCGGAATGTGTTCTATGAATGTAGGACATAATATAAAAAAGAAGAGACGTTACCTAATCCACATTGTAATTTATTGGTTTCCAGTTAGGTAAGCAAAAGTAAAAGAAATGTGTATAAAAAAAACATTGAGTAGGTGTGAGATATATTGCAAAATACGAACAGGTACTCTCTTTCCGTCTCATAGTTTATTTTTGTATGTAATGCAGAAAAATATGGCTCGAGGCTAAATGTGTGGGGTTATCATGAGTCTACACTAACTTAGCTAATCACATTTACTCACTCCAGTCCACTTCATTATCCCTTATACCATAACATTGCATTCATTCTGAATATCAATTTTAGCATAGCATAAGAACGAACAACTATTCTATATATATAAATTTGTTAGCGTGGGAGTAAAATAATTCTTATAACGTCTAAAAGAATTAAACCTAATGAAATGGTGATTGAAACATTTATACAAAAGTATTGCTACCAACAATAATATATAGCGAAAACTGACATAAAAAAAGACAATGACGGTGATTAAAATTTAACGATGCCAATGAAACCACATATTGTTTACTATGTAATTCAGTTTCTATAAAAAGAAAGTATTCTACTTAGGATGAGCAACCATGTATTTTCCTAAAATAAGATCCTTCTCTAATAACATAGTAACATACACATGGCAGAATAAATTGGTTTCATCTCATAATCGTAAAACAATCTTGTCTTTTGCCGAATTTCAACAAATTTATCTCTGTGACGCTATAAAGCGCTGGAAGTATTGAGAAATAGTCCGATAAACATACCAGGAGTCGAAGCAAAATTTTATTAAATTTAGAGAAGTTTTTTTTTTCATCTAGATAATTTAAACTGACGGAGGATGGAGAGAGGCGGGCATTAATCAGCTGTTCCCCTGACAACCTCTTCGTGTAGCATTTCAGCTCTTATCTAAAGAAATTTCACCGCTCCAGCGATTCACACCTTTCCCTCTTCTTTTGACAAGTGATAAAAAGGACATTTTCTAAATCTTACTTTGTTTCCAGAATACCTTAAATATTATCTCTCGAACGATTTTTCCTTACGGCCTGCAGACAATTCCATTAACCCGAATTTCATAACAATAATGTCTCCATTTCGGCTCTTACACCGTCACTCTCCATCTTCCGTGGGTTTAAATTATCTAGATGGCTTTTATGACTAGAGTCCCCAAAATTATAATAAAGCCATTTTATACCCAGCCAGCCCCAACTCATGACTTGGTCATCGTAGGACCTCATATCTTAATTTTTCGGTCGTCGTGTTGTAAACCCAGCATTTAACAGGTCCACTTCATAGACAGTTGTCAACTTCGGTCATATGTTTTTTGTAGGACAAATCAGATGTTTCTGTCCCTTCTCCTGCCTTATCCAAGGAAGAAAAAACAAACTCTCTGAATTTAATAAAATCTTCCCTCGCCTCTTGATATGCTTATCGGGCTATCCCTTAACACGTCCAGCACCAGTTCTTTTATTTGTTGTTATATAACTTTCACTGGTGCGCGCGTGTGTGTATGTGTTTAAATTTAGTTTAAGACTGATAGAAGCCCAAAATTTTGGGACATCCGATGAGAATCGAAATCACTGCAGCAGTATATATATATATATATATATATACACAGAGCGCGATGGGCAAATTATCACCATTTTATATTTTTAATTTCGCGCATGCGCTTTGTTTGTTTTGATTTTGTCGACTGCACAGTATAGTAGGGGCAGTTGGGCACCATATTTGAGAAAAAGAGCACCATGACGCAATTCACTCTGCCAGAAATAGCATGCTTGGCATTTGAGTCAGAAGTTTTGACACGGGTATTTAAGAGTGTTTGGGTATCAATCTGATGACAGTGCAAATGATTCGTAAAGAGTTGGATGAGTCTAATGGTGATTACGAAGGTACGGCAGCTCGGAAAAATCCCTCTGATCGTTCTGATGAGAAAAGTCCCGAATTTGTTGGTGAAGGCCTGAAAATCAACATATATCAAGTACCTTGAGGAGGTAGTGCTGCCCTGATTCAAGAGTGTGGCTGTTGGAAGACCCTATAACTGGCAACTAGACTCGGAACCATGCCACACAAGTAAGAGAACCCAGTCAGTTAATTTCTGCAACAACATCACTCCTTACATCTAGCCACCTAACTCCTTAGACTGCAACCCACTTGATGTGTGGAGCCCAATTGAGCGAGAGACCAAAAAATAAACTCCTTGTAATACCAAAGATGAACTGAAGAAAAGAATTATAGTAGCATTCACCAATTTAAACAAGGGGACCGTCCAGAAGAGTTGCAGGAGATTCCAAAGTTGTTTGGAGGCCGTGGTTGGCGATTTTATTGAATAAATTTACTCTTTAGTATTTCAAGATGTCTTTGTGTAATTTTGGTAAATTAGTCTCTTAAAGTGTAATGTCAAGCGAAAACCTTCCTCGTCATAGATCTACCGAAATTTTTCATATCTACACAGTTTCATTAATCCGACATATTTTTATCACTTTAAACGTTATTTTTAATGGATATTCGTATTTGAGTAAACTCTCCTTTTATTTATTAAACAGTATGTTTATTTATTTTCGTCTACTGGCCTGAATGTCCGAAATCTTATAAAAAAAATTCAGGCCGGTTATAAATAAACTGATTATGACTGAATTAAATGAAACGAAAAGAAATTGTAGACGCGACCTATTTTTTCATAAGAATTAGGGTGTGTGCACAAAAGTTGTTAAAATAAATAACAGAAACAGCTTTGTGATAAGGAAGTCAAACGCATTGTATAAAAATCATATATCGTCTAATTTATATATGTGAAGCTTGAATCCCTTTGAGTAAAGAACAAGAGAGGTTGTCCATATTCAGGTTGTGTGACTACTTACTTGAGTATCGACCATTACGATATGCGATTTTACAACAACAGCGTTGCTAATAGGATCCGAATTATTACTGGATGACCCTGATTTTACCAATGTCTGGTTGAGATGTTTTCCCGCTGCTGCCAGAACTAAAAAGTTAAAAGACAGCAAGGCAGTTGGTGGTTACAGTAAAACCACAGATTTATTCGCAGCTGAATGTGCCGTAGTAATGAAAATCTCTTTAATGGTCTATCGAAGAAAGTTTTGCCTTTTCAAGAAATACAGGAAATCATAAAAACAACGAAACCAAAAAAGAAATTAGTTTTTGCCGAAAGATATGTCTATGCAACAAGAGCCTTCTGAACCAATCATAAAATTTCTACATAGACTGCGGAATGGAATTCGATATTGTGAATTTGAGCAAACTATTGAAGAGTGGCTAATACAAATATGATTGATTGAAGGAAATATATATATGGCATCTCATATAAAATGTTCGAACAACTACAACTTGGAAATATGAATCTCAATACTTGTGTTGAATTTATGCATCAGTAGAATCTTACATTTGAACACAAGTGATATCAGAAAAGGAGAATTAGAGATTTTTGTTTCCTACCACGGGAATAAAAGGAATAAATACAGTAAGCGCAGAGTCTGATGTTATGGACACGAGTTGAATAAGGATAAATGTCCAGCATTTGGAAGATTATGTATTAACTACAAGAAAAAGAATTATTTCCAGCCGCTATGTAAAATCAAGTAGGGTGCCGAAGGTGATGGATGATTTGAGAGATCAGTTATGAAGAAACGTGGGCAATTATATTTGAATATTATTGGGCTATATAGATAAGCAATTGAGCATTTCGATGTGGTGTAATGGTTAACAAATTTGCTTCGCTAGATTCAGTTATGACTGATTAGTGAGATCGATCCTCACTGGTAGCTCTATATTTGCAATCTTATGCTACATCTAAGCTAAGACCATAATTTGGTTGGAAATGGCGTAATAAACATAAATTCTGAGAAATAAATTATTGCTGTATATTCAGATAAGGAAGAAACTTTGAAAGATTGTAAAGCTCATTTCAAATTGAAGAAAAACGATACTTGCTCTTATTATCAGTCATGAAAATTACCAATTGACATTTTGCCACTGCTAGTTGCAAAACTACGAAAACTATTGACCAAGCTCTCTTGGTTAACGTGTTTCACTTGGTGGTAGTTTGGTAGTTTGAAGGTTATAAGTTATGGTTGAGTTGTTTAATTTACGACAACGCCCATTCTCACTATATATTGGTATAATTGATTTGGGTGTATACTGACCTTGTGTAATGATTAAAAGAAAATGCACAGAGTTTTTGATAAATATAAAATAAATCTTTATATATCACAATATAATAACACATAAGGCTAAGATGAAAGTTGAAGTTTCAAGAGTTCAAGTGTAAGTTCAAGTCCTGGTGCCTACGAGATAGAGCAAGACTCCGGGAAGAATTAAACACACACACACACACATACATACATACATACATACATACATACATATATATATATATATATATATATATATATATATATATATGCATGTATGCATGTGTGTGTCTCTATGTATTCAAATATAGTAACCGCCTCCTTAACAATGTGGATGAAGTAAGGTATATGTTTTTAAATGTACCAGATGGATATAGTCGTCTAAAGTCGCAGCTAATCGTGCAAAAGCACCTAAAGTTTTGCCGGACGAGTATAGCTACTTATATTTATAAGATTATATATATATATATATATATATATATATATATATATATATATATATATATATATATATATATATATGTATAAACTTTTGTCCTTTCCAAATCAAATCGACTTGGTTATATTTATTTTTCTGTTAACCCGATTTTCACCCGACAAACTCACAGGTCGACCAACGGAGAGCTTCCATACCTCTACGATCTGATGACCACTCTCCCGGATCAAAACAATCACAATGTGGCTGGTGGGTGACTTCGAATTGACATTGGGAACTGGAGACTTGTGTATAACCTATAATACTGGACCATACCGGACCAACGGCCGGTCTTGTGGAGTGCGTGGGTCCAGTGGGGGTGAGGATACGGTGTTACACGAATGACATATAATTGTACTCGAGCAAACGAAACGATGTTGTAATGGCTTTTTTATGTACATCGTCTCGGTGGGCAGGCACTTAATGATAGGCTGATGACGATTCAATTCTTGAAAAGATTTTCTTACCACGCATCTTAGATGATAAAATATTTATATTCAGAACTTGGTATCGATCTACCTTTATTATTGAATTTAGTTGCCTGTGGTCCCCTACGGGTCTGTATGTACCATCCAATTTTGAAGGGGATATAATTCCTGCTTTATGGACTTTTCTGAATTCCACCTTCGCTATGTCGAATATCTGTGCCTATAGTCGTCGTCGTGATTTAGAAAATGTTGGAGAGATGCAACTAGTTTCTTTTCTTACATCCTGGTTGCCTGGTGACTGACATTATCCGCCTATTTTTATAGATGGTGAAATGTTGGCCTTCTTGTTATTAGAAATAAACTAAAATTTGACACATTTTGAATATTTTTCATTTAATCTTTTAAAATTTATATTTTAGGACTAATATTTGTAACGAAAATCATTCTAGCGCTTTTTGTGAAGACGCAATTATTGAAATAACAAATAAATATACAGAAATAAATCTACATCATTTTCAACAGAATTTTCTACACAATTTTAGAAGAATTAATCAATATATTACAAGTTAATATTGTACGCAGAGGACGTGAATTATGGCGTAAGACCCTTTCGAGTCAAACTGTCAACATGAAAAGGATCTGTAACGTGCTCTCAGACGCGTCCACCAATCACACACTTCTGTGACTTCTGCTCACGAGTCTTCAGGGTACACACTCATCTCCGTCACTGCCACCAGAGGAGAGAAGAGGAATGAGAAGTGAGGATGACGATCCCGATGATCGAATACGAGCAGGTGTTGACGACGACATGGAATTTTACAATGTGCAGTTGAAGGAATAAATCTTTTAATAAATTTAAATTTTGTCATTAATAATTATGGCATGCTTTATTATGAGACTATTCGTAATAGAGAAAATCGAGCTCTACATCGTCTAAATTAAGATCTCACGAAAGGAAAAGAGAGAAGGGAAAGTGATTATCAGAATGCTTTTCTCGGTATATTTTATGATCTTTGAGAGCCAGAAAACAGATTTTATGATCTTTGAGAGCCAGAAAACAGATTTTATGATCTTTGAGAGCCAGAAAACAAATTTCTTTTATTTTCATTAATGCTATATGGTAGATGATGGAGCATCTTAGGCATAGTGATGAGGAAAAGAGCAATGCAAACATACGGGACTACTAGAGAAAATTTCACCTTCCATTTCTTTTCTTAAATTAAAAAGGAATTCTTTTTTTTGCAAAAAGGGACCTTTATTATTAAAGAAAATGCAAAATGTCAAAATATGAAGTTAGTAATTAATGTTGCTACCTTTGGCTCGAATAACTGCCTCAATTCGATGTAGCATTAAATGGAACCAGGACCAAATTTCTAATTGGTAATTTTTCCCATTCTTTTTTGGCCGTATTGCCAAAGTTTTTGGAGATTGCATGGTTTTCGTTGGAGCATTTATTTATTCTGTTCCCACCACAATGGTTCAATTATATTGAGATCACGACTTTGTGCTCGCCAGTTTTTCAAAACCTTTTTGTTACATGCGATGTATGGCAAGGAGCACCGTCATGCTGAAAACTTTCTCAATCTTCATAATCTGGCAGAAGATTAGGTCATTAGTAAACTAATATAGTTCTCACAGTTTGGGTTTCCATATCTGCATAGTATGACTTTCTCATCTCAGATTTTTTTGCTTCGCCCAATAGTTTTGTGTGGCCTTTTTTTCAGCTTCAAGCTGTTTAAAGCGTTGTATTTCCCGTTACACGGCGCCTACGAAAACGCAACCAATTTTTTCAATCCTCCAGGTCCACAGGCACGACTGATAAAAGCTAAACAATCTTAACTTCTTAATAAAATAAAGATGTATAATCATTTTATGTAGTTGGTCCAAAACATTTGCACACAGGTATAGAAGTACTTCATCTACCAGGGACACGAAATCCTTATGTTTCCAGGAGATGTAGTCTAAATATGTGAAGAATGAAGACTATGAATTGTCTCCCGTAGACAAGATCACGAGCTTTTCCATATTCAGATTATGTGACTAATTATTTTAGTATCGACCATTAAGATATACAACTTCACAATATGTCCCTTTTAAAAGTTAGATGGGTTACGGGCAATGTTACAAAAAATAGTTGTCTTGCTCCATTATAAAACTGTTGTAGGAGATTGGATATTACTTTCATAAACTACATTTTCAAAATGGTAATATTTAATTTCATCTATGAATGCTGGACAATTTTCTTGCAGATGAAAAAGAATGTTAAGTAACAGATGATTCGACTGATGACACCTGAGAATACAATAGACAGAACATACGGACAATGACGGAGTTTTAAGTAAAATAGGAACTGCAAGAAAACTAATTAGAAAGCTGGAATTTTCGAGAAAGAATGAAGAAAGAGGGTCGAGAGAAATTAACACTCATGGGATATAATGAAGGTAATAGAAGCAACGGGAAACGCTGAGTAAACTACTTACGTGAATGGACATTAAAGTAAGGAGAAATAGGGATCGTAAAAGGTCAAAGGTTACTATAGGCAACAAAAACGAGAAGCGGTGGAAAATCATGAATAACGACCTCCTGAAAGGATATGGGATATTATTTTTTAAAAATCGGTATCACTTCCCATGCAAGGCAGTAAAGCCACTAAGACACAAGAGGGTTACAGGGTGTGGAAGAATTAGGCACAGAAACATTAATAATGAGCGGAAAGAGGAAAGAGTAATCAGTAGGACTGTAGATAGCGATTGACAGCCATAATCGCTCACGTCCTGAAAGGACATCGCACATAATTTCCACTCAGTGTTCACTAAAAACGATGGAAGACCTCAGAGACATAATCTTTAGGCAAGACTGGGTAGAAACTGATTAATTTGGAAATGAGCTTCGATTTGACTATAAAAATAAATTATTTGAGCCCAATCCAGGAACGAATAGAAAAAATAAGATAAATTGAGAATTTAGCACAAAGAAGTATCGTGTTCATGCCAACTAGGAGACAAGCTCGAAAGTCTATCAAATAGATCCTATAGATGTTCCAGCAAACAGTAGCGGGAGACTGGACGTGGAAAAATGGTAAAATATGACGATATTTTGAAGAAAAGTGAGGTTCTTGTTCATAATGTCCAAGAAACAGTTACAAAGACAGTTGTTCCCCAAATGTAGTCCAATCCCTGACTCACAAACAGGACTGTGTCAAGCGAATAATGTCATTGACTCTACTCTGCTTTTTGTGAGTTGGTAGGTACTGTTCAATCCAGGTCTCCAACCGCAAATTGGTTCACCCCACATAGTCAGCCTCACCTTGATTTAAATTGTTAAATAGCAACACTGCTTTGCGGGTAGTGCAAACCATCATTCGCGAAATATGGGAACACCGGGACAGTATCAAAGAAGACAGAAGAAAAGCTAGAATTGACACACGAGAACACCCTAGTGTTTGACTACTCCAACCCAACCAGGGTAGTTTTAAATAAATTAGACAAGTGTCTCATGGGTGAGTCGTGAGTATATTTTTTTAATATTTTATGCTCATTAGGAGCTTATTTGCATGGATTTATTGTTTTAGTAATACATTTATTCTAGTTGTGCCGCTTTATTTACCCACCATGCACTTTTTCAGTTCCGCCGTTTATGATTTCTTTTTGCATGTTTAGGTTTTTGTTCCATCGAATCTTTCTGAAGAAGTGTTGAACGAACAACTGTTATGGTGATTTGTACGTTGCGAAATTCCAATAATGTTGACGAAATTGTTCATTTTATCTTGATGAGATTCTGCTTCACTTACTGACTCGTTTATATTTTTTTACCAAGCAAGGCAACAAAGCCACTAAGACACAAGGGTTAATGAATGTTAGAGAACATGAGAAAAACTCTATTAAAGAAAGAGGACATTAAAAGAAAAATAATTAAGAAGACAATAGATAACGAATGACACTGCGTTTAAATTTTAGAAGATCAAAGTTGACAAGGAAGTAAGAAGCCGGAAAAGAGTTCCACAGAAGTGCGACAGAAGAAACTGTTAGCATAGAACTTGCGGTTACATCTAGCCAATTCAACTGTAAAATGATGAGACCTTACCACCAATGTAGCACTGTGCTTAAATACGTAAAGTCTAGGTACTATAGAAAAGATTTAATCAGAACAATTACCATGAAAGTATTTATAGAAAACGCACAGGGAAGCTATATTACTGTTGTGGGAATGTGAGTGAAGCCAAGATGCTAGGTCAGGAAAAGGAACATTGCAAATTCTTCTTTAAATTTTATCAAGAATCTTTAAATATATAACAGGAACACCAGATCAGATGTTGCAGCAGTATTTAAAGCAAGGACAAATGGTAGACTTATGAATATGTAAAATATATTCTGGCGAGAAATACTGTCTAGCACGACACAGTGAATCTACTTTCCTAGCGGCAGACTTAGCAGTTTATTTGATATAATATTTCCATTTCATGTCAGCGGAAAACGTTAGTCAAAGGCGCAATGAGTGACTTTCTTAGAGGTCAGCCATGCTGATCAAAGGCAAAAAATGCTTCTTTCAGATGATTAAAAGAGAGCAGTTTTGTTTTGGAGGCGTTAAAATTAACAGGTCTATCCTTGCCCCAGTTAACAACAGATTGTTGGTGATTTTTTAGATCAGTTATCAATTTGAACCAATCAGGCTTACTATTAAGACAGAAGTAAATCATTGTCATCGGTATAGATACAGAGTCGAGAACTGATGACATCAGGAAGTTTGTTGATGAAAATTATGAACAATGTAGGTCCTAGAATAGTGTCCTGGGGGGCACCTACATTAATGCAGAAAGATCTGGAAGAGTTGCCATTCAAGATATCTTTCATTTCGCTATTTGATAAAAAAATGTCCAGAAATATCATAACCTTTCAAATTGTGAAGAATACCAGTATACCAAACCCTGTCAGATGCCTTCGGAATATACAAAGCAATTCTTATCTAAAACTTTATCAACTTTTTCAACAATAATCGTTCATGCATCAGCAGTTGACCTAGAGAAGCGAAAGCCATATTCCTTATCTGAAAGAAGTCTCTGCGAGATGAGATACTTAATCAATTTAGAGTTGATTATAGCCTTTGTCAAAAATAGGCCGATCGTTAGAAGGACCAGACAGTTCGCCTGAGTTCTTAAAGACTGAAACGGCAGAAGAGCATTGCCAACAAGCAGGAAAGCGAGAAGCACCAAGGCATTAATTGTAGAGTTCATTGAGAACAAAAGCCAGTTCAGGGGCACATTTTAAGGACTATTGCACGGATACCCTCAGGCTTTGTGTGGATAGATGATAGCAGAAACCATAGAGCGAGTTCTATACATATCACTCAATAGCGACTCAGTTTGGTTATATTTACAATTAGAAATAGACAAATGAAGTGAGAGAGTTTTGCTATATATGCAATGAAAGGAAGCAACTGTAGAGTTCACAAAATTTGCTTTTCTGTATTAAGCGCGTTCTATTTATTCTCGTATAGACTTTCCAGTGGTTCATTTCTTTTGTAAATAACTCGCACTCATTAAAAGTGTGCACCCATTTATTTCTTATTATATTCTAAATCCACACATCAAAGGACCTTATAGACCAGAGGTAGGCAACCTCCTGCACTTCTAGACCAGGGATACGAGGGAATTTTGGCCGACCCTTGTGCAAGTATTAGGATACGATGCTTATCCAGCAAGCGAACAATTGTTTCCTAATTATCTGTGTTTCAGGAATCCACACTGGTGGTTCGTGCATTGAATTTTGTTACAGCGACCTCAAGTTCTGTTTTGTTTAAAACCAAATACTCTTACAGATATATTGATTGTTCGATTATTTTAATTAAAATTAGGAAATTTTTTTATGATACTTTATTTATTACCAATGAATGGTAATAAATAAAGTATCATAAAAAAATTTCCTAATTTTAATTAAAATTCATCTTCATGTTTTTTTAATGGATTCAAAAGAGGCCATCATTAAATTAAACTGCGAGTAAATTGATTCTTTGATTTGTATTTGTCATCCTAGATTAATCACAAACGATTATTAGCCTTACTTATTCATTGATTTGAGGCAAAGTATAACACGATATTTCTAGTTAATTCCACTATTTCAAGCATTTTATGGCCTTTAATCTGCTCCATTGTCTATTCATTAATATGCACTCCGGCTTGTAGAGACAAGATGTTACCAATAACTTGAATAACAGTTGAAAAGTAAAATTTTACAAAGCTGATAGAATAGGAACGTATAGGTTTGGTTGGAAAAAAGAACTGTTGCCCAAATCAAGTATTCCTTGTTTTTAATATTTTGATATTTACTATCCAGTTTACGTTCGCCTTTGAAGGGAGACATGCTTGCGTGACACTCCAATACAGTGTTTCTAAACTTTTTAAGGAACAACAAACCTAGCAGCAAATGGAAATATCACGACACGCTTAGCAAAACCTTTCAAGGGTATGCATTTAAATGTTATGAAATAAAACCGTAGATTAAAAAAATACACGCATAAATATCAACTTACTTTATTTCAATGTTTCTATTCAACTATTTGTGCAGCTTATTTAGCCTGAAACATGTGACTGGAGTTTTTTCACGCTTTCTTCAATGTTTAATAAAATGTGCGATATGCAGGCCCTCATTTCTTCTTCACTTGAGCGTAATCTTTCTTGTTTCTTATTTTTTATGTCATTTATGGTTGAGAAACGTAATTCACATAAATAAGAAGTATAAAATTGATAAAGCCTTTTTAGCTAATGTGGGATAAAAAGTTTAATACTTATTCATTTACTCAAATACTAAAGCCGTGCCATTACTACTCCCCCCCACACACAAACACATATGGATGTCGTGACAATATTTCGAGGCACATTTAAGAGGATCGCGCGGCGCACTAGTGTACACGTGGTTGAGAATCACTTCATTAATAAGTACAAATAATTTGTTAATATTAGTTTCAGTCCCAAAACGTTTGTATTGAATCTATTTAGAAAGGCCTTTCAATTCAGTAGAAAATGATCCTCTAGATCAGTGGTTCTCAAGCGGAGTTCATATGCACCCTAGCGGTTCACGTAACATTACTGGGGGTCCACACAAAAAGATAGTAAATTGGGGGTTCACAGTAATATTTTAGCGGTCCATAGAGCAATTTCCCTTCGGAATGGTTATTCCAACTGAGAATTGAAATTTCTACAGTAATCTACGCCATATTAAAATACTAAAAACAGAAATACAACTCTAAAAGTAGCAGAAAGCTGGATCAAGCGATGTAAGTTAACGTCCCTTTTACTCTACAGCATGTTTTCATTATTAAGGCTGAATAAAAACGGAGAAGGATATATAAAGAAAGGATTATATATATATATATATATATATATATATATATATATATATATATATATATATATATATATATATATATGTATATATATATATATATATATATATATATATATATATATATATATATATATAAAGATTATAATTTATTATATGAATTAATTTAATATACTAATAATAAATATTATTATTAATTTTATATATTAATAAAATAAAAATTAAAATTAATTAATATAAAATATATAAAAATAAAATATTAATAATAAAATTAATTCAATATATGAATGATATAAGAATTATATATAAAGGAAGGATTAACAGTATTAACCTCTTTAGTAGCAGGGACAATTTCCGACAAAACCATCTACTCTGAGGATATATATCTGTACTTATGTGCATAAATGTTCCACATAATTAAGTTGTTAAATACAAGTTTATTTTCATTAAATTTGTCTTAGTTTAAAATAAAGCATATACATTTACTATTTCTATAATACAATTCCTAAACTTAACGTAAAAAATAAAATAAGATTTTTTCATGGAATAGTTTTGAGGTCCACCAAAGAAAAAAAATACGAGTAAAAGTGGTCCATGGGTAAAAAAAAGGTTGGGAATCACTGCTCTAGATGATGGATTCTAATTTAATACCTTAAACCTTTCAAAATTTGTTACTTGATTTTAATTAAGTAAAAGTTGGTAGTGATCAAAACTTTTAAATATACCGGATGATTCCTTAAAAATACTATGCCATCAAAAATCAGATGGACAGCCACGAAATGAGTTTCGTAGAAAAATAAATATGTGAATGACAGATTGCCAACCTCCATGGCCCTCTTGCCTCCAAGTATAAAGTAATTTGTCTTTGGCATAAACAGGATTCTTGTTGTTTCTCTGTCCTTTGAATAGTTCTACAGGCGCAGGTGTCGCTGTCATATGAAAAATAATGCAATGCTGGTTCTAAATTTGCAATCAGTTAAACAAGGCTTTAAAACGTTATCCTGGGAAGTGAAGTAATTGAATAAAAGGAACGCCTTTCTTTTCAGCTGAACATCTGACATTCAATAATTTGATTCTGAGCCACAGCAGAGCGCTTTTTTTTTCTTAGTGAGGAGTTAGGCCATAACAATTCAAGCTAAGAAATGTAAGGATTGATTTCTATAATCAGTTTGGTGAGTCATGTTACAGGTTTACATAGGAGTGGAAAATTCTGAATTCAGAACAAAATAAAATGTTTATCCTTTAGCGATCGCCATATGAAAATTACAATATCGAAAAGATATCAACGTTGACAAACATTATACTCAGTCATGAAGACGTAGAATACAGCATTAAAAAAATGTGTAATCTCTTATGTTTCAAGATACTTATCGTTTCAGTTATATTTAAATCAAAAGAAAATGTTTATAAAATTTTATTTCCAGAATTTAGAACTTGTAAAATATTTGATAGAAGGCAACATTGTTTGTAGTTCATCTTTTCTAACAAAGTGTATGCGGAGTAAGTCACTCTTTCTGCGCAGATCTGATGATTACATCAGATTGACGATATTAAGATTGTATAACTATTTGTATATAGTATTTATAATGATATATTTACCAATGCAATGAAAAGAAATAGAAAAGGAAAAAGAGAAAAGAAGAAGTAGATATAAGAGACATTAGTGGAAAAGAACTTTTATTACGAGATAAGTTCGGTGTTTTTCTTATGCTTCGTTTTTGTTTAAATGTATTTCTTTTTCATGTTTGTATTTTCTTGCTTGTCTAGCATGAAATCCTTTTTATTACATGTTTCTTTCTACTTGTCTTAAAATTTTGATGTTTTGTAAATTCGTGCAAGTATGACGCATGTTCTGTAAATTCGTGCAAGTAAGGCACAAGGCCATACGTTGATTTGTGTTTTACCTTCCTAAGAGGATGTCCCCCTTCCACTACTTTGTCCACAATGTTTAAATGTTTATTCTTGACACATTGTCACCTTTGTTTTGTTTTTTTTATTTTTTATTTTATCTTTCCTATGTTTTTACGTTTGTTAATAAATTTATATTTCCTGTCTCCATTGTCGTTTGTCGCCTATCGTGTTTGTTCCTTAATCGATTCCGCTCGGCCGTGTCTGATCAATCGGAGAGAGACACTTGGGAAAGAAATATATTTTACGAAAACTGAGTAAAAAGTAAAAGTTATGTTAAAAAAAAAAACACAGATTACGATCTTCCGCTACCGATATGGTTGGAGGAAGGGGGAGTGTCGTAAGAATATATATATATATATATATATATATATATATATATATATATATATGTTTGTGTGTGTATATATATATATATATATATATATATATATATATATATATATGTTTGTGTGTGTATATATATATATATATATATATATATATATATATATATACGCACATGAAGAAAACACATAAAAAACATCACTACGTTACTCAAAAATCGAAAACCAATTAGAATAAATAAAAATATACAAAGTAAAAAAGTGAGTAAGTAAATAAATTAAAAAACTAATAAAAATTAATCCAAATAAATGAACAAATTAACAAATCGCCCCCGCTAAAATAACCGTTAGAACTAATAAAAGCATAAATAAGCAAAAACAAGTAAAAATAATCAATCCAAATAAATAAATTAAAAACTATCCATCCGCCAAAATAACAGAATAGACTACGGCAAGCAATGTAAATATTGGACGAATAAATTGCCTTAATTAACTATTAAATAAGCGACCTAAGCACCTCTCCATTTTTTTTACTACGTTAATAAAACATCAAAAAGCAAAAAGAATAAATAATACAAAATGAAAATGAAAAACAAGTAAAATAAGTTAATCCAAATAAATAAATAAATAAACAAACAAGCCACTCCCGCAAAAATAAGCTCCAGAATAGATTACCCACAATGCACCACAGACGCATATATATAAATAGCCGAGGAAATATCCAGTATTCGCGGCCTGACCATTGCGTCCAGCATGAAACAGCCTGTCGCCTCTGAGTGCTGACTTCAATGTTCACACACACACACACACACACACACACACACACATATATATATATATATATATATTTAAATTTTTTTTTTAAGCATATCACCCCAAGCAAGGCTGGAAGCTACTATCACGCAAGGGGTTAAAGAAGGGTTGGAGGAAGAGCAGATAGGAGTGGTAAAGGAGAGGATGTGGAGAAAGAGAAAGACAGTGGGTCGATCAAGGCAAGGGGGTTGCAGAAGATTTGGAGCGAGAGCAGATAGGAATGAAAAATGAAAGGATGTGGAGAAGGGAAGTGGATAGATCAAGGCAACTGGAGATGTCGATTGACGCTACACTTAAACCGTTGGAGATTGTAATTGTCAGGGAAACAGTAATAGGGAAGGGAGTTCCATAGGCGAGATGTGCGAGACATGAAGCTATTGGAGTAGAAGAGACGTCTGCATCTAACAGTTTCCACGGTGTAGGGGTGGGAGCGGGATACCAGCCTCGTGGGGCGTTTAAATTCACGAGGCCTAGGGACAAGCGAGAGCAGCTCCCCGGAGCAATTACCGTGAAAGTACTTGTAAAAAAGGCAGAGCGAGGCAACATCGCGTCTGTGAGAGAGCGACTGCAGACGAGATGACAGATCAGGGCCAATCACGTTGCCTATCCGTCTTTGGATCTTATCAAGAACCCTGAGGCAAACAGCAGGGGCCCCAGACCATATATGGCCGCAATACTCCATGCAAGGGCGAATGGTCGATTTATAGACTTGGAGGATCGATTCCGGGGAGAAAAATTTCCTGGCTCGGCACAGAGAACCAACTTTCCTTGCGGTGGATGATGCAACTGACTCGATGTATTTGTTCCATCTCAGATCAGCAGACAGCGTGATACCGAGCAGCCGCAGAGACGAGCTCTCGAGAAGTTAGTCTTCAGACATTCTAATGGGATGCAGGGATGGATCCTTGTGGTGGTTAATGGAGAGCAGTTTTGTTTTAGAGGCGTTAAAGTTGACCATCCATTTCTCTCCCCAGTCCACAACCGATTGGAGGTCCTTTTCAATTTGAGCTGCCAGGTTAATTTTGTCCGCCTCACTAGATTTGTGTTTGAGGCAGGAGTAAATAGTGGTGTCGTCAGCGTAGATGCCGACTTGGGAGTCTATGGCGTCAGGAAGGTCGTTTATAAATATGAGGAACAGAGTAGGGCCAAGGATGGAGCCTTGAGGAACATCTGTGTTAGTGGGATAGGAGCTAGAGATGAATCCACTGAGAACAACCTTCAAATCCCGGTTTGACAGAAATGATTGTATTAGGTCAAACAATCGACCTGTGATACCATAACCCTGGAGCTTGCGAAGGAGGTCGGCATATATATATATATGTGTGTGTGTGTGTGTGTGTGTGTGTGTGTGTGCGTGTGTATTTTTAAAGACTTTAAAAGACTTAATGCATTTATTTTAAATCCGACACTTTTATTTATAAAGTAATAAAAAATTGTCGTATTAAAAATGAATCCATTAAGCCTTTAGAAATTACTTTGTTTACGTTTCAGAGCCCAAAATTGTGACATTCTTCGTGGCGCCAGATAGTCACCGGGATTTCCCCTACGAAGGGAGATGTAGGTTCGATCTTCGCTACTAAGATTTCTCGAATGTGCAGACCGAGAGATGTAACACACACTATTTAAGATGTGAAAAATGTGGCGTCAAATACAAATTGCCCACTATAATAATGTTTGAAGTAATATAGGACAAATAGTTAATGCAATAATCACTCGTCAAAAAAGTATCATTCTTTCAATCCCAAATAGGTTTAGGATTTAAATAACACAAAGGCTTGATAAGCCGTAAAAATCAGGCGAGATATCCTATTTAACGCAAATATTATTGCATTTTATTTCTATTCTATGAAATTCATATCGCAGATGAAATGAAGTATTTGTTGAAAAAAAAAAATCAAGATTGTGACATTTTAAACTTTAAATGTTGGTTGATTTTGTTTTAGCGTCATATCAATCTCTATGGCTTATTTAATGCCGAAATTTAAATTTTTTCTACGCATTTTTTAATTTCTATTTTTGAAGATAATAATGGTTTTAGTAACACAAGCCTTACTAATTAACTTGTATCTGGAGGGGGGGTATTCATAATTTCCCAAAGTATATTCGCGCGTAAGTGAATATAACGAACCCAAATGGAATTCGAACTCGTCTCTCCGATTAACAATTCCGAGCCGTTATCCATTACATTACCCGCACATCCAAGCACAGCCTAGAAATATGATACTTTGAATTCACAAATATTTTATTATGTTTTCATTATTTACGATATGTTAAAAAATTCAGAGAGGTTAAATCTATCCCCCACCCCGCAAAAAAATCATAAGCTGATTTAGTAAGCTTAAAGATAGTGTGTGTGTGTGTGTGTGTGTGCGTGTGTGTGTGTGTGTGCGCGCGCGCGCGTGTGTGTGTGGATTAGGATAAAAGAATAAATTGTTCGTTTTGAACCCTGGTCAAGCATGTTACTACTTTCATCGTCTACCAGATGATGATGTGTTTTACACAAAATAATCTTGAAAATCTTTCAGAACATACGAAGTATTAAAATAATAAATTACATTATCACCTGATGAGGATTTATCAAATAGCTTAATATGTAGAAGAAATCAAACATGACTTGACATGGAATTATCTTGAAAAAAAAACGAAATGTGAATTTCAGGTGAAGACACAGACTTAATTGGAGCTTTAATGCAAAAAAAAGTAGTAAAGATTTTTTAAAGGAAACAACTATCAAAAGATGGTGAATTTATTGTACTTCGTTCAGCGAGGCGGTCAGTTCATTACTATCAAAAACATATTAGGCTGGAAAGAAAGTCTTGTTACATATGAAGATGAAAAGAAACAAATGCCTCTTTGGTTTTAACTGATATATTTAATCAAGACAATATTTTTCTTTATTAGCAATAAAGTGGTCTCATCTATTTTTCCACTTGTAGATCCTTTGGGTGTAAAATTCTTCAGGTTTCAATGCAAAAATGTACTCAATATTAATTTTAATCTTTTCACAATTAATAAACAGTTTTCCTTTTAAAAATGTTTTAACGATTTCAAAAAATGATAGATGGTGTAAAGGCAGGAGTGTAAGGAGGATTAGGTGAAACTTTCATGTACACTACAGTTCAAAAGTTGGAAGCTACCCCCAGCATTGGATGAACTTGAGAGAAGATTGAAAAAAAAGATCTTAGAGTCATTGTACAAAGAATGGAATCAATTATCAAACTTATACTTTCAGAAACGTTTGCATCGAATGCCAAACATTTGTGCTGCAGTAATCAAGGCTAAAGCAGGATATTTTGACGAGAGCAAAATTTAATCATAAAATGATGTTTTTCTTCTTGTCATAATAACATTTCTAATAAAAAAATATGTCTCGCTTTTTTTTAACCATATATAATATTTTTTTCTTATTTAAAGTACAAAATAACTACTTTTGGGGCCAATTTAAAAAATTACCAGGAGTGCCCTCAAATATTTGAACTGTAGTGTATATTAATATTAGATTGTAAAGAAAGTTATGTTGCATTCGAAGATGGAAAAGAAATAAATGCTTCCTTGGTCTTGATTGATATATTTAATCATTCATTCATTTATTCAGTTAACGCATTGCGACATTCAAGACAGAATAGTGTAATGGCTTGCTGGTTCCTTTTTTTACCGGGAATGTCGAGGTTACCCCGTCCAAGACCTACAAGGTAGCAGGTGGTTTGAATTCGGGGATTTCCTTTTCCTAGACTGATGATGGTATATAGAGGCCGTGCGCTCTCCCAGGCTACATGGCCATCTCCGGTCTCAATCGTGCAAAATCAAGATACAAAATAATACACGATATTACATTTGGGGATGGTTTGGCTGCAGGAGTTGCCGGAAAGTTTTCCGTGTTGGCAGCCAGTCACATTCGGGTTTCATGTCTGAATTTACTTTCATAGCTTTTCAGTGTATTGGATGACCGCAAGGCAGCGGAGGTTTAAAATCATGGTTTTTCTTCCCATAGATGAGCGGCCTTCCTGGAATGTCGAGCGCCATCTATCTGATCTAGCTGGTTATGAAACGCCAGTTTTCCGCCTTTTCCATTCCCCGGCTTGGAGCTCGGCTTAGTTGTCGGAGGCTGTTTGAGACAGATGTCACGGAAGTATATTTTATAGACAGTGGGAGATGTCCCGACTATCACCCCAGGTTATGACAGCCTTTGGAACATAATGTACGTATATAAACATTTATATATATATATATATTTCATATTTTAGAAGCTACAAAAGGGATTGACAGCTTTTTAAAACATAAGGTAAACAAAACACTAGAATGCAAGACAAATTACGAAATATTACATAAAAAACAAACAAAAATAATATACATATATATATATATATATATATATATATATATATATATATATATATATATATATATATATATATATATATATATCAGGATTTGAACCTAAAATAGTCGGAGATTATGAAATCAATATTCAACATACAATAAAATCATTTATACTGCTTTTTTCACAGAACCAACGCATAAACTATCAATTGATAAAAAATAGACGTGAGTAGAAAAGGCAAACTTTATAAATATAATGTTAGGTAAGCAAAAACAGTAAGTAAACATAAGACAAACGATCTTCAGGTTGGTTGTACAAAAACAAATACTAATACAGCAAAACCTGGTAACTGTGGAAAACCTTGAAAGAAATAATAATAAACAATGCATATATAACTTCAAATATTATAGCTATAATATATATGATAAATGAAGTAAAAGAAATAAGATAATACTTTCTCTTATTATCAATAACATAATCCCATCTCTATTTGACCAATTGTTGATCCTCTCAGTGAAAAATACTTCAGGTTTCGATGCAATGAAATATTCAAAATTAATAAATTGTCTTTCTTCTTAAACATCTTGCAATGATCTGCAAAGATGAACAAGGTCATAAGAATGAGAAGGATGAGTCCAAACTTCCATATTTAGTGCCATCATTCTTTCCTTTGACCTTTGCAATATGTAATCTTGCATTACCGAGAACATTTTTCCGAATTTATGAAGGTGTGACTTGCATTGAATTGGTTTGCCGATTCCTTGGCAATTTGATTGAGATTTTTCTCAACTGCGGTTTGCAGAATTTCAATATTAACAGATCAGAGAGGAATATTCGAGAGAAAATGAATTTTATTGTAAGTATTAAAAAGATACCCTCAAAGTTGCTATGTTAAAAATGCGACAGAGTTTCTTTCCAACTACATCATCATGACAGCTGTTTCGACTTGAAGGCAAATTGGAGCTTTGTAAATAACTCTTATGAGTCCTCACCAAGCCTCCCTATCTTGTACTGACTAACGAAAATACTGCAAGTTTGTGCGGGGAAATGATGGGATTTTATTAGTAATTCTTTTACTGTCGTTGTTTAATGTGTATACTATAGTTGTCAAGAGATGTTGTCAATAGATGTTATTCTTCCATTTGATATTGATGACCAAATCATTTCCATAATATTTACCATCGAGCTGTTAACTTGTGCATTCCGAATCTGATATTAATATCAAGTCTTTCTTTAATTTTGGTTTCTTGAATAGAACAATTTGTTTTTTTCTTTTACGGAGAGTAATTCTTCATGGATTGGTTTGGGATTTTGGGAACTCACAGATTTTTAATAAAACGTTTGGTTGTTTTATCGTCCATTTTCATCATTTTCCCGTCATATTGGCAATGGAGGTGCTTCTAGGTATAAGCTTTCCACCAGGGATGTGATGAAAGCTCCGAGTTGATATACTGTATTAAGTTCTTTTATGTAGCTTCAAGCAACCATAATCGAGTTTCGATCTAATTAATGAGTGGTTTATTTTGAGTAATGATTCTTTGATTGCTCCCCAGTCTCTAAATAGTTGTAAAGGTTTTTGGCATTTGGACCGTAACTATTTTATATGGCGTATAAATTTTTTTCATCGAATATTATGCCAAAGTAATTGTATTGGTTTACTATTGGAATTATATTATTGTTCAGTTTTAATGTTGGATCGTTATGCATTTTTCGAAGCTGGCAGAAGTGCATATATTTCATTTTTCCTTTGAAAATTTAAACCAGTTCACCATTTGTTAATTTTATTAAGACATAGCTGAAGCTATCACTCTATAGTATGCATGTTTTGATCTATAATAGATCAAAAAGTCATCCACATATAGGCCATGCTCAGTTCCTGTATTTATTTATTTTTTTACAATATTATTGATTTTAATACTGAACAGGGTAACCGATAGATTTGCTCCCCCGTGAGAAACCTTGTTCCTGGCTTTTTGAGTTGACATGGTGCCATGTAAACGCATATTAAAATGTCTGTCTTGCAAAAAGCTATAGATAAAGGAGAGTATTTTGCCTGTTAGTCCTATGTCTTGTATGTCTCTTTTTATGCCATACATCCAGGTTGTATCAAAAACCTGCAAATGAAAGAACACGGGCATTAAGTGTTCTTTTTATGAAGGTTTCTTGTATGTTTATTTCCAAGTGAATTAGATTATCTATAGTGTTTTTTTTGTTTCTTCTGTTTGGTATTTAGTTATAATATTATTAGTTTCCAGGTACCATATTAGTCTGCTCTTAATCTTCCTTTGGGGCGTCTCACAGATACAGCTGGTGAGTGCTATTGGTCGGTAACATGTTCGATCTATATTTTATTTGACACGTTTGAATATTGGTAGAACCGTGTTTCAAGAACTTGTTTCTAGGATTTGAGAATGTTGTTACTGATCCATATATAGTTAAGAGTTTAGAGAAGGTAGTCTAATGATAGTTAAGTTAATTGTTTTATGAATTGATGTCTTTAATCAGGGCCGACGGTGGTGACGTGGGCTTTGTTTAGCGCTTCTTGTAGTTTTATGAATGGTTGGTCGTAAATTTCATTGTTTTTTTTTAATTAAAGTGGATTTTTATTTTCATTTCTTGACTCTTTTTGACGGGTTGGAATGCTTTGCAGTGTCTTTTTAGATGAAGAGTTTTCAGAAAAGGTTTCAGAGAGGAGATCTAGTATTTCTTTTTTATTAGTGATCTTTGTATTAATGTAGGAAATGTGCTTGATAGGGTTTTGGACAGTTTTCAAGCTATTTCTCGTATCATTTCCCATGATTTTTTGGTTTGGCGCTTGGGTTTATTTTCGCTAGAAAATATTTTCGTTTGGATTCTTTGAGAGTTTTACGGGCTATGTCTCTAAGATTTTGTATTCATTTAGGTTTTCATTGGTAGGATTTTTTTAAAAATTCGTAAGCTGACTCGGACTATACGAATTGCTTTCTTGAAATCATTATCGAAGCATGGTTTACTAAATTTTGATGTGCAGGAGTTTTTTTTAAAATCTTTTCATTGGCTAGTAAGAGGAGGGTATCGATAAACTGTGTTATTAGTTCTTCTTTATTTATGCCTGCTTCTGGTATCAGTTTGAGTTTGTGGGTATTTTGGAATTCGGTCCAGTTAGCTTTTCGAAGATTCCAGCGGGGTGTTTTATCATTTAGTTTAGTTTTTAGCGATTGGGTTTTCTATTATAACTGAGATGTGACCACTTCCACATGTATCCTTATGAGTTGACCAGGTATTATCCGTGTATACACTACTAGCTTCACAGATAGTTAAGTCTATGATAGAGTATGTAGGTATGTCTTTGCTTTGTTGTTTAGGAGACAGCTATCTTTGATCTAATAATATTTTTATCATTTTGCTTTTGTTATTTGTTTATTTACTCCACTATGACTGTTAAAGTCACCCCTTAATATGAAGGTGTTTTGGTAGTTGCTGTATTAATTTATGTAATTACGCTTCATTACGGATTTTATCGGGAGGCATGATATATGGAGCAAAAGTTTATTGTTTTGTGAAGGATAACTGTTATTGCTACCACCTGAAAATTTGTATTGAGTATTATTTCACTATGAGGTATGGTATTATTAACTAATATTGAGACTCCTGGGCCTCTATCAGTTTGTTCGATGAAATTGTAGATTAAGTAATGTTTAATGTTGAGAATGTGTTTTTCTTTCAGGTAAGTTTCTTGTAAACATGTAATTGTTGAGTTGAAGGCCGAGGTGAGGATAATTAATTAGTTGATATTAGTTTTGGCACCTCTTATGTTCCATTGTGTTATTTTTTACTCAAGTTAGTATGTTAATATATTGTATGGGACCAGAAGCCGAACAAATATACAAGTCATTTTCTTTCAGGAAAAAGGAAGATGAGAAAAATTTCGATATCATATTCAGCAAATATGATACATATTTCACGCCGAAAAAAAAAAAAAAAACATAATTTACGAGCGAACAAAATTTTACATGAGGACGCAGAAGGATGGAGAACTGATAGAGAAATTTATCAGAGGATTGTACTTAGTGGTAGAAAATTGTGATTTTCCTCAAAAAAATGACCAGATAAGAGACCGCTTAGTTATTGAACTAAGAAGTAAGGACTTATCGGAAAAATTACAACTGAAGGAAGACCTGAGTTTAGAAAAACCTATTAAGATAGCTCGTAGCTATGAACAAGTTAAAAACCAAATGGATGAAATTAATGAAAACTCAGTAGATGTAGTAACGAGGAAAACTCAAAAGACAAAACAGCCAGGAGGGAAAAATTATCCTCAAAATCCAGAGAATGTGCCTCCATCCAGATGCAAGAAGTTCAACAGATATCACAAGTTTGACAACTGCCTGGCAAAGGGGAAAACTTGCCAAAAGTGTGATAAAATGAACCACTTTGCAATATGTTTCAGGTCAAAGACTGTAAATGTACGTGAAGTAAGGAAACAGCCATCAGAGGAATACTTCATTGGATCACTATATAAAAAAAGAACTCAGAAAAATTAATAGATCCTTGGCATGTAAAACTAAAGGTAGGTGAAATACCTATTGTTTTTAAATTGATACCGGGGGCAGATATCAACGTTATTAGTTCTAAGACGTTTCAAACATTGAAAAAATACCAAATTTGAAACCAGTATATGGCATTTATAAAAGTCCTGGTTGTTCATTAATCTGTAAAGGAAAATTCACCGTTCATACGAGATATAAAGACAAGCCGTATACATTTGACATTCATGTAATAAATAATAATATGGACAATTTAGAGATACGGCATTTAAAATGGGACTTGTTTCCGTAGAAGCCAACGTTAATAAGAACGGTGGGAAATTAACTGGGTGTATGAAAGGAGAGCCAGTAAAAAATGACACTAAGAAGTGATGCAATACCATATTGCACACCAACTGCTAGACGTTTACCCTCCCCAATTTTACCCAAAGTAAAAAAGAAGCTTCAACGCTTGGAAGAAGAAGACATAATAGGAAAAGTTATTCAGCCAACAGACTCTGGTGCTCAGCCACTGTTCCATTAAGAAAAAAATGGAGAGATCAGAATATGTGTAGACCTTAAAAGATTAAATTCAGCGGTAAAAAGGGAACATTTTAAGCTACTGAATTTGGAGGATATATCACCCAAATTAAGGGGTTCGAAAATCTTTTCAAAACTGGATGCAGCTAGCAGATTCCACCAGATACCGTTAAAGTCGTTTGCTTACGACTTTTATAAGACCATTCGGAATATTTTGTTTTAAGAGACTTCCTTTTGGAATTTCCTCAGCTCCAGAAATTTTTCAACGAAGAATGACAAAATTACTAGAGAAAATTGAAGTGTTACACGCAATAACAGATGAGATACTAATTCATGGTAAAACTATGGAAGAACATGATAGAAGACTTAGAGAAACATTAGAAGTGTGGCGGCATTTTACCACATTTATTTAATTTTGTTTAATTTGTTTAGGAACCCAAACTGATGTAAAAGAAATGTACAAGACATAGGTATCAATATATATAAAATTGTATTCAACGAAACATACAATAAAGAATATATACGAAAAGGAAGCATTCAATGAGTCAGACGAGAGTAGTCTCTCTTTGACTATAAGAGTTTATCAGTGTTCTCTGAAAAGGAGATGAAAGAGTTGTTAGTCTGTTATAAATGTTTTAGACAGTTCTGCCGTGCAAGAGGAAAATTATGTAAATGTGATACAATATGTAATTTGAGAGTGAGTGAGAAGTTGGGCGCGTGTCTTCGACTGGCGTGGATTCCAGTAGCAGCCGAAGTCTCAATATATTTATTGTACGTAAACTGTACAGATGCGGCACAAGACCTAAAAGGGGAAATGGAGAAAAGAACGGTCATCAACTGCCTTAAGATTAAACTTAGCTAGTCACAATCACTGACCCAGGCATACAAACAATATTCCTTTCACCAAACCAAAACAACGAGGTGGGGAAAGTCGGCTAAATAGGCATCGACTTGAGCAGCGCTCAGACCAGGCTCCCTGGTAAACAGCTCCTGAAAGTAGTCACGGAAAGCCTCACGTTCGCTTGTCCGCCAATGTGATGTTAGCGATATGCCGACTAGACGCCATACGAGCTTCCTCTGCACGCAATGAAGCGGCCATATTCGTAGCCTCGCAAGACTTTCTTTTTAACCTAGCCCTAACTATCAGAGCTTGATCCTTCTTGATAAGCAAGGAGGCCAGCTCCGCCTTAGCTACGACTACGTCCCCACTAACACAGGATTTTATCGCCCGATCAACTTTCCTCACAAGACTTTTGCGCCGCTAACCCTGCTAGATTGAGTCGTCGACTAAAATCAGTAGCAAAAGACCTAAGTTTAGATTTCAAAGAACCCCACTACTTATACAAACCACAGCCCTCGACAATTCCCGCTGTAGCATTAGTAAAAGCTGGTCTCGGAAATATTGCTCACCAAATAATGATGCGTTCAATTTCCAGTACCCAGCCAACTTAACCTAAGGCTTATCTAAGTTTACTCGAACTAGGACAAGCCTATGATCCGAGTAAACTATAAAATGGAAACTTGGACATTCTACGAGCCCTACGTCAACTCTCTTTAGAACTCGGTCGAGGTAGATTGCTCTAACCACCGAATTCGAGCTGCCGCCCCTAGTTCAAGTCCATACTACCTCCCGGGGGTGCTCATTTCGATACTTATCGACGAGATCAAACCCGTCGATAAAGTCTCGAAACGGCTTCGCACCCGGATTGTTAATACCGGCTTTTTGCCCTATACGATCTATATCGGGATCAAGGACGGCATTCCAATCACCCGCTAGAACTAGCGAACGAAATATCATCAAAAACGGCTCGATCTGCCGAAACAAAACAGGCCGCTGTGCACAGTCATTGGGTGCATAAACCCCAATGAGACGAAGAGCCTTATCCTTTATGGTAATATCCAGCACGCAAAATATGCCCGTCGGATCCGCGAAGACAAGAGCACACATCGCATCCAAAGACTTGCTCACCAGCCAGGAAACACCCTCGAGCGTCCATCAAAATATGCTGAATAGAGGACGAACCTCTTAGACAGAATGCCCTCGTGGTCGCGAGATAAAAAATGGGTCTCCTGTACACAACATACATCCATTCCGAGGCGCTGAAGATCGCGATCGAGTTTCGCCCTTCGAGACTCCGACCTCAGGCTCCGGACATTCAAACTTGCTAACCAGAGCGCCATTATCAGACTGAATAAGGGTTGGGACACTGGTTTGAACATGGTCGGGGTAAGGATACCGACAGCCTCTCCCATTAACCCATGGCCCGTCTCAGTCTTGATGGTACCGTTTTGGGAGATTCCACCTATATCCTAAGGAAATGTTAGCTTAAGAGCTCTGTAGCGGGAGGTGTGAACAAAACCAGGGACCCTCCCAGCAAAACAGTGTTTCATTCTTTTCAGTTTTTCGTTGTGAACTATAGCAATTGGCGTGGACATTTTAAAAGAGGCTATGGCTTTGTCAAGCATAGCCCAAGACTGTTTAGCCCCCGTCCCAGTTCTCATAACATAACTCTCTCCGCATTGGGAAAATTTGGGGGCTTTTCAATATCTTTATCTGCGAAATGCTTCATGGATAAAAGATATCTCAAGTCTTTAATTCGGTTCCCGTAATCTCGAGCCTTTTCAGCTTGGGCAGGGGATATTCGCCATACATCTTTTCCTGGGTTGAAGATGTGCTTCTGCCTTTTCCTGTTAGCCATCGAGTCCTGCGTGGGGCTTCGAAGTCTTTTGATTTGGGGAAGGGGCATTTCTGGAGTTTTAATGGGAAAAGGACTGGGGGTGTGACGAGAGGTATAAGTCTGTCTGAAAGGACTGGGGTCTCTACTGAGAGAGGCTGAGGGATGGGAAAAAGATGTGGATGGAGTTGAAGGTAAGGGCTTTTCTCTACAAAGAGGGGTTGAGGGCTGGGAAGAATGTGATGGGTCAGAGGGTGTGGAGGGAGTGGCCATCTTTGTGGAGACTGCACTTGGGCTGACTGCAGGTAGAGGGCTGGGGAGACTGAGCTGAATGTGGGGCAGTGGATGTAGAGGGAGGTGCTTTCTTTATGGGGGAGGATTTTGTTTTTCGTTGGTGGTCGAGTTTGGCTTTTAATTTTTTGATTTTTTCCGTCTTCTCATATCCGGGATCATTTTTTAAAAAAAGGTCTTTCAGGGTCGGTATTGAGGCCGGGGAGTCGCCCTTACTGTTGACAGAAGGAGTGGGACTGTTAGTGTCTTTTTATGTCCCGGGAGCTTCAGGGGACTGAGGACCCGCTGTGTGACGATTACCTCTGGCCCTGCCAGCAACCTGACATTCCCCCTTTCCCTCCTCCACAACTGCACTTGCAACGGGAGGAGGCTCCTCGGGGAATGGGGGCCTAGATGTAGGCCCAACCGGGGGTTTAACTACTCCGGTCCCGGAAGCTGGCATGCCCAACAGGCGAGGCGGGTTTCAAAGACGCGCTCAGAGGGCGAGTTTGGTTAACTGGAGCCTGACTTCCAGAGGCCTTCTTCTCTGGGCAGGAAGAGGAGAAGTGACCAGTCTCTCCACACTTCCAACAAACTGGTTTACGGCCGGTCACTATGACCGGCAGCTTCAGGCCCCCAACATCCAGACAGTTGGGGATGGAGATGAAGGCTTGATGTTAAAGCTCCACCTGCCAGTCAAGCTATCGCAGGAAGCACCCAGAATTTCCCCGTACTGGGACAAGAAAGCCACCAGGCCTTCCCCGATAACCTGAGGAGGGACCTCATATATTGCTACACTGGTCCTCCTCCTGCCTTCATACTCCGTTTGGAGTATCAGATCCTTTGTGATTAGATCACGGCTTTTTGCTTTTACGCAATCTTGTGTCGGTAGCAATACGTCCAACATAAAGAAGCCTTTTCCCTTAACGATTCACAGCGGTTTAAACCCCAGGGACTCTAGTGGTTTTACCACTGTGTCTTTCGTCGAACGACAAATTTTGCGCATACGCTTGTCGACGAAAAAGACCAACACTATTCATTTATCTATCTTCTTTAGTTCAACTGGATCCTCCAAGAGCCCACCTTCTACCACAAGGTGTGTGTAACTCTTGGCACGTTCCAAGAACTCAGCGATATCGATGATACATTTTGGCGGAGACTTCCAACAAGAGGGCGAATCCCCGGCCTCAGCGCTATTACTAGTCTTGTCCTTTTGGCCATTCTTGGCCTCAATATTTTTGTCAGATTTTTGGCCATTATTGGCCTCCATGATTTGAGTCTTTGTCTTTTCTTGGCTATTATTGGCATCCAAACTTTCTATTTTGCCACCAACGTCCTCCTCACTAGAGGAAGAAAATTCTAGGGCTGGGTATTCTTTTAAACTATCTTTATCTGGCGAGTCCTTCTTGGGATTGGAAAGGTGTTTTTTACTGACTTGCTAAAGTCAGCCATTATTGATTTCTTTTTTATAATTAAAAATGAAGGTACTCTACTCTTTTTTCCTTCTTTTCCATTTTTAAAAAGGGAAGGGGAGGGGGTGAAAAAAAGAAATAGTTAATAAATTCCGCCTACAGGCGAAGAAGAGAGGAAAAAAACACAAAGCTCGCTCGTAAGCGAGACGGCAAATCAAAAAATTCGTACAAGAAACATGTGAAATGAACAAGGTTCGCCGAAAGGCGAAAAAAAAAAAATTAAAAAAAAACAGTCAAAAAGAAAAAGCACAAAACAAACAAATGAACAAAGTTCGCCTAAAGGCGGGACAAGTTTAAACGTACAACAATAAAATAGACGAGAACAAAAAGCAAGGTTCGCCTAAAGACGAAACAATAAATTTAAACAGTAAAAAGAGGAAAACAGAAAATGGAAGGACGTTCAAACAGATTAGATAGATAAGAATAAACAATAAAACGAAACGCTATGCAAAGAAAAGGGAAAACGTTATACAAAAAATACGAAACAATAATATGTAAAGCTATTCACAAAAACAAGATGGCTGACGCTAAGAACAAATGAAAACAAAAGAAAAAGTGGACAAATTAGACAATATGAATACAAAAAAATTAGAAAAAATATAGACACAAACTTTTAAACAAAGAAAACACGGAAAACTTAATGGATATGACAAGCAATAAACGAAGTAACACGTAACAATTAAACAAAGAGAAAAATAAAGTCAGTCGAAAGAAGGAATAATGCGTACAAAAATAAACAGAGTCTGGCAGGGGTTACAAAATAAAATAAAAGAAAAAATAACTATTAAAAAGGGAACTTAAAAGTAAAAGAAAATCAAAAACAAAATATAATATTAAAAGAATATTAGCAACATAAAGGAAAAAATGGGGAGGGTAAAAAAAGCTGAAAAAGAAAAAATCAAAAACTTTTGCAAAAACTGTCGTAAGAACGCAAGAAAAGATGGGAAAAAAATAAAACTTAATCAAAATGTAAATTACAGGTCCAAAACAAACGTAGTGTCAGAAAAAAGCATCGTGGTAAATCACCAGTCAAGAAAAAGTCAGAACCAGCAGCTGAAATCTCACTCAGTCGAAGTTTCGATATTTATTGTATTTAAAATACAAATTGCGACACAAGGCCAAAATGGGGAGGGGTTGAGACTGGTCATCACTAACTACCTTATACCTAGCTAATCCGATTAACGACCCATTCATACATTACAATTTCCACATTCACCATAATACCACATCCTCTCTAGGGGGATCTACAAAACGCGCCCCATGCTATAAAAATCTAACGATACTAAAATATATATAAAAATCTATGATGAAAAGATGAAAGGGGAGGGAGATGAACCCAATAACAAAGTAAAATATTAACACAAATCAAATTAAACATAACTGATGTTAGTAGGGCCCGTCCAACCCTCAAAACAGAGAGTAGCTCTATTCTGCCCGGGGAACAAAATCAAGAAACTCTATCGCTAAGGGAGTGGGAAAGGAGAAAATATAGATAGACATGGGAAATATAAAAGCTGACGCAGTCGAGATAAAAAGGGGAGGGGACAACAGACTGTGGAGGTTGGGAATCTCGACTTGGATCATAACCAAAGAGATAGCCGGGAACAGGCCAGGAACAACACTGCACCATAATACCACATCCTCTCTAGGGGGACCTACAAAACGCGCCCCATGCTATAAAAATCTAACGATACTAAAATATATATAAAAATCTATGATGAAAAGATGAAAGGGGAGGGAGATGAACCCAATAACAAAGTAAAATATTAACACAAATCAAATTAAACATAACTGATGTTAGTAGGGCCCGTCCAACCCTCAAAACAGAGAGTAGCTCTATTCTGCCCGGGGAACAAAATCAAGAAACTCTATCGCTAAGGGAGTGGGAAAGGAGAAAATATAGATAGACATGGGAAATATAAAAGCTGACGCAGTCGAGATAAAAAGGGGAGGGGACAACAGACTGTGGAGGTTGGGAATCTCGACTTGGATCATAACCAAAGAGATAGCCGGGAACAGGCCAGGAACAACACTGCACCATAATACCACATCCTCTCTAGGGGGACCTACAAAACGCGCCCCATGCTATAAAAATCTAACGATACTAAAATATATATAAAAATCTATGATGAAAAGATGAAAGGGGAGGGAGATGAACCCAATAACAAAGTAAAATATTAACACAAATCAAATTAAACATAACTGATGTTAGTAGGGCCCGTCCAACCCTCAAAACAGAGAGTAGCTCTATTCTGCCCGGGGAACAAAATCAAGAAACTCTATCGCTAAGGGAGTGGGAAAGGAGAAAATATAGATAGACATGGGAAATATAAAAGCTGACGCAGTCGAGATAAAAAGGGGAGGGGACAACAGACTGTGGAGGTTGGGAATCTCGACTTGGATCATAACCAAAGAGATAGCCGGGAACAGGCCAGGAACAACACTTGCTCACATTAACTAGGTACACTAAAGCTTGTCTAACCTAACCAAGGGGAGGGCTCCGCATGAAACCACCCCGATGTGAGGTAGGTTGACCTAGAAATGAAAATCAAGGCTAGCCCCGTTCAAATGAACCAAGCTCGCTTCTTTCACCCACCATTCGCTGAAAACTGTCGAATGTAATCGTTTTCTATCAGTTCTAATCTTCATCTTGTGCTGATGCTCAAAGAATCAGATTATATCCTGATGAGAATGACGATTGCCTCGCAAGAGTTCCTCCTGTCGCGTCGTCCAAATCAGCATTTGGGTCGTGGCCAGCAGCGTCAGAAACACCATTCGTTTCACCCCAGAATACGGCGGCGACACATTGTCACACGCGTATGCGCGATCAAAGGATACGAGCTTTTCGAGGGCAAGACGAGCCGTCAACTCGCCGACGCGGTTTCATAAGGGGCGGACCCGGGGACAATGATAGATGTGCGAAGCCGTTTCTTCTAAACAAAGGCCACACCGTTCACAGTCTGCCAAATCCGCCAAGCCCCATATGAAGACCTTGTCATTGAGAGGCAGCCGATTCCGTGCCAATCGCCAGGTAAGCGAAAACTCAGGGTTACTGGGGTAATCCGCCGCTGGCGCCCAAGACCAGTAAGAGCGAAACTCATCTTCCGACACGTCGAGCTGCTCACGTAGGGAATCCTTCGCGACCCCCTCCACTAAATAACGATAGAAGACCTTCCTAAGCTGTGAAAGGTCACTGGACCGAGGAATGATCGTCAAAGCGTACCGACACTCGCGAAGGAAATCTGATTGATCCCGGGACCTACGACGGCGCTCAACCCGCGAGATTGGAGGACTGATAATAAGGAAAGGGAACGCGTCCCTAACAATCCCCCGCCATAATCGAATCTCCTGTCAATGCGCGGTGTAGGAAAGCCAACCTCGAGGCGAGTTTGTGGCTCACCAAGTGTGGCATTCCCAGTCGCCCATGACACAGACGCTGTGCACAGACTCGTCTGTCGACCCGATTCCCGCGTCTCCTCCATAAAATGGAGGTTAGTGAGCGCTCAGGTGGCTTCCTATAGTCGTCACAGAGAGGAAGTACGGACAATCGATAAAGGACAATCGGGAAAATGTCTGTAGCACACACCTCCGCCCTGCGCTTCACAGACAACCTCCGTCGATGCCAAGTCTGACCGGCAGGATCGACCTTTGCTCGTACTTCAGACCAATTTTTCTCCAGCTGGAAGACGGGTCCAAACCACACTCCAAGAATGCGGACAGGAACGTCCGTCCAACCGAAGCGGCCCGGAAGATCGATCCCCTTCTAGGCGCCTAACCGCAAGCCGGACCACTTGTCGCGTTTTATCTTGGCCCCTGTCACCTTTTCGTACCGATCAAGCGCCTTCAGTACCGACTCAATGTCGCTGCGGGACGACACGAAAGCAGATACGACATCGGCGTATGCGGAAACCCTGGCTCGAGCACCTCCAGAAACGGCGATTCCACGTAGGGCCAGACTGCACGCCCTGTTCTTTAGCCGGCGAAAGAGAGGCTCCAACACCAAAGCATAAAGTAGGGACGACAGTGGACAACCCTGACGAACCGACCTGGACAGCGCAAAAGCGCCCGACAGCTTCCCGTTCACCTGTACCACAGCACTGGGGGAACCATACAGGAGACTAATCCAGCGGCAGAAATCGGGTTCGAATCCGGCGGCCTGCAGGACAGCAGCAAGGTAGCGATGGTCAACCCTATCAAATGCCTTGGACTGATCTAAATTGATCAGCGCGGCCTCATTGTGGTCTTTTACACCCTCTATGATCGTGCGGATCAGATGCAGATTACTCTGAATTGTTCGGACCCTCACAGCACAAGTCTGCTCAGGACCCAACAGACACTCGGCAACTGACTGCAAACGCTCCTGCAGAATCTTGGCCAAAATCTTTAACTGTGTTTAACAGAGTTATGAGCCTATAATCATCTAAATCCCGCCCAATCCGGTTAGGGATGGACCCCGGCCGGAACCAGTTGTTGAACACCACAGTCAAAATAGGGACAAAGATGTGCGACAGCCTCAAGTACAATTCATAAGGCAAACCATGCAGACCAGGCGACTTGCCACTGCCGACCTTCTTCAATGCCGCGTAGACTTCGCCCTTCGTGATCTCTCCCTCACATCTAGCTGCTTCAGTCAGCGAAAGCCGAGGAAAGTCAGCCAAATAGCTGCGAAACTCGTCCTCACGAAGACCAGGCGGTGCTCGAAATGTCGCCTTAACGCACATATCGTCAGTGGCCCGAAGAGTACGCCCCGCCGGGGAATTGACCTCACGAATGTAACGATCGGAACCTCGACGAATCTCTTCCTTGCGCAGTTCTGCGCCCATGTTCACAGATTCGGAAGACATCTTGCTTAACCTATGTCTAATTACCTGGCACATGTAGATCTCGCTAATCAAACGCTCCAGGGCCTCCCTAGCTAAAGCTATCTCTAGGGTGTCCCCCAGGCTACTGCCCGGGAAAAACTAGCCTTAAGCCTCTTCACCTTCTCAGCTCTATCTAGGGCGAGCCGTTTGCTGAAATCGGTGGTGAAGGACCTAATCCCATCCTTAAGCCTCTCCCACCACTTATTCCCCATAACCGCCCCCACTGCACTAAGCTAGTTAGCTGCTCCTGGAAGTCCCGCCTGTCCAGTAAAGACAGATTGAACTTCCAGTAACCAGCCATTCTAAGCCTACGATCTAACGCCATCCGGGCACAAACGAGTTTGTGATCCGAATAGCCTACCCAGTGGAACGTGGGACAGTCTAACAAATCTACGTCGGCTCCTCTAACTAACATTCTGTCCAGGTAGCTACCCCCCTGGTCAAAAGGCCAATTAAGAGCCCACGTCCACATCCCCCCGGGGTGATCGACCCGGTATATATCGACGAGACCAAGCTCTTCGATCACATCAACCTTCTCCCGCGCGTCCCGCCCCCTATCTAACTTGGGGGTCCAGGATGGCATTCCAGTCCTCCATTAACACTAAGCGCGTTGAATCCACCAGGAACGGCCCCAACCGCCGAAAAAAGGAGATCCGCTCCTCCTGGTCGTTGGGCGCATAAACCGCAACGACTCGGAACAACCACTTTTCACGGCAATATCGGCCACGATCAACCGGCCTTCGGCATCGGTAAGCACAAGGTCCACATTCGCATCAAGAGTACGTCTAACCAGCAAAGAAACTCCTCTGGCCTGCCGGTCTCCATATGCTGAATAGACGACAAATTCGTTAGACAGCACACACGCATCGATGCTGCAAACAAAGTGGGTCTCCTCGATCGTGGCTACATACACACCGAAAGACAATAGATCCCGGAGCAGGCGGGCAGCCGTAACCCGATCCCTCAAGCCCTTTACATTCATAGTGGCTATCTTAATAGACATCTTCTAGGCCTGAAAACAGAAAAAATAAAGGGTGAGAAAGAAAAGACCTATTCACATGCAGGACGGAAATCTGCAGCGGTAAGGATCCCGGAGGATTGTCTGTGGCTTCCCGTTCCTAACTCCGTCGTCATGCGACCTTCCCGGACAATCCCACCAACGTCCGTAGGGTATGTTAATTTTAATACCCTATATAACGAGGGATGGAGAAGTACCGGAACCCCCCCTGCACAAAATTGTTGCAATTTCCTTAAATCTGGAGTGCCCAAATGGGCCATTCTTAATTCGGGGTGCGCATCTTTGGCCTCAAACACAGGAGTCCAAACTTTTAGATATTTCCCCGTGTCTCTGATAGGGGCAATAACCTCGGCAGCATCTGGAAAACTGTTTGGGTCCTCCACTGATTTCCCATCAACGGAGGATATTTTGAATAAGGGACCTAATAAGGATCTTTTTCGAAAGGAGAGGTCCTTTTCCAAAACATCCCTGTCCATTTTACATATCTCTTCTGTTTTTAGTTTTAGCCTCTTTTTCTACGTTTTCACCCGACACCGCCGGTGTTTGCAAATCCGCCATAATAGCTCTGGGCACTATTACGACGGAAGAACTGTTTTTTTTCCTTTAAAGTATTTTTTTAAAAATATATTTCACAAAATAACAAGACTTAAATAATAACAACAAAAATAAACCGAAACAAGAACATGGAAAACCAAAGACAATAAACAATTAAAGCAAATATGAAAAAAGAATAGAAAAAAGAAATACTAAAATGAAAATCAAAAAATGAAAATAACAACAAAAGAAAATTCACAAATATATATGCACAAAACTAAAAAAGGACAAACTGAAAAAATTCAAAAAGGTTTCAACAAATTCAAATCAAAAACTTAACAGTTTAAGCGCAGTGAAACAACCAAGCTGGACCGACACACGTCAAAGTAAGCCAGTCAACACGCTGAGGTAAAGGCAGTTGGGGTCTCACGCTATTTAGCAACCCCCCACATGGGTCGATGTGGCACAAGGCCGGTTTAATGTGGGCTTACCGAGCCCGTAGGCTCGGGCAAAAATATGCCCATTTAGAACCCGTATAAACGGGTTCAGGGACTGTCAACCACCCCGGACGAAACTTTGCCCTACGGCAAAGCCCCGTCCGAGTTCCTCTCCGCCGAAGCGGAGAGTTCGACAGCACGACTCCCTAGCCGCAGCCAGTTGGGGTCTCACTCGTGCAGCTCCTCTTTTCTTATGTTTATATAGGTAGTCATTGAATTAGGAGCTTCGCGCGGGGAGAATCATTCTTCACATGCAGAGAATCTGATTGGTCGATACTGACCAATGAGTGCATGAGTTTCGGGGGGACTTCTGGGAGCCGGTTCTCCCAAAAGTGCACAAAATTTACTATATGAAAATATAGCGATTTTAAAATTGTCGCTTCACATAGCAGCGTTGTTTTCTGACCAATGAATGAATGCTGTTGGGGATATGAATTGGTAATGGTGTATGTATGTGTGGTGATGATCGCCATAGAAGTAATAGAAAAATCAGGAATAACAGTGAATTCAGATAAATGTGAATTTAGGAAAAAAATTATTCGATTTTTTGGACACGTAATATTAGATAAAGGGATACAACCCAGTAAAGAAAAGATTGAGCTATATTAAAGCTATCAGCACCTTCCTCAGTAGCTGATTTCAGGAGGATTCTTGGAATGACACAATATTTTGGTAAATATGTGCCTACTCTAGCAGGAACATTGCAACTAATGCTGGAATTATTAAAGAAAGGTATAGTTTGGGCCTGGAATAAACCATGAGAAAAGGTATTTCAGAGAGTCAAAGAACTGTTGACACAGGCACCAATATTAACCTACTATGATTCTGAAAAACCTGTAATAATTAATGCAGACGTAAGCAGTTTTGATTGGTGCAGCCATTTTACAAGAGGAAGATAAAAATTTGAGAGTCATGCCTCTCGTACAGACACAGAGAAAAATTATGCTTAAATAGTGTGGTGAAAATAAAGGAACTATTTAATCTTTCCCTGACTTTCCAGGACTGATTGATTTCCCTTTGTTTTCGTCTTTCTCTCTCCATGTGGTAGTCGGCCATTTTCTTGTTACGGTTCGCCACAGGAGTAGATTTCCAGTGGAATAAAGCTTCACTCAAGCTATATGGACTCAACCTTCTTTTACTTCCCCTCAAACCCTTTTTCATAACAAATAGAGAAAGAATATTTAGCAAGCGTGTGGGCCTGTGAGAAGTTTGACCGATATATCGCTGGACTAGATCAGTTTCACCTATTGACGGATCATAAACCTGTTGCAGACCCGACAGCGGTGCAGATCTGGCTTACGAAAATAAGGCCTTGTGCCAGACACTACACACACTACTACCGAATCCACAAAGAAATTTAAAAAAAAGAAAATATAAAAGACGTGCTCTTTTTACCGTACAAACGTACGAGGTAAAAAGAAGTAGACAGGCAAAACAACGAAAGGTTAAGAACAAACATAAATTTTATTAGAGTTTAACAAGTAATTTGTCTTCAGTGAAGACCTTCAGTAAATGTACTGGAAATGTAGTAATTCTTTTTTAGGTAACAGGTTCTGAAAGTCTGAGTTCGAAATGCTTTGTTCTTCATGTTGGAAGTTTTCGAAAGTTCCTGGAAGTAGGCGGCTCGGTAAAGATGTTCGCTTCGGGACGAAAAATCTGTCATAAGGTGACGACAGTGTCGTATGTGTTAAGATACAGCGACGAGCCATGAGGTCTAGGCAAGGTTTGCCGAATAAAAATATCCCTGTCGGTATATATGGGTTACCGGCGAGAGGATAAGGTGAGCCAGCCAGCCGGGTCAGACGACCACGGGGCGACTGATTTTTGAAAAGCCAAATTGCCGTGACGTCAGCGCGAAAAATAATATCTTCCTCACTCTCGGCTAAGAACTACGGTTTACTACTATCAACGGTCGAAAGTGGGAGGAAGGGGTGAAAACTCGCGCGTGCGTCAAATTGAAGGTGGGGATACCGTGATATCCCACAAACCTTTGGTACCGTTAATCAATACTCAGGATCTAAACAACACTCCTTTGAGATGCCAAAGCCTGTTAATGAGACTTAATCCTGTAGCTGAATATATCCGTGTGAAACTCTTACTAGTATCAGATGCACTGTCCAGAAATCCAATGCAGCAAACCAATAGCACTACTGAGGAAGATGTTGAAACATACATAAACAGCATAATAAAGACTAGATCAGCTTCTAGCAGAAAAATCAAACAAATCATCAATGCTACATGTAAGGACTCCGTTCTACAGGAGGTTATTCATCTCACATTTAATGGTTGGTCTAAGATGGAAGATAGATTAAAGGAAGGAGTTAAACCCTATTTTAACTTTAAGAATGATCTATCGATACATCGAAACATTCTGTTTTATCAAGATCGCATAGTGACTCCACAAAATCTCAGAACAGAAATATTACGAGCAATACACACAGGACATCTTAGATTAAATAAATGCAGAGAAGGAGCAAAAATGTCTGTATGGTGGCCGAAAATATCACGGGAAATAGAAGACTTCATCAAGGGATGTGAATTTTGCAGTTGTCATCGCGCTGCAAATCCCCACAAAACCTTGAAACCAACCACTTTGCCAGATAGGTCTTGGCAAAAGGTGGGAACAGACATTCTAAAATTGGACGGAGAGTATTACTTAGTCGTAACATACTATTTCTCCTGTTACTTTGAAATAGTGAAATTAAGTTCACTAACAAGTAAAACAGTAGTTGGAAAATTACAAAATATATTTGCGAGATGGGGAATACCAGATGAAATATTAAATGATAACGTAAGACAATTCACAAGCACACATTTTAGAGAATTTGATAAAACAATATGGGTTCACATGTACAACAGTGAGTCCTCATTTTCCACAAGCAAATGAAGCTGCTGAAAGTGCAGTGAAAATTGCGAAAAAGACATTACAACAACCAGACATGTTGCGGACCCTGATAGCGTTGCAGCGCTGGTTTACGAAATTACCTTGTGCCAGACACTACACACACTACTACCGAATCCACAAACAAAGTAAGAATAAATAAGCAGGAGGAATGACGAAGATAAGCCTGGTCAAGAGAACAAATATAAAATTTTATTAGAGTTTAACAAGTAAATTTGTCTTCTGTGAAGACCTTCAGTAAATGTACTGGAAATGTAATAATTGAGAAAGAGGCCAAGTAGATTAGTAAATTGTCTTCTGTGGAGACCTTCAGTAAGATACTGGAAATATGTTGTAGAGAATTAAATTTAATTGTCTTGAGTGAAGACCTTCAGTAAGATACTGGAAATATGGTAGTTGACAAAAAAGGTAGATAAAGTTCCGCGCCAAAATTTAAATCCAAGATGGCTATGGCGGGAAAAGTTTCTTCAGGAAGAAAGTCAGAAAGTCAGTTGTAATGCATAATAACATACGGCAAGGAAAAAATACTCACTGCGAGAGTTTATAATTGTGAGTGTATGTAATTCTTTTTTAGGTAACAGGTTCTGAGAGTATGAGTTCGAAGAATGTGAAAAATGCTCTGTTCATCAGGTTGGAAGTTTTTGAAAGTTCCTGGAAGTTGGCGGCTCGATAAAGATGTTCGCTTCTGTCATGAAGGTGACGACCGTGTCGTATGTGTTAAGATATAGCGACGAGCCATGAGGTCTAGGCAAGGTTTGCCGAATAAAATGTCTCTGTCAGTATATATGGGGTTACCGGCGAGAGACAAGCGAGCCAGCCCGGCCGATGGTCAGACGACAACGGGGCGACTGATTTTTGAAAAGCCAAATTGCCGTGACGTCAGCGCTTTCCAAATTCTGGGAACGCGCTAAGAACAATACACGTACGTACGAACACTCACAACACACACACATAATTTCTCCATACAAACACTATGTAACTGTTCATGTCTTTGTGTAACTTGTTATTAATATATATTTGTCTACCCATATCGGTCTTGTTTGTTTTCTTTGGACTTAATTAAAGTCCAACATTCTCATGTAGCTGGACCGGCCAGCAGGAAATTTTAACCTTCTGACATCTCTTCGCATCTTCACCCCAGTGGTCCGTTACAGATCTTATAAAACAAGAAGTAAAATAAATTATGATAAAAGACATGGAGGTAAGGATCTAAAACCACTAAGAGTGAGAGATAGAATCCGAGAGAAAACGGACGAAGAAAAAACTTGGAGAAACACGGATATAGTCATAGCAGCAAATAAAGCACAATAGGACATATACAGTTGAGTAAAGTTAGACGCAAGTGAATTCCGGAAAAGGAATAGGAAACACTATAAAAATTTTATTTATTTTAAAAAGAATTTATAAAAAAAATCAAATTAAATGTATAACCGTCTAGGTGTTGTTTTTTTTTGTTGTTTATTTACACGTCTTTTGAGAGAGGTGTATTTTTTGTAAGCCAGATGGTGTGTGTAAAAAAGAAAAAATCGTGCAATTTTTATGACCCTTTCGGATCAGGAATGGCCGTCAGAAGCAAAATTTTTGAAGGGCCTCTTTTTATATATTGACCAATGAAAATTAAGTTTTCGAGACCCATAGAAATTCCGGATGGCCCCAAGTGGAGCCGACTTTTTCAAATAAAAGAGACGGCTTTGAGAAACGAAAGGGCAGAAACGAAAAAAGAACGAAAGGGAGCCGAAGCAGAGATCTGAGACGACACGCAGTTGGCAGACCACTTAACACCCTCTCTCTACTTTGACCAGCAAGTGGGCCATAAATCAGCCTTCAACTTACCAAACAAACCAACCTTTTCCAAAACCAATCCGGCCTGCTGTCAACGAAAATTCTTCAAAGGAGGTGGGTGCCTTTTGTGAGTTCTGCTAATTGAGGGTCTCTTTAAAAAAAAAACAAAAAAACAAAACAAACTTTATCCCTTTCTTTTTGTATTTTGTAAAGGGTCTAGAACTTTATCCTTTTTTGGTATTTTTGTAAAGGGTCTAAAAACTTTATCCCTTTTTTGTATTTTTGTAAAGGATTTAAAACTTTATCCTTTTGTATTTTTAAAGGGTCTAATATTTCAAAAAACCAGAGTTTGACTAAACAATTTCATAGCTTGTTTCTGTGGGTATTTCCTTTTTAGAAACCCCAGGAAAATATTGTTATCCTGCCGTGTTAGGCGCACAGAAGGAAATTTTTGTGCAACCTTTCTTGTCTGTATCTTTTGTGATTATTGTAAAATAATTGTACAATAAATGTTTTTTCCTGTTTTTAAAATTTTACGCAGAGGTTTGTCTTGTATCGTTAACTCGCGCTTACTAACGGCAGCTATCGTTTCTTCTGCCAACTAAATTGTGTCTGGCACAAGGAGTTGGTAGGAGTGAAGAAGAAAAAAAAAAGAAACTTTTTACAACACTTACTGCGTATTGTGGAAAAACAATGCAATATTGTTTAATAAAGAGGAAAGAAAAGGAAGCCGGATGCATTTAAATGTGTGGATCAAGTAGCAAGATCCAGTAAAGGACGGTTAACATTAAAACCAAAATACTTAAAGGACTGTGAGAAAAAAAAAATCATAGAGAATCTGGACGGAGGGAGGTGTATCATCAGTAATCACTGATGAGTTACACCCCTTGTTTTTGTTATTGTTTTGAGTCCCCAAGAGAAGGAGTGTCGCTCGGGTCAGTTTTTGAATAAAATGAGTAAAATAATTACTACGGTTTTCGTGTTGCTCTTTCTGTCGTTACTAAATTAATTGCAACGCTCGTGTATGAAACAAAAACCTTTTAAATATCTTAATTTTATTGCATTTTCTATTTTTAAGATTCAGTGCAAATTTTCGGTAACTGGTGTTGCTCTTTTACAAAAAAGAAAAAAAATGATTTTTAAATTCACCATTGAGTTATGGTTTTATTAAGTGGAAAAATTGAATTTCTCGAAATTTCATGAAAAAATAAAAAACAAATGTGTAAAAAGAAAAAAAAACAAAACAAAAAATAACAAGATTTTCTACAAAAAAAAGGATTTCTAAATTAATTTCATTCATTTGTAAATAAATCTTGAAAGTTTCATTAAAATCCGACAATTATTTGATTTTTGCAAGAATTTCTAAGTCAATGTGTTTTTTTTTAGTTTATTTTTTATTTTTTTACCGCAAAAAAGACTCTAAAATTTCCAATACTAATATTTGACTACCGGGCTGACGCAAATAAAAACAACAACAACAAAAAAAACAAGATTTTAACCAAAATTTCGAACATGAAAGGATGAACAAAATTAATAAAAATCGTCTTTTACGATAAAACTTTGTTTTTTTAACTGAAGTTTGGAGCATTTCTTTTTTCATGGCATGCTATAATATAGCCTAATTTTTTTTTTTAGCAAATTAGTTGTGGTACCTACTTTTTAAAAGTAAATTTATTTAAAATGCGTTTTTCTGTTTTTTTTTTTTTTTTACAAAGTCCGTATCGGCAACTAAAAATAACTTGTAGCTGCTAGCTAGCATCTTTAATAAATAACGGGTCAAAAATAAAAACTTTCACCAACAACCTGTTGAGTGTACCCCAAAAATCCTACCCAAAACACCCACGATTCAAAACATAAGTGGTCTTAGTGGTGGAAGGACCGTAATCAGAATCCAAACAAAACTTGAACACTTAAGTATTTTTATTTTATTATCATTTTTACTTTTACACCCACGTACACATCCTATATTCACTTTCCTTGACGTCATGATTTGATATTTCTTACGTTTGTTCCTCCACTGCTAAAGAATATCCCCAAGTTTGTAACATAACATTTTAAGAAGGTGGTAACAATACTTAAAAGAAAACTTCAGTTTGTGTTTGCTTACTGGAGACTGCCAAAGCAGTAATAACAGATGATAGGCGTAAGTTTTTACTTCATTTTCTATTTGTTATTGTCGATTTTTTTACCCTTATAAGTTGCTGTTTTTAATGATTCATTGTGGGTTTTTTGCTTATTTTCAAAGGATACTGCGATTTTAACTAAGTCTTGTAATGAATGTAGCTAAAACTCTTACCAGAACTTCAAGAGGAAACAATACAATTTGAATTGGGTTATTTTTTAAAGTTTATATTTTAAAAGAAAATGCATTATTTCGTAATAGTTTTTTAAACTTTTATATAGAGAACAAAAAAAAAACATTTAAATTCCTACTCAAATATAAAAAACTAAAAACTGGTGCAAGAAAGTACAAAACAAAAACAAAAAATTGTTTACATGTTGATACAAAATAAGGTCAGTGATACTTTTCTAAAGTTGTTCGTATACAAGCAATGCGAATGTGCTTAGTTGATGGATTCCGGTCTGTTTGTTTTTGTTTTGTTTTTGTTATTTTTTTCCGAGTGTTTTCACCGGTGTTCATCATAGTTTTCCGAACCAATATATTTTCAACCATAAAACTGGAATTAAATGTAAAAGATATCGTAAAAATTAAATTAGAAATAAAAACATCTAAAAATAGAAGGAGCAGTAACTTGACATGGTAGGAAGCTTGTCTTGCTAGAGATCAATTACGAGTACGACTAAGTAGTGAGTTCGATCCTCATTAGATACCCCATCTAAGCCGCGCTTAGAAAATCACTATAAAAATAAAAGGGGCAAAAAAGGGAAAATTTTCTGCTGTATCCATAATTTTAACTTTACCTCCCTAAAAATTTTTCCAACCTTGGACCCATACACTACAATACAATACATAAAAATATAATTTGGACAATGTTTCTTTGTCAGAGATTTTGAATATAACGTAGATTTTTTGGGTGTAAATTTTGATGGGGATAAGTTCTAAAAAAATATTAGCAGGTGGTTAACATTTAAACTGTCGAATTTCATTCATTTTATTTTTTTTCTTCTTTATTTCTACTAGTATCATGTCGACCCGAAAGTTGAAATAAAAAGATAAAGGCTTTTTTAAAAGTGAAAGGAGAAGGAATCTATTTTTTTACGAAGCTGGCACATCTGTTGTATTTTTTGATGATGCTTTGCTTTATGGTGACCTTCACAAATAACTTAAAGTGTATTTAACGGCACCATTTAATTTCCATAACAAATAAAAATAAAATAGGCATTTTAAAGGTTTTTAATGATCATAAAAAAAAACGAAAAAAGTATCTCGGTACCGCCAAGGATGTAAAAAAACAAAAAGACAGCATTAAATGCCTTTGAACTTAATTTTTGGTTTTATTAACTTTTATTTGAAGCTTAAAGTTAATTCGTATTAAAAGAAAAATTATTTTTCGTATCTAAATAATAAAGTTTGATGTATTTTTAAAACATTGGCACATTCATTTTTGTCGCTCATTAATTTACTTATCGAACGGCCATATTTATAGACGAAAAATGTTGTAAACAATAAGTTAAGTTTAAGTACCACCAAAAAAATGGATGTGCTTTTCTGACAATGTCAGCAAAAATTTCACGGCTCGCAATGAGAAATCAGAGAGCTGAGTTCGAATTCTAGTCGGGTTCGTTACATTCAACATTCACTCACGCGCAAATACTCTTGCTTGCTTGGCCTTGGGAATGGAATCCATTTCTTCCTCTCTGAAGATGTTATTTCAATTTCAGTAAAAAAAATTATATACCATATCATGTGTACTGAAAATTCGTCACGAAACTTACCAAAAAAAAAAAAAAAAAATCAATAAATTTAAAACAAATATGTTTTCTGAGAGTTGGTGCTTGCATAAATAAAATACATTCAGATTGGAAAGAAAAAATATTTATTTAAAAAAAAATTGTAATTTTTCAGTGCGATTTTGAAATTCATCGTATTCATCTTTTTGTAATTTTTGTTTTTTGTTTTTGTATCTTTATTAAAGACCTTTTTGAAGAATTGAAAAATGTTTTTAAAAAGAATTAGGGGATAAACATTGCTTAAAGCTACAAAAGGATAGGAAGTTGGGGAGAACCATGGTTGCCCATATTTTGACAAGATGGGTCATAAAAGATGTAACAACAGAAGAAGTAATATACTTGCACTTTTAACTTTATAGAAGTGTTAGAAATCGGTGTTACATATTTCCAGAAGGATAGGTAAGGGAAAGCTGAGAGGACATTCTTCAGGCTCTCAGAGCTGTTTTAAGGATCTTGTGTTCTTTCAAGTAGACAATTGCATTAAGTGGATTTTTCAGTTGTCATTTACCAAATGTAACAGAAGGTCAATGTTTAAAGTAGGCTTAACGGCAATATGTTGCTAAAATTGTTCAAACTCCCCACCAATTCCTCTTTTGGAGACACTGAAAAATTAGGTCATCTCTCCTTGCTCCTGCTGCTATTGGAAGATTCTGTGATGTACTTTTAATGGAATAAACCCAGTTTTCACATCAAATAATATTTGGCATGTAATTACGAATGCTAAGATTGGTGCAGCCCAAGATCTCAAAGGAGATAGATGCCTTTTACCTGAATCTGGGGAATGGCACCCAAACCAGTAACAATCGTGAAGGCCCACTTCTCATAATTGTTCCAAGACAAACAAACTTTGTTTGAATGACAGATAAGTGTATCAAACCATTTCTAACATAAATGTATTGGAATTGACCTTATGCTTGGCAATACCTGCTAAAAGCATGTTTTTTATAAACTCTCTCATTTCATGTCTTTGATGTTGTGGGAATATGTACGTTGGTGATTGAGTTGGTAAACGTGTGTCTCTTGAAATGTTTATTCCACAACATAAATGGTGGACTTGCATGTGTGTCTGGGTAATAAAATACAAATAAACAATTAAAACCGATATATATACAGGCAAATGATAATATACTATTAATAAGACAAAAAGTTACATTGTTGTGATCGACAAAGACAATGATAGTGTATGTATGTGACAAAATAATGAACATGCATGAAAACATTTGAAGACCAGTGAATTGTTCATGTATGTAAAATGTGTGTAGAAGTCCTAGAGAAAATGAAGTTGCATACGTATGTGTGTGTGCGTTTCCCACTGGGAAATGCATTTTCACGATAGACCTATATCCTAGCATGTCTAAGGAGAATAGGCAAAAGAGAATGACAAAGTATTGCAGTGTATTTATAGGTTCAGAAAGCATCCCCTAGTAGCATTTGTTTTTTTTTACACTTGATGTTGAAGTCATTAAAATTCCCATAACACCTCGGTGGTGGATAATTACCACCAGCCCTCTTCAAAGGAGAGGTACTACCTGGGGGATGGGCCCTTGCGGCTTGAGCTTAATATTATTTTGAAACTACCCAACTGAAGCCAGCTCATTAAGGATGTAAACTGTTGTGCACAATCTATTAATCTAATTAGCTTCAACAATTCAGAATAGTTTACTTTCAAATTGTATACCTCTGTCTGTTATGGCATGTAGCAGAAGATGCATGTTTATAAACACTTCAGCGAGAGAATGATCTGTTATTTCAGATACTGTCTGGGTTTTGATCCATCCTGTTGTGGGGTTAGTGTATATCAAGAAGTATCTATACAAGGATCAATTCAAGAATTATTTTAGCTTGTTGGTGGTTTAAGTGAAGTCACAATATCAATATGTCCCATTTGAAATCTCTCCAAATATATTTCAAAAGTTTGCAATGAAGATTTTATCTATTTTTGATGGGTAGGTTGTCCATTATGTGAAATTGTTTTCTGTTCATCTCTGGTCAATGTTATCTAGATTCTACAAAAGAAATACAAATCAAAAATATTATCATTGTCTATTTATATCAGTTAAAATCTATTTTTTTGCATGTTTAAATTTTGATATGCAAAATCATAATTGTATCTAAGCTTTAATTTTAAAATATTGTCACATTTATTAAATACTCGCCTAGAAGATGTCCTTTGGGTGGACTTTAGGCTAGTCCCTGTTAAGGGCCTTTGGCCTTTTACAATCTGCATCCTATGTAATTAAAAGTTGTAAGAATTTAGAAATAATAAAATTATTTTATCTTTAATGTTCTGTTAAGTGAAAGGTATTTCCTTATTGAATTTCTCTATCTTGCTTAGAACAGACATTGGTGAAGCAGGATTTATGACCACTGGTGAAGTTTCTGGTGTTTTTACTGGACGTATATTTTCTTTTTCTAAAAGCTGTAACTCTTCCTGTACTTTTTTCTTCATAGGAAATGGCAAGTGTCGAGGAGTTGCTATAGACATTGATTGGCAGACTCTTTTAAACATATTTTATATATATTCTGGAGTCTACCAATGCCTGTGAAAAGTTCTGGAAATTCTTTTTTATATTTGTGGTCTTCACTTTTTATAGAATTCACCCTCCTCGGTAGGTTAAGAGCTTTTATTGTCGGTGCTCCCAGTAATGGTTATTTTCAATAACAAACAAATCCTGTTTAGACTTTGCATTTGGAGTTTCTAATAAATTCTCCACATGACTGATAGCTTTTATTTGGTGGTCACCTGGTCAATACAGTTGCTTGTTACATTTTTTTTAATAATTGGGGAGTTTTTTCTAAAACAACTACTGGGGGCTACTGTTACATCTGCTCCCATATCCAATTTGAAATGAATTACTTTACTATACTGCTTTGTAGTAAATTTAACTTCAGTTTGCCAGGCCTCTTCCATGACTGTGTTTTAATTCTATCATTAGTAGTAATAGACACAAGGACATAGTGTGGTTCTTCCTCATTCCTCGAAATTTATACCTCCCACGTTTTTTCATAATGTCCTTTTCTTGAACACTTCCAGCAAATTGCATTTTTGGCTGGAAATTCATTTTTGTGTGCAAGATGGAATATTGCCACAGCTTATTCATTTATTTGTACACCTTTTATGGCGTACTGTATCTTGAGGCTTCTTTTTATATTTCTTTGCTGTCACTCTGCTAACATTTGCTTCTGTTGCATTTGTGCCTAAAGAAACATTTTGAGTTTGTTGCTTGGAAGTTTCATAGGCTCTGCCTATATCTATATATTTGTCTAGGGTAAACCTCTTATCCTTTAAAAACTTTTTGACTGAAATTTATGACATATATATATATATATATATATATACATATTCTGAAAAGGGACATTCCAATGCATCTTTCTATATGATTTGTACATGGATTGTGAATTTTTACTTTTTTTTATCTTAAAAGCAAAAAAAGAAAATAATTAGATATATTTTTATCATTTGATGCCCTTTTATTTCTGGGAAGGAATGAACTGCCTTTCCATCTGCAATTCTCTACTCAAAGGCAACAAAAAACAACACCTTTTTTGAAAGAATAATCACAAGTGATCAAAATGGATTATATGTAGAGTGACAAAGTTCCTGGAGAAATTAAAATTAACCACTCCAAAAGTTGGTCTGCATCCAAAGAAGGTGAGACTGTGTATCTGGTGGGATTGGGATGGCATTGGGTAATGAGCTCTTTCTGTAAAATCAGATGTTGACTCTACTCAATTGAACCAATTAAAGACAATAAAAAAAACCTTGAGTTGGCCAATAGGAAATGCTTGTCTATTTGCAGACCCAGCAGAAATTGGTGCAGCTTAGCTGGGGTATCCTACTACATCTGCCATACTTATTGATCTTGTGCCTTTGGAATACTACGAAAATCTCTTAATTGGAAGAACTTGAATTCTTTGGAAGTTGTAAAAAGAACCACTTAGACTGGTTTGTCACATATAAAGATGCCAAGTTCTTGAAGGATGGACTGATGAAGCTGCTTCTAAGATAGTGAAAGAAACACACATATGTGATTAAATAAATCTATATAAAAATATCTAAATATACTTTGTTCCAATCCAATATTTTTTACAAATTTAGTCTGACCACCAATACAATTCACTGTAGAAAATGAACACACTAACAAACTTATTTTCTTAGATGTTGTAATGACACACAGGACATGAATTTAAAATATTCTTAGAAACTATCAAAGATTTATACTTGAATTACAAGTTCTACCAACCATTTTATAATTTTGTATCACAAAAGAAATAATTCATTGCCTATAACATATGTGCAAAAGTTTCCTTTGTGTGTGTGTGTGTGTTTGTTTTTTGTTTTTTTAAAAAAAATAATTTCTATTATATGATCTGTCTCTAATTTACAAAACAAGGATGAGAGAGAGAGAGAGAGAGAGCACACAATAACTTCCGGGTCTGCCAAATATGAAAGTAAGAACTTTTCAGATATGTATCATAAGACAACAATAATGTTAATTTATATAAAGAAGGAGATAAAATATTCAAAGATCTGCAATCATTGAATTTCAGATTATCTTTTTTTGGTAAAATTACACAGCCTCCTCACAAGTCAGTCCTCTGTATGTGGACTAAAGGTAGTTTATACAAAACCCTATAAAATGACCTGAAGATCAATCGCTAACACAAAATAATAGAATGAGTCATAGCTGACCATGTGTGGAGAGAAAGGAGAATGAGATCAAAATAATAAACCTGGAAAAAAGTATGTAAAGTGAAAAAAAGCAGCACATATGCAGTTGTTAAAATTTCATTATCTAATAAAACCAAGTATAGATTTTTAGCACCATCTGAAAAACATCTTGAAAACCAAACTGGTTACATTCCATCACCGCCAATCAGACCCTGAACTACCACCAATTATGATGAATGGATGTCCCCTCGAGGAGACTCTGAGCCTTGAGATTGAGCCTCAAACTCACACCTGACCTCAAGTGGAACTCTTATATCACTAAAGATGCAGGTAAAATGATCAGCTACCTGTACCATTCCAGTAAGTACCTGAGGCCTCAGGCTATCATCTACCTTTATAAGAGCCAGATTTGACTGAAAATGGAGTACTTTTGCTCTGTTTACCTGGTCCTCACTTTCAAGTTTTGACAGAGTTCAAAAGTATCTCCAAGTCCTGGTTGGAGAAGAATTATTTTCCACCCTCCAACCTCTCTCTCTCACAGGTGGGATGTGGCAAGTGTCTCACTGCTCTATTGCTACTATCATGGAAAGTGCTCAGATGAACTACATTCCTTGGTTCCACCAGGTCTAACCTTTATGGCTCAGGGCCACTATGCAACTTACATAGTAGCAAACCACCCACATTCCCTCCGTATTCCATTGTTGAGAAATTCCACTAAAACGGCTTCTTCCCACAAACCACTGCCCTATGGAACAGATTCTAAAGAGGATGTTTCCCCAATCACTACAATCTTAACCGGTTCAAGTCTAGAGTCAACCACTCTCTTCCTTTCCTATCCATATAAACTACTCCTTAACATAACCCTCTAACTCAAGTGTCTCTCAGGCCTTGGATAGGGTAAACCTTACTGTAAAAAAAAAAATAAAACATAAAAAAATGAATCAGTTCATTGTCCTTCCATATCAGGAGTCAATTCCTTGATAAAAATAAATTATCCTAGAGTCACCAGAAAGTTTATTTTGAATATAAAACATTCTTAGACAAAAAATATGCCTGTCATTGTCTCATATTTTTATATGATGCTTCATATATGACAATGCAAAACAGACTGTCATTTCAACTGATGTTTTCAAGCACATCACAAACCATATCTATTATACATGTCATGTATCGCACATTTAGTTCCTCTACATGATGCTCTATTTGTGTGTGTGTGCGTGTGTGTGTGTTTGTGTACACACTCACTGGTCACTTGGGTTAGACATCCTTTTGCATTTAGAACTGCCTCATTTCTTCTTAGCATAGATTCAGCAATGTTCTGAAAGTACTCTTTTGAAATTTGGGTCCATGCTGTTATGGCATTCCACGAAGCTTCTAGATTGATTAGTTGTGAGTCCAGGATTCAAATTTCCCTTTCCTCCACATCCCAAAAGTACTCTATAGAATCGAGATCTGCTCACCGTGGAGGATACTTTAACACAGAAAACCCATGAATGTGTTCTATGAACCAATCTGCCACTATTTTTGATTTGTGACATTGTACTGCTGCAAGTGGCTACCATAGGATGAGTGTACTGTAATTATAAATTGAAGTATATGGTCAGCCATAACTGAGATCTCCCTTGTGGAGATGGAAGGACTATGCTGGAAGTCTTTCTCATGATGATCATGATGACAATCATGACAACAAGATCTCTACAGAAATTTTATATACTTGCTTCTGACATCCTTGAATCTGAGGTGAGGGAGGTCATCGGTTGACTGCTGAAGAACAAAACAACAGGTGTTGACAAAATTCCAGCAGAGCTGTTTAAGACAGACAACTACATGGGGGTCCGAGTGATGTGCAGGCTGTGCAACAAGATCTTGGAGACAGGCAAGTGGCCATTAGATTTGTTCATTCATCAGTGTTCATTCCCATTCTAAAGATCTCTGAGACAAGAATATGAAGAATATTACACCATTGCTTTAATCAGCCATGCCAACAGGATACTTCTACGAGTCCTGCTGGAGAGAGTACAGAAGACTGTGGAGGAAGAGTTCTCCAAGTTGGGCTTTTGAAAGAAAGTTGGGACAAGCAATCAGATTTTCAACATCAGGATCATTATGGAAAAGGCATGTGAGTACAATGTCTCCATGTACATGGCCTTCATTGACGACATGAAAGCTTTTGACTCAGTTTCATACTCAACTCTGTGGACTATGCTGAGGAAGATGGAAGCAGTAGTTGACCTAGTAATGAAATTGTACAATCGGTAGCATGCAGTGGTGAGAGTGGAAAGCTATGTGATGGAATGGTTTACCATCCAGAAGAGTGTGTATCAGGGATGCCTTGTGTCAGCCATGTATTTCAGCTTCTAAGAAGAGCTAATGTGAAGGTTACCAGATGAACTATCTTAGGAGTAACCATTGGTGACCAGAACCTCAACAACCTCTGGTATACTGATTATATTGTACTGATAGCAACAGTGTTGGACATACTCTGAAGACAAAGAAGGTGGAAAGAGTCTCAGGTGAGTATCAGCTGGAGATCAGCATCAAGAAGACAAAAGTCATAGTAGCCACTGGGGCACTGATGCAACTGAGCATTCAATATCAATGGCTCAAGTAGAGAAATCCAAGTACCTGGGAATCATCATAGATCAAACTGAATGGTAGCCATGAGATCAGGGCTCAGTTAGGAGCAGCAAGATCTGCACTAAGGTCCCTTAACACCCTATGGAAAAATTACACTCTTCATTAAAGTATTAATTTGATGCTCCTGATGATCCTAGTTTGGCATGGTAATTTTGCAAAACCTGCACACTAAAAGCCACTGATGTTAATAGACTGATGTCTTTTGAGACAACATCAAACACTGCACATCAACTGAATGTCTCCGACCCTCAGCAATAACAAGTAGCAAGCATGCAATGTCAGCCATAATACATGGGTAGGCTGTGGCATTTAGATTAACTTTAAAGGATCCCAACATATTCCAAGAAAATATTCTCCATACCATTACACTACCACCAGCACAAGCTTGAACTATTGATGCAAGGTGGGATTGGTCTCTGCTTTCATATTGTTTGCAGCAAATTCTTCCACCTGAATATCTCAGCAGAAATCATGATTCAAGCCAGGCAACATTTATCCAATCTTTTTTTTTTTGTGATGCTTAGTGAATTGTAGTCTCAGTTTCTTGTTCTTACCTGACAGGAGTGGCCCCTGGTGTGGTCTTCTGCTGTTGTAACCCAATCTGCTTCAAGGTTCTACATATGCCTTCAGAGATGCTCTTTACTTTTATGTCCATTGTAAAGAGTGATTATTTGAACTTCTGTTGCCTTTCTATCAGTTTGGCTATTCTCCTCCAACCTCTTTCATCAACAAGGAATTTCCACCCTCAGAATTGCCACTCACTGGAATTTTTTTCTTTTTCTAACCATTCTTTATAAAATCTAGAGATGGTTGTGTGTGAAGATCCTAATAGATCAGTAATTTTTGTTATACTTAGACCCATCTGTCTGGCACCAAATACCGTCCTGTATTCAAAATCTCTTAAATCAGCTTTTTCTCCTATATTTTTAAACCAGCTGAAATGAAGTTCAGCAGGTTTCCATGGCCATCTTTAAATGCATATATTCATTAAATTGCTACTATATCATTGGTTCATTAGAAATCTGCAAAAGAGCATTTGTTCACATGTTCTTAATTAAATAGCCAGTTAGTGAGTGTATATATTATATTAATATTTTTGTGCTTTGACTTCGATGTTTAGTGTAAGCTTTTGGATTTAATTAATGACTTTTTATATATAATCATTTACAGAACTTTTCAGCTCCACATATCTTTTTAGAATAATTGTCTTACTGATTCTGCTTTGGTATTTAACTCATTTATTGTTTATGAATATTTTTTATAGATGCAGCAGTCTGATGAAAACCAGAATAATTTCCATGATGTCTATGTTGCTTATTGTGATAAAGATCTTAATTTTGCCCGGGATATCATTAACAAAATTGAAAATAAAGGACTCCGGTGCTACTTCAAGGACCGGGATGAAAGAAATGGTTACGTATTAGAAAACCTGTGTCAAGAAAGTCGGAACAGCCGTCTTATTCTTATTATTTACACAGAACATTCTATTGAAGATTGCTTAATCAAATTTCTTACAATCCAATCACTGCACTATACTCTAGACTTTGGGAAACTCACTTTAATTCTTTTGCTCCATAATATTGATAAGAAAAGATTACCTAAAGAAGTGCTGTTTGTGCCACATGTATTTACTAGTGAAATGAATTATTTTGAGACAGTAATGGAAAAGCTAACAGGTAAGATATTAATATGATTTTGTCCATATATATATATATATATATATATATATATATAATGGTTATTCTAAAAGTTTAACACTTGAATCTGATCCCCTTTTATAGTGATTCCAAATTATTGTATAAGTAATCTCTATCATAATAAGACATTCTAGCCTTATTATGATAGAGATTACTTATATATATTTTTGTTTTCACCAAATTTGGACATTTTCATTGCTTTTATTATTTTCTTGTGATTTTTTTTTCATAGCTTCCCTGCGCCTTCAGACTTTTTCCAAAGCTAAAATTGTCATTGAAAAGATTTGTGGTGTGCCCAAATGTAAAAATAAAATATGAAAAGAAAATATTAAAAGAAATAAAAATTAAAATTAGGCATTTGCTTTCCTCAAAAAAACAATCTCTCTTTTTCTCTCTCTCGATACTTCTCTCTTTACTAATGAGAAGGCAACTCTCATATAAAAAGAAGAATAAGAATAAAAAAAGACTGAGCAACTGCTGTGAAATGGAAATTCACTAGTCCAGGTTTTAGTTATTGTGATTAAAATTCTACTGAAATAAGAGAGCCTCCATGCATAACTTCTGCTATAAAAAAAACAAAAAACACCGGAAAATAAATAAAAGAATTTTGACCAAACAAAAGAACAAAAAGACTCTTGATGTTAACCAAAGCCAATCTTCAAGCCAAGTAGTCTGGAGCCTTTCAAAATTGTATATAAAGAGACAGCTGACAGACAGCAGGAGAAGAGACAGACAGAAAAACTGTCTCAAGTGTGTTTTGGTCATCTGCTTAAGACATTTTTTGCCCTTTTTGAGGGCCCAGAAAACACAGCAAAATTCATGTTGCACATATTTCCAAAGTAACCACACTCCTGACTACTATCAAAGTCTGACTTTAAGTGAGATCCCTTTAAAGAGGGTTAAGTTGCTATTACCCTAAATAAACAAGTGTTTTTTTTTGTTAATATTAAATGGCTGGATATTTTACAGACAGAATAATTCAATTTTAAATATTGATATTGATAATAATTATGGTCTATTTAAATAATTTGACCTTGCCGTTTGAAATTTATTTCTGAAAAACAACAGATGCTTCACTTTGATCTTTGTGCTAGATTAAGAAATTGCCAGAAAGATTATTTTGATTGTCTTTTCAATATTCATAACTTTAACAGATCTCTTACTTTTGAAATGACTAAATAATCTGAATAAATCTTTTGGTATAATCTCACATGCATTCCTGGCTCTGTGGAATGAAGAATGACTCAAAATGAAAGACAATTAGATTACTCAGATCAGAAAATCAAGTATTGTGGCTCAGATCTATCAAGTTGTATCAAGAAAATACTCTTTAGTTTTTGTTTAACAAGAAATAATGGTAAAAATAAAAATTGTATATCCAGTTTATTTCAGAAATCCTAGAATTATGTTATATAAACAATCTTCTGATTGCATTTGCTCTTACTATTATTATTTTCCTGCTTGTAGTCTCTGAATATTCTCATTTCTATTTTTAAATATTTAATCTTTTAGGATGTTTAGGACATTGTTGCTATTGCATGTGCAATTTAACAACTCCTATCATATTTTCTTCCAGACCCCACCTTATTAGTTAAACATGTGATTTTTACGTTTTGTATCACAGAAAGAAATATTTTTTTTATTGTTTTCATTATAGCTCCTAAAGTCAATATAGACAATTTATTACCTGTTGGAAATATATCTTCTGGATTAGTGTGGAGTTTCTACTATGGCTATCTGAAAATAATTCTGCCAGGTAGGTAGGAAACTTGTCTTTGATTCTTTATATAACATGACACTGTGGTTTGAATAATATATTTTATCTTTAAAAGGGTATTATAAGATCCAGCTATCATGAATGGTGCATCACACATACGAAATGGAAAGTTGGTATATGGCAAACATCATAGATGAAGTCAACTAGAAAAACATGACAAAGTTTCCATCAAAACTAACATTCAGCAGTTATAAAACCAAAGTAAATAGGCTGGAGGAGTATACCAGGAATCGCTCACAGTAGTGAGCTATAAACCATCAAGTCTCTGCAAAATTTGAGAATACAGCAAATACCCTGTAGGAAAACCATGCAGAAAAAAAGGTTCACTGCAGGAAAACAAAACCATAGAGCAACCCAAACAGAAACTCTTTTAGTTCCTGTATTGTTCCAGACTCTGTATCAACTGAGCTGGGTTGCAAACCTATCTGACAATTCACAAATGAATACAAAAGACAGTCTCATATAATCAAACTATTTTCATTTCTAGTTGTTTAACTTTGAACATTCTACTTTTGACAGAACCTAACAGTATTGACAATTGGTTATGATGTCTTTGATATTCCTTACATTTTTCACTATGATTTAAACATAAATATTTTTTTGACCTGTTGGAGAAGAAATGAATTGTAACTGTATTTTGTGACCTCCAAGTTTTACATTTTTTTTTTCTTTCAAATGTGCAATGCACAAAAAAAGTGTGTGCAGGTTTAAACTTGGAAAGAGTTTTGGCATTTGCTTTCTGTTCCAGTGTAAAGACACCTAATTTGTGTTTTCATATCTAAACCTCTTGTGATAGGACATCAAAGTTGCATGACAGTTGTGGGAAAGTGAATACTTCCAGGAAACAGTTTGGGAACAGAAGTTGTTCTCACTTTTTAAAAATAATTCCAATTTATAATGTAGATTGGATCAGTCGATTTCTTTGCATGATCACCAAACCAATTGTCTGAAAGTGAATGATTTTTGTTTTTTTTCCAACAGAATAAATTAATTTGGCAGAAAGCCAGAAAATTTGTCTGATCTCTCTTCTGCTAACAAGGTTGAAGGATTATGTTGAAAATAACTTCTTAGATTTGCTCAAAAACTAGCTGCATGTAAGTAGCACATCCTTACACAAATAGGGTGGAGAATGGAATTGGTAAATCAAGTTCAAATTTGTGCCTTGTCTGCTTTTATCACTTTCACAAAAATGCCCTTGAAAAATGAATGAATCCATTATCTCTTTCCCTCCACCTATGGGTTAAATAGCAACATAAACTGGGCTCTCTTAACCAGTTTAAGAGAAGAAATACTCTACTAATGCAAAACCATTGCAAAGGCAACAGGAAGTCACTATCTTTCCCAAGAAGTTATGTCAATTCAGAGATAATAAAGGAAAAGAATCTCTGGAGAGCTATGGTCAGCCTACACCCTGAAGGGACATGACATTTAGAAATGAAATTATCAGTATTTTACTTTAGAAAATGTTTGGCATACTTGTGTGTCAGCCAATGAGGATAATAGAAATTAATACAATTAATGTTGTACAATACCAGTGCTAACCTGTAATATTTGATTCATATTGACCAATTATTCTTAGAAGAACCATTAACATATGACTCATTAAGATCATTGATTGATTTATATCCATGTGCATATATTTTTGTAACGGATTAATATCATTCGAAAGAAGAGAGGAAAATACAGGTTAAAGGTCATGGAGTTGGTGCAAGTAGACTCCCATTAGATGTATCTGCTGCATATATTATGCATCATTGTCTCTGTATATGAGGTACCATCTTGAAGGAATTTGGATAACCTGCAAGAACCAAATGTACAAACTTTTGACATATTTTGTAAGCCAGTGAACAAACTTTGAGAAAGATGTAGAAACTAAGTATTAGAATAAGTAACTTTTTTTTCTTGGTCAGTTTCCAAAAACATTTGGATAGCACCTTGTACCCTAACATATTTTTATCAATAGTATATCTCGGTTATATATTATAATATCAAATAATATATAAAAGTTGCTTTGTCTTTTCAGAAATACCTATCAAAATAAATGAATGGATAAGCTGCAACCCTTCAAAAAGTAAATACTTTCCCAGACAACTGTATATCATTCTTCCAACTTTTGGCAATTGCTACAGTTCTCTTAGTGAAGTAGATAACAACATAGAATTTGTGGAGACATTTACATCCGTGGAAATTGATCGAGCAGGTAACAGAAATCGAAATTACAAAAACACCATTTATAAAATTTGCAGACCCGACAAAGTAAGTAAAACCATGTCATCAAATTTATTTTCAATTTGATATTTTTGAATTTAGATATCACAAAATGAAATGTTAGAAATGGCATTTTCTGTAAATATGTCCACAGCCAAAGAAGTGTTAATAAATGCAGTCTGTGATATTACAAGTTGTATAAAGAACTAGAAAAATAATGTAGAAAGAGATGAGATTGCATTAAAATAATCACAAGTATCTTTGTGTTATCATTATAATAGTGTACTTCATTTTGTTATCACAAAATGATAATAATAATCCAAGAGTGTCTCACCACTGAGTAATGGTTAACAAGCAGTCTGCCTGTACATTATATTTATCAGACACTGAGACCAGGTATATATGTATAGTATAGCTCATGGCTGAAATAGGTTGTTTTTTATTTATAAGTTTATATATAACAATAGAAATTATGATGTCACCCAATATGCTGCTCTTGTATCCTGTCTTCATAAAATAGGATTAATGGGTTGCCAGATATAATAATTAAAATGGATGTCTGCTTGATATTTGTATCCTGAGAATGGTAAGGACATTCTAAGTATTTCAGTCATGATTCTGAAAAACAATCCACTGTTCAGAATTGAAGTCCATTTTTTTTCTTTTCTTTTTTGTTTTAAATAAAAAAAAATAGAGTTTGTGTTAATGAGATTGATCAACTCAGCACTTGATTTGCATTACTTTAACATCACAGGTGACACTCTACTTGTTTACTATTAATTGACCAAACTTATAATTACTTGACATTATTTTAAAATTTCATTCAAAAATGTAAACAAAATAAAAATAATTAATATCAGGAGGTCAATATTTGAACATGTGCACATTGTAGGAAAGGATATTTTTAGATTTAATGTTTTACATAAATTTTTTTCTTTATGATTTTTCTCAGGAATATTATTTTGTTGGTGAGTATGCATCTCCAGTGAAGACGATGTTTGAAATGGAAAAAGGACAAATTGCAGGACTAACAAAATCGGACTTTTTTCAACAAGTTTACCTTTTTAAAGAGAAATTGTCACAAATTTTAAACCATAAAGATTGTCCATGTCATTGTTGTACTTTGGTCATTTATAGTAAGTAAATAACTTCCTTTTATTAAAAAAAATCTCAAAATAATTCTAAGGAACCTATGTTCTTAATTTTTGATACTTCAATGTTTCCAATATCTAAGATTATTTTGTCATTTCACAGCATATTCTCTTAACTATTCACTTGCAAGAACATTTTCATTTGTAAGTATTTATTTGGTTCAACCAACTTAATTCCTTTTTCAAACATCCAAAGGTGTTTTTTACTATGACACTGTAATTTTTCTTGGTTTGGCATTATAGTGTAGCTTGCAAAATGTCTCTCTCAAATCAATTTCATCCCAAGGCTAGATTCTCTCAATAAACATATTAGGTATTTTATATTATAAACACTCTCAGAAAGAAAGAAACATTTTTCAGCTTTATTGCATGAATCAGTTAAAATGAGTGTTGCAGTACAGAAATAGAATAAATAGAAAAATGGACAATCTTCAACGTTTGTGCTGCAAAAAAACATGGTGACAAAAGGACATTTTTCCCTCTTGACACTGTTATTATTTTAACTACCATCATGCTTTGGCAATATTTATTGTTTTAAAATGCAATTAGAATTTAATAAAACCAAAATATGTTCTTGAGAATTGACAACAAAAATAATAAGCACTATTTATTAGATTGTTTATTTACACTATTTCTTTTATGAAATTGTTTATTGCAATGATTGGCAAAACATTTTTATTTTTATTAAATAATGAATAATAAAGATTTCCTTATTGTTGGTTCACATATTTTACTAATTTAGTAAATGTTTATAAATTTATGAATAAAAAAATTCATAATTTATTTCCTTATAAACTGGTAAATATTGCATTATTTTTTTTTAACTAATGTTCACCCAATACAAGGCTCAAGAGCCACTCAAAGTAGAGGGTTACTGTGTGGTTTTGTATTAGTGTAAGGAAGGAGAAGGAGTAAAGTTCTTGGGGCTAAGCAAGAAATATAAGTTAAATATATAGATTTGAAGAGGTTAAAATTTAGTTGGTGAATAGAATTTCAGAGTTTGGGTGCAGACGTTAGGAGTATGGAGAGTTGAAGTAGACTTTAGAAGTGTTATACTCTGTTGCAATTAGATCTCATTCTGAGTCATTCAGCATGCTGACCAGATGTAAATGTCATGAAGGAAAAAAACGAAATAACAAAAGTCATTTTCTGTGCATTAGGCTTCATGCATTACATCCAGTCTACAAGTGAGCTCCGGTGGTGGTTAATTATGATCATTCTGGCCAGAGAGAGAGAGATGTCCCTTGGAACTACTAGACCTTCTCAAAAGCAGGCCTCTGAGAACGACCAGGACAGTTGTGGCCGAAACAAGAAGATGGACTGTAGTGCATTTATTTGCCATGAAATGCTAGAATTAATCAAACAGCAATGAGCAACCATTCTCAAAATGAAAACAGACTCAAAATCCTCAAGCGAACATGAAACCAGAATTGCTGACAAACTTCAAACAGAACTACAGGAAATGCTAACTGCTCTCAATTCTGTCTCCGTTGGGATAGCTCACATGTCACAGACTTCAACAGATTAGGAACTGCTCATGCAAATACAATCTTTACACAATGCTATGCACGATGTAAAATGTTTCCATCCAGGTAATGATTTCAATCAGTTCATAGCTGATTTGAACAAGGCATACACAATCCGCATAAAACCTAAGCTTGCACATTATCTGAGAATGGAAACCAAGTTTATTAAAATCACTAAGCAACTTCACAACAGAGCATATTCCAACAGATGGAGGATTTGTAACAGACCCCACATGTATAAGCAGTTGAGGGCCTACCTGATAAGAACACATAGAGGTCAAATGATGGACTTTCAGTGCCTCAGCTGAGTGTGGGACCTGCAACGATGTGACAGCAAAAAGATCCACAATTTTGCAGGCCGACTCGAGACCATGATCAAAGAAGCAGTAATCCATATAAAAGCGAACTTTCAGACAACAGCAACTGCAAAATGAGTGCTGACACTGTTTTTTCTTTCATGGGTGTGAAAAAATTAAGGCCTGGGCTCTGAATATAAGACAATAGACAGCCATTACTAGCTGGGTGCTATAGCAAGCTATGCCCCATGCTACCCTGACCACGGCATAAAAAACAATGCTATCCCCAACCTGACTGCAGACATAATGTAAGCACAAAAACAGCAACCACATACACAAGTGAATCAAGGAGTTCATCAGGATCTTGCCAAGATGAAGTGTCAAATACAACAGATACACTGAAGGATAAATCACCTTAATGCATGGCCAGAACACCTCTATGAGACTAGAGCACAATGACATAACAAAGAGATGGATCCAGAAACACACTCCCACAAACAACTCCAGTCAACCATTCTGTCTGCAGAAACTACATGAGGGGTATCACATGTTTCAAGGGCCAAAATTGCCCTTACTTCTACCAACCTCCTGCTCAATCACACGTTGCGACTGTATATGCAAACACACCTAGAATGGCCACAGAAAAAGATGAAAACACAAACCAACTCTATGAAATGGATTTTCGGTCAGGACCAGATGAGATGTGATGGCTCAGTCACTGATCCAGAATGCTGACAAATACCATCACCTCTTCAATTTCTAGCATCCACACTCGCACCAATCTTCTTTCACAAAAATAGACATCACTGTTGGCAATTTCATTTTCTCAAAGATATGCATGCTAAACTCTGGGTGCAGCACTTGCACCATATCTATCTCCTGCCTACCTGAGAAAGCAAGGAAACACATGCAAACGTCAAACACACACATAAATGGAATCGGCAGCGATGTTTCCGTCATTTGTGAAATAATTGGCAATATCAGTGTGGACGACATCAGCTCACCCACATTTCAGAACATGAATATACTGATCACTAAGGCCACTATACCACTCCTTGACAGCCAGAACATTTTATGCATACACTAACGTTATATCCCATAAACAATTGAGATGCCACAGTTGAATTCCACCAAACCTTACCATTGGGTGATGTAACCCATACAGCACCTCTAATCTCAGTCAGTAATCCGAAAACAGCTCACACCTCCACACCTGTATCTAGAATTCAACCCATCACAAGCCAGCCTATGGTGAAATCCCAGGTTAATATCCAGTCCTTAGAGCAAAAACTGGACTGACTTAGAAAAAATGCAGGCATAGTCCTCCCCTCTTACCCCAACCTTGATGAACTAGAAGTCACAGCAGCCCTTCTCATCAAATATGCCAATATCATTGGTAATGAGGATAATCAGGGCACATTCAATAAGCCAGTGCACATACCCACTAATGACCAGTCCCACAGCCAAAAGTAACACCTGATCATGCAGGCACTAGAAGCTGACATCGATGTTGAAATTAAACACATGGCCACTGAAGGGATCATTGAATTCTGCTCCGACCCAAAAAGCTTCAACAGCCCTGTCTTTTCCATCTGGAAGAAAAACGAATAAATCTGTGTAGTGGCAAATTTCAAGAGGACTCTCAACAAGGTACTCACAGATTTAGCTCATATCCAATGCCAATGATCGACTCTATTTTTAACAAGATCGGTGAGGGGAACAAATACTTTTCATCCCTTAATCTCCGTAACAGATACTGTCAAATCCCCATCAACGAACAGGACCACCACAAAACTGCATTCACCTGGAAGGGTCAAGGTTACCAATATACCCATCTAGCCTTTGGTCTAACATCTGCTGGTCAAATCTTTTCTTGATGCATAACCAAGGCATTGACCACTATCACTTCACAGGAGAATATCTCATCATACATTGACGACAACCTCGTCCACACCCAAACCTTCATCACCGTGCTGGAACAGCTATTCATTGCTCTTCAGAAATTTGGACTGAAACTCTACCTTAAAAAGTGCACTTTCTTGCATCAGAAGCCAAATTTCTCAGTTGGATTTTTGACAGCGAAGGGTTCTCATGTGGATACGCCAATTTCTGGAGACTTGCCTTTATGAATGAATCAAAATGGTTACATTTTCCCACCTGATGGCCTCTGTACATGAACTCAACAGGGCCAACAAGTCCTTCATTTAGACAGAAAAAGCCAACAAAGCTTTAGAAAAAAATTAAGAGACACTTATCACCACCACCAGTTATCTTTTTTCCAGATTTCACTCAACCCTTCATACTCACGACAGATACTAGTGATGTTGTGTGTGGTGTTATCCTTATGCAGGAAGCTGACAATAGATGAAAAATGATCATAACCGTCACTTCCCACACCTTCAGCTCAACAGAACAGAACTGGTCTACTACCAAACACAAAGCACTTGCAATAAAATGGCCATATCCAAATTTGATTACTTTCTGCACACTGTCATTCATTATTTTCACTGACCACCATTCACTGATATACCTTGATCAGTATGAATTCAATAACGCAAAAATTTGACAATGGCAGGAAAAATATCCAGCTATAAATTCATCTTAGAATACATGAAAGGTGACTCCAATGTTTGGGCTGGCATACTCAGCAGAGGGCACACACAGCCTAAAGAAAACCTACCTACCTGCCAATCCGACTGCAGCAGGCAAAACATTCAGACTTCATAACTCTGAGCTTCACATCTATGTCCTGTTGTGGTGTCTCTGAGAAATTGAGGGTTACAATTGCTCCCTGTACTGCACATGCCACAGAACCTCAAACTTCACAGACATGCCACCGACGCAATTTTTGTACAACCTCAACCATCCCAATAGAGGAGGTAACCTCTAACATCATAGCTGAACAAGCTTCTGATGATATGCTGACAAGGGTTGTCAGTCATACAAGTGGTGGACTCAGGTGAAGTATCTACACTCACAACTGTCCTGGTCATTCTTAGAGGCCTGCTTTTAAGCGGGTCTGGTAGTTCCCAGGGGCATCTCTCTCTCTCTGGCAGTAACGATTGTGATTGGCCACTGCTGGAGCTCACTTCGTAGACCGGATGTGATGCATGGAGCCTAATGCACAGAAAACTTTTGTTATTTTGTTTTCTGCCTTGATGGCATTCGCAGCCGGCCAGCATGCAGAATGAATCAGAATGAGATCGAATTGCGATGGAGTGTAACAACTCTCTGAGATCTCAGAGTATGATTCATAGGAAGTGAATGGTGGTGAATTTAGCAAAGTCAGGAATGAGATGATTGTTAGTAAAGTGAAAATGGTTTGCTGGTCCTGTTGAGTTTGGTAGTTCTTTGCTGTTGATGTGAGTTATATCCATTTCCCTTGCCACATGCTTCTGACACTTGTTGTTATATTAAGTGTATGGTGGCAGAACAAAGAAGAAACAAGAGAGGTTTAAGAAATAAACAATTGCTGTTGCCATGACTTTGTTACCATGACAACAGAGTTGCGGCCTGGTCGTTACACAAGACAGTGCTGCTGCCACCATTGCCACATTTCATTGCTACCACACCTCTCAACAACAGTTACCACTTCCTGGATTTAACAACCACCTCAGCTATCCAGCTTCAATTTGAAACATCTCAACCTTGACTCCACCCAGCCCACAAGCATTTATCAATACCAACCCTTGTCATCACCTCAGACACCAGTGACCTTCATTCCACAGAACAAACCTAGCAGCCCCCATCATCACCTCTGCTTACCTTGACTTGTTTATAAGGCATTCCTTTCACTCTCAACACCAACCGCCTCCATTCCACAGAACGGCTACCAAAACCATGCCAGTCCGACATCAATCTGGTTCAACAGAACAGGTCTACCAAATGACAAAACGACTTACCACTGTGACCTCGATCAACCAAATGTACACTGACCATATCTTGTGACCTCTGCTATGCCAGCCCAAGAAATGGGTCAACTCTTAATACTGTGCTTACACCAGATCGCTATTCCTGTACTCTCTACCAACAATAATCCTCGTTATTCCTTTCTCTCACTACCAAATGCTTAATATAACAGAATGAACTGAAAACCCAGTCCTAAACAGGAAATAAGGGATAAACCTCTACTCCTGTTCAGAAGACTGGGGAGGAGTGTGAACCAAATGATAGGTGAACATATTTACCAATTTTAAGTTTTTAGAATATTACAAATATAAAATTATTCTTGTAAATATATCTTGTATATAACAGCAGCAAAAAGGGTGCTGAGTCCTTGTAGGAGAAGAATTATTTTCCACCCTCCAACCTCTCTCTCACAGGCGGGATGCAGCGAGCTTCTCACTGGTCTATCGTTACTATCATGGAAAGTGCTCAGACAAACTACATCTCTTGGTTCAACCAGATTAGACCTTTATGGCTAGGTCCTGCCTTGCCATTTACATAGTAGCAAACCACTCACATTCCCTCTGTATTCCATCGGTGAGAAGTAAGTTCCACTTAAACAGCTTCTTTGTGTGAATCACTGTGCTATAGAACAGACTCCCTAAAGGATGCTTCCCTGATCACTACAATCTTAACCTGCTCAAGTCTAGCGTTAACTGTTATTTTCCACTCCTATCAATATATACCATGACCCTCTACCACGAGTGGCCCCAGGGCCTTGTATAGGGTGAACCTTACTGTTAAAAAAACTACAGCAGTGTGTTCATCTTTCAGAAGTAAATGAACATTGCAAAGGATTCAGAACAAAAATAAACATGTATAGAAGGGTAACTGTTTATGACATAGGAACTATTATATAGCAGTTACTTCATTGATACAAGTAAATAAAATTACCCAAATATTACGCTATAACTCTTCCTCCTCTCATTTTGGTTAATGATTAAATCATAGATTTTTATTATTATTATTAATCATTTGTATCCTTGTCCCCATCTGTCATAGGGACTATGGCCATATCATGTTGAAATATTGATTAACTTCGGTGTTTGCACATGAACCAATGTGGAGCCTGGTCAGTATCTAGAATTGGAAGTCAGTGAGCCAAGTTCAAATTCCAGTCAAGTTCATTATATTCATTTATGTGCAAATACCCTTGGCGAAAAGTATGAATCCACCTCTTCTCCCCCCAGCTATGGGTTAATTATTAAGACTTGTATCACTAAATCATTATCTCAAAAATGGCTTTAATCTTCAAAAGGTGGCTAAGCCATAGAAAATGAATCAATCAATCTTTTGTCATGACACTGATATTGTAATCAATTGACCCAACTAATCAGAAATATGCTGTCAATAAGGCGGATTTTCTACTTTGTAAGAAATGATTTACTAAAATAATCTTTTTCAAAAACCAAATCAATTATTTGAAGAAATCAAAGAACGTCATTCAATTTGTCTTTTCTTTATTCTCTGCTTTATTTTTTCTAGAACCAGATATGAATTTTCTTCAGATCCCTGAGTTTTTCTATAGTTATAAATATTTTAAAACTTTGGTTTGCATTAAAAAAGTAGTTGTCAAAATATACATTTTTATAACTGTACACACCAAAGGCCATGTCATTTGCATGTGTTAGGATTAGCTTTATGTCAGAGTAGATGTACATAAAAATTAGGTGACAGAAAACAATTCGAAAGAAAGAGGATTTTTTTTTTTAATAAGACTTGATTATTTTCAAGAATTGAACAAAAAGAGAATACCAAAATTTCATCATTAGATTTTCTAATATTGGGAAGTTTACTAGTAACATCTTCATTCCTTTCATATTCTGTCAATGAGAAGTAAGTTCCACTCTAATAACTTCTTCCCTTGTGGCATTGACTTCCACAAGGATGTTTTCTCAACTCACTCCACACTTAATTTGTTCAAGTCTAGGATTAACTGTTATCTTTTCTCACATATCCTCCTAAATTGCACCTATGGTCACACACACACACAACAAACTCTCTGCCTCAAATTGCTTGTATAATATTGTAAAGTTTACTTTCCTTTGTGCCTCTCTCTTTCTCTCTCTCTCTCTCTCTATATATATATTTTTTTTTTCTTTATTTCAGATAATGATCCACTATTATCAGATTTGCTTGGGAACAAAATAGAAGAAGACTTAAAAGCAATGAATACTTCCTGAAATTCAACAGAAGTTTGTAGATTTTTATTTGCATAGTTTTCCTCTTAAACCTTTTGACTCAACCTAAATAATAAGACGAAGTTATTGACATGTTCTTAAATGTTAAAACGCAGGAACTTCTTTTGCATATAGCCAAATAATCATCACTGAAAAATTCCTTAAGTATATAAGAAATACTTTTTAGAAAACTGATTTTTGACTAATTGTTTTTGTTACTGGACTTTATACCATATTAATAATTAGTAAATTTTTAAAAAATGATTAAAAGTCACCTTAGTACCTTTAACTAAATTCTATCATGGAATTTTAATTAAAATTTAGTTAATATTAATTGATAGACTACTAATACCTAAAAAATTTAGAAAATGTTGATTTGGCAAACTTTTATCATGATAAAATAAAATATGTATCACTTGTAACAATACAACTATTTTTGGAAAAGGATATATATGTTTTCAAACCATGATTTTTATCATGGTATGAAAATATTTTTCAGTTTCCATAAAATATCAAAAGTTTTTTTAATCTACCAATTAATACTGGCTATATACAATATTAGTTATGGGATCAAATCAGATCCACTGTTTAAAGGTTTTTGTTGAGGATATTTAAGTCACAAACTTAACAGAGAAATAGTATTTCTCTTGTATTGTATGATTTTGAGAATCAGATTAAGTAATGATATTTTTATAGCAAAAATATACATAAAAATGTTTTAATATGATTATCTTATGTAGCATTCATCGAGAATGAGGAGAATAGGGAGGGCTGTAGAAAGAAATCTCTACCACAGATAAAAGAAATGAACTGCTCATGAACAATAGTGTGTATAGTATATTTGTCAAAGTAAGACGGGTTGATTGCTTCAAAAAGTGAAAACTGCAGTTAGGGAAAAAGTTTGAATGTCATAATTTAATTTATACCATTATATCCAATATCAAACAAGTCACAAGCTTGTAAATGAATGATTAAAGTAAGGCTATATTCAGAAAAGTAACACTACCAAATCTTGAATGCTATTTTGATTTAACTTTTGATATAAAAATATTTCATTGAACATTAGCAAAACAAAAAATTTCTTAATATAATACACTTAGGTAATCAACATTTGATTTATATGAAATCTTGATGAATTTGAGCATTTAACCAATAGTGTTCGCTTTATATTCATAAAAATAATTTCTCTTAATTTTGTTTGCTGTGATTTGATTGGTTTTTGGCCCCAAGCTATTCCAGTAAAATATTCTTAGTTTCATATCTTAAGTATTAAAGAGGATATAGCCGTGGCTATTTGGACTGGACATGTCATTTGGATTCCATAAACAGTAACCTGTTTATTCTCACTATTTCAGTCATTTGCCAGGAGACTATTTCTTTGGCCTGGAGAATCATTTAATTTTGCAAAGAAAAAAAAGAATGCTATTTCATCACATTTAATCCAGAATATTTCAAACCACATTTGTATAAATGTTCAGCTTGAATAAAAGTTTTTATATGTTTGATATTTCATTGTTTAAATTTTAAATGTTCATACTAATTAAACTATATATAAAATTCATTTATGCTGAAGAGTTTATGTGCACCAGTTGAAGATTTATATTAGCCCCAACATTTTTTTCTTAATTTTATATCGTATGTGTATGTAATCATAAAATATTTGGTTTATACCCTGTTAGATCTGTCTTGGAAGTTACACAGATAACTAACAAAAATTTCTTATCCTTTGACTTAGAAAATTTTCTATGTGGTAAAATAAATAAAAAAGACATTGTTATTAAGTGAAATATTGCACAAATTATTAATGTTCACTTCTACAATGTATTTAAGTTTCCTATAATATATATTTTAGGATATTACACCGAAAACATGTCAAAATCACTACACAATTGTAGTTTTGTTTCAATGCATCTCATCAGGTGATTGTAAATTACTGATGAGGGAACAGTTTATTTAGATTTAAAAGTAAAATACAACCTCTTTTTATGAAAAAAGAAAAGGTGGGTGGTTATAAGGTTTATGGGCTTTACTCAGGTCATATTTGATTGATTGATCAATGTTAAATTTAAACTAAGTAAAGAAACAAAAATTAAAAATTATTTTTTATAAATGGATCATAACCCGTAGATTGGAAGCTAATGGCAGCCAGACATAAACTAAAGCGGATGCAAATGGTTATATAAAATTATACAAACTAAACAATGTCATTTCCTAAGAAATAAAAATGGGGTGAAGATGTCATTTAACAAAATGCTAAACAAGTTATATGCTTTGTTAATTTCCTACCTAAATTTTTTTTATAGTTGATAACTAAGTAGCTTCTTTAAGAAACTAGTAAATAATTTAAACATATAGAATTATTTGATAAATTAATATGCAACTGTTGAATAAATATTCTTCATATAAGATGTTAATAACACTAACCAATCAATGTAAAAATGTCAAAAATACCAACCAAATACCAATACATCTGTACAAAATGTTACTAATACTATCAGGAAGTTAATACAAAATTATATTAAATCCAAATTAATCTTACAAATAGAAAGATAAGCCATATATGGTTCAATGCAGTACAACTAAAATATATGAAAAAGCATAATCAAATTCGAAAGTTTAACTAAATTGTAAGGTAAAAGGTAAACTATGTTTACAATTTACTGTTAAATCATTTCTTTGATTAATTAAGGAATTTTTATTGAATCTAATAATTTCCAGTTTTTCATGTAAGCACAGAAAACAAGGTTCATATAAAGATCTACATGTCCTTGCCATTTTTAAAATTTTCCATTTCATCTTTTAAACTCCAAAAATATTTAGAAAGTGTTGTATTATTTCTGTAAGTACTATTGGTTAAGGGCAAGATATGCTGATACCACCTAGTCTTGGAAGAATTCTTGGCACTACCAATAGAGAATATAGCTGTCAATATTGTTACCAATATAGAATATAGCTACCAATCTATGGGTCATGACCCATTTATAAAAAATAATTTTTAAGTTTTGCTTTTTCGCTTAGTTTAAATTTAATGTAGATCATATTTGATTGGTTGATCAGAGTAAAGCTCACAAACCTTTAAACCCCCTTTTTTCTTTTTCATAAAAAGAGATTGTGTTTTGCTTTTAAATCTAAATAGTCAATCACAAGTAATTTACACTCGCCTAATGAGATGCATTGATACACGTCAAAACACGACTGCAATTGTGTAGAGATTTTGACATGTTTTCGGTATAATATTCTCAAATAATATTGCTCTACTTTGTATTGAGCCCTCTGTTAAAGTAAATGTTATGAACATTAGAATTGTTCTCATCTTACCTGGACACACACACACACACACGCTAAAACTTCTCTGTCCAACCAAGATTGGATTAAAAAAATATGATGTTATGTCAGGCTGAGAACTTTTCAGCCACTCCTCATATAACATTGACCAAAGTAAAAATTTATTGTATAAATCAGAAATGTTGACCTAATTCTTAGAATTTATTCAAGATATGAGCATATCTAAACAAAATAAAAGAATTAACATATAACCTAAAACCATTAATATACAAAAAAGATATTGAAGAACTGTAACTTTTTCAGTTTGGATTCAAATCATTCTATATAAATCATTCTGCAAAAATTCTGAAGAAAAAATCTCTTGAATTCACTTGAAAGAGAAATTGAAAGACAAATGCCACATACTGTCAAAAACACTGACTGTTGAGGAATTAAGGGAAAAGACAGAAAATATTCAATATTTCTTAAATATTTATACTGTAAAATAATTTTATTTTTTAGACTGCTTATAAATTACGATATTTTTTCATTTTCAAAATATACAGAGTTAAATAAGTGGCCCAATTTTCAATAGTATTATAGAAAACAGGCCCAAAATTATGTATAAAAATGGAGGTGTTATTAATATTTACAAATATATCATAAGCCAAAACAAGTCCAACTCTATCAGGTCATATATTTTGCTTTAAATGATTAACTTGATTTGTCCATTCCATGGTTCATTAATCAAACATAGACTTAAAAGAAAAAAACTAATGTAATGCTTATTGTTATATGCATATATCTACAAAATATAGAATATAAAAATATACATATATTTTGTTATCAGTTAACAAAATCTGTAAGTTTTGAATGTCTGAGTAGTATACATATATTTCATTTATGAATGAAATAGTAGTTTCAATAAACAGTTTCTAAAGAAGAAAATATAAAAATGAAGAAGTTAAAATACAGAATAATGCCAAAAATAAATTTTGGTAAATAATTAAATAAAATTCATGGTTATAACAAATGATGCACTAAATTATCTAAAAATAATTGTACATAAATACACACTAAAAAAAACCCCAAAATACAGATTTCCTCTCCTCTTCCTTTGCATTTTCTTTATTTTCCCTTAAAGTTTTTAAAAAAATAAATATCTTGTTTTCTCGAGACTGCCAGAAATAAATTCTCCGTCCACATTATATCCATCTTGAATGTTTATAAAAGGCAAATTGATTGTAGGTAAAAGTATATTTATAAACAAGGTTCCTTTGGATAGAAGTCTATTTCATTCCAACAACCACAGTTGTTAGTGAGATCAACAGAAGGAATTCTGCAAGAAATGTTGGAGGTAAATTCCATCTGCAAATATTTCTGAAATATCTGCTATCTGCAAAAGAGAAAAAAATTGTCAAAAGAATGGAATTGATTGGTTCATACAGAAAGAGTTTTATACTGTAAAATCAAAGTGTAAAAAAAAATAGCAAAATTCTTTCAGTAAGGAAGGAATCCTAATCAACATAAACTAAGAAAAAATTATCAATGACTAACTGCAAATGTTTAAAAAGTTTTTGTCTTTAAAATTGTTACCTGCAGAAATTGAATTACCATTCAATTAATGGTAGAAAAATAAAGATAAAAATGTAATTTTGTGGGAATAAGAAAAAATCAAATTTAGGATGGAAAAGCAAAAACAGCAAGACTAGAGCTTAATAACATCAGGAATGATTAGAAGTTAGTGATTACAGCAGGAATAACATCAGGAATGATTAGAAGTTAGTGATTACAGCAGGAATGATTAAAGGGGAAAAAATAATAAAAGTATTATCAATAGTGATTAACTATTAGCCGAAAAAAGATGGCAGTAAAAGGTTAAAACTAAAGTTAATTTTTAGTTTTGCTTACATTGTAAAATAATGAAATATTTTGAAACAACATGATGTCTTTAATGATGCAGATTTCTTAAAAGTGTTGTTCAAACTTTAAGCAAAACTAACAATGATACCCAGTGTTGCACAAGCCAAGTTCCTTTCTTTTGCTCTGCTGCACAGAAATTTACATTGTATGCCATAAAATGGTATTAGTAAAATTGTCATAATTATAGCAGTCTAATATTTTGGTAAGTGTTAACTATATAAACAACATAATATGCATTTCTTATTTTCTCCTTCCACCTCACTTACAAAAATCTCACTCGGTAATCCTCTACATTGAGTGGCCCCTGGGCCTTGTATTGTGGGAACTAACAGCAAAAAAAGTTCAGCTTGTCTGTGTGTGTGTGTGTGTGTGTGTGTGTGTAACATGCATTTACGCTATTAAAAAAGAAAGAAACTCTATCTAATTTCACAAAAAAAACTGTCAAGGAACTAATAATTTCAATGCATCAATGACTATTCAATTTAGCCATCTGATACTCCAAATTAAGTTTTACCTATGCACAATCATGTAAAGAGTCAAACCTTTTCTTTATATCTACAGTTGCTTGAAATAAGCATCAAGAAACAGATAAAGTACATTTACTTTTTTAAATTCAATAGTAATTCTTATGGTCTTTGTAACTTGTTTCAATTCAGAATTTCTCATCATCTTTTTATTCAGTAGTATAAAGAGGTGCTGAAAAGTTGTTGACCTGACCCCCACCTCCTGAGATTTGCCCAAATGTGTCATATTTTTCTGTATGATAATCAGAAATAAATGTAGCTTTGTTTTTTTAGGTTTATAAATTTGCCTCCATCTCTCAACCTTTCCAAATCCAACTCTTCACTACCCACACGTCCCAAAATTCTCCTGATCCTTTGCTGGTACTATAATGTAATAATCCATTATAGCTGCTTGCAACCTGGTCAGAACATCATGGCAGCCTTATTTTTGTGATTTGGAATTGATATTTTAAAAGTTGCAAACATTTTCACTAGCAGTGATGTATAGAAAGTTAACCTTTCCAGCTGAAAGATAGTGCAATAAATCACCTAGTAAAAATTGATGTGGTTACACATCAAGGTCCTGCTACAAATTTATTCATTGGACCTGTCTCCAACCAATTAATACTTTTTTCCAGGTCTTAGATGCATGTACATGCCATGCAGATCTGATCAAAAAATGCTATCCAGAAAATTTGTCAACTGATAACCTCAGTTTTTAATTTGACAGAATGAATTGGACAATAAAACATTTCCAGTAGTTATGCTTTATAAAATAGATTTGTAAAGATAAAAAATGAGTATTTGGCAGAAAAACTCACCTATCAAATGCACCTGAATAACTTTTATACTTAATGCTCCACCATTTTCCACTGGCTGTTATTTTGATACAATTTTTAAATGTTAAGTACCTACTTTGAAGACTGGATTGAAGTGAAGAAACTAAGCAAAATGATAGTCTATAATGACCAAAATAAATACACTAGTTTGGAAAAATTTGTACATAATAACAGCAATTCCTCATCTGAGAAATTCAGACAGAAAAGATAATTGTAGTTTGTTATTTCTTGCTGCAATGTAAACTAAAGTGCCAAAATATTAGAGACTGCAGTACACAGTATGGATTTTCTTTCCCTTGCTTGTAGAAATTGTCTCAACTGGCTAACACAATAGAAAAGAGGTAATAGATCTATGTAGACAGAAAAAAAAATGGAGTACTTCTATCTTCAAGATGGCAGCTGTTTCTTGTAGCAAGGAATCCCAAATAAATATCAATGGCAGGTGATACAAGAATAGGACTGCTGGGGATCAACAAGAATGATAATCATGCAATAAAAGGGAATATTGCATCAAATCATCTATCAATTCACTGCTGTTCGATCTATCAAGCAATGCATTGTATTGTGTACACTAAATTCCACATGTTTCATAGTTGTTGATCAACAAATGTATCATTATTGATACAATTTCATCAGTTCCTGCACATCATCTAGACCATCTATTGAGAATTTATGGGGACATGATGCAGACTTCACTAAATTTCCCACAGCCACATCTATGAAACAACCTAGTTATAGATAACTCTGGAATCTATCTGGATAGATATATCCACAGAACAATTCCAGCACATTATCAGCTATCTCTAATTTTTTGGTCACTTCAGTTAGAACCACATGCAACAGATTTTGTTGGAGGGATTTGCCAAAAAAAGGGCTCATTGTAAGAAATCTGTGTAGTTACTTACCTTTTATTAGTTTTATATCTGTGAATATTGCTGATAGAAAGTAATAGAAAAGATGTCTGTGGGTTATTCTAATAAAATTCTAGTGGACTTTTAGTAGAATCATGCATCATATTATTGTATTAAAGCAATGCATTGAAAAACATTTTAAAATCAAAGTAATGAGGAATAATTGATTTTCATAGCCAAGATTTAGATAAAGAAAATTTGAACTTATTTGAAAATTCTGGGGAAATTTCCAAATTTAGTATGTTAAATATGGAGTTAGTCAATGGGAGAATTATTGTAAAGATCTAGATTATGTTAATATTATAAATCTATATTATAGAATACAAAAATAAAACAATGTTTTTAAATGTTACAAAAATATAAAATGGTATGCATAAAAATTTAATAAAAAGGGAAAAAGAAAACTTGTAAAACTTTGCAGAAATTCACTATTTTTATCAAACTCTCTTTGACACAGTGTTTGGTTTGCAGATCATATGTCAAACAGATTTGTGAATAAGATGTTCATAGCAAATACTAAGTTTAAAAGAAGTAGAAATGATACAGCAATTTTAAGAGGTTTTTATAATAATAATTGCTACCAATGCCATAAAATATCATATACACAAAACATCAATCACTCCAAAATGTAGGTTTTATGGTGAAGGCTCTAAGACTCACCTGTTGCAAAATTCTAGCTCAAAAAGAATATAAGAGACACCATAATAAGGTATGCCTTTATGTATAGTGGTTATTGTGTCAAAAGTAATGAATAGAAAGTTGCAGAAAAATGGTACGAGTCTATGTGCCTTGTAGAATAACTGAAGTTGGAAAGCTTAGAATATTCTGGTACTATGATTTCTGAACAGAGTGATACATCCTCATCATTCTGATATTATTGTGCACCAAGTAAAGGCACCAAGAACTGTCATATTATTGATATTGCCATACCAAATGACACAAACAGCAAACAAGGTAAACTGAGAAAAAATACAAACTAATCTGATTTGAAAGTTTAGATGTTAAGATTGTTTGAAATGCAGGAAGGTAATGTTAAGGTGATTTCAGTGGTAAATGGCACATTTGGATCAATCCCATTAAAAATGTGTGACTTCCTTGATGAGTTGGGGATACCATGTCAACTTGGAGTTATCCAAAAATCAACTCTTTTGGAGACTGCACATATGTGTCTATCTGAGCTTCTTTTGATTTGACAGATAACTTAATGTACTCAGTGTATTCAAAAACTTATATTGTCTGACAGAACAAGATAATATAAATAATCCAAATCCTCAAAATAAACAGTGAAATCTGCAGTCTTTTAAAAGTAATATTTAAGCATGCAAACAAAAGCACATAAACATATTTGATTATTTTAATCAAAAGCTATTGTACCCTTCCTATTTAACAGCTTAGATGAGAACACCAGTCTCAATACATCTGTGTATAATGGTAATTCTGCATCTCAAAAATTTAGGCAGAAATAACATTACACAATGGACATTTAGATTTAAATTGTGAAAATACTTTTAAGAAATTTGGCTGTATGAAGATATTTGCTTTCTTTTCAGGGTCTTAGATTCATTTTTGTTTAATTGTCACATCAGTTATCTTCAACTTAGTAAAGATTGGAATTTATTATAGCATTTCTATATGAATTTTGAAGATGGAAATTCCCCAAACACAGAATATAAACATGTTTCTTATTTCAGTATTTTGAACTTCACTTAATGGACTTTTAATAGTACAACTGAAAATATTATTTTCTTTAATACAACTGCTTGAAAGAAAAGAGAGAGTGTGACCCTTACCTGAATTTGCCAAAAGAAAAGTAAAATAAATTAAAGTCAGAAAGCACACAAAATTGTTGAGATCTGCATGCATATTATTTTAGAAAATAAAGTTATAGTATTTTTTTTGCAAAAACAAAAAAATAAAAAAATAACAATAGAGATGATCAACAAAATGCTTTAAGCAAAAAGTAAAAGGAAACATTTTCATTTTTTTGCATTCATATAAAATATTTGTATTGGTTTTTTTTTAAACTTTTCTTTTTTGATCAATTTCTACTTTTAATGATGAGAACATGCAATCTGCAGATTCATTTCTTCATATTACTTATATCAATACAGTTTTTAAATATAAATTATTGTAGTAATAGTTATATAAGTTAAATGAAATCATTAATTTATCCCCTATTATCTTAACAAATTCATTGACCAAGTTTGATAAAAAAAAATAACAAAATTTACAAAATCCATTAATTTTTTTTACATGATAAAATACATAATTTTATTGAATTAATAAATGTTGATATGTTGTAAATAAATTTATTTTTTGTATTTTAGCTTGAGGATATGAAAAGAAATAACCAGATAACACTTAGACTAAGATCAAGAAAAAGATCCTTTAAATTTCTTTTGAAATTAATGTTCATTGACAAACCACTATAGAATTTACCTTGCAGTAGTGATGCAATACCGTAAAGGAACATAATTACCAGAGTCCTTTTGAAAGACATGGTTGTGCTACTACTAAATTATGCACAACAATATCTAATCAAAACATATATATTTTAATCACCATAAGGATCTTGAAAGTGAATTGTCTTTTTGAACTTGAAAGCAAAATATATAAACATAATTCTGTCCTTTGGTTCCATAGGTGATCATTTTTTTTTTGATTCATTATTGACTTGGCAAAAGAGTTCCCAAAGTAGGTTACTGATACTGTCTGCATTAGACTTGTTGCCAACCAAATCTCTAGGACCCAGTTTGTCCTGCTGTTTAACCCATATTTTGTGGGAGGGGAAGAGATGGACTCATACCATGTCCAAGGGTGAGTAAGTGAATGAAACAAACTCAACTGGAATTTGAATTCAACAGCTCAAAATGAGAAATTGGAGAACTATTGCACTACCTGCACATCCAGACTTACAGCACTTAGTATTTCCAAGATTAATATTTTCCACTTAGAACTGACCAAGCTCAATGTTGCTTAACTTTGGTGATCAGATGAGAAGTGTTTCAATGTGACATAGCTGTGAGCATCATAAACATGTTATTCTGGTCAGTTACTTTTTTTAAATAATTTTCTTTTGTGCCATTTCTACAAGTTATTTAAAAGTGGAAGAATTTTCTGTGGATGCTGATTTGAAATATGGGGTCATATTTTGGCATTGCCTATTTATTTTTCCTGACAATAAAATGGATATATAAATTAAAATTGACATTCATTTTTATTCTGGGGTTGGACAGGATTTATCTTGAAAAAAGATTAGAATTAAACATTTGGTTTTGTTCTTTCAATGATAAATTCTATATTTGAATGGCAGTTAATTTATGAGAAAAGTAGGAAGAAATTTAATATGTCTGGCAAGATTGACTTACAAGAATTTAATGTATTTTGTTTGATTGAATCTTTCAAATTTGTTTTCAGACATTTATAAAAATTTGCCATTTTCCTGAATATGACTACATTTAGCAATGTCATTATTTTATATTCTTCATTTGTTTAAGCATGAAATATAGTGTGTGGCAGAAATACCTCCCACACATTAGCTAGATGAAGATACCATTGTCACTAAAGTCTTATCATTATATGGGAAATATTTCTGCATTACTCTCTATAACCATATATAAATTAAGCAGCAAATGGCAGGATTCATGCAACTACAAAGATTGATGGAATTTAAGTAGAGGTAAATTTATTTTCAGGTTAGATTTTGGAATTATGAACATTTCCTCGTTCAGGTTTTTAACCACTGTTAGCCATTATTGGATTAACCTAGTAGCTAAAGTAGCAAATGCTATGAGCCCCACATTTTCTAGGGAACTGCATTAAATAATTTCAGGCTGTCTGGTGAAATCAGCATCTTACAATGTGAATATTAACATATCAGGTGAGTTGCATCTTTAATTATTCATCATTTCAGGTATATTGAAACTGTTAAATCTACTCAAATATCTTGTCAGAATCATTTGCTTCATATTTTTAGTTTATTATGTTGATAAACATGAAATATTTACCTGTTTTACCACTATGCTAGGAAATAATTTATGATTTAATAAATTATGATTTTTTAATTTGAGGTCCCTTTATAATATGTGTTGTTATTAAGTTAGGTGTCATTGTTTGAAGTTGAGAAGATGTTATGTGTTCATGAACAAAAACTAAAAGTACTGAATTGGTTGATAAAAATAGACAAATTAAAGAGTGGAAAAATTGAGATAGAAATTTTTATTCTATCAGGGACATTTTTGTGCAGAGAAAATTTCATGGATACTCTGTGAAAGAAAGTACAAAATAAGGAAATTTTCTTAAGAAAGTCTTTATAAAAGAGAAAAAGGAAAAGTTGAACTTACTCTGTTCGTGAGTTAAAGAGTGAGTGATGTGTATAGTCTAAGAAGTTGATCAGAGAATTCAAGTATGTGCAGCTACGAAAAGAGCACTGAAATTTAGCATTCTTATTTCAACCTCAAATAAGAGAGAGCTAGTGTCTTGGGATTCACAGCATACATGATACCATTTTTTTTCTTTTTATGCATATCCAAAAGCAGAAAAGGGGTTATTGCTGCTAACAGGGTTATCAACACATGCATGTCTAGTGAAAAGATTTAATGTCTGCTACATTGTCATAGTCCTTGCACAATATGGCCCTGCTGCTAATAAAAGAAAATTTTATTAATTTCTATATTCTTTGATCATAATGATTTGTCTGTTTTCTTTTCTTTCTGTTGAAGGTTTGATATTCTTTTGGTACATAGGTAGAAAAAAGGCACCTGGCATACAAAACATATATATGTTAGGTAAATATGTTAATAAATTCAAATAGGCTATTTTGCTGGTCACGGTAAAACTGACACCAAAGCTATTTTGCTAGTAAATATAGTGTTTTAGAACTAAGAATATATTATATATATATATATATATATATACACACACACACACATATCTTAGTGAATATACATGATATCCAGTGTTGATAGCAGACAGAGTTTCATGCAGTTCTTGCAATCTTCAGGTGCAACTATGTTCTGACCATTATAGATTTCATGTTCTTGTGGTGATGATTCAAAATTGTGTCTTAAAACTTGTTTATTTAATTATTGTCGCATGAAATATTAGAATTAACCATTAATAATTTATATCATTCAAATTCTTAAGCTCAAAAGGCGAAGAATTAAAAAAATATTAAAAAATCTCTTAAATATTTAAATTTAAATTTGGATTTAAAAAAAAAAATGAACACAATATCAAGGGGGATAACTCTTCTTTTTTTTTTACATAAAATACCCTAGTTATAGCAATTAGCTTAAACTAGAACACAGGGTGGAAATATAAGGGTTGCAAATTTAAAAAGAAATATAGGTCAGGACTATATATCTGATGTACTTATAAAGGTGAAATTATATATAAACACATGTTATAAATTAATCAAGTATAAAATATTGGATTGTATATGTGTATAGATATCTAAGAAATGTTATTAATGATGGGTTCTAAGAATATTAGAAGTTGTTGCATATAATATTGATATTTGTAAACTCTATTTTGTAATCTCTTTTACTTGGGGTCAATGTGTTTGAGCAGGTGCTTGGATTTAGAGATACATGTAGACATTAATTTGGACATCGTGTTCACCAAGTTGGGGTATTTAAGTGTTTTAATATAGTTATTTTTTAAGCATAGCTTAGATGTGGCACAAGGCCGAAAGCATGGGCTGCCCAGTGAGGATTGAACTCACTACTCAGTTGTAATTGTTCTAGCGAGACAAGCTTGCTGACCATTACACCACATCGAGGTGCCCTAAGTGTTTTAATATATATCTCAATTGATAGCAGGAAATATTTGAAATTGTCTTAACAATTGATGGTGAAAATAAACAAACTTTTGTGTTTAATCTGTGTATTGTTTATTTTTGACATTATCTACCTTCATGATAATAAAAATATTTACTGGCAAAATAGCCTGTAGGTCTATTTTACTGAGACTGGTAAAATAGGTCTAAAGGCATGTTTGTCTATTTTACCATGACTGTTGTCTTCAATGGGTGCACCTAATGTGTATTGGCAAGAGAACCATGCCGAAGGGCCAATTTTGGATTTACAGAGATTATTATGCACTTCTTGCTTGTGGAACTCTCTTCTGGCTTCTGGCTTTTTAGCTAACTTTAATAATCTTTAACAATTTAAATGCAATGTCAATCATTATTTTCTGTCTTCATAATTCCTATTCTTTTATTGTTCTCTCTCCTTAATATTTTTTCTCTCATATTCTTTCACACTGAGTCTTGAGTTTTAGTGGTTTTATTGCTTTGCTTGGAGTGAAATGATTTTTAAAAAAAACTATATTTTTTTATACTTTGGTAAGACTATAATTAAATAGTGAAATTCATTTTGCAATATGGAAATTTTGATATTGACAAAGTTTATTTATATCAAGTACAAACAAATATTAGAATGCAGTGAAGATGTAGCAATAAACAAGTTCAGAGTCTTTTAGTTTTTTGAAAGAAAGACATCAATTAATACTTAGATGACTATAAGTGAACAGTGTGAAATGAATAATTCTGAACTGAACTATTCCTACATAAAGTGCCACATATCGCTTATTTGTTAGTGAATTAATTTGCTTTCTTTTCGGATATAAAGTCAGTTATAGGTGAGGAATAAGAGAGGGAAAGAGAATTACTGCTCTGAATATCATACTGTCACTAATTAGAAAGAATGCATTAAAAAACATGAACATTAACATGAATACTTTGATGTGTTGTTGAAATCTTATTGATATATTTTTTAATTCATCTAAATATTTTTATTGTAATCATATAAACATAAAAAGAATTTGAACAGACTTGGAAAATAGATGAAAATATCACAAAGTTCCTGACCTGCAAAAAGGTGTCAAAAGGACGTTTTTTTCTTGACACCATTATTATTTTAACTACCTTCACTCCTCAGCAATGTTCACTGTTTTAAAAAGCAATGATTAGAACTTTAATAAAACCTAAACATATCAAGAAAGTGAATTTGTACATTTTCTTTGTTCTTGAGAATTTACAACAAAAAAATTAAACACAATTAGATTGTTTATTGGAATGGTTGGCAAAGCATTCGTATATTGCCAGTCAATTCAAACTTTATAAATGGCAAATAATACGGATTTCATTATAGTTGATTCACATACTTTTATAATTTAGTAAATGTTTATAAATTTATGAATAAAAGAGTAGTATTTCTTTTTTCCTCAACTTAATGTTACTCTGTTAATTAAAAAAGTAAGATTTATAATACAGAATGACTTCAGCAAAAAGAGGCCAACTGAATAACAAAAAGCAACAAATAAAAAGCCCAACCAAGTATGAAAGCAATAAAACATGATTGGTACATTACAATGATTAAAAATTATTAGAATTGATACAAAAAATAAAATGTTTGTAATTAAAACTGGAAGCATTAAAGATTTGCAAAATAAATCAACATCATATTAGCATAAAAATATACCTCTAAAAATAATTAAAAATCCCAATGCTTCAGCTGACAATAAGAATTAAACAAAAATGAGGAGAAAAGAAAACTTCAGATTAAGCAGATTTGAAACCCAAATTGATTTAAGCTTGAGAAAAATACCTGGCAAGCAAGCAACTTATAAAAAAAGACACAAGTATCAATTGGAGACAGTGAAAAGCAGAGTAAGGCAATATTTATTGTAAGAAATGGAGGACTCCAAGATTTTCAGGAAGGCAAATGTTTTGCTGCAGTATAACACACACAGCAGTGTTTCATGTTATTGAATATTTTCAATGTTTACATCATTTTATACTATAATTACATATATGTAAGAGGCATTTGAATAAGTACATATAGAAAGGATATTTTTAAAAAAGACAACTGTGGTTTTTGGATGTTTTATAGAATGTTACAGCCACTTGTCAAAAATTAACATTGATAAAATCTTCATTTGGCATCTCTTTCAGAATGTAAGGGATCATGGCTCTCCACAACTTCCTGTCCTGTTGTTCTAAGTGATCTATGACTCTTTACTGTCTCTCTTTGTCTTTGTTCTGCTTTCCATTTATCCAAACTCATTTGTTAAGTTATTCAATGTTTCCATTTTCCTCTCCTTCCTTTAATATGTCCAGTAAGTCCTCTTTCCTCATAATGCATCCCAGAAATTTCAACTGCCTCTGACTGTAAGTATAAGCATCCTAGTTCCTATTTTTTAAAAACTTCCTTGTTGTTTACATGTTTTACCCATGTTATTCTCAGTATCTGTTTGGAGAACCACATTTCTTTTGTTTCAAGTCTCTTCATCTGTAAGGAAATCATCCAGCATTCAGGATAGATATGGCATAGCAGTTCAGCATGCTTTTCTTTGTTTCTCATGAAATCTTATACTTAGCCATTTGGTGTAATTTCTACAAATGAAGAATATTCTTCCAAACTCAATACAACTACCTTAAAAAATTAGCCAAAATTAAATCATGTAAATCATCACTATCTGCTGCTTAAGCACACATCTTAAAAATCATTATATAAAAAATAAGTATAGGTTTATAACATAGAAATATCATTGAATCAATCTTAGGCTGTATTAGATCAAAACTTTGATTTAGAGAGGTTTTCTCCTTATTACTGTACAACCCAAATAAGGAATTAGTATAGCATTTTATTAAATTGTAAAAATAATTTTAAAAATTCAAGTACAGAATAAAGTACCACAAATAGTAATTTGTTTTGGGAGACATGTATCTTTAAAACAGATTAATATAAACTCATAGAAACATTAAAATTTAGCCAATAATAATGATAAAATAAGTTTAGTCAAATGATTATTGAATTTTTTTATTCTTGCTGAGAAAATTATGCTATAAACCTGCACTATATAAATGAGATTTAATCTTTTTCAAATAAAGAGACCCATTCAGTTTTTATATTTTATTTTTTTTACATTGATAATTTTTGTTTATATTTATTCATTATTAGTGATCTAATGATTTTAAATTTATTAAATGCAATGTGGATAATGAATAAAAATTCAATAAAATGTTGATTTTTATTCATTAGCTCAAGCTACGAGATAAAGTCCTTTTCACAATGAGGGAATCAATTTGTTTAAATCCACATTTTTAAAGCATAAAAGAGAAAACATTGTTTAAATCATTAACTCCATAAAGATTACTTTTTGTATGAGGAGGTGCTGAAAAGTGTTTACCTAACCAAAAATGGGGGGACTAATGTTTTGTCAGATTTGGTGATTTTTCAGGTTGAAAACTTTTCAGCATCTCCTCCATGTTTTTGTAACATAGACAATGTACAACAGTACTTACTTAACTAGTAGATTAACTAATTATATTGTCTGAATTTTGGTGTGTAGGTGTAATACATTCACATCTTCAGAAAAAAGCTCCACCATTTGCTAGTGAGCTAAATTAAGTATCAAGCATTTAAAAAAAATCTTTATTTGTTGATTTTATTCCCTGTTTTTTCTTCATTTTTAAAATTTAATTGATATGTTCTCTATACAACTTTAATATTGCCTGGATGCTTGTGCTTGTATATAAGCAAAATAAAATAATCTCTTATTTTAATGCAGCAAGATGTTTTGAGTGGCATGTCTTAGAATGGCTGATTAATGTTGCTTTTATATCTGGTATAATAAAGCCAATTGGCTGTGCAACACACATTAACTTTAGTAGTGACCACTAATTGATCAACTCGTGCTGGCAATAAGAGAAAACTATTAAGCTATTTTGGTATCCTTTTGAGATGCTCAGTTAAGATAAATGGTAGTTGTCTATTGATGCAGCAAAAATAAGGTAGATCAATAATGTCCAGAGCATATCAGAAGAACTTGGGCGCTATAACTATGGCTCATGTATTACACTGTAAGTCACCAAACTAAATGCTAATTGGAGCTCCTGTCTGAATTTTATTAAATAAGGTGTTTTAATCATTGCATGTAATTTTCTTTGGACTAATTTTCTTTGTTATTTATTTGTTCATACTGTGAACAGCAGATCATGAATTTGGAACCTTACACAGATGTGATAAAAAAAACTTAGAATCAGTGCCGAGTCAGGGGAAGATGGTTGATAAAAATAATGTTTTTTTTAAAATGATAACTATTTGATTATTATATTGAAATTTATAAAATCATTTGTAACTAATTTATTTTTCATATCAATATATTTAAGGTTTACAATCCTAAATTAATCAGCTTCTCTTCAGTTGTCAAACAAATAAATACCATATATTTCCACATATAAGGCCTATATATAAGACGAAAACCCCAAAATCTAGGAAATTTTTGTGATTTTATCTGATATCCATAAGACAACTGAAAGCATAGACTAGAGTATGCTACTAGTAGCAGTTAAACCTATCATGATTACAACAATTATAAAATAAAGCTGATGTTATTACAAATGTTGTTTTGCTCACCTTTATCAAAAGGAATAAAACAAAGTATTAACATGAATCTTTAGGAAAATAACAAAAATTCTTATGATTCATATGAATGAAAACAAAAGTTGCATTCATGTGTGAAAACAAAATGGCATGTTCATATACCTGAAATGCTAATAGTCATTTACCATTACCTAAATTACATCAACAAACTATCGCTTATGACATTATGATTGTTTGCATAATGACACATCATAGCAATTGTTTTTCTATCTGATTCAGTCTGATCCTAACTTCAGTACTAATTGTTGTATAATCCTCTCTTGAATTTTAATGTGAAATCAAGAAGTAAAAGTAGTTTTATTACATTTATAACTGTATTACAGAATTATAATGTGAATTGTTTCAACTAGAAATATTTACATCGGTAGGTACCATACCGAGGTAGTTGTTAGCCATGACTCAAATATACTAGCCTACTTACCAGTGTTGATAGAACCACAGGATTTAAGGTTCACTTTTTGCAACAGTCGTATTAGACGACCCCCTATTTTGGGGGGGTCATTTTTAAGATTTAAATGTTACCTTGTGCTCAAAAATATATGGTAATAAATTCAAGAGAATTTATTGTTTTCATGTACCATGTCCTTTCATATGGGCAATTATGACTGTCCAAATTTTTTCTTTTGTTCTGAGTAACTTATGACTCTTTACCATCTGTCTTTATCTCTGTTCTGTCATCCATTCACTCAAAAGCTCATTAAATTGCTTGCTTTCACCTGCTTCTTTTTCTTTCAATAAATGAGTGTTAGATTCTCCGTGCCTTCTATCCTCATTATGTGTCACAGAAATTTCATCTGTTTCTTTCTGATTTGTTAGCAGCAATTTCTTTATAGTTCCTATTTTTATTAAAATTTCTCCATTGCTCACAAGTTCTGTCCAGGATATTTTCAGAATTTTTTCTGGTAGAATCACATTTCTGTTGCTTAAAATCTCTTCATCTGTGGGGATATTGTCAAGTATTCACTGCCATAAAATAGATTACTTATTAGCACTTCAGCACTATGTTCTTTTAAAGACATTTTCTCTCTTAATACTTTGCTTTTATGAAGGCATCTTTTGCTATTTCTATGTGAATTGAGATTTCTGTGTTACATTTTCCATGTGAATCAAGCTTTTCTATTATTTCAAGTAGCTTTTCTATCATATCCTATCAAACGTTTTTACTGATACTTGTTAATTACTGAAATGTGATATTGAATTACTCATTGCTTTAAGTAAAGTTGAATTATGTCCCTTGCTGAGAAAAACGTGTTCAGGTACCCCATTAAACCAATTCTTAATACAGATTTAACTTGTACTGATGGTTAAGAAAAATGCTGTCCTTCCCCTTGAGTTTTAATTTTTTTATAGACATTACTGTGATAAAATAATCGGGAGTAATCTCCCTTTGTTTTATGATTACCTCCCTTTGGAGAACTCTTTGTAGAGGACTATAAATAGTCACTACGTTGGTATCAGTTATCCTAAGCAGAACAAAGCACATGCGTCATATTGCCGGATAAGCGGACCATGACCACAAACGAGGGCATATGTGAGGCTTTTCGTGAGTACTTTCAGGAACTTTTCACAACGGAGCCCGGTCTGAGCCCTGCTCAGTTCGACGCATATTTAGCTGACTTTCCCTGCCTTGAGGCAGCTGAAGCGGCTAGGTGTGAGGATCCCATTACAAAGTTGGAAATCTGGGATGCGCTGAAACAGGTTGGCCTAGACAAATCTCCGGGATTAGATGGTCTTCTGTATGAAGTGTACTTGAGGCAGTCGCCCGTTTTTGTTCCCTTGCTGACACGGATTTTCAGCAACTGAATGAAGAGGGGTCTATACCCCAACGCTTCACCAGGGGCGTAATCAAGTTGTTACGTAAGGATAAAGACGGTAGGGATGGGTTAGGTAACTTTCGCCCTTTAAGTCTGTTGGCTTGTGGTTGGGTGCATGGAAGGGAGTTTCTCTTCCCGGATCTTTCCTCTGGACGTATGGGCCAGTCAGGATTCTCAGTGTCTGGTTCGGTCCTGATCTCCAGTTGGAAATGAATTGGTCGGAGGTGAAAGAGAAGGCCGAGATCGCAATTAATTTGCGGTCTCGGAGGAATCTTTCCTTAACGGGGAGGGCGGAAGTATGTGGTTCACACATCTACCCGATTCTCCTTTACTGACTCTCTCTGCTTCCACTTCCGTCTGACACTTTACTGGCGTTAATGAGGCTCTTCTTCTCCTTCATGTGGGGAGGCAAGGCCGCCAGAGTCTCTCTGGAGATCTGCTGCCTTCATCTCACTGAAGGTGGTCTAGGTATGCCTAGCATTGAGATTTGTCAATATATGCTTCACATTGGATTCCTGGATCAAATGTGTTGTGAACCAGATGAGGTGGGCGCCTTCTGGAAGGAAGACGCCCGTAAGAACTTCCCATCCCTGAGAAGTGTGCACTTGTCTGAGGAGGAGGCTCACTGTTTACCCAAACTCGCATGCTCCTTCTATCATGAATGTTATTGTGCCCTGAAGCTCCTCTTACGGAAGCTCCTCTCCAACACCTAGGCGTTATCCCGTAAGGCATTATATCGAGTATTAATTAGGGGGGGCCCGTTCGTGATGAATTGATTGACGAGCTCGGTCTTATGAAGCAGGAGGCTCGCTTGATATAGCCTTGGACGCCCGCGTTGAAATGTCTCAATAACAATGAGGCATCAATCACCTGGCTGGTGATGTGTGGGGCCCTCTGGGTCGGCAAGAGACTTTGCACAGCAGTTTTGGAGAAATATCCAAATTGCCGCCGCTGTAGTGAGGAGGTCAAGACCATTGGTCATTTCTTTTTTCATTGCAGGGTGGTAGCGCCGTTGGGCAGGTATGTTGAAGGCCTCATGGGTCACATGCTGTCTGGAAAGTTCTTTGTCCTTGAGGTCGCATCTGTTTGTAGCAATGTGGCTCCACCGTTGACGAGGGCTGAACACTATGTGTTCCTATGCTAGCTAGGTGTTATCAGAGTCGTGATTTGGACAACATGTCAGAAGGGATTCTATGAAGGCGAGAAGTTCACCTCTTCCCAACTGATCTTATACTTTAAGCATCAGCTTAAGGTTAAGATTAGGACAGAAAGGTGGCGACTCTCTTCATCAGAATTCGGCAAAAGGTGGGTGAATCTTGCGCGCTTGTGTCATGTGAAAGGGGATGACCTGGAGTGGCACTTTGATGCCGGTTAGGCATCAGGATATTGCTTTAGCAACCCTTCCCAAAATTAGATTAGCTTAGTTTTTGAGTCTTTAGTTTTCCTTTTTCATTAAACTTAGCTAGGGTATGTATGCTCATTGGCCCCTTTTACTTCTGTCCCTATTTTTTTCTTTAAGTTTAATTCCCCATCCCCTCGCCCGTTAGGTGGATGCGGAGCGTTTTTCGTTTCGTGTGTGATTTTTCGTATCTGTTGTTGTGTGTGAATGAGTGCATGTCTGTGTGAGTGCTTGGGATGAATAAATGTTTTTATTTTATTATAGTCACGCATTAATTTCATCTAGTTAACTGATGTTTCTACCACATTTAGTGATTGTGGGGTTTTTATTACTAATGTAGTGACTACTACGATTACCACGCCTACAAATTACTCATCTATGATTGGTTAGAAAATAAATACTGTCTACAATAGGACAATTTACTCATCGCAATATCCACACTGAATTTTTCTGCCATGACTTTGCTCAACTTACTTTTGTTAGAAAATCAGTGATTGGCTAATTTTTGTCCAATCATGTATTTTTGGTATTCTTTTCAATTTTCCCGCTTAGCTTCTTGGAGCCTACCAAAAAGGTATAAAAACAGTTTCTTATTCCAGAAATATTTCAGTAGAGCCCAGAAACTTACACATGATTACATTCCTTCACGATTCTACTCAACACACAGACGCAGTCGCAGAACTAGCATTACATTACTTTATTCACTGTCTGTTACCAAGCCAAGTTACAAACCAAATTCTGTTATCTGTTCATACAACACAAATCTGAATTAATTTTATTTCATTCTTGAACTCAACATTATATTTGTTCATTGAACTCTGAACATTCTTATCAAGAGATATCTTAAATACATTCTTTTGTCTTATTCAAGATAACAGTACAAGGGAAACTACTTTTCCTTTCCTAAATATTCATACATGTGCACAAAATTGTTTGTACTCGTTGTTTTCAATATATATTTCCTTATTGTTGAATGCAAATTGATTTCTTGTTGTCTTTCCTTGAGTTATGCAAATTTAAATATAAAGAGATGCTCTTACAAAAACGCAGCCACATTGAAATCTCAACACATAGTAAATAGCACCCCCTTACACTAACATGATTTTGTTTAGTTTCTTGTAAATAGTTATTAGTTCATTTTGTAAATACTCATTAGGGTTAGTTTTTAAAATTTTAAAATTGTTGTTTTATTCCCCTCCCCACACAGACCACAAATTGTACATATGGTGACTAGTTAGTATTTTCATGGAGACATTGAGGTAATATGGTGGGTGTGGTGAGAAAGGTAAGTAAGAATGTGTTTTTTTGGTACAAGAAATATTGTTAGTATGATTGGGTCAGTGTTTGTGGCTAGTTAAGTTTAAAGTTAAGACAGAAGACTGACCGCTTCCCCCTTCTCCATTTTGGCCTTGTGCCAAATTTTCTGTTACATTACAGAATAAATATCCTAAGCAGAACAAAGCTTCTTTTAGCCTACTCTTGCTCTCTTTTCTTATTACAATTACTTTACCTTTTTGATACAAAAAAGTTTTAAAGCAACTTTTTATTCATTACACCTCTTGTATCATATTTATATATCACCTATGTATATATTTATCATTATCCTTAATAATTGTATATTTATAAATTTTGTAGACATGCAACTTCAATTGTACTTTTACTTGAAATTAAAACACAATTTTTTAAAATCAGATAGCAGATAAATTAAAAGAAAGCATTTTAAATTGTTTTATTTTTTAATTTTAAAATTGTTATACAAACCATTTGAAAAATCTTCAAAATATATCACATATTGCCTTAGATCTAATTCAAAAACATTTTCAGAAGAAAAAATTGCAATTAGAATCTATTTTGAGAACAAATCAATAATTTGAAATAAAGTTAAGTGAATAATTTTCTTGCTAAATGAGACCAATTTATTTCCTAAATCAATTTATAATGAATTTGCATGCTTAAGTATAATAAGAATAATGCAGTAAATTTTATTTTTACAACAAATAAAAGAAATTTCTTTATTTAGCAATCACTTTCTTTACTTTGTTAATAAAATTATGCATTACAACTATTTCTTTCATAAAATGGTTTCCTTTTGCTAAATTTACTTCTAATATGATATTAATTTCACATGGTTGCATGTTGTACTGAATATTTAGCCCAAAAAATTTCCCAAATAAATTATTTTAAATTAGAGTTACTTGCAATGGCTAAATTCTTAAAAGACTGATTAATTAAAAAAAGACAATGCTTGTAGGTATTATCCTAAATATCTTGGTTTCAAGTCTATATATATGGATTTTTAGTTAAATCAAACATCTATCAATCGATTATAATATCAATGTGAAAACATCTGTAAGAAGTAGAACATTGAACTGGTTAAAATTTAGTCACAAATAGGTTAATAGCATTAAAGAGTTTGAATAAATTTTAACAGGACTAATAAATGGACAGTGATCACTTACATAAGGTCAAAAATAATAGTTTGTCAGTGGGGGTAGTCACTATCAAATGTACTCACTATTACACACATACATATATACTGAATACTTTGTATGTTGAAATATCAATGTTGCCTTACAATTATTTCTATTGCCTTCTTTGGTAGAATAGGAATCCACCATTTCCAAACTAGAAACATCAATTGAATTACCTAGTCTCCAATAATGTTCATTTGAGAGACTGTTAAAGTTCCTGATCTTTTTGTGAATGATATCAATGTTAACTTGCTGTTTTCAAAAAAGTTGATCTGCAATAGAGAAATAAATAAGCATATCGACTCAAAAACATTAACACAATCAAGTTTTAAAATTTATCAACATCTGAATAGGGATAACTGCATATCATACAGGACTGTGAGATGCAAATGCATATTGCTAAAATAAATTCAAACCAGCAGTACCAATTGTGATATTTTGAAAACATTCTAAATCTTTTAATTCTACATGAGCTTTCTGTCCACCCACACATCTGCAGTTGAAAAAAACTAGTGAGAACATAAATCCAATGTGCTTACAATACCTAGAAGATAGAAAGAGATGTTGCTCTTAGTTTATTGGACCTGGAGTTAAGTCAAAACACATGTGAAAACAAAGATCAAATAACAGATATCTTGCCGTGTATCTTCCTACATTGCAAGAATAAAATTATGAACTTACCTTTCGTTTTCTGAATTTTGAATCATATTTAGTATCTTGAACTAATCGGATGAGAAAATCAGGCAGTAGAGCAATGATGGTGAGAATGAGAGTTGCAAGCCATACAGAGGCACTGGACAGCATAGTGAAGACTACCATGTATAAGTAATCACCATCTAGTATGTTACCCCTAAGAGAATAAAACAGAAACAAGTCAGAAATAATTAAAGCATTATTAAACTTCTGTCTATATTTCTGAGATGAGCTATTGTAACTATTTACAATATTTACATTAATGAAACTGTTGTCCTCATCTTTATTGTCATATTCATGACATTTCAGCTGCATTCTTCTGGTGATATATTCTGGAATTTCAAACAAAATATGACAATAAAGATGAGGACAATAGTCCAAACAATGTAAATAATCTAAATAGTTATTAAACTTTTATTTTAAATTATCAGCATATTTGTGAAATGATCATCTTTTAGTGTTTGTAAAAACAGCATTATTCTTTAAATCTTAGTAAATATATTAAATATGGCAAATTATTGAATCTGTTAACTTGCCTATTTCTAAATCAGTCTTGGAAAGCTTTGGCTCAAAGAGGATCAATCTCACCAGAATTAAAGATTGTTAGGAAAACAGAATCTCATCATTTTCTCTAAGCATTACATAGACTTTAGAAAAAGCATTTTTAATAAATGATAATTCTATATTTTAGATATTATGAATATATTTCTGTTTCATAATTGATGGTCTCAGTATTCCAAAAGATATGCAACAGACTACAGTTTCAACTTCAAACTATTTTGCAAGCATGTTTATTACAATTATTTCACATTTATTCTATAAAAATATCAAGTATTAAAAGAAATGCGATTTGGTCACAAGTTTAATAATAATCTAAGAATAATAGATTCTAACTAGTAATAATTAAATACCAATTTATCTTTATGGCTACTCACCATATGAAGTTATTGTAGAACAACACTTGAGCAAAGAAAAAGATAATAGTGAGCAAGAATGCTAACACTATAAATATGGACCAAGAATAAACCTCAAGAGCAAGCTGCAAAGAATAAAAGAAGTAATGTGTAATTACATATGAAGGCATTGAAAACAAAAAGAAGACAATAGAGAATAGAAATTTATAGCAAAGAGTCCATATTTATATAATACTAGCTTAAAAGTGGCCCTATCGGAGGGCTCTTGATTGGGCCTTCATTACAATAGGCAAGGAGGAGTAGGCATCAATAAACTACAGAAGAACTCAAAATTGATCACTGCATTTAAGTATTGCATTACTATTTAAGCTTGCCTTTTAAAAGTTCAATGATAATTCTTCTGCCACCACTTAATTTAAAGACAGTTTGATGTACATAGGTCCTTACTTTCTGTATAAACAATTATTTTTATTTCATGGGTGACTTTCACTCAATTTTGCAATTAATTTTGATTATTCTCAAATTTGTTTCTAATTTATAAAAATTGTTATTGTACAAAAAAAATTGTCACAAAAAAAAAAAAAAAATCCTGTGCAAAAATTCACCAAAAAAAATTGCAGTAATGAAAACTTGGGAATCCAAAATTTCAGGATTGTGGGTCTGGATCCGGCCTGGAATGTTTTTAATTTGTTCATGAAGTCAGTCTGATTCCAAAATGGTATAATATGTTGGGCTAAGGCCTCTAGGAGTAAAGTTGAAAAAGTGTGGCCCAATGACACACTAACATTCACATTTATTATATAGAAGATGAAGAAGATGACCTATTGAAAGTTAGAGAGTTGTGTCCCTTTAATTAAAAAAGTGTGACACAGTGACACACTGATATTGGCATTTATTATATAGATGTACAGTGGAGATCTTATTGTTATGCAGCTTTTATCAATATTTTAGTCTATATTCAATAAAGTTTTCTCAGTTTCCTTTACTTTCAATGACCACTTACATCTTAGTAGGCTTTATCACCTTGTTTGGGGGTGAAATAATATATTTTAAAGCATTGAAAGGATTTTTTAATCCAACATTATTTCTTATTACTAAAAATGTTATATTTAGTGGGTGAACATGTTTAAATAGATATTCCTGTTTATTTATTCATTTTTTAAACTGAAATTAATGTCTATCAGAAATCATACTAAAGGAAATTTCAAAAGGCACATTCTCTGTTGTAGGAATTCATAATCTCTAGGTTGGTAGGCATTAATTTCACAGTTTAAAAGAAAGATACACACTTAATATAACATTTACAGTAATAAGTACAACAAGCAGTATGGACATAGATATGAACACTGAATGGCAACAATCAGCATAAATAATCCTCAAGATTGTACTTAAGCATGAACCAGACTATTGATCTCTAGTGTTGATACATATTTAATATTGACCACTTTTCTCCTATAAAGATGGCATATATATATATATATATAGAGAGAGAGAGAGATTTAATACACTTAAGCAGCAATTGTTCAAATATGCCATATGAAAGCGTATAGACATTTTGTGTCTATTGAGTTTGACATATAGATATATATATATTAAAGAAATACCATAACCGTTGGTGGAACCAATGGACATCTTGCCTTAAACAATTTAAAATACTGAACAAGGAATGCAATAAGAAAAAAGAAGGAAGAGGAAAAAATGAATAGAAAGAGAAAAGAGAATAGAAAGAAAAAAGAAATGAAAAAAAGAAAAGAGAAAGAAGAAAAGAAAAAAGAAAAAAAAAGAAAAGAGAAAGAAGAAAAAAGAAAAGAAAGAAAGAAGAAAAGAAACAGAAGAAAATAAGAAGAAAAAAGGAAAAGAAAAACCTAATGATAAACACCTACCTACTCAGTAAAGTGCTCAATACCTAGATTACCAAGACAGATAAAAAAAAATGCTTGATAATGTTAATTTCTGTGAAAGTATGGCCTTAGTCATAGCACAAGTTTCCAAGTAGGAAACATTTCAATCCAACATGTTTCACTTTTATTAAAGCTTTGTCAGAAATCAAGAAATGAAAAAGTAAAGAGACAGAGTACTGATATGTTAAGATTTTTGGTTAGTTCTTATTGGTCAGATATGTTTCACGTAAATAATAGATAATATATAAATATGTGTGAGAAACATTTTGGACGTTAAAATGTGCAATAGTGTAGGGGTGTCTAAGCAAAAAACTTGTGTGTCTAGGTTTATGTTGGATTGTAACATTAATTCATGTAAGTGTATAAGTGTGTTGTGGAATAGAGAGTACATCCTTGGTGACTCTATGAACTCATCCAATACTATAAAGTGCTTCATGGTATGAGGTCAAGAGCAGTTGTATTGGAGTCAGTCTTCATAATAACTATACAGGCATTACAGCAATAGCCTAAGTATATAGAGAATACTTTAATGAATTACATTATACTAAGTATGAGTGTTACAATAATAACCTTTCCATAAGGAAGTTAGAATAGCAACTCAGATCTCTAAATCTAGCAAATATGGATAAAAAATCGCAACTTTATAACTGGAGTTATAATAGGTGTTGATGAGGATACTTGAAAACAAGTGCAAGATAAAATCGTAACATTATAACTGAAGTTATAATATTTGGTGACGAGGAATGCAAACACAAGTGCAGGATAAAATTGCAACACTATAACTGGAGTTATAATATTTGGCAATGAAGAACTTGAACCCAAGCATGGTATAACAAGTACCATTATGAAATGGTGATCAGATTTTCATAACTCATATGTGTGCAATGTAGTTACAAGAATTTCAACCATGCTGGTAAAAAAGATTTTTTGTGGTTATGGAGAAAAATTTGGCTTCAATAGTTGAAATTCAACAACAACAGAAGCAACAACAACAAAATACACAACAGTTGCTACAGTTGCTACAGTTGCAAAAACAACAATGAGACTTGTTGGAAGTGGTTTTGAAGAAAGATACTTCAATATCTCTGATACCAGACATGGGGCAAAACACTGTATCAGAATTTGTATACAATCCTGATGACAGACTGACTTTTGCATATTTTCACAGACATGAAGAAACATTTAGTCAGGAATGCAGTGGCTAGGGAAAAGATAAAAAAAAAACAGGTTGTTAAGAAAAATAGTTCCAATAAAGTACAAAAAGTACTGCAATTATGTTTTACTGAGAAACCCAGGTGAAACAGGGTTTGAAAACACAATACATATTTTGACAAAATCTTTTAGTGACAAGTGCTCTCTGTTCCATGCTCGTTGGAGGTGCATGAATTTAACCAAAAAAGAGGATGAAGATTTTGTCACATATGCTGGTACCATCAACGAAGAACATGAACAATATAAACTAAAGGAAAAGACTCCAGGTATGTTCAAGAGATTCATTTTCATGCATGGTCTAATCTAACAGTAGAAAAAGATGCTGAAGTATGAATGAAAATTTTAGCAAAGATTGAACATACTAATAATGTAACCCTACAGGAACTAGTGGACGATTGCCAAACAGTGCTAAGTCTGAAGCATGAGGCTAAAAACTTCACAATAAAAAATATCCATTGGTAAAAGCCAAGGAAAAATGCACAAAAAAAATATAAAACTTTGTTTCAGATGTGGAAAATTACATCTTTGGAAAGACTGTCCATGGAAAAATGCTGAATGCTATAACTGTGGTAAAAAAAGGACATATAAAATCACACTCCAGAACTAAACCAAGAAATAAGTTTTGCAGGAAAAAATTAATACACAATATTGCGACAGAAAAAAATATGCCCATGAAACAAAAGAAAATTTGTCAACATAGAAATCAATAATGTGGGAGTAAAAATGTTACTAGATACTGGTAGTGACGTTTCAATAGTATATGAAACCACATAGAAAGAAATTGGAAAGCCTTACAAAGTTGCAACTTTGATTTCTGGAGAGAAATTATTTTGGGGGAAGGGGGAGAAATAACGTGTTGTTTATTTTTTAAATAATCAGGTAAAAACAAAAACTTACGTTCTAAGAAATGCGACAACTCTATTTGGTATGGATCAGATAGAACTATTCAGACTGTGGGATTTGACGATAAATGCTCATTGTAAAAATGTAAGCCAACAAGCAACAAATTTAAAAAGTCACATCATGGATGCACTTCAAAATTTTTTGAGAGTGTATTGGTTAACACCTAACCCCAACACACCATCAGGCATGTCGCCATCAGAATTAATGTTTGTCAGAAGGGTAAAATCAGTGTTTGACAAGTTATTGCCAAGTCTAAAATCACAAACGGTTTATGAAAGTGATACCAATATTTTCAAGGTAGGCCATAAAGTATTTATTAGACCATACAAGGATGGAAAGGAAATATGGGAAGACAGCATAATAACAGCTATAATTGGAAAATTGGTCTAGATGGTGAAATGAAAGAAAATTCAACATAAAAGGCACCAAAATCAGCTGAAGAAAAGATTACCTGATGAAAGACCTGAAGGACCAGTTAAAATGTTGTATGACATTTTTGATGTACCAGTACTAAAACAAATCATGAAACCAACAAGGACAAGTTCAAGGAAAAGAAAATGTACAGAAGAACTAAAAGTGGATCCAAGATGGAAACGCTACAAAGTAAAATATGTTGGTGAACTCTCCAGAAAGAGGAGGGGGAGATACTAATACAAAATAAAAATAAAATAGTAATCTCAAAAGTGGGGGTGTTGTGGAGCAAAGTGTACACCCCCTGGTGACTATGAACTCGTCCAATATTATAAAGAATTCCATGGTATGAGGTTGAAGAAGTAGTTGTTTTGGAGTCAGTCTTCATCTTAACTATACAGTCATATGGTAATAACCTAAGCATAACGTATAGAGAATACTTTAACAAATTACGTTATACCATGTATGAGTGTGTGTTATAACAATAACCTTTCCATAAGGAAGTGATAATAAAGTGTGTGTGGGAAGAATGTCTATAGATGTCACCCTCGTTTTTTTGTCAGTGAAATGTAGTGAGACATTGCAAATAATTTTATATTTGGTTGGATTTTATATTCTTAACATATTAACATACTAGTGCTCTATCTCTTTGATTTTTTCATTTCTATCTCAATCTGTGATGAAGCTTTAATGAAAGTGAAACATGTTGGATTGAGATATGTTTCCTACTTGTCCTTCATTTTATTTTATCATCATCTCAAATTCTTATTTACATTAGATCTTCGACTCATATATATATATATATATATATATATATATATATATATATATATATATATATTGTTACAAACACCCACCTAAATTTATTATAAAAACTATACCATTGCTTATATTTTAGAAGCATTCTAAAATAAAGAGACCAGTACATGCAGAAAATGGAAAGATAGTAAATCCAAAGACATAGGTAGACTTAGTGGTGACAAAGATTAACCAGAATGTACCCTTCCTTTCTCTTTTGGTCAACGTGTTGACAGCATGATTTACATGGATAGATTCCAGATAGGAAAAGTTGAAACACTTTAGACTAAACTTTCTCTGATTCTGCAGAAATGAGAGAGGGGGTCAATGACACCCACAATGGAAAAAAGTTTGTATTTGAAAATTGACCACATGACAAGAAAAAAAAAAGAAACGAATAGTGAAATGAAAAAGTTAGTTTTGTCCAAGCCTTAGGGCCGGACAGACATGTTTGTGAACATATGAGAAAGAGAATTTATCTTCAAATAGAATAGATGGACCCGTTTGCTATGAACACAAAAGTTTTGGTTGGCTATACAGAAAAAGAAAAGTCCCTCTTCAAACCTTGAATGGACAACCGAATGCAAGCGCGTTGAACATGAAAGAAATGTTTGAATTCTGGGAAATCAACTACGACGTAAGCAGAATGCTGCTATATTGGGACGAAATAGAGATAGAAGACAGCTTCGATTTATCCGTCACCCAAGTCCCGAGACCAGAGGCTTATAGAAAAAGAAAAGAAGAAAGCAAGAAAAGATCTCAAAAAGAGATACTTATGGGAAAAGGAAAGGAAGAAAGAAAATATCTCAAAGGAGAATGCTGCCACACCGAGACGAAGGAGAGAGAGAGAGAGAGAGAGAGAGAGAGAGAGAGAGAGAGAGAGAGAGAGAGAGAGAGCAGTTCCAACTTAATTGTCACCCAAACCTCTAAATAAAGGATGAAAGAGAAAAGAAAGTAAGAAAAGACCACCACAAACAAGAATGCTGCTACACTCAGAAAAAGAAAGAAATCAGTTTCAATTTAATTGTCACCCAAGCCCCTAGACAGGATGAAAAGAGAAAGAGAGGAAGTAAAAAAAGACCTCAAAGGGAGATGCTTATAAAAAGAAATAGGAAAGGAAATAGAAAAGGAAAGAGATTAAAAAAAGGAGTAGATATAAGAGACATTAGTAGAAAATAACTTTTATTACAAGATAAGTTTGTTGTTTTTCTTGTGCTTTATTTTTGTTTAAATGTACTTCTTTTTCATGTTTGTACCTTCATGCAAGTTTAGCATGAGATCCTTTTTATTACGTGTTTCTTTCTACTTGTCTTAAAATTTTGATGTTTTGTAAATTCGTGCAAGTATGGCACATGTTCTGTAAATTCGTGCAAGTATGGTACAAGGCCATACATTGATGTGTGTTTTATCTTTCTTAGAGGATGTTCCCCTCCCACTATTTGGTCCACAATGTTTAAATATTTATTCTTGACGCATTGTCATTTTTGTTTTGCCCACCTTTTTATTTTTCCCATGTTTTTATGTTTGTTGATAAATTTATATTCCTTGTCTCCATCGTTGTTTGTCACCTATCGTGTTTGTTCCTTAATCAATTCTGCTCGGCCATGTCTGATTAATTGGAAAGAGACCCTTGGGAAAGGAATATATTTTATGAAAATTGAGTAAATGTAAAAAAAAATAACACAAGTTACGATCTTCCTCTACCTCCGATATCAATAGGGTTGGAGGACGGGGGAGGGTCGTAAGAATATATATACATGGTCACACAGACACAAACACCACACAGAGGTTCCTCAACTAACAACATAGTTACATTCCTATGATGCATCATAACTTGTTTTTCCATTTAAGTTGGAATGTACTCATGATTTTCCGTGAATAAGCACTTATGTCATTTGCCTATGCCAACACAATAGTAAAGTAATAATCTAGGGCATAACACATTTCTGTGATATATGCTGTCCTCTTTTTATTAGTACTATTACTATGCTACTGAATAATCTATGATTTACTATTTATATGTATTTTTTAATTTAGGCCCCATTTACAACATATGCTATATGCTTAATCTGGCTCTGTAGTAAATGTATTTTCAAATATGTTAAAAGCTATTTAAAAAAAAGAATGGAAACATTTTTTCATATGATAACATTTAAATATTGTCAATATCATATTCTACCTACCTTGGCATTGACTGTTATCACACAAACTAAACAAACAATAAAACCAAAACCCCAATTTCCATATTGCTGCAACATACAAAGTATAAAGGAATATTAATGTTGGGTATTCAGAAGTACTTAGGTGATTTTTTTTACAATGTTTCATATTACAATATATTTTAAATTTTAACAATAAATTCTTAAAGATTCAAGAAAAAAATAAGAATGAAAAGAAGATATGCATAAAATGTAATTTTCATATAATTATCTACATTCCAAAAAAACATCAAAGGAAATATTACAGTGAATACGGAAGTATAATAGATAGAATGTGCACATAGTGACTCAGAAATAGAAAGTGACATGCCAAGTTCAAAATTCCAGCTGTGTTTGTTATGTACAACTTTACACAAATACCCTTGGGAACATTATGAATCCATTTCTTCTCCCGTTCCAGTTATAGGTTAAATAGGCTTGATTGATAACCAGTCTAGGAGAAGAGTAGCTTGACACTTAACAGGATTAAAAACAAGTCATGTCAAAGAGCAGATGAACCTTCTTGTAGAGTCAACGGCCATCTAGCATAATGTAGTAGACTGGGCTCCATAGCTATGGATGAAACTAGTGCAGTGATAGCACAGCATCATTGAGCAGAGGGCTTTCTAGACTGAAGTCAATGGCCAGGTTTACTTTGATGGAATCAATGGCCATGTGTACATGACCAGGGTGAGCCATCAAGTTTGACTTGGTGAGAGATAGGTGCCAGTAGGTCTACCTACCCAAGACATGATATGAATAAATGGATACCTCTCTGGCTTTCAACCAAATATGTGAAGGGTAGTGTTGAGACTGATAAGAATAAAGTTTCAGTAATTATCTAAGTTATACTTTGAAAATATTAAATAGAATATTGGATTAAAAAAAACAATAAGAAAAAGGTTGAATTTTTACCTGAGCATTATCAAATAATGATGCACCATCTCCATGTAAGTAATACATACCAAAGAAAAATACAAGTGAATGCCATAAACCTGCAATTATTTTAAGAATTTAGAAGACCATCTATAAAATGAATTTTAAATTCAATAACATTCTTATATTTACATAGGAACATCAACAAGCCTTATTGAGGAACAAAGCATTTCTTGCACAATAAATATTTATTTTTAACATAATCAATTTTCTTATCAATGCACTTAATCCAACACTTATCCATTAATCATATAAATTGAACATTATGCAGTGAAAATAGGAGATCAAAATTCAGTTTTACCAGGTTATAGAATATTTTGATTGAAAAGTATCAACAAAAATTTCAAGTTATTTTTGCTTAAACCAGGTAATTGACCGTAATGTTGAATATGAAAAAAAAACAAAATTTTTATTTCTGAAAGAAAAGAAAACAGTAAAAATATTCAATGGACTCTCAATATCTACTATTGGTGTGAAATTAATACTTCATATTAGGGAATAAAAAAAATGAAGGTAATTTCTGTTTATATCACTGTTTAAAAAATTCATATCACTGTTTAAAAAATTTCTAATTTGAGGGTTTTTATTTTTAGTTTGATATATTTTGAGAAATTTTGTCTTTTATCTTTTCAAAGACTCTTAACTACTCAAGTCTAAAATATTTTAGGGTAATATCAGGTTAAAAATATTCCTCTCCAGAAGAAACACTGCTTTTATTGCTTACATCCCCACATACAAATTACCCTGTAACATTATCCAATTCCCTATCAGAGTAAGAAGACCCCAGTACAAATAAATCTTTTGTGAAATATCTTGTCAGTTTTTCTGAAGTAGTTAATACTTCAAAAAGTAGTTAATACTTCAATAAGAATAAAATTCTGAGAACAGTTTGAAATAGACCTAAATGTGATATGCAATAAGTTACCAGAAAAAATAGCGAGCAGGATTCAAATGCTAAAGTTTTTCTGAGATTCATTTAGATTAAGCATATTCAACACAACACAAGTAAAAAAAATGAGACAGCATATTTACTGGAGATAATTTTTAAAATTTTACAGTACAAAACCATTTTTGATTTTAGCCACAAATTAATGAACCTGTCGAGAAAGTGCTCCCAATCCCCAAAATGAACAGAGACTGGTCAGTTCAAGGAAAATAAAAAGCAATAACACCTACCTTAAGTTGCAAAATAGATTGCTGTTTTCCACGACATATAACAGTCTGATAATTTGGTAACATGGACGGTAATTTTTTTAAAAAAGAGAAATAGATTTCCTCTACTTTTATATAAATTCAGGGATCACATGTTAACCCTGTCATGTGACCAATGTAACTATAAAAGGTTAGAAAAGATAATAACAAACCTTTTTTTAGTAAGGATTTCAACAATACAAGGTAGGTTCACTGCACCTTTCCTGCCTGATCAACAGTAAATCTCTCCACAAAACTTAATGGATGGTAGAATTGGAAAGTATATTCACTTGAGTCTTGCTCTATTTTCAATTCAGTAGAAAACTATCCAATTTATAATAAAATATGTCATTATAATAAATTTAATGGAAAAAGATTTGGAATTATTTTTTTACTTTTCTCTTCACATGAATTTATCAATTCATGTTGGTAAAGCAATGTTTTCATTGAGAACTTCATGCAGTCAATGTAAGTTATCATTAAAGAGAAAAGACTTTTGTTATAATATCAGATAAATTTAGCATTGAATTAGAAAATTTTCCTAAAAATCAATAAAATAGTGATTTAGCAAGAAGATATGCTCCCAATAGAATAAAAAGTAATATTTCAATAATAATCAATGACAGGTTGATAAAGCAAAGAGAATTCGAAAGTATAATATCCAGTAGAGAAAGACAACAGAAAAAGCATAAAGGACAAAATGAATGTCTAACGCCACAGTAAGGTATTTTATGTTAGACACAAAAGCTTTGGTATAAAGACAGGTAAAAATGCTTAAAAAACAATATTAGAGAAATATGTTTTTACGAAAACAATAGAATGAAAATAAGCAGTGAATGTGTCTATGCATCTCTTTATTTACCAAATGTGAACTGAGTAGATGTTCCTAAACTGTTTGCTCATGTCCCTAAAAATTGGGTTTCTTTTGAATATTAATTGTACGTTTACATGTCTGTTATAAAGCCTATGCAGGTGTAATAAAAAAAAGCAATTTCTTCAAAATACGCACATACATATTATATATATATATATATATATATATATATATATATATATAAATAAAAAGAAAATACATCTATATTACATAAAAATAATAATAAGCAAAAACAAAAAATCCTAGAAGCCCTTTATGTAAAAGAATTAAAGCTCCAAATAAATAAAGTCAACTATGAGTATAGTAATAAAGTTCTTAAATGTTTGTAGCAGCAAAAGATTTATATATATGTGTGTGTGTGTGTATGTGTAATAATAAATAAATAAAATAAAATGTTACCTCCCTTATACAGTTGAAAAAATACATGAATTTTGAAATCTAGAATGCTGCATAACACAGTAAACCAAACAGTTGAAATGTTTTGAATTTACAGAAATACATATGCACATTCGCAGATAATTTAACCCCCTAAAGATGGTTTCAGATGAGATTGAAAGTACTTGGGAAAATAAAAATTATTGGAAAGAAAATTTTGGTATTTTTCTTAATCAATTTTCTAAGGCTACCAAGAAATTAATCTGTGAACTTGAAAGGGTCACAATCAAAATAAATAAACATGATATGCCTAAATTATATAACCAAACCTGTTTGAATGAAAATATGCTGCATATATATATATATATATATATATATATATATATATATATATATATACAAAACTTTATATATATATATATATATATATATATATATATATATATATATATATAGTCAAACCTAATGAGCCAGACACACCTACCAAGGTTTCACTTAGGCAGATCGTCAGGGTCGGCTGGCTAAAGAGGCAACAGAAACTGGCATATATATGGAGACGACCACCAAGACAACACCACGTGACCAAGGAAGAGAAAAAAAAAAAAAAAGGGAAAAAAGAAAAAAAAGAGAAAAGCGACAACGGGGGGTGGGTATAGATTTATTCAACTAACTAAAAGGAGAGGGGATAATAAAAAAAAAAACAAAAAAAACAAAAAAAAACAAAAAAAAAACAAACAATAATGATAACGCTACAATCGGGAGAGAGAAGCTTATTTCAGTAACCAAGCATTTCTGTGTCTACATTTGTTAAGAATCTCGGTTTTGGAATTTAGTAGATCATCAGGTGTATTATATAAAGCTATAGCTAATTTTTCCTCGGTGCATAGCTTACAGAACTTATGGCCCGCTTTATACTTAGTGCATCTTTTTAATATTTCCCATTTCAGGATGGGGTCCTTGCTACCTTGTCTGATTTGCCATATATAGCTAGATAATGTAGTGCTATGTTTAGTTTTTTCATTTTTAAAACTACTCATATGATTATAATATCTTTTTTTAAAGGTATCCTGAGTGGCTCCTATATACACTTTAGGGTTTATGTCGTCTATATCCTTGTAAATTTTCGCCTGATAGACCACGCATTCTTGTTGACATTTACCCTGTAGGGGACATGTATTTTTATTCCTACAATTGCAACTGGGGAAACTAATGCGTGGATTGTCCCTAGTCTTTTTCTTATTATGTCCACTAATTAAAGTCTCTACATTAGGCATGCAGCAGTAACTAAGTTTTACATTGTTTTTGTTAAATATCTTATGCAACTTAGTTTTCTTGGGGAAATTCTGCTCTAATAGGTTAAAAAATATTTTACCAATTCTTGTTCTTACGGCTAAGTTAAATGGTGGGTTAAACCACAAAATATTTCTATGCCTGTTATTGCGTTTGTTCTGAGTTCCAGTGTTACTCTACGCTAGGTTTGCTCTACGCTTGTATTGAGCTCTTTAGTTAGTTGTTTACTCGTATCGGGGTTTTTTCTTTGGGCCTTGAACCTGTATCTGTGCGATTATTTTCGACAGACTTTCATGTTCCTGGCTCTTTCTTTTTTTAAAACCTTCTTTTCCTTCGTGATTGATTTGGCTGTTGTTAAATCAAGAGTTCGAAGGTTTTTCGACACGAGTATAGTTACCTATATTTATATATATATATATATATATATATATAAAGAGTTTTGTATATATTTTTTTGTTATTGCTACAGTTAAAATAAAATATAATCTTGGCTGACATGAAATGTTAGTCTGAGAAGGCACAATGAGTCACTCTCCTGGAAGTTAGCATCAGTCATACTGATGGAAGGCAGAAAGGGGTATCTCAGATGATTAACAGAGAGCATGTTTGTTTTGGAGATGTTAATTTTAACAAGCCATCCATTGACCAGTTAACAACAGACTTTAGGTCTTTTTCGAGATCAGCCGCCAATTTGACCTTATTGATCTGATCAAACTTATTGAGACAGTAGTAAATGGTTGTGTTATCAGCATAGAGAGATACTAGAAGGAAGGACCAAGGATAGAGCCCTCGGGAACATCTGCATTAGTATAAAAGTATCTAGAAGAGTGACCGTTGATTTTGTGATTAGATAAGAAAGACTGAATCAGTTCAAAAATTTATCTAGAGACACCACAAATTTTCAAGTTATAAAGAAGAACAGTATGCCTAACTCTGTCGACTGCTTTCAAGATATCCAAAGCAACAGCTCCAGCTATATGGAATGAAATGTGTTTTTATTTATTTATTTATGAAGGGAGTTAAAAGCAGAATTAAATAAGCAATAGGGAGAAGAACTAATATTATAATGAAATAGAAAATCTTTGCATTAATCAAACTTACCTAAAGTATTCCACTTTAGAAAATTTGCAGCTGATAATTTTTCATTTTTTATAAATTTTCTGAAATAAAACAAATGCAAGAATTATTGTTAGAATAGTCAAATGTATGCTTTTATATCACTTCTTAATTTAACAAGGTCTGGACATGTGACCAAGTGGTTAGAATGTCCCCTTTCCAACCATGAAATCCAGGTTCAAATCTCACCATAGTTGATATGTCAGGAAGGTGACTTCCTGATATTATCAGCCTGGGGAGGAGATCCCAGTGTGTAGTTGGAAAGTGCTTTCAAATAATACCATGGTTTCATCCAAGCCTTGTGAGTGAAATTGGGTAGCTGGAACTGTTTAGAAGTCATAAGTGGTTGCAGAAGTTACAAGTCATTATGACTGAGGATTTCAGCTTCCTAGCCTTGTTCAAACTGTTGATCACGGCAGATGATGCATCCTTTCCCAGAAAGTGTAATTAATGTTCACTCAGTATAGTTGTTGTTTAAATCACAGGTGAGATCTGTGATTGTTGAACAAACACAAATATGAACATGTATCTGCAAGTGGGACTAACTAGGTGCTGAGGAGATGGATATACTCAGAAAGGTGTAGCCAGTTATTAATTTAACAGGATCTACTCCATGACAAGTGGGTGGAGTGATTCCCAGAGGGTTTATCTATGAAACTCTGTACTCAAGATGCTGAAGGTAACATCAATCAGCTAAGTGACAAATCTTTTACTTGTATTAATTCTCTCTCTCTCTCTCTGTATATATATATATATATATATATATATATATATATATATATATATATATATATATATAAGTAAAGAAAATCCTTGAAAATCCATTTCAGTTATAATTTATTTCATGAATATATTTAAATATTCATCTCCTCAGACCAAAGTGTTTTAGAAATGAAGTATCCTGTATACAAATTTTTAATTCTGACCTTATATTTTCTCACCCCCTGCTTTAACATTCAGAAAAGAGGTAACACTTTGTTTCTAAATTTTCTTAAAAATCATTTAATTACCAGTTATTTACTATTGCCTGAAGTACAATCAAAGTATTGAAACATGAAAGCTTTTGTATAGTGATTTCAAAATTTTATCTCTTATAATAAAAATAATAATTAATATACACATACTCATATACAGGTTTGAACCCAACTGGAGAATACCTGTGCAGGCTAATAGATGTATACTGGCCCGGTCTCCTAGGGAGGAGTCTGAAGCCAGTCTGCCCCTGACTACTGAGAGTGCCTCCTCTGTGGGTACTTTGGTGAACAAACTCACCACGTCCAAGCTCACCATCTGGTTGGATTGGATGGGAGCATCCTTGATTATTTCCACAAAGTGGGCAGAGTTCTGGAAATATGATGGCGACATTCCAATTAATGGGTTGATTATATCTACTAGGAAGCAACTAAGAGAGTGGCACACAGAGCCTTGGCAGCTGACAATCAGCCTGAGTGGAATACCGTCTTTGTGAATCTTTGGGAGACTGTATATGTGAGGTAGCTTGGTGTAACGCTGTGACAACTGCCTGTATGTCTTAGGTGCAAAGTGGTCCTTGTTCCTGATTAGGATCTGTGACAGTTTGTATTCTGTTTTCATTGTAGGGTCTTTCTTTATTTTACTGTAGCTACCATTCACAATGAGGTTTTCTAGTTTTTTTGTATATGCCGTTTTGTCCATCACTACAGTTGCATTGCCTTTTTCAGCTGGTAGTATGATGATGTTTTCATTCCTCTGTAGGGTTTTGATTGCCAGCCTCTCCAGTTTTGTTATGTTTGATTTGGGCAGCTTAGTTTTCTCCAGTGTCTGTCTCACTTTCCATTTTAGTTTATCCATTTGAGCCTGAAAGAAGTTCAAGGCCATTTCCTCGATTCGAGTAATGATGTCCAAGTATGGTATCCACCTGATGGTTGTGACAAAGTTGAGACCCTTGTTTAACACTGACTAAAAAGTCAGAGCTGGTGTTGACTGATGTTGACTACTGCCTTTACTGGTTGGTGATGGACCTTGTGTATCACTTTCTGATCTTTCAAACTATTTAATTTTTGTACTTGGCGGGCTTTGAATGCATCGAATTCATGTCTGAAGGATTTATCCAGGTCGTGAGGGATCCTCTTCCAGTCGTCTTCATCAGTAATCCTGTTGAAGAAGGACTCAAACCTCTGGGAGATATTAGATTGTAGTTTCTGTTTTATCCAATGGTTATACAGGATTCTCTCTCGGATAAGGGCGTGTCACACTTTCTCTGTGGAAAAAAAGAAGCTCTCCTTGAATTGATGGGGAGTCTTGGTGTCAAGCCACTTCCAGATGTCTGAATTTTTAGGACTTTATAAACCTAGTGTCTCAGCAAACATTTTTTTACCAGTGCTCATATTGCAATCTTTTGTTATTATTATTGTATTTTTTTTACCAGAGCTTATATTGTAAATTTTTGTTGTTATTCATTGCTTTTCTCTAGTACTCCTTATTACTGGTTCCCATATTATATTCATTTCTATTCTTGGTCAGCTCAAGAGATTTTTGTGGCCTAGCATTTTTGTGGAACTAGAACAATCTACCCCAGTGGATGAAATAAAGGGTTCAGTTTGAAATTCCAGTCACCTGAAGAAGGCTGGAGTGAACAACAGCCAAAACATTGTGAATATGGCAATGAAGATAAGGATAACATTCCAAATAATGTAAATAATGCAAGCTTGAACACTTTCCACATATCTGTAATAATGTCAAATCAGAAACAAATAATTTACTTATGTTGTTGAATGTAATAATCTTAAAAGTATTAAAGCCCCATTTTACAAGGAAACAGATGTCTAGATGTACATAAAGAAACAGATGTACAGAATCATTGTTTTGTTGGCTGGATTTAGGTATTATTGGTGAAGTACCATCCAGAATACAAAATCTTTACAATTAGTGGTATCATTTGGTATCATCATTTAAGAAGTATTAATTAATGTACTTAATTCATCGACTGATGTTTCTGGTGCATTTGTATTCACATTTCTTGACCAGTCTTTGTATATCATATATGTGCACACTGTTGTTGCATCTAGATTGATGATCATTTATGTTAAGTACTTTAGTCAATACTAAAGCTTGTCTGCAGATGTCTTAGTGTGTCCAATAACCAGGTTAGGAGAGTGTTTTACTTTGTAAAATATTACTTTGCAATTCGTATTTTAATGATATCAGTAACATTTAATATCCTTGCATAGGATAAGTAATCTGGTATGACATTATGTTTGACTTCTAATTGTTGGTATTATATGCCAATGTCTTGATTATTTAAATGCTTTTGATACAGATTCAACTTGCCCATTACTGTGTGGATGTGAAAGATGTATGTTGAATGTTCTATACTTTAAGAGAAATAGAAAATTTATTTATGAATATAAATCCATAAAATAAGTGCTTCAGCAAAATGTGAGTTTAAGTCTTTTAATTATATTAAGAAATTCAGTCACATCAATACAATTTAAATAAAACTCAATCACTATAAAACTGTTCCATAGGTTTTCAAAGCAATCAGATACTACAGATTCTAATCGACATGTGAATATCAGACAGTAGTGTGCAGAAGGGTGGGGCAGGGTGTGCAACAACAACAGGCATTCATATCAGGAGGCCATCCAATCAAAGAGTGAAATAAAAATTTAGTTTATATTTAATTTGAATAAAGTGTTTATTTCATGTTTCAACTGTTTTTACATATTTAACATGTCTTCTTTTCTCACATTTCTCAGTACTAGGCCCTATAGGGCCCCTTACTTGAGTCTTTAGGAGCATAAAATCAAGTATTTGGCCCTGGGCATCACCAGACCTCTGTATACCACTGATATCAGATGTAACATTATGGACACTTGGATATTTATTCATTGTGTCTCCTGACAGATGTTGCATTTTTTTTACCTATTCAGTGAGATCTGCATTCATTCATGGCCAAAATATAATTTATCCAGCAGTACTGTTGGTATACTAAATACAATTTTATTTTTATCAGTTATAAAATAGTATAGGCATTATAAAATATTGGTGTACCTTTGGCTACTTTAAACGGTATCTTACTTGTAATATTCTCTACTAAGTAGTGTAACGGGTACACAATAAAGATACAGTGTTGTCATATAAAAGTAGAAAAGTGTTAGGTTTCTTTAATGTTTGTTATTGTAAGTAAATTTCATTATCTCAGTTCCAAAATTTCATTGCTTTGATCTATATGGTACATTGCCTTGATTTATTGTATGCCTTTTAAATATTGTCAAAGAAAAATGAAATTAATTGAGTCATTTGAAATTATCAAATAATAATACAGGTATACCTCACCCTATATTGTTAATTGGTTCCAGAGGTCATAACTTAGGTGGAAAAATAATTTAAGTCGAAACAACCAGACTATAAGCTGCAAATAAGCATTCCCCATTACCTATTACAGTATTTATGATATGTACATACAGTATTCTGAATAAAATAATTAATTTCCACATTATCTTCTAGCGATATAGCCTTACACTTAGCATTAGCACTTGCACTTCGGAGCCATGGGCAAAAATGTATTCTAAATCATTATTGAAATGTAATTGAAAGAATATTAATGGCAGAGCACAGATGTAAACAAGTCTGAATTCAAAATTGGTGTTGGAGCAGAAAACAATGCATGAGTGCCACCTGTTGGCAGGAATTTGGAATAAGAACATCTACTGAACATACTTTATTATGGTAATTCTTTTCTTTCTGATGATTTTATGATTTTATATATATATATATATATATATATATATATATATATATATATATATACACAGAACAAAGCAGAAGATGGACAAAGTCATAGAAAGTTGTTTTTTGTATTTTTACCAAGACAAGTGGGTAACAGAATTCATTTATTAATACAGGTTATTAATACAGGTGTACATATGTACATTATACAAGTCAAAAATGATTTAGTATTTTCTTGGATAACCTTTTGCTTTAATAATGGCCTTAATTCTTCATGGCATGCTATAGATTAAATTCTTTAGTAAATCAATGTCCTTCACCAGATTTTTCCAGAATTTCTTTAATTTGCCAAAAAGCTCATCTTATGTGTTAAATTTCCTATTATGGGCATGTTTGTCCATTATCACCCATAGATAGTATACATAATATTTTTAAATTTATTTAAATATTATTTTATATGTGTTTATTATTATTTTAGTGTTTTAACGGTTCTAATATTTTTGATGCCGAATGTAAACTCATGTAAAATGACCTAAGGCAAGTTTTATTTTTCCATATAATATTTAAGAAAAACCGACATATCTTTGAAAATGACTTAACTCAAAATGACTTAAGCCAAGGTATCTCTGTACATTAAATTGTACTTACTGATAAGTGTGAGGTCTTTCAAGCAGATCTGCTTGTTGAATGTCCCTTTCAAATAAACCATACATTAAAACAGGCATGGATGTGAAGGTAATGTTGTAGAACATGAGTAAAAAACTTTCATACAATGACTGAAAAACAAAAAGCAAAAAGATCTAAACTCATAAATAAAAGAAAGGAGATATGGAACAAAATTATACAAGCTATTCAACTATATCACGAAATCATAATGGTGCATTCAGTTTGAGGCCAATCACCAAAAATATTGTTAGTAGCAAAAGAGTATTGTGAAAAAATTAATTTAATTATCAGTTTTATATTCATCATCATCAGGGTGTGCCAATTGCACAAATCCAGTCTTCGTGAGTATCCACCACACCTGGTAGGTTTTCAAGTTGGCATCCTGTATTTTGACATATTTGCTGAATGTATGTTTTGAATGGATGACCAATGCTAGTGGGTCCATGTTTTGGTGTCTGCAAAAGAACATCACAGATAAGCTCATTCTTATTTCTTCAGTAATGACCCACAAATATTGTTCATCTCTTTTGAATGACTTGGGAAGTAGATGGCTATAGAGCTGCTGTTTTGTAAGGTGTTGTTATAATGCATCCTTGTATATGTGCCATTTAGTCTCTTTCTCAATTGTTTTTTCAATGTACATGCAGTACCATCATAGAATAAAATCGAAACAGCTATGGTTTGGAAGAAGTCTTGTTTCAATTTATCCAGTAAAGCAGATTTCCAAACTACTGATAGATTGTCTATTGCAGCCCATGCTTTGCCATTGGGAATCTTACTTCTGGTTACTTCTAATATTTCTTGTTATCAGTAATAGTAATGTTCTGATTTTAGTCATATTTACAGTTGTTAGCAAATAGTATTATTGGGAGGTTGCTCTAAAATAGCCAAGTTGTGATATAAAACAGCTAACAGAAGCTACCATTTTTAAAATTATATTTTTATAATATAAAAACATAAAAGAAATGATTTAAAGCAATCACTGCTTTCAGTAAAGTTTAATGCATGGCCAATATTAACAAAATAGAACTATCTTTGATGTTTTAGCAGAAGTTATCAAATGTAGGACAGAAATGATATCAAGATAAAAATTTATTTTGATATGTTCACATTTAAAATATTAAAACATTCACACTTAAGTATTATTTCAGTATTATTATTATTTCATATTATATTATATTATTTCAGTATTGTTTGTGTCATTTAAAAGAGACAAAACTAAAGAGTTTTAAATCCAGCAGAATTTAAAGTAATTGATTAAATATTATGAATTCAAAATTTGTTCAGCAAAAGAAAAGAATTTAGATTTTTCTGAGTTAAAACACTGAGAAAGAATCATAAAAATGATTATGGATGAAGTGAATAAATATATTCTAATAAAATCAAGAATGATAGTCCAAAGGAGTTAACTGATATTATCACCAAACAATTATTACTCAAGAAATGATATCAAAGATTTTGTGATATATCAATATTCTTGATTGGAGTTTATTCTTTTGAAGGAAGTAAGAAATAGTTTCAGTTTAAATCTGAAATTGAGATTTATTTTGAGGGAGAAAAAAAGTAAGATAATTCTTACCTGTTGGGAAAAGGCAGAAAAACATGCATAATAGATTTGAACAGTGATGAAGGCCACATTCTTCAAAATCAAAAACAAAAAAACAAACAAACGGGTTAAGCATTGTAAATTACTTTTTATTTAAAAAGAAGAAAAGTTAATGTGAAACAAAGTTTTGCCATTTTTTCTTGCTTGAAAATTTTTTAATATTTAAAATTATCTTATTACATTCTTTTCTATGGCATTTTTAGTTAAATTTATTATGAATTCTTACAAAGATTTTTAAATAACCATATTGATAACTGAAGTCAATTATGGTTTTGCCATAAAGTGTTTCTCAATAAGTTTGTAGCCTATTGTTAAAAAAGTATTTATTACTTTATTATTTTACACAAAATTATTTGCTTAACATAATTGATTAAACCTCATTGGAACAAAAATAAGGAATAAATATCTAAATAGAATTATAATATTTATATTATGAACCTCCCAAAAACAGGTGTTTTGTAGGAAGTTTTCATGATATTAAATCCTATTTTTAAACAAATGGAAGTGGCTTCTAAATTTTCATTGTTTACTATTTAATTCTTGTAAATTTTGTCAATTCCAATTGTCAATTGCTGTTCATAAGGTTACTGTTCTCTGGACAAATTTAAGAAGATTTTCAATGATAGTACCAAGATTCTTGGTGGTATTGAGGACAGGTTAATTTCCTGGCCACCTGCTAAATATTAAAAAAAAAAAAAAAAGATTAAACAATAATCACATCTTTTTCCTAATCCAGGAGTGCTTGAGTCACATTTTTCTTCAAGCAACTCAATTGACAATATCACACAAATCATCTGATCAAATCTGCTGATTTGAAGTGTGTGTGTGCGTGTGTGTGTGTGTGTGTGTGTGTGTGTGTGTGTGTGTGTGTGTGTGTGTGTGTGTTTATTTTATTTTTTTATGAGCACATTTTGTATTTCAGCAGTTTTCTCAAAGACATTTGCCATCCCACATGCACAATCATTAATTTCTGTTAAGGGCAGAATGCATACTTGGAGTAAAATTGCAAAATGTGGTTTTATTATGAAAAACCTTTTAGTGCTTGATTGATTGATTGGTTGGTTTAGTTGTATTATTAACACTTATTAACCCTTTGTGGGTTATTTAAATCCAAAACATTATTGTAAGAATAATATTTTGCCCAGATACAACTCTTACTATTTAACCCATATCTGGGGAAGAGGAGAAACTTTTAGTGCATTTTAGAAAAGATGATTATAACATACAATTCTCTATTATATCAAAAAATTACAATTCTTTACATTTTCATTAAAACAAAGTGCTCCAAGCCTAAGAGAGGAGAAATATTCTAGATGAGTATAAGATATACACATATACTAATAACAGACTCATATATGTCTATATATCACAAACAAATCACATTGAGAGCTAACAGATATTCCTTCTGCTTAAAAAGAAGGCTGCAAAGATTTAATAAATATGATGTCTAAAACTTTCAAGTGGAAGTTCAAATGTGATCAGCTTAAATTAGGAAATATATCTTCTTGGTTGGACATGGTACATTGACAATTTTATTGGATACTCTGCAATTTCAGTTTTAGCTTTATTTGCACATTTATGCAAATTCACTTAGAATTTGTCTCAGGCTTTCCTTGAAAATTCAGTATGTCTCATTTAATAATCCATAGTATTGTAGAACATCTGTTAGTGTAAACAGATACTGTTTGTTTAAAAATATGGTCTTATTTGGTCAAATCTAAATAAATCTAAAATTTGTCCCTTTGCTTGCATATTTTCAGGTCATCTGCTAGTAAACTCTAAGAATTTACCAAACTTTATTATTTTCAAAAAAATAAAAACAAAATATTATTTGCATCTCTTCAAGTAATTTTATAAAATAAAAGTAAAATTTAATCTGCAAACCTTATAGAAAAAATATTGCACCAAATTCGCAAGTCTAATGTAAAAATAATGACCATGGACAAGTAAGGCAGGCATAAGAAATTTGAAACGAGCAAAGGCATAATCACTGCACCGAACAGCTTGACGGCCTTCTTTTCCTGCCATTCCTGAAGAAAGAAGAAAATTTATAAAATCAGATGCACATAATTAAAACATCTCATGAAAGAAATCTAAATAGCTTATATATAAATTTAATAACAAATCTTACATCTATATTTTTTTCAATATAACAAGGACCTATTGACAGACTTCATGAGATCTTGATTATAATTCTTCAAAACTAAACAGAATAAACAATTATCTTGACAGTCTGTCTGCTATAAACATTTTAAAATTCTTTTGTTTCTTTAGTTTTTATGTAGAAAATCTATCATTTATAATTATGTCTTAAAAACTTAAAAATATATTTTAAATACATAGATACTTTTTAAAATTATATTTTAAACACCAGAACATACTTTTTCTATATGTAACCTAGATGGAAAGGCTGCAGCTACATTAAGTCTTCCTGGAGAAAACAGTCTTGCTAGAGGTCAAGTATTTATTTTTGATCTTTATTGCTTACTACTGACATAAAACAATGGACTGAGAGTTTCATTAAAAAGCAACTGAAATTAACATGAAAGAAATATGAGACAAAAAGTAAAAGTTGATAATGTAAGAAAACTCAGACACTAAATAGTATTCATTTAATTATAATACTTTAACAAAAATAAAGAAATTAAAAATACTTCTGGTATAGTTGCCAAAGAAGAGAGGAACAGTTGTCAAGAATACTTTGATAATAAAAACATCAGCATCAGACAAACATTGCAATCTACTAAAACTAATGCTTTTATTTAAGAAATCAACACGTAATTGGAAATAGAACAACACTATATGAAAAAATTTATGTTCATAACCGACTGTCTTGGCTGTTCTCATTTTAGACACTCATTTTACTATATAATATACCAAGTGTTTTTTAGGTTGTAATGTCTGTAAGTTTCTCTAAATTTTCCACAACCTCCTGAAGGGACTTGGCACATAGAAGAAGAATCATCAAAATTATTTATATAATTTCTTTGATTAAAAATTATTGTTCATACAATGCTTTGGTATTTGCTTTTGTTGATTGAAAAAAAGAAAATATAAAAAAAAAAGCATGTAAAAGAAAATCCTTCTTGTCAAAAAAAAAAGGTTTAATTTCACTTTTCCATATATATTAATTATTTTTTAACACTTCTGAGTGAGAAAATAATATGAAGTATAATAACCAAGTCTGCGCTTACCCAGTCCAACATCTGCTTCCTGAATCATACTAACATCGTTGGCTCCATCCCCGATGGCAGCTGTTACTGGGTGGTCTTTACTTGTCTTTATTAATCTCACAACCTGAAATACATAAGAAATCAGAATTAACATTAACTTTTTAAGCATAGCAAATATGATCTGCTCAAGTGAGATAGAATGTCAACCAGTTAAAAGCAGATGAATCACATTTTAAAAAGTTTTAATTTAGTTTTGGAATATTGCTGCCATTGCTCATGATTTGCTATTATTTTGACTTGACTGAAAAGCAGGCAATCAGTCTTAACAGGCCACAGCAAATTTATTTTAATGATTTTCCAATTATCATCAAAATTAACCAATTAAATATGGTGGACGCAGCCAAATTGTCATTATCAAAATATGGTGGTAATGTTAATTTTCTGGCAGTTAGTGAAATATTTTTATGTTCTTTTTCATTTTCCTTACTTGAATCTGATTTTAAATATTCTAAAGAAAATAATTGAGAGGGAAAACCAGGCCCATTCCCAGAATGCTTTGCATTGGTGGCAGGGTGAGAGGTACCTTTAAGTCAGAAACAGCTGTAAGAATTTGCACACAAATTATTATCATTTTCACAGGAGCTTTCAAATGTCTTTCTGGTGGAGCAGGCCCCCCACCCTTAGCCACAGACCTGGGAAAAACTAAAATAATCTAAAAATATTTATTTAGAAAAATTCATATTTGTGTGGTAGACAACTTTTGAAATTATTTCAATAATGAGTAGATTAAAAAAAATCATTATCATGATTGCTTTCCTTTATTTTGACACTTAAATTTCAAATAAAAGTGAAAAAACAAATTCTTTTGCTTCCAATGAAGGAATACTGTTTGTAAAGTGCTTGGTGTCTTTGTTTATCTAATAAATCCCTTTACCAACCGCAGAAAACCCTCCCTGCCTCCCATCAGAATGATTGAGGTCCTCGACAAAATCCAGAGACGAATATGCAATATGATAGGTCATGATCTGGCATCTAGTCTACAGTCAATTTCCCACAGATGTGCCATGACTCCTCCATCTCTTCTACAAGTATTTTCATGGCAACTGTTCCAATGAGCTATTTTTGCTGGTTCCCAGACTGCATGAATTTAAGCAAGCTACCAGGCTGGCATCTCGGTCCCACCCTTTCACTGTCAAAATGGTTAAATGCAACTGTCTCTTCTACTCAAAAAGCTTCTTCTCTTGCACTTCCCATCTGTGGAACTCCCTTCCCCTTACTTGATTCCCCGATGGCTATAACCTTCAAATATCCAAGTGTAATGTCAATTGACATTTGACTTCCGGAGCTTGTTCTCCGTCCTTCTCTGTATCCTTTTCTCAAACACGCCTCTTTTCTCTCTTGTTCTCAATCCTTTGTAACCCCCTGCATGCTAGTGGCACTGTCACCTTGCTTGGGGTGAATTGCTTAAAAAAAATCATCAATTGTGACTTCATTAGTAAATTCATTTGCACTTACAGATAATAAATCTAAGCTTGATTGATCATCTTTACAAAGATAAGGAGTATTCTAAAAGTCACCTAGATATTTTCATACATTTATTTCTTTGCTCTTTGTAAGAACTTAGATTAACATAGTGAAATTACCCATCTTATATATATATATATATTAATATTTGATCTAAGTTCTGACAAAGAAAAAAATAAATGTATGAAAATTACCTAAGTGACTTCTGGAACACTTTGTATATGCAAAGCTCTTCAATAATAACTCACTTGGTCATTTTGAGGTAGGGGAAAAATCCTAAATTACCTTTGATTAAATAAATTTTAAGCATGGATTAGTTAGAATGATTGACAATTTGATGTCCTGACTCATGGATAAAACAGTTTTCTTCATTCACAATATAATGAAAATTTTCATTATTTGTATTAAATTATAGTTATGTGTAACTGATGGTAAATTTTGTTATTTGCAGTTGAGCCATAGAAGAATGTCTGACATTCCCATCATCTGCAGTGAATGTGTTACACAAGATTTTGACTGGACAATTATCTTGCAGCTTTGGGCAGCTGTTCCCCAGGATCAGGCACCTCACAGTATTTATTTTCCTCACTGCATCTCTATCAGCAGACAGAGCCATAACTGAGCCACACTCTGCCTGAATACAGAGATGCAACTGAGAGATGATACACCCAGGTAAGAATTTTATATTACAGTTTTAATTCACTTGCAAGGTTCCAGACAGGCATACACATTCAAATTTTGAGCTTTATATATTAGACTGTGGCTTTTTTATTAACCCAAAATAAATATTCAGAAGCATTCTATTAATTTTTTTATTGTAAATCACAATTTCATCTGATCCTCATATTCAAATAAATTATTCATTAAAAAAAACAGATAAAATGTCCATGCTTTTAAGTTAAATAACCGTATTTCAATTTATTTTTAGTGAATACCAAAACAGATGAAAACTGAAACTTATTATTGTACTCTTACATTTAAGAACATGCAGACACATGAGGAAGAGATATTTTGTTGATAAAAGGTATAAAGTAATTCACCATTATGTTACCTGAGCTTTTTGAATTGGAGATAACCGACAACACAGCACCGAGGCACACTGTATGCATAATTCAAGGAAAGGAGTTGAATGGTACTTTATGGCTAAACTCAAACTGCTTCCATCAACAATCAACGCATATCTGATTCTTTTTTCAAGGTTCTGCAAGTCAGTGCTGAAAGCAATATGATTTTGGAGCATATGAACAACTGTATAGATCATTCAGTGAAAAAAAACATTGTAAAATATTACAATGATAAGTGAATAATGAAGATCATAATATGTTATATTGGAACAAAACATGATTTCTGTCAAGAACAATCTGTGGAAAATGTTAGATTTAGTAGAGAAAATGGTAAAGACAATTTTATCAAAATTCATAAATTTGTCAGGAATGCAACCACATAATTATAAAAGTAATTTATTTGGTAAAATGGTGTGACCAATGTAATCAAAGAACATTTTTTTTAATTAAGTAAGGTGATAATGCCACTAAGACACAAGAGTTTACTAGAAGTGAGAAAACTTTAGAAGGAACAGGAAACCCAATCCTAAACAGGGAACAAGAGATAGACATCTACACCTGATGAAAAGACTAGAGAGGAGTGTGAACCTATATACTCCTGTTGAGGAAAAAGAAAGTAAAAAAATAAATAAATAGTAAGAGTTTAGGCTGAGACATTATAAGTATAAAGTTAAAGTAGACTTTAGAAGGAACCAGCAACCTAGCCTTAAACAGGAAATAAAGGATAAACTTCTACTCTTATTCAAAAGACTGGGGAAGAGTGTGAACCAGATGATAGGTTCACACTCTCATATTCAGCAACATGATATGATTCAAAGAAATCATGAAACATGACCAACTAAGGACACAATGTCAAATGCTGATGTGGATTTGGATAAGAACTACATATATATGAGGTGTTGCTGAAAATCACTTGTCCCAACATTTACATTCAGGTTTTTTTCATTCCCACAATGATTTGGTTCAGGGATGGGGAGACTGCAAACCATATACTTGGAAGTTGTTATATGATTTGAAATAAAGGCACTTTGTCTCTTGTTTGACTTCTTTTTTTCATTATATGTCCAATATACTGAATAGAACAGCACATTATTTTTTATATCTATTACCATAAAGGATTACAGATATATTCATTCAGATTACCGTATTCATCTTGGTTTTGATACTCACATTTCAGCCATTGTACTCTTTGGCCATCCTCAGATGTCTGTTGTACTTGGTAACCTTCACAGTATTTTGAACTGAACCATTTATCCACTATGGATCATAGTCATCAAGTGCAACAGACACCTGAGGCAGGCCGTAGAGTACTTATCTATACTATTATTTTTCCCAGCTCTGAGTTAATTAGAAGAGTAGACTGGGTTCTTTAGAAGGAAAACTTGTAATTCTAAACCATTGTGAGTATAACAACCATATGAGAATGCTAGACTAAATGTAAAAGTTTATAATAATGATAATTCCATGTTAAAAGAATTCTGATATAAATTATTACTGTTAACTTTGCTCCCAAGGATTGAACTCTTATTTCTTGAAATATTGTGGAATTACCCTGTCCCACCTGCTAATTAAAAATGAGCCCACACACTTCAGGGGAGAGAAAATTAATTTGCCTCTGGAATCTATGCTGAATAATTTCCTTCAACAATTACTTGTTGAACAATTACTACCATCACTATAATAAAAAATAACTGTCCATTGCACAACCTGTGTATATTACATTATATTATTATTATTATTATTATTGACATCCTAATATGAATTTATCCTCAAGCAATTTAAAATTAATCACTTGATTATTTTGCAAGTCACTGATTTAATACAATCTTTTATTATAAAATTCAAATGGAAAAATAGACAAAACTAGTTTAATATGAAAAATTACTTCAAATAATGTTTATATCTATTTTGTTTAATTTATAAATAATTCTGCCTATTCAAAACTTTTATATTTAAAATCATTATTAAACTCTCCAAGCAAAGCAGACAAAAATAGGTTTACTTTCAAAGAATAAAAATAAATTTGATTTAACTGGAATTCAATTAATTTCTTTGTTGATTATAAAAACCTCTCTCCTGGAGATAAAAGAAATTTACTTATCTATACTATTATTTTTCCCAGCTCTGAGTTAATTAGAAGAGTAGACTGGGTTCTTTAGAAGGAAAACTTGTAATTCTAAACCATGTAAAAGGCAATGGGAAATCATTCAAATATTTTCCCAAGAAGACCTCTTAATTCACAATAAAAAAGGAATCTGTGGAAAATCATGATCAGAAGGGACATGACTTTTTAAAAAATACTATTATTCTGCTTGTTTGTATGTACAACTTTTATGCTCTTTTCTTACATAAATGCCCATGTTACATATTTTGTTTCATCTTTTGTTTTGTTGGGGGTTATGCTAAAGCAAACATATGTAAAATTAAATGAATCCTACTGTGGTTTGAATATATAAACTACAGATAGACAAGTGATGTAGTATGTAATTAATTTATAAATATTAAATGTTTTTTCTTGTTATGACTATGGTTAGTATGGATTTTACAAATACACAAAATCTATAATCAACAGATGATTACAACAGAATTAACGTAATAAAACTTGAAAAGCCAAAATTAGATAGCTTGGATTTAACAACTTAAATTACCTAATTAAAAAGTAGAATGATATTCTTTTTACAAAGCAATGTCTTTCTTGTAATTTAGAACTAAGTTTGAAACAAAGAGGAGAAAGCCAAATTTTTGTAAATCTTAGAACTGAAAGGTGAGTTTAGGGATTTCAATAAAGCAACAAAGCAACCAGTATGATATTTGATGAATGACCCTGAACTTGATTGATTCCTTCAGAATAACACATGTCACTTCACTGGCCAAAAGATCAAGGAGAGGAAAATGATTTTCACAGATAATTGTTTATGGGTTCATATCTATATTTCTTCAAGACATATATATATGGCTCAGAAGCTTTTTTTGGAAAAAGTTAAGAGTACTTTAAAATGTTAGAAGACATCTAGCTTGTCTTCATCTGATAAACAGAGGCTTTTTTGTTCTGAGGGATCAATTAATGAATTTTGATTATTAATTTTAAATTTTGGCTATACAGAAAAACTGGAATTTGAAAAATGCTAAACAGTAAAAATATTATGTGAAGGGGTTATCAGAGAAAATACAAAGGATCTGCGGTCCATATAACATCAGGACAACCTTCAAAAGCTTGACGACACTTCGCAGATATCTCTCCCGAGTAAGACCCCCCCATAGAGGAGAACATGAATAAAGACTGTGTGTATGCTATCCCGTGCAGCTGCAGAAAGAAATATAAAGTAGAGACAGGCCACCCCCTTAAGGTGTGGCTTCAAGAACACCAGAAACCTGTAACATGAGAGGAAGTGGAAAAATCTGGCGTGGCTGAACACATATGGAGAGAGAAGGGAGATCACCGCCCTCTGTGGGATCAGGTTGAGATCATAGACAAGGAACACCATTGGAAATTTAGTAAGCTTAAGGAATCAGCACATATGCTAGGCCACAAAAATCTCCTGAGCCGACCAAGCATAGAAATGAATACAATATGGGAACCAGTAATAAGGAGTGCCAGAGAAAAGCGATAATAACAACAAAGTTGCAATATGAGCTCTGGTAAAAACATGTAATGATAACAGCAAAAAATGGAATATGAGCACTAGTAAAAATGGTTGCTGAAGACATTAGGCTTATAATACCCAGAAAGTCATACACAGATGTCCTCAAGGACACATGGCACCGTGGATAAAGGCGTTGGTTAGATCCAGTGACAGGACCCAAAGAGTGTGAGTTCAATACCCAGTTAGAGGGAAATTAGCAGGAGGTAGCTGATGGCTGACATCCATTAAACATGGCATGTGGAACTAGAACAGTCTACCCCAGTGAGCAAAATAAAGGGTTCAGTTTGACATTCCAACCACCTGAAGAAGGCCGGAGCGTACAATGGCTGAAATGTTGTGATAAACATGGCGACAAAGATGAGGACAATAGTCCGAATAATGTAAATAATGTACCTCAACTCAGAAATATAGACAGATAATAAAAATATTGTTTTTTAGTAGTGTGGGAAATAGTTGATGCAATAATAAAAAAAATATCAATAACTGGAAACCCTAAAAACTCCAGACCCTACATATCTGCCCATATAATTCCTTTGATTTTGGTCTCTAGGCAATTGATACGGCTGTGACTTGGAAGAGCAATGACCCATGTCTGTTGATGTTCTCATTTTCATTATTTTTATATCAAGTTAAAAAATTTATGCACTTTTTTATTGGTATTAGGTGGATTTATTTTCTTCTTTGTACATGTTTATTTACATGCATGCCCCATGTGCACATGTGTAGGATGTCATGGTTATTCTTTTCATAATCTTCTTGTCTCTTTATACTCTATCATTATTCCTTTTCTTTATTTTCTCTATCTTTCGGCTCCATACTCAGATCTTGATGCGAACAATTTATATCCTGCTATGCTTGCCATTTTTTACTTGGTGATGTTGGTTTGTTTCAGCAAGATAATTCATTCTGTTCCCATTATGCATGATTCCAAAGACACACTGCATTAACTCTATGCTCAACAGATATAAACACCATGGAGCAAGTGTGGGATATATTGCAGCTACACCTATTTAAACACAAATCAGTTATAGGCAGCCCGAATTGACACATGCACGCACCTTGTAGACGTATTACCACATGGTAACATGGCAACCACCATTATTCATGTGAAGGAAAGGGAGCTACACATCTTTTGGTAGCTGTCTCTATTTTGTTTTTGCACTTCAGTGTATGTCTTTTCATAAACAGTGTTGATTGCTTTAGTCATTTAATCAATCAAAATATTTCTCATTAATAGCTGAAAATTGAAAATTAATATTTTTGCTCTCCCCTCCTGTATTTTCTCATGAATTCATTAATAAGAACTCTAATTACAAACAATGCTGTAGATGTCAGACTAACAGTGTATTCAACAACACAGATAGAACCTCAGAGGAAAATTTTCTCATTATTTTCACAATGATAAAAAAATGCAAACTCTTAGATTTTTACAGAACACACCCGGAAATAGCACAAATCTAAAATGTTAAAAGTTTTATTTTCACAGAAACAAACTGTTTACAGATATACTTAACCTGGTTTTAAAAGTAATGCAAATTCTTTTCTGCATTTTTATTACTTGCCAAACTAGATCCAAGTTTCTTTATTGAATGGTTGAGGTCATCAACTACTATGAGTGATGTCCAAACAAAACAACTCCTTTGTTTGTCCACTGTTTTTAGTCCAGATTATGCAAAAATGGTCTGCTTTTGTGTATTAAAAAATTAGAATTTTTCATCCAGGAAAGTTACCTCTTATTTATAAGAATGTGCTTTTGGTGAGGTCAGACTGGAAATATTAGTTTGATTAAGAACAGTATATATGGTAAGTAGCCCAAGGACTGTATGCTACACTAAGTAAAATTTACTAAATGATTAATATATAAAAAGGGATGTTAGCATTTTTCCAATAGTAACCAATTATCATAAAGAACAAACTATACAGAAAAATTAAAATCATAATGAAATGAAATATGAGATTCAAAATTTGACTGAGAAAATTTAATTTATTATCAATTAATTGCAGAAAGTATGTTATCAATAATTATTTCATTTAAAAAAATTATCAAGCAACTAAATGATATTGTTTATTTAGCAAAGTTGTAAAATCTATTAGATGCAGTATTAGTGTAAAATTTTCATCTGTGATACAATACTAATACAACACTGTAGCATCTTGTCATATTGTTTTGCCTGATGATATTCTCTGGCTGGGAGTTGATAGGACTAAAGAAATGAATTAAATTTGGATAATATATCTTTATAATTACTATCTGGACATAAGATTTCATTTAGATTTTGAATTTTGCTTAAATATGTCAATCAATAACTTTGCAACCTGGTGATGGAAATACGCATTTATTTTATGCAAGAAATATTTAACTCTTAATGTAATATCCTTCCTTGCAAATACACTTAATTTTGTAAACATTAATCACATGATCAAACAGTGGAAAAATTCTGTTCAAAATTCAAGTAATAACTTTGTGTGAGGTTATGCACTTATTGATTAACCTCCATTAAGTTAAGAAAATATATGAAGCAAATAAAATACTACGTTAAGCAATGTATATATTAGATTTCAAATTACACACACACACATTATATATATATATATATATATATATATATATATATATATATATAGGTAACTATACTCGTGTCGAAAAACCTTTGAATTCTTGATTTACCAATAGTTAAATCAATCTCGAAGGGTAAAAAAGAAAGAGCCAGGAACATGAAAGTCTGTCGAAAATAATCGCACAGAGAAAAAACCCCGATACGAGTAAACAACTAACTAAAGAGCTCAATACAAACATAGAGCAGACCTAGTCAAACGTAATGAGCCAGACAAACCTACCAAGGTTTCACTTAGGCAGATCTTCAGGGTTGTCTTTTCTTTTCTTTTTCTTTTTTCTTTGTCTTTGGTCACGTGGTGTTGTCTTGGTTGTCGCCTATAAATACGCTGTTTTCTTTTGCCTCTTTAGCCAGCTGACTCTGACGATCTGCCTAAGTGAAACCTTGGTAGGTTTGTCTGGCTCATTAGGTTCGACTATACATTTGACTCCTATGTTCTTTGCTTTTACAACTTTAAAGTAATTCACAAACTGCCATATAGGCTTCAACATTTAAAGATTTTCTATGGTCAAATGGTTATTATTTTGAGAACCCTGAATTTAATCCAATTCCTAAAAGCAATTGCAGTAAAAACAGTACTTGTAAATGGTTATTATGCTCTTCAAATAGCAGTAAGACTTAATGCCTCAAACCACCTCTTCAGATCTTGAGAGAATTTCCAATACTTGATATATAATGAGAAAAATGAAATAGTGATTATTTGTAAATACACTGGAATATTTATAATAGTGTGTCCCCTTTAGTCTTTTAAAAAGACCATGTTTTTATCTATGCCTAGAGTTTTGTTTTCTTCTTTTCCTCATTTCTTTTGTTCACTTCCTTATGATCAACATACTGCAAGACTCAAGTGAAGCAGACTACATGATATTGTTTTATTTAGCAGATGAGATAATATATTTCCCTAAAAAATATGTGTTTAAAGTGATTGTTAAAATGGCACTTGGAAGACATCATAAGTAAACATTTAAAAAATAATATTTTTATTGAGTTAATATATGTAACTGTACAACGTCCAATCATAGATTTAAAAAGCATCAACCATTTTTAAGATCAACTGGACCATATTAACATTTGGACTAATATCCACATTTTAATTGCAATCATCACATTTTGGCTGTTGTGCCCACCATCTTCTTCACACTTCTGGACACATCATGCTGAGATACTGGTTCTTGTATGATCATTAAAGTTAAGTCTGGTCAATAACTAGATGGAGGATCACTTGGGTATACCAGATGCTGTAAACTTGGATGTGTGGGCGGTGTAATGGATAACAGCTCAGAATTGGAAATTGGAGAGCCAAGTTTTAATTTCAGCTGGAGTCATTATATTCACTTCGCACAAATACCCTTGGGAAAGGTATGAATCCATATCCTCCCCCCCCCAGTTTTAGGTTAATTAGTAGGACTTCTATCTGTAAATTATTATTTCAAAAAAATTCTCATAATCTAAAAATATTTTCTGTCTTTAAATAACCAATAAAAGTCTAAAAGAATGTTTTTCACAGTTTATCAAACTGTAAAAAAAAAAACATTCAGTCTATGGTGATAGATTTTTCACATTCTGCTGTTCATGTCTATCATGTTTTGTTCTTATTTAGTATTGCTCCTCTTGTTTCTAAGGAGTTTAAAACCATACTACCTATCCCAAGGATTGAACTCACAATTACTCTGTCACCAAATTCATAAATCAGCGCTTTAATACACTCAGCTATTGTGCCATGGGATAATCCTGAACCTGGAATATGAACCCTAAAAATGAATATTGCTTCAAAAAATCACATCTTTGCTCATTGAAAAATTAAAAGAAAACTCTTGATATTACAGAAATTCTAAATATATATAATTATATCTGTGGCTAGCATAAAAATATAACACCTGCCAACTTAGAAAATATTTTTAAAATACACTGAATATTAATAATAAAGATTAATGTTCCAACCAAAAACTTATTATTTCTCTTCTGTTTTTGAAAATTTTATTTTTATTTTTTATTAATTAAGTGTAGAACCAATAAAATTGCCTTCATAGACATGCAAACATGATTTTGGACACATTTTGTTGATAAATGAATGCATTTAAGTATAAATGAAAGATCATGGTGGATAAAAAGAATTTTTAAAAACCTGTTACAAAAATTATGATAAAATGGATCCTTCTTTTTAGTTTCTGTCCTATTTAAATTATATGGACAGCAGGAGGATAATTTTAGTTATTTTTTTAATCATTTCAGCCCAGGCAATGCAACAAGACCACTATGATGCAAGGGATATGAGAAAAAACACTATTAAGTAGAGAGAGAACAATAATGGAAAAAGAATTAAGAAGACATTTTAATTTAAATTTAATATTATTTGATGACATTTAAAATGATTAAACACATTTGCCTACTTTAGGTATATACTACTAAGGTACATTTATGAGTTTAAAAGCAATTTAGCAGGTTTCAATATAATTAAAGCAGTCACTGAAAAACAGAAATTCTCAAACTGTATCACAAATATTGGCCATTGAAAGTTACTCTGAGATTCTTATGGTAGATAATTGCCTTTTATTCCTTAGATCCAAGTTAAAATGGCATGTTTCAAGCTTTCAGTAACAGGAAAAAATAGGAACCAAAATAGAGAAGCCATAAGAAGGTGACAAGTCTGTCAATCAAACCTGTGAGGCTTAAGACTTGATTTCTGACATTTAAAAAGCAACTTGATTTACAAGCACTAAAAGAAAAGAAAATGATTATAAGTATTTGTTTACCTTATTGTTTGTAAATGCTGCTGAATCATTGTACCACAAATATCACAGTCGCTTGTATTTCGGAACTGAGTGATCCTCAACTCTGTCATACCTTCTTGAAAATGTCCAGCAGAATAACTAATATTTACAGCAGTCTCTTCTTTATCACCTGTTAAAATCCACACCTGTGAAAAAAAAGCAAACTAAATGGTTCAAGAAAAATAAAAAAAAATTTTTTTAGTTCAAAAACCAGGAATTTTGCATAGGGAACAATAGTGAATAATCAAATGTAAAACTGAAGTTTTATAAAAAGATCAGTAAAAAGTGACCAAGAAATTTAAATCTAGAATGGATTGAGAGTTTGAAGAACATCCCAGTAAAATCCAGTCATTGTTTTTCTAGGGATTGACCAAGTCAAAGTATGGGTCTGATTACAATATGGTCATGTGTTTTGTTAATTACATGAAACTGCTAAGGTTTGGGGGGGAAAAAAAATTGCTGAGGAATATATAGTATGGTCATAAAAAATTTTTTTTTTTTACAGCTATAAGATAGAAAAAAAGTGTAGTAATGCAAAAGGCAATTGTCTCCCTTTTCGTTGAGATAGTCACATAGTGGCCAGTGACTGGTATCAAGGGATAGAGTGACAAAGGGCAGTTGCAATGTAGAGTCTGCAGAAGAAGGACATCCCTAGACTTACAGGAAAACCACATGACCTCACCAGGTTCATAGAGAAACTGCAGTAACTCCAGTTTCTCTTTGGGAAATATTACAAGCAAGGTTTCCCTTTTTTACACACTGTTGTTGCATATATGTTATAATTTCTCTGCATGGGATACATGTATATATGTATATATAACTTTGTGTACAACATATCATTAAAAAACTCTGAGAACACAGCATGTTTGTCATTCCTTTTCCATTCAGCTATTCTGTTTCATCTATAAAGTACAATGTTATTATATCATGGATATAATAATGCCCATAATTGGAGAAGTATAAATGGAGAATAAACCTTTCTCCAGAGTTCTCTCCTGTTATAAAGGGAATGTTTCAAGGGAAAGCTGATAAAATTTGATTAATTACCAAAAATGTTTATTTATTTGGTTCCACGATACTTATAAAGTGCAAAATAACTAGCCATGCACTACTAATGTGCTATTAAGGTCACTGATTAATGATCACTGGTATCAATATGTTTGTTGTGGTAGACAAAAAGTTATTTCCCCTTGACCCAAACAAAACTAGCAATGAAAATTAATTATAAATATTCAGGAGAATAAAAAACAGTAACATGATGATAGGTGGGAAAGTTAATTTCACTCTCTTTTCCTCTGGAAGTTAAGGTATTTCAGGCTCTTGACAAACCAAACAGATAAGTACAAAAATTCATATTTATTTGACTACCTAGTCTTTTGAAAGTAGATACATGCTATGTATTAAAAATTTTGAATATATATATATATATATATATATATATATATATATATATATATATATTCTATAAATATGAAGACTTTTGTTTTTAATTGAACTTTTATTATATTTATGCTATCATATGTTTCCTATTCACACACAACATGTTCAAGATTACAGGGGGACTAAAGCCATATCACTTTTCAGCTCTTTACCATTCAGACTTGGTATGAATTGAATTCTGATAATAGAATTAATGACTGGTTAAAGATGTAAGACTTAGAGGAGAGTCTTTCCACTGTGCCCTGCACAAAAGAAAAATTCTTCAGTGATCCTGAAAACATCTAATCTCAAAAGCAGTCATTCTTGCAGAATGGTTGTAAAAACAAAACCACATTCATTCATATACCATTGTTATACTGAAGCATAAATAAACCTAAATGAGAAACATTTGTGATTAATTTCAGTTTAACATTTTTAAAAACTCCTATTAGCAGGATTAATGCAACACAAACTGAAAACTGGGAATAAAGATAAAGAAGCATCATGCAAAATATTTTCAAGGAGCCAGAATTACATGTAGAATATTTTCCATTTCTTTCCTACATTAGACATCTAGATGAAGTAACAACCACAGGTTTTACTGACATTGCCCTTCATAAACAAGAAAGGCCAGTTAAGCAAAACCTTGACAGTGAAGTTATAAAAAAGCTGAACAAATGAAAGTAGTAGTAGGAAGAGAAGAATAACTAGAAGAAATGAGAAGAAGAAGAAGAAGAAGATATGAGAAGATGAAGAAGATATGAGAAGATGAAGATACAAGAAGAAAAAGAAGATATAAGAAGGAGAAGAAATGAATAGAAGAAGTGAGAAGTGGAAAAAGAAATGAGAAGAAGAAAGGATAAGAAACAAGAAGTTGAATTAAGGAGCAGAAATGAGAAGGATGAGGCTGAGGAGAAGAAAATGAGGGTGAGGAGGAAGATAAGAAAGAAGAAATTAGAAAAGAGAAGAATGAGGTGGAGTGAAGAATTTAGATTTTGCTGGATTTGAGAAAATATGATAAGGGGGCAAAAAGTCAGGTTCACATAAAACTCACTTTGATTCCTGCATCCTTCAAAGCGGATATTGTATCTGGCACACCATCCTGAAGGCGATCTTCTATTGCAGTGACTCCAAGTAAGTCAAGATTTGTTTCAATATTGTTATATACCACAGAAAGCTGAAATAAATTCACAAATATTTAAATAAATTAAACAAATTACTTTAAATATCAAATCATGTTTGGTATTGTAGTGACAAGTATTTTCCTATTTATTTAATAGAAAGCATTAAAAACTAGAGTATGAAGTTGAACATGTTTATTTTCTGGGATAAGTTAGAATTGGTCAAAATTGGTCAGTAATAACAAAAGAGAAATAGATATGACTTATTGTACTTGATGATATACAAGATCCTGCACCTCCATTACATTTAATATTAAAACTTGGTACCTTCACTAATTTGTTATACATAATGTTTCAAATGAATTTTTAAAAATTAAAAAACTTTCTTGAAGCTTTCAGTTTAGCTTTAATTGAAAGTTAAAGGATTAAAATTTACTATTTCCAGTCAGCAAAATACTCAGTAGTGTATTTCAAACAGAAATTACATTAATTGGAATTAATTTCATTTTTTTCAGTAAAATCAATGAAATTGGCCATTTTGACACATTTGTAAACAAAAGTTAAGTCTCAGTTTTAAAAATCTTGCAAAAATAAAATATATATTTCTGAAACATTATTTGGGAAAAATTAGCAAATTTAAAGTTAAATTAGTCTGATTTGAAACAAATATTACTTATAGCATAAAATGTTGTATACAAGCATTTCTTAATGACAGGGTCTTGTTTTTCTGACATGTTGCTCAATTTATTGACAGCCTAATGTGTTAATGGTTAAGTATAGTAAAGCAGAATTGTTAGCAGATGATAAGTTTTATATGAGTGTTTTTTTCCATAATGGGGATATATCCCTTAAAACACGTGATCTTTTAATGATAATATCATGTAGAGGAACTAACATACTTAGAAAAATTATGATTTATATACACAAAAAAATAAAAATAAAAATTCTTTTTAAAAATATTCGGGGGAATCAGATTGTATTAAGCTTTACAATATATGATTAGTAAATATAGTTTGACTTAATAACAATATTTCCTAAGAGTTACACCATTGAAACTGAATTTTAAAGGATTTAAAACTTTATAAATTATTCAATTTAAAATTGTAGAAAAATGAAAAAAAATCTTGTAAAAATCCAGTTTTCATTGAAAAATTTTTTTTCTTCAGACAATATTGTCTTTAATATATATTATTCATAAAAGCAAATAAAGCCTCTATAATTAAGTAATGTTTTAGTTTAATTGCATTTTTTATTTTTCAATTCAGAACAGATTTTTGGTAAAAAATTGGTGATTTAAATTCTTTAAAGAATTCTACTTTAAACTAATATTGTCACTAAAACTTATCATATTGAATTTCTCAAGTTTTCATAAAATTAAGTAAGTGTGTTTAATAAAAATTTTAAAAAAATAATGTCATTCATTTATGAATAAGTCCTGAAAATTTTATTAAAATCTGACTATTATTTGATTTTTGCAAGAATTTCCAAATTAATGTGTCTGTCACAAAAGTGGCTAAAATTTGCTATGCTAAAAGTTAGTACATCCCCTGATGCAAGAAAAAGAAGATTTTTAATCAAAATTTCAAATGTTCTAAAAGGGAGTAAAAAATTTAATTAGATATTCAAAAAATACTTTGATCTTTCCTCTTAATAATAACAGAGATTTTGGTGATAAAAGTATGTTTTCATTATGTTTGGAACATGTTTTCATCACAGTATGCTGATTTTTCAGTGATTTCGTGGAGGTACCTAATTAAAACATTAAAGAATATAATGTTTCTCTTCAGGCTGAGGAAAATTTTATTGAGTTAACCAACTTTTCATGGGCATTATTTTACAATGGGTGATGAAGTAACTGGTGAAGTGATTGTTGATGTCAAATTGCAGCAACTTCCCTGGCAATTAGGCTGCAACTGTCAAAGAAACAAAATCAGTCGGTTCATATTGAGGAAATCCTTCAGGGTTGAGCTGGGCTTAATCAAAAACATTTAGGATGTTGTTCCTAATTTTCATCAATGACCTTGATTGCCATCAGTTCACAACTCGGTATCTATGCTGATGACAACCATTTACTCCTGACTTAATAGCAAATTTGATTGGTTCAATATGGTCAAATTGGCAGCTGATCTAAAAAATGACCTATAATCTCTTGATAACTAGTGCCAGAAATGGCTTGTTAATTTTAAAAGCTCCAAAATGAAACTGCTCGCTTTTAATTGTCTGTGAGAACCTTTTTTGCCTTCCCTAAATATAGCTGATGCTAACCTCCAAGAGAGCAACTCATTATGACTTGAGCTAAACCTTTCCATTGAAATGAAGTAGAAAGATTATATTGAATCAATTGGTAGGTCTGCTGCTAGGAAAGTTGGTTCACTGCATCATACTAGACACTTTTTCTCACTAGAATCGATCTTGCACATTTATAGGTCTAACATTCATCTATGCACTGAATATTGCTGCCACATATGGTTTGAAACTTCTGTTATGTATTTAGAGATTCTTGATAAAATACAAAATAGAATCTGCAATGTTATTGGTCCTAATGTGGCATCCTCGCTTCACTCATTTTCCCATCAATGTAATGTAGTTTCCATGTGCCTCTTCTATAAATATTTTCATGGTAATTGTTCTGATGAACTTTTTTCTTTGGTACCTAGACATTAATAATTTAAGTGCAATACTAGATTGGTGTCAAATTCTCCTCATAGTTGAAATGGCAAGATGTCCTTGTAAATTCTATGCTAACAGTTTCTTCTTCTACTGTTGGTTCCAATCTAAAATAGGAATGATTGCAAAACATTTTCCCCCCTCCCCAATTTATAGGCTGAAGCATACGAATGAATGCTGGGATTCCTTCCTAGCCAATAAAACAGACCAGTTCTCAGTTTCATCTGACTTAGTCATGATCTGTCTTGTCTTGAAGTCACAATGCTATGTTCACTCATCTGAATTTGCTCTTGTGTGTCAACCCCAATCAAGTGAACTTTTTACCATATTACAGTTGCCTTGCCTTATTACTGTTAATTTGCTTTGCATATATTATTTGCTTGCTTTAGATTATTTTTTGCCGTGTTCTTTTCTTTTTCTTGCTTATTACAAACTTTCTCAATTTTGTTTGTTGAGCAGTTCTGCCATTTATTTACATTTAACCACAGCCACTCACTCTATGCCGACACTTCTCGCTTGTGGAACTCTCTTCCAGCTTCTTGCTTTCCAGTCAAATTTGATCTTCAAAAACTTAAATGCAATGTCAATTATTATCTTCTACCATCTTAATTTCTCTTTTTTTTTATTGTTCTTTGTCCTTAATAATGTTTTTTTTCTCATAGTCTCTCACAAACAAATTTTTGCAGATTTTTCATTTCTCATGAATTGCCTTCTCACCCCATGAATGAAAAAAATAATGATCTACAAATAGTGATCTTTGCAAAGAATTTTTGTATAGATTTTATTCATACAGTCCCACGATTGTCTCTTTCTTGTATGCCACTCAATATCAAATTACATTATCAGGAAACATCTCTAGGAGGATAATTTGAATTCTTTTTTTTTTCTTAGTCATTTCAGTCCAGGCAAGGCACTATGATGCAAGGGGTTACTGAGTATGAGAGAATATAGGAAAAACACTATTAAGAGAAAGAGAATAATAATAGAAAATGAATTAAGAAGATTTAAATGAATTAAATTTAATATTTGATAACATTTTAAATAATTAAATTCTTATTTTAGGTATGTACTGCTGAAGCACATTTATGAGCTTGAAAGCAATTTAGCAGGTTTCAATATAATTAAACCAACCACTGAAAAACAGAAATTCTTAAACTGTATCACAAATAATGGCCATTGAAAGTAACACTGAGTTTATTATATCAAATAATTGCCTTTTATTCCTTAGATCCAAGTTAAAATGGCATGTTTCAGCTTTCAGTAACAGTTTAACAGGATTTGGATAAGGCATTCATACTTCTGGCTTCAAAAAGCAGGTGTATTTCACATGAAAATCCAAGCACATATTTGAAAAGAACTTTTTATACCTATGCTTAGCTGATGCTAATCTCCAAGAGAGTGACTCATTGCACCTTCTTGAGTTAAGGTGTGTCTATGTTTATGACAAACATTTCAATCTCCTAATTCTCAAAACACATAGTCTGTCAAGAAAGTCACCCACACTTTCAAGATAATTCTGTTTGCTTTACGCTGATATTTTCCTAACTCAGGTAACCAAGCAGGCTCCTGATTTCTTTCTTGTCAACATCTTATGTGAAAGTCTCACTTTTTTCAAACTTTTAGTTTAAAATAGCCAATTCAACTTTAAGTAGAAAGAAGACATCTCCTAAAATATTTCTGTTATACTAGCAAAATCCAAATTACTTAAGTTTTTCATATTAATTTATTAAGTTAATTCCATTTTACTCTTTCAGCAGGTGTATATTAAATTATAAAATCTACATAAGTAACTTGGTTACAAGAGTTAGTCTAGTATATAGTATCTGAGTAAACATTATCCTACCAGAGACCACAATACTGCATGTAAAACTTGAGAGAAATTGTTTGAGTACAAAAAGAAAAAAGAAGTTACATATTTCATCTAAAACTAAATACAAATCATAAGTATGAAATAAGTAGTATACAAAATTTGAAAATATATATTCAGAGTATATATTCTGCTAGAGAAGAAATCATATTTGTAAATATATAATGGCAAAAAAGAGAGAATTTTGCCTTCATGAATTTATATATATATATAAAATTTCAGTATCTGATTTACTATTTCACTTGATATATTTTTGTTTATAAAAGTCATACGCAAGATTTTTGCTTTCATTTCTAAATAAGTAAATTCAAAAACTTGGTTAATCAATGATACATATCTATAAGAGTCTCAATCAGATGGGGACTTTGTTCATCTGATCATAAGACAATGTATAATATATTTATAAAAGCTAATTCATCAGATAAAAAAATAATGAAATCAACTAAGATATTTCTGAAAATTAATTTTCTTTGAGATAACAGTTTCAAAGAAGTAAGTGACAAACAATAACTTACTTTTTCTTCTTGAGAAAATAAATCTTCATTTGCCTCTCTCAACTGGTTTTTAAATTGTGCATATTCCTGAGAAGTTAATGGCCTTTTTGCTATTACCAGTGTACGTAAACCTTGCTGAAACAGAAATACAAGTGATATTTAATTTTGATATTTTGATAATGTAGGCAGTGAGGCTTTTCTTCATGATTTATTTTAATTAGCTTATGAGCAGACACCTTGGTAGCAGTTACGTTTTTCATATCTTTTACATATTACAGTTGATTCATTTTCAGTTTATAGACATGTAAACTTTATAATAAATTTAGCAATATTATTGCAAATCTTTAATTTGTAAACAAAAAGCCAATAAAGCTAATGCCAAAGACATGAAATCCAGATTGAAAGAACTTGCAAGATGTGGAAATAGGATTTTTGTTTAAAATTTAAACAAATCTCTTAGTTGATACATTGTCAATCATTATTCGTTTTTGACAAGCTTTTCATTTTATTAATATTGTTTTACCTTTTAGGTCATTATTCTATGATTGTTATATAAGCAGTGTGGCTTAGAAATAAAGAATAAGCCTGCCACAAGATTTGAACTCATATCCATTATCCTTGTTATAGGATTTATTTGAATGATATCTACTGGTAATGTCATTGTAGCCAAACCAGTTGTAATGCTGTCACAGAAAAACACTCAGAGGTAAAGGATAGGAGTTCTAATCTCCCTGAAGGCTTATTCTTTATTCCACATCCACATTTTTTAGTCATAGAATAATGATCTGAAAGTTTTGATAAAAATAAAAAAAACAGAAATAAGATAAGCAAATCAAAAATTAATCCTGATTAAAGTGGGTGTGTTTTCAAATTTGTCTTTTTTAATTTAAATGATCTTAAGTTATGTTTCAGTGAACATTGTCAGAAATGCATGGAATATTTACTCATTCACCTTTCAAATATGTTGCTCTCTCAAAGTTCTTAGTATATCAATGAAAACAATTCTTATCACCTGTTTATTTGTTTATAAATCAAATGTTTTAGAATATAAATATTACCAGTACACATCATACTGTTTGCATTGAAATATCCCTGAAAAAGGATAGACTCTGTCATCCTATACTTGTGATCTAACACTTTCTTCTCTTTTGGGAAGAAAATACTTAATATCATTGGGAGACATGACTAAAATAGCAGAAAGCAGGATTGATGTTTTGAATTACTAAATAAAAGAACAAACAAGAGAATAAAATCAACCAATATATGTAATATGAGATACTAATTTAACCTACTTAACAAAAAGTAATCTTGATAATAAATTTTAAATAATAAATTTTAAAGTAAAAATAACACTCAGTAACAATATTATTTTGTTTTATTTGAAAAGTAAATAAGAACTTCGTTTATATTGAAATTTCTTGGTGTCATTAAGGACAAAATTCATGACTTTAATTAAAAACAAATCCCAAAAGTTAGGATAGCTTTATTTGTATTTTTATTTTTAATCATTTCACTCCAAGCAAGGCAATGAAGCTACTAAGACACAAGGAGTTACTGAATGTGAGAGAATATGAAAAAAGAACATGATTAAGGAAAGAGAACAATAAAAGAACAGGAATTAGGAACACAAGAGATAACGACTGACATTGCTTTTAAATTTTTGAAGACCAATGTTGACTGGGAAGCAAGAAGCTGGAAGAGAGTTCCACAAGTGAGAAGTGTGAGAGAAGAAACAGCATAGGACTTTCGGGTACATCTAGTCATTTCAGCTGTAAAATGACAAGACCTTGCCGCTAATCTAGTACTATGCTTAAATTCATAATGTCAAGGTACCATGGAGGAATATATAATAAAACTAACATTGGTGTGTGCAGGTAATGTAATGGTTAGTGGCTTGGAACACAAAAGTTTTCATTAAAGTTCATTACATTCACTTACACACAAATACCCTTGAGAAATGTATGAATCTATCTCTTCTCTCATCTATGGATTGAATGGCAGGACAGACTGGGCTCTCTAGCCTAGGTTGCTAACCAGTTTAGGAGAAGGACCACAATGAATTCAAAATCATATGTAGCTGTGGTAAGGCACATACTATACAGCCATAATAAAGTTTGTGGTAAAGTTTACAATTAATTGTGAAGTTACGGATTCTATGATCTTTATAGCAGTTGATGATAAGGAAGGCAAAATGGATAAACATTTTGCTTCATTAAAATAACATTTATTTGCACTGGTACAAAAGTCAAGTGAATGCACCTGAAGAGTTATAAAAATATCATTGGGATAACTTACCATGGCGTAGCCAGTAATTTGTTGCATAATCAAATGCTTGTCCCCACTCACAAGATTATCCATAATGGAACATTCAGCACCTTTACAGAGTAGAGTGATTTGATCTAGTGGGAATGAAAGAAAGAAAAACAATGGAAAGGCAATTAATTCAATTCTAAAGAGAAAAGCATAAAACCTGGTTTAAGAAAGATGACACATCCAATGTAAATTAACAATAACAATTAAATTAAAGATTACCCCTGGAAAATATTTGAGTTTAACAACATTAACAAGATATTGTAATAACAATTATAAATATGAATATTGGTTGTTTTTTTTTACCGTATGGTTTGCCAGGATCCACTTGAAGTAGAGGGTAAGGGGCAGTTTATATGGAGGGGAGGGGAAGATGATGGTTGACTCTAGACTTGAACGGTTTAATGTTGCAGTAATTGAGGAAACATCCTCTTTGGAGTCTGTTCCATAGTGCAGGAAGAAATTATTTGAGTGGAACTTACTTCTTACCAATGGAATACAGAGGAAATGAGGGTGGTTTGTTACTATATAAGTGGTATGGCAGGTCCTAGCCGTGAAGGTTAGACCAAGTGGAACAAGGAGATGAAGTTCATCTGAGCACTTCCCATGGTAGTGGTGATAGAGCAGTGAGTGACTCGCCACATCCTGCCTGTAAGAGAGAGGTTGGAGGGTGGGAAATAATTCATCCCCCACAATGACTGAGACATGTTTGAACTCTATTGAGACTGGAATGGGCAACTGGCGGTAGTTCGGGGTTTGATCAGTGGTGATGGAATGTAATTAGTTTGTTTTTTTTGGTTTTGTTATTTAAAGAAGAGGGTACAAATGAAAAGATAAAAAATTGACAAGGTTCTTCACTTCACTGAAGCAGACATTAAACACCTGAGAGCATTATCACCTCTATCTCTTCTTTCTTATTATATATGTTTCCTTTTTCTTACTAAAATCAAACAGTGTCTCTGATATGTCTTTTTCTTCTGTCCTTCCTCACAATCAAAATAGGAATAGTCCATTATTTATGTGAGGTAATGGCAGGGCATAATGCATGTACTAAATAACTTACTAATTACTGAATGAACAAGCAAAATTATAGTAATATTCATTTAATATACTTGGCAAAACAGATATGATTTTCTACAGTATTATTTCTGGCAATATTTTTAATATTCTTTCTCACAAAATAAAGAAAGCTTCACAGATAATACGAGACAGGTTGATTAATTAATTTGTTTATTTAACAGCATATCAACACCTTATGGGTCATTTAATGCTGAAATTTAATTTTCTTGGGAGCTTGGAAGTAATAAAACATGTTATTCTGCTTTCACAATTGAATACATGGTAGATAATACTCAACTTTTGTATGGACATAATTACTAGAGGCAATGATATGAATGTTTTACATTGTAGTTTTGTTGAAGTTATATTCTGGAATACTGTTCGATTTCTTTAAGAAATTGTCGGATATTATATGGATTAATGTCATGAAAGAGTTCATGTTGGTTGTTTGGTAGCATTTTAAAGAAATTTGAATGAAGTTGCTACAATTTGTTAGTATGCACATATTGTTGGTAACTTTTTTTATATAAAAATGTATTGCTAGTATTTTTATACTTTCATAGAGCTTTGTTTGGGGGATTCACTATTTGCCCATAGCTGGGACCCTAACAAGTCCTACCACCCTGGGTCAGAGTGTACCTAGGAACAACAGCCATTAAAACATGGTTCCATGTTCCTCAAAACATCTAATCTCCCAACCAGAGTCCTTGCTGTCAGATGTAGTTTATCGGCACACCCAGGATTAGCAAGACTGATAATAATAATAATATTAAAAGTAACTATCATAAGAGCTGTACCTACCATAAAGATTGTTTCCTGAACACTTAAGAAATTAAAGATTTTATACTGTTAACATGAATTTTAATCTGTATATTTTTTGTAATAATAAAAAGGCGCACGTTAATGTGTTGTATAGCATTTCTAGCAAATACAAATTAGATTAATCACAGTTCTTTACTCTTATTTTTAAGTTTTGAAATATTAAAAGTTTTTTTTAAACAGAACCCCCTCCCCACAACCAAATAATAAAAAAGACTACACCAAATAAATTTCCAAACTTTCAGTTTTATTACCATTTTTATCTTGAATAATGACACTCATTCTCTTTCTGGTTGAATCAAAATCAAGACATTGAAGAAGTTTGTATTTTTCAAGTTCTCCATTCACTGTAATTTGTAAATGCTTATCATATTTTCCGTGATATACTATTCCATATCTGAAAATAATCAAATTCAACAGAAAAATATCTTTTCATGTAAAACATTGTAAATAACAGACTGTCAAAAAGATTTGGTTTACTAAAAAATGTAACAATATTGGAAATTTTTGTTTTGTCTGCAATTATTTTGGTAGTACTTGTGAAATGCATAGAAGCACTGATTGTTGGGAAAAATTATTTTTTTATTATCTGGGAGGCAAAAATTTTTATGAGGGTATACTTCTTGTTTTTACCTCATTAGAATATAATCTATTCTTATAATTACAATGAAGTAAAATGTATTTTTTGTGTTTGTATAGAAAAGAGTACTGGACTTTTATGTAATACCAGGCCTACTATATGGCAGTGAATGCTGGACAATCTCCTCACAGATGAAGAAGAGACTTGAGGTAACAGAAAGGTGGTTCTACAGAAGGATGCTGAGAATACCATGAACTAAACATGTGAGCAATGACAAAATTTTAAGAAAAATGGAAATAAAAAGGACATTTATATTTAGATTCAGAAAGAGACAATTGAAATTTTTAGTGCACATAATGAGGAAAGAGGGTTTGGAAAATTTTATACTCACAGGACATACTAAAGGCAAAAGGGAAAGAGGCAAACAAAATGAATAACATAATGAGCTTGTGTAAATGGTTGGGAGAACAGGGACTAAGAAGGAGAGCCAAAAGACAAACCTTAGTCAGAGTTACAAAAGACAGGGAGTTATTAAAAGCCATGATCACCCACGTCCAGAAGGGACATGGCACATAGACAATTTGTGTGGTTGTGCATATATCAGACTAATAGAGAACAAAGTGGAAAAAAATTTTGTGACACATTTCATTCTGAGAAGGAAATTCTTCAGACTAATAACTGTTTTGTTGATAGCATCAATTTTATATAAAAAAAGAGACGAGGAAAATTGTAGAAGAGAAAAATAGAGAAATCACTGAATATAGTTTACATTAAAATGTTAAAAATGCAGAAATGTTATGGTGATAGAGAAATAAAAATAAATAATAAGATCACAATTTGACCATTTCTAAAAATAAACATTAAAAAATTGCCAAGCAAAAAAAAAGCCATAGTTCAACCAATCAATCAGAAAACTTCCACTACCAGAATGTAAGAAAAGAAATAAAGAAATAATAAGAAGACCAAAATTTTGCAATTTCTAAAAATAGATAGTTCAACCAACCAATCAGGAAGCAAGAGTTGAAATTTCTAAGACATATAATGAATAAAGAGGGCTTGGAATATTTGATACTCACAGAACATATTGAAGGCAAGATGGGCAGAGGAAAACAACACATAACCTCTTACCTAATGGTAGAACATCCATTTACTCAAAATTTATTAAGAGCTATAAAGGACAGGAAATTGTGGAGAGCTATGATCACCAATGTTCTGAAGAGACATGTCACATAGAAGATTTCTGTTTGACTGCAAATCTTTGAGTTTCAGATGACAAAACAATTAAGGTAAAGGGAATAATTTAAAATTTACTTATGTAATTTATTGAAATTATATTGATTATAGGAATTTGTTAATTTTTCTTTTTTATATAATTAAGCCCAGTTAAGTCATTTCAAAAATCAATGAATTGTTTACCTTCGGCAGGCTTCTACAAATGCTTTTTCATCAGGAGATGCAGCTTGATAATCATATTTTTCCCCTGTTTCACAAAATATGTTTTCTACATCCTCAAATGTCTTACGTGGGTGGTCCACCCTCACAGTATGACATAGGGCAAGAACTTTGAAAAATTCTTTTGCTTTCTCCTGTCAAAAAACAAAGCAGAACCAATTATAGAAATATTTTTGTGCTATAATGTATTTGAATATTTACTTTGACCTAGCAAGAAAATATATTTACCATGTAATCTTAATGAAGGACTTAATATTTATTAATTTTTTATTAGTATTTTCATTTCAGATTTTACATTCAGCAATTATCCAACATCTCATTGATAATCCTATTTGTGCTAACACTTCTTCAAATAACTGTTTCAACATTCTGAATGTTATATGATTGTCATTTCATTTGAGGATTCTTAAATCTCCTTATTTCTAGATGACAACTGTCTCTTTATAAGCAAATAGAGTTTCTTTATTCCCTAAAACTTCCTGGTATTACTTAAGTTGACTTACTATCTATCTTTCTTATTTTTCTTTTTTCTTGTGAGATGACAAATAAAGATTACATTTGGAACATTTTATCTCATTTTTTTTTAGGAATTTACTTTTATTGTTTTTTGTTTTAAATTTATCGGCAATCCTCTTAGGAGAACTTACACTACCTTTTCCTTTTCCAATAGTGGTTTTCAACATGTTTCCACTTCTTCATGCTATACTTAAGTTAATCTTCTTCATCTTAATTTCAGTTGCTTTTTATTGCAGCTGCTCAGAACATTATATAGTCATTAATAAACAGTAACAATCAGAGGAAAAAAAGTTTTTTTTGGCAAGACTTAAACTCATGTATGTCCATTTTGCCTCAGTAAGCCAATAAAAATAGCTGCTGTAACCATTTAAGTTATAAAAGCTTAATAGCAGAAGTTTGTGTCTAACTACATAGGCTTGTTCCAACAGTTTCTCAGTCTTACCATGTTCAATGTTGTTTACATACACTCATAATATATTAACTTGAATTTCTGGCAAAGATTAACATACAAACCTGCAAAAAAATGGTGTCAAAAAGAGGATTTTTCTCTTAACACCATTATTACTGTATGTTCCCTTGGCAATTTTTATTGTTTTTAAAAAGATTTTTAGAATTTTAATAAAACCCAAACATGAAACTAGATTATTCATTTTTTTCATGAGAATTGTCAACAAAAATGTCAAACACTATTCTTGTAAATAAACAATCTAGTGTTTTTTGTTCTTTTATTGACAATTGTTGAGAAAAAAGATTGCATAAATTCATTTTTATATATTTAGGTGTTATCAATAATCAAGAGTGGTCTCCCCTTGTTTTGTTACTCTCCTCTTTGAGAGAGCTATTTCTGTTTACTGGGATTATAAAAGGACACCATATACGAACATGTTATTCTCAGTTGAATGAAGCTTTCTTAAAGCCTATACCTGCATACTTTTGTCTTTACATTAATTTTTATTAAATTTCTAAAAATAGCTTTTCAAAACAACTGGAAATTGCTATGAGACTAAACAGTAATGGCAGTGTCAAGAGAAAAATCATTATTTTGATGCATCATATTTTTGTGGGTATGTTTGTCAAACTTTGTCAAATTTTTATTATATGGTGCATCATCAATTATTACTATTCCTTTTACTAGTATTACTTTCATCTTAATTCCAGATGTTTTTCATTGCAACCACTCAGGTTATTGTTATGACCAATGCAGATTGAAAATAAATAAATGTCTGGGTAGTTGCAAAGAAAGGGTTCTGAAATTAAGATGAAATGATAATAGTAAAACATTAATAATGGCTGAAAATGCTTCCTCTATTAAGAATTCAAGATAATATTAAGATTTCTTTCAATCTATTAAATAAAGCAAAAAGCATTTATTCAAACTGAATAATTTTTAAATTCATCATCACACTAAGATGATTTTCATATATTAGTTGAGCATTGCCAATCATAAACTTGTATGTGTGACTTTACAATTATCTACAGAGTAAAGAAGATCTAACTACAGATGTAATACAATATTACATTCATCTTAGCTTTCACAAGGAAATATCTTATACAGAACTTCCACTTACTTCTACTTCATGGTCTTGCCATGTTGCATATCTTTTTTTACTAATGTCATTGGGTAGTGTTCTTATTTAATTCAGGATTACAAATGCTGATTTTCAAGGCATGTAAGTCCTTCAGTCTTAGAAGACTCTTCCTATTACTTCCTTATTTCTCCTATTTAACACCTGCCAGATTAGTCATTGACTCATTTTGCACCTTAGCATAAAATGCTGCATTCAGTGATCAACAAATAAAGATAAAAGACTAATTTTAGCTTACATTCTGGAATCTTTCAAATGAATATTTTTTTTTTATCAATGACAAGACAACTTTAAGTGACACTGTCTAATTATAGACATTAAATTCTTACATTTAATTCTAGTACAGGTTTTGGTTGGATATCACAGATTTCAGGTTTTTCACACAAACAATTTGAATAATCTAGAAAGCATTTCCCATCTATGGTGCACTCTCGAAACTGCATATCATTTTCAGTTAGAGTTCCTGTCTTGTCTGTAAATAAATATTCCACCTACAAAGAAAAATGAAAGAATCAGATAAAATGTTTTGTTTTCATTTATACCAGAAATATTAATTTGACGCTGAAATTTATTATTCTAAAACTTACTAACAAGCACATTATTTGAAATCATACAACTGAAATGTATACTAGGTGTGATTTTATTATGCAATTCAATGTTTTCACAATAAAATTGATATTAGCCATTTAATGTTTGTAAAATTGTCAGGATTTATATTATAAATGTTATCAGCTGAAATTCACAGTATATCTATCTGCATTGCAATAAATATGTCTGTTTTTATATTTACAAAAACTTATTTGGTGATATCAGGTTTTTTATTCAATTTCAAGGTTGTTTATCATATTGTAATAAATATATATAATAGTAGTTAAAATGACTTAAAAGGAATTAGGAGAAATTATATAGCAACTTACCAGCTCATTAACTTTCACACATAAATGTACAAAAACACTTACATACAGAGGAAAATAAATAGAAGCAACTATATAAAATGGGTGAAAGTTAACTGGCAAATTGTTCTACAAGTTCTCCTAATTAGATCTTAATTTGCTGGGTTTTTTTTAACATTAAACATATTCTTAATTTTTACAGTGGCATAATTATCTTACATCTATAAACTTCACATTTCAATATTTATTTTTTAAATTCTAGGTATATAAATATTCCCATGTTTTTTAAGAAAGATGGCCTCAAAAGAGAAAGAAGATTGTAAAATTATTGAGTGAATGACATACAATGTTGGAAACTGACAAATTTAAAGAGATATCAGAGAACAATTGGAAAAAAGACAGCAGTAAGAAAAATTAAATAACTGATTTTTAATAATGTCAGAAAAAGAGATTTGATAAAAATTGAATATAAGAAGAGAATATTTTAAGAACCTGGTACTGTGAATGTAAGTGGAAAGAAAAGATGCAGTATATTAAGAAAATTGGCTAAAGACATGAAAACAACTAAACTATCTTTTTGTGAATGTCACAAAGAGAAACATGGAAATTGGTCAAAGAAATAAATGAAGACTGATTTCTCCACAGTAATCTTTACTGGTGAATACAGATTTGACAGCTGGGCTAGAGGGTAAGTATTTATTTGTACACCCACATCATAACAGAATATGACACAGTCAAAGGAAGTATGTCCTTTATAAAAATAGTCAACCAACATGACTTAGAAATTAACAGTGAGGGTGAAATAATGTTTTGGGCTAGTATTGTTTGTAGTAAAATTAAAGATTCCTTTAACATTGATGAATGTATCAAGATAAAAGCAGAGAATTATTTTAAGTCTTTGGACAAGATGTTTTTTGAGTGATACAGGTCACAACAAAGAAGTTTTAAATTAAAAAGACAAGATAATTCTTCTTCACATTCGGCAAAGCAGACTATTGCCTATCTTGTAAAAAAAATAGTGGAATGGTGCCTGGTTACTTCTGATATTAATCCATTAAAAAACCTGTCTATTATTAAAAAATAAAGATGTATATGAGAACAGAAATCAATATTCAAGCAAAGAAGATCTCTGGGAGGAAATATCAACTGTGTAATGTTAAAGTTGAATGAGAATAATTATTTTACAAAATCAATGATTAAAATACTTATGAAGGTTATAGAATGTCAATGAGATTATATTAACATGTAAAATAAGAGAATAATAATTTATTCAGGCATTGTAGTTATCAAATATATATCTCTATGCTCCAGATCTTTGGGATTTATTTATAAATAAATAAATTGTTGCCCTTTAGTTTTATTATGCAAACAATCTGTCATCCACAAAGCTATTTAATAGTCAAATATCATTAATAAGGATATGCTGATATATCTGCTGAAAATTTGCCCACATCAGTTGTTTAATGTCAAATTTATTGGTAAAAGCATTTAACTTGTATAATAAAATCTGGCATAACATGTAGTCAAAAGGATTTTTGAGAGAACAATAAGAGGAAAAGCCCTTTCATGTGGTCTGAAATAATGATCTTTCTTATTTGTATTATTTACATGTGTTCTATTGGCTTAATCTTTGTTATTATTATCACAACAATGATTCAACCATTGTTCCCATCAGCCTTCATCAGTTACTTGTTGATCCAAGTAAACTTCAGGGAGTTTTCAATTAAACTCTTTATTTAATTTTAAGGCCAGAGGGCACAACAACCAACAAAAAATTGTGATAACAACAACAAAGATGAGGACAACTGTATGCATGTAATTAATGATAACTCTTCAACTCGGAAATTCCAAAAGGATATCCTTTCTATTGGTTTTGTTATAATTATTAAAACAATTCAATATTTGGGATATTCGCAATTTTTGTATTAACCACAAACTCAAATTTGAAAGAAATTAAAATATAAAATATATACTTGAAAATGGAAGATTTTTATGAATAAAATGAATAAGCAATAAGTAAAATCTATCTTCAGCAATGTTTCCTAAAAGAGAAAGTTTACTCATCCCGCTATATTATTAATTCATGTCAAATTAAACTTTACTAAAACAATAAATATACATAACTGAAAAAAAGATGAAAACAATAAAAAACCTTATTTAGAATTTCTTGAGATGAGCGTTTTTTAAAATAGCAAAATAAATATACAGTTGAATGTGCATTCGGTTGGTTAAGAAAAGAAAAACAGATCAATTATTAAAGAACTATCATGGAGGTTTTGAAGATAGGTTATTATTAGATCAGGTGATCATGGGGAAAAGGAATGAAGAGATAAAAGATTCTGAATTATAACTTACCTGTCCTAACTCTTCATTGAGATCTGAGGTATTTGCTTTGGCAGGAATGTCTGATTTTTCATCATACATCATTTTATCCCAACCAATAAACATAGATCCAATAAACTTTTGAACTTCTGTGAAAAATAAACAAAAATGATATATCTGAGAAAGTATCAAGCATAAAATATGACAAAACTAGTCTGAAAAACAATTAATGTGCATTCATCACTGATTTGTTAGAGAAAAAAACAAACTTTTAATTGTTTTTAACAACATATTCCTAATTTTTTCTTTTGCTATTTTAAAATTTGATGAGTTTTTATACAGAGTTAAGAATATATACAATTACATATAGAAAAACTCCATGTATAAATACTGTATAATAAAAATGGATAATTTAAAAAACTGTACAATATAAATATGTCAAAATAACAAAACAGCAAGAACTGATGAGATTGGCATAGAGATGTTGATCGACTAAAATGACTTTAGAGTTGATAAAGTTTACTGAAATGATAAATGGAATAGTCAACAGCAACAAAATACTGAAGTATCTAAGTAAATCTGTAGAGTAAGTAGCCATAGTTAAATGTAAATGCCCAAACAAACAGAATCGACAAAGTTTGTAATAAATGAAAACAAGAAAGGAAAAACATCAGGGAAAAAAAAAAAATGAGCAAGCAAACAATATATATAAGACAAAGCAACAGTAATAAGGCAAAATGTTCACAAACTAAGAATTGGTATTGACTCACAAGAGTGAATATGGATAAATGACTGTAGCATTCAGGCTTCAAGACAAGACAGACCTAGAGTGAGTCAGATGAGACTGAGAAGTGGAAGAAATCCCAGCATGCATTTGTGTGGTTCTGTATATAAATTGGGGAGGGGGAAGTATTTTGCAATCATTTCCACAGATTGGAACCAGCATTTCCATAATACTAGCAAGGAAACCAAGTGCAAATGAATGCAAAGTTTATTGAAGAATCTGCTGTATAAACTACATAGTCAGTTATGTGCCATGCGTTATACATGCATCAATACATGACTGACAAAGCAGATTTTTTCCTGCAGTAGGTTGCCATTTCTTTCTGCAGTAGACCAGTTGCTATAGAACCCAGTCTGTCCTGCTATTTACCCATAGCTGGGGAGAGAAGAACAGGATTTATAGCTTTCTTAAGGGTATTAGCACATAAGTGAATGTAATGGATCTGACTGAATTTTGAACTTGGCTCTCTGATTCCTTAATCCAAGCTGCTATCCATTACTCCACCATGCCCCCCTCTGTTACATAACAAAACTAATAATTAGGATTCTCCTGAATAGAACTTGTAGCAAAATTAGACTGAAAATAGGAGAACAACAATGTGTTTTTTTTTATGATGATAGAATAATGCTTTACAGAGAGATCTAAAACCTATGTTTCATAGATTACACAAAAGCATTTCTTTAAATTTTAGGAAAGCTTGATATACATGGAAAGGATATGTATAATCTACAATATGTATTGGGAACAAATGACATGTATGAGAATAAAGGATAAGTGAATACATAAAAATAGAAAAGAGTGAAACAAGAGTGTCTTTTCTCACCTATGGACTAAGATAATTCTAATTGAATTAAATATTAGTGAGTTATGCATCAAGAACATAAAAATCAAAATGGTGCAGAGATTCAACAATCTGGATAATGTAACAACAGAAAGTGAGGCACAGAAATTCAAAGCAAATGAGAATAATATTTCATAAACTGATTACAGTACTAAGGGCACAAAAATAATAATATTAGAAATGAAGAGAAAAATGCTGGATTGCTATTTCATGTTTGATCTTCCATACAACAGTGAATGCTGGACAATTTTTTCATAAATGAAGAAAAGACATTGAAACAAGAGAAATGTTGTTCTACTGCTGAATGTTAGAAATGGACAAATTATGTGAGAAGTGAACAAGAAGAATAGAAGATATGAAGAAATTGTTACTAACAATTAAAAAAGACAACTGAAACTTTGGGAAAACATAATGAAGAAAGAAAGCTTAGAGAATTTAACACTAACAAGACATATCAAAGGCAAGATAAGCAAAGGTAAGTTGGAACAAATTCATGGTAGAATAAATAGCATAAGCATAGGGAAGTGCAGCAAATATGGAATTACCAAAAATTCAAGGAAGAATTCCAGACAATGGAATTACCAAGAACAAAACACTTATGTGAATGCTGGAGTATTGAGGAGACTCATGTAAACCATCTGGGGAAGGCTAAATTAACTTCACTAGGAAATAAAAATGACACAGCAAGAAATGAAAACATGAATCCTGTTTCCAATATACGTGGTTATTTATTTACGGATTCAGATAGAGCCACAGTTGTTGAGGAGGTTGGTGATATTTGGGTCAACTTCACCGTTACTTCTCGCTTCTCTCATGACAAACAAACAGACTAGACATACTCTTCAGCCTCTTGAAGGATCCAACTCTCTTGCTTTAATCATCTTTACTCTATCACCGACTGCTGACTCTCACATATCAGCTACTGCCCATTTCTACATCACATCTCTACCAATGACCTGTCATCTGTCAACAAGTGGCTCAAAATCAACTTACTTTGTCACCCTGCATATATAAGTCTATGATTGGAATTCTCTAACTTCCAGCCAAGTGGCACTTGATCACAAAAATTTTGATTTATTTGCTGCACTTCCCTTCAGCTACTCTGAAGATCTCACTTTTAAACTTTACTGTCTACATATTCATAAAACCTGAACCAGATCAAATCCTTTAGAGCCCACTTGATTTTGTGTGTTCTAAGCCAGTTCAAGTGGGAACCTAATATGTTTCAAAAGGACAAAAATATGGAGACAAGGTTTAAAAGTAAAATCTTAAAAAATAGTGAAATAAAGTATAATAGTATAAAGAAAAGAAAGCAGAGAAAATATTAAGAGAAATTTAGATAAGCCAATAAAATACATAAACCTAAAAGGAAATAGCAATTAAAAAAGGAAAAAAAATCTTATACAAACCTATAGTAACATAAAGAGATATAGGAATGATATAATTCAGGATAACAAGGAATGCCAATAAATCTTGGATTACAGTGGTTGCCTGGAACAAATAATAATGCATTCAATTTTTTGTTTAGTAATGTTACAAAACATTATTGCATAAAGAGATATAGGAATTAATATATAATGCACCAGAAAAATAGTAAAACATTAAATTTTAAGCTTTATGCTCTTTTTTATAATTCATAAGATTAATTAGAAAACAAAACTATTAAATAAAAAGTATAAAACCAAAATTGCATTTAAAATCTTATCTTATGATGAAATAGTGACAAATAAATTAATAAAGTTAATTAGAATATTATTTTAGCCCCAATGGAAAAAGAAAATATTCATATACCTCTATCCAGGAAGAGAACAACATTCCAACCATGAGACCAGTTCTCTAGTTTAATGAATTTGGTTCTTATTGGGTTAGCCAAAAGTGTGGCCTTGTGACAGACTAAGATTATTAAATGACTATATATGTATAGAAGAAGCATTATTGATATTTCTTTTAGAGATTTAAAAAAAGAAAGAAGCTGGACTTGATTTTTTTATATATTAATATGCACAAAGTAACAAAATCACAAATAAAAAAGTTGCATGTCAAGATGTTACTAAACGCAAGAGTAAAGAAAGTTACAAAAATATTTTCTATAAAAAATTAATAATCATTATTATTATTATTATAGCCTCAATTAATCAAAAGTCAAAGAAATTTTTTTAAAGCAGAAAAAATTATGTTGAATTCATGATTAAAAAGCTTTCATTATGACTTCATTTAATCACTGGAAAATTAAAAAGAAAACATAATTACATGACTTGAATGGCAAGAATTAAGGGAAACTTTTTCTACCTTGTTTAAAATTTGTTTTCTATAATATAACAAATGCTTCAACATTAACAATTTCAGAATTTCTCAGCCTATTATTTTTTAATTTTCTAATTTGTTCTTTTCTGGAAGTAGATTTTATTTTTTGATTAAAGTACAATTCATTTTATTTCCTTAAAAATAAAAAATATCCTATAACCAATGATTTCTTAGAGTCAACAATGGTAAATCATAGGCTGTAATGGCCACATTCTAAAAGAACTGATCAGAGTATGATACTGTAGTGTCTTAATAAACATTATCAGCAGCTGCCCAGAGGGTACAAAAACAGGTGAACACTTAAGTAAATCTTTCCTGTTTTTCCTCCTTTCAAAGTGTGTGCCATCAACTTTTCACACCAAAGCAAAAAGGGGCATGGATGATTTACAGACACACCTACACAGGCAAGTCAAACCCAAATACATTAACAATTTTTTGTTGTGTATTCCATTTTTATCTCTAGGTAAAAAATACTCTTAAACTTTCCTTTTATTATTTTTTGTTAAATAAATGTTATCTTATATTGCAGATCAATCGGTCTGTGTTATTTTGCACATGCACTATTTCACCACTATTATTTCATGTAAACTTTTCTTATAAGAGACCTTATACATTAATTATAGAAGTAGCCAACACACTAAAAAGCAAAGAATAAAATGTTTATTAAAGATTTAGGAAAATGGAGAAGAAAAAGAAAAATAACAGTAAGGACTTGTACTGAGAATTGGATTTTTAACATATTCAAAAAATATCCAAAATATGATGGAACTTACACTGACTGTCATGTTTATATCCAAGTACCAAATATTCATACCAGCTGTATAAAAGTGGTTAAACCAATATTTCAAACCTGTACAAATCACAGCTTCTAGGATCAGGATCATTAAAAAAACTTTCAAATATAAATTCATTCTCCTGAAAGTAGAAAATTATTAATAGTGAGATATTAAATTTATGGATATGTAGAGATAATAATCTGAGACTTGAAGCAACACAAATTTGGTTCTACAGAAGGATGCTGAGAATACTGTGTACTGAACGTGTGAGTAACAACAAAGTTTTGGAGAAAATTGAAACAAAAAGGAAACTAATACTTCACATCAGAAAGAGACAGTTCAGGTTTCTAGGGCACATAATGAGAAAAGAGGGCTACCCACAGGACAGATAGAGAGACAGAGGAAAACAAGGAATAACATACTTAATGAGCTTGAGTAAATGGCTGGTGAAACAGGGCTTAGGAGAAATAACAGAACGACAAAATTTATTAAGCGCTACAAGGGACTGGAAGCTGTGGAAAGCCATGATCGCCTACATCCACAGGAGACACAGCAGAGAAAGAATGGAAGTTTGTTGCATTTGTTTGTTTCCTACAGCTGCTTTTGACATTTGCTGTGTTAGTAAACATGTAATCATTAAAGTGAATGGAAGTTTTTATGTATTCGTCTCAGAAATGTTAGATTGTTACTTTAACAATAAACTTTAGAACTGAGGTTCAGAAACTTGAGCCAATCAGGAATTTCAGCAGAATGATAGGATGTTGGAAATAAAAATTCCAGCTTTGACTGAATTGCAGTTTGAGCAAAGCAGAGAAACAAACTGAACTTAGAAGTACACAGATAAATAAAATTCACCAATTTGGAACCAAACGTTTGGTCTTTTCTCAAAGATCCTCAATAAGATTTACTATAGCAATATAAAAATAATATCAGTTGATTTTTAGTATTATTTTTTATTTTATTAAGTTATGTTTTTCTTAATTAAGAGAATAAGATAAAAGACAAAGAAGTTCATAGTTGAAAAGCTTTGGGGGTCTCCCTTCTCTAGGATAACTCTATAATACAATATGATAAAAAACAAATACAAATACCTTGGTATTTCAAACTCAACTTTTGATTATGTGGAAAAGTCAACAGAATCGACAGAAATTCAAAAACACTATTCCTGATCAATAGTGGAGCACAAATATCACTATTCCAGCTTTCCAGTCAGACAAATTTAAGGACCTGGGAAAACTCAGATTACGAGCAGTAAATGGTTTGATTATCCACAGATATGGATATAAATGGATGACAATTTGTCGCTATGGCACAATTTACAATGGACTTTCATTGTGGATGACACCAATTTTGGGTGTGGACCTTTTGCACTATTATTGTCTGTTAATCAACCTTAAAAGACAACAATTGATTGACACAAAGGCTGATAGCAAATCTATTGGCTGCCTAAAGTCTGCAATACTTCTTAGTCCCCAATTTGCATCAGCAGAAGAAAATTCTGAATTTCTGGAAACATTTTCCAAGTATCAAGACATAACTGAACAAAAACTTAATACTCCGGAGAGAAAAACACTGCATTGAAACATCTGATCCATTTGACTTCTCACAACCTTGTCGACTTGCCCCTAATAAACTCAAGATTGCCAAACAGGAATTCCATCACTTAGCAAACCTCGGAGTAATTCGCCCTTTGAAAAGTGACTTTCACCTCTATACATGGTACCATCTCATGGAGACCTTGTGGTGATTACCGCAAACTGAACATGATTACTCTCCCTGATAGGTATCCAATTTCTAATATCCAAGATTTTACCAGCACTACATGGAACTAAAATTTTTTCAAAACTTGACCTCATCCAAGCTAACCATCAGATACTCATAGAGGACTCTGACATAAAGAAGACAGCTATTACAACACCATTTTGGTGTTATGAATTTTACATTTATTGTTTGTACTACGGAATGCAGCTCAATCCTTTCAAAGATTTATGAACCAAGTTCTTCAAGGACTATATTTGATTTTTGAATTGATTGATAAAAATGGCATCAAACCATTACCTGAAATGACTGAAGCTATTCACTGTTTTCTGGTTCTTAAAACTTTAAAAAATCTATGTCAGTTCCTTTGCATGGTGAATTTTTATTGGAAATTTATCCCCAATTTCACGGAAATAGTTTCTCCATAGATAGATGTTATTCAAGGACAAAATAAAAAAAAACTGTGATATATATCTTTCTGAAGAAGGGTTGTCAGCCTTTAATTTGGCGATGGAAAAGTTAGTAACCTCACTTTTCCCAATTATGAAGCAGAATTATACTTGGCAGTAGATACCTTGAGTTTTGCATTTGGAGCAGTCTTGAAACAACATGAATCAGATGAAAGATTATCTGTGTCTTTCTTCTGAAAGAAATTATTGGAAACCATTACTCTGTACAGCACTTTTGTATGAGAGTTAATGGCACTGTACTGTACCATCTGAAACTTCTGACATTTCTTGGAAGGTAGGTCTTTTCATGTGCTCAAGGACCATAAAATTTAATTGGAGCAATTAAAGCGAAATCAGATCTCTATTCTCCTTGGGAACTTAGGCATCTTGATTTTATCAGCCAATTTACAACTGCTATTCAACATATGAAAAGCTCTGCAAATATTGTAGCAGACACACTCTCCAGGAATATTTCTACAATTACTATAACTGCAGTCATCAATTTTGAAGCTATTGCTATTTTCAAAAAAGATGAAGATCTAAAATCTCTTCTAGAGGACAATAATTCTTCATTACAATTGTAGGAAATATATATTCCACAAGTGAAACATTCTATTTGGTGCAACAATTCTACAGGCAATCTGTGGCCTTTTATTAAAAAAACTTTCAGTGGAAAATTCTTTGACACTCTGCACACAATATCACACTCAGGTATAAAAGTCAGCTGCATGTTAATTAATAAAAATTATATCTGGCCTGTAATCAACAAGGATATGAGGGACTGGACGTCATTATGTACCATGTCAAAAAGCCAAAATAGTAAGACACACTAAATTAGCTTCTACATTTTTTCTTTTGTTCCTGATACTCAATTTGACCATGTCAATATCAACATCATTGAACCCTGTCACAAATATTACTATCTCCTTACCTGCATTGATAGATTCACACACTGGTCTGAAATAATTCCCTTTACTGATAATATTTTGCATAGGGTTTTATAACTGGTTGGGTCAGCATATTTGGTGTTCCCACTACCATCACCATGGATAGAGGAACAATTTGAATCCCCACTTTTCATTCCCTAACCAACCCGCTTGGTACAAACAGAATATATACAACTGCTTACTATCCTGAAGCTAATGGCATGATAGAATATTTTCATCATTCTCTAAAGGAATCCATGAAAAAAGCACTGAACTATATTTCTTGGCCTCAGAATATTCTGTTAATGCATTTAGGGCTAAGAACAGCTGTGAAATCTGATTCACAGAGTTCTGCAGCTGAACTTGTATATGCCACACCTTTACATCTACCAGGAGAGTTAATATCAAACCAAATGAACCACTCTTGGATCCTGCTTCATTTGTAGATATGTTGAGATTGAACATGTCTAAAGTAACATCCCCACCTCCTTGACAATCAACCCATGTAACATATGTGCCAGAATCCCTCAAAAACTGCAACTAAACATCCCTTACAACCAGCTTACAGGGTAGTAAAATGTACAGAGAAATATTTCACTGTTGTGATTAATAATAGACAAGAGAATATTTCTAACTGACTAAATATGGCACATTTAGAAAATATTCGTGATGATTTATTAGTAACCAACAAGCAGACACAACACAGAACTTCAAAGAGCAGTCATCATATTAGATGGTCTAAGAATCTATGTCCTTACCTAACATAATAAAAATTCTCTTTCTTGAGGTTGTTGTACTACTATCTTGCTTGAAAGATAGTAGCCGTAGCATCTCTAAAATAAAACTTAGTCATACCAGCTTAAATAAACCTTGTATCAGCAGCAGCTCGAATATAAAAAAAATGTGAATGCTAAAGTAACTCTCTTTCTTTCTGGTTCCCTCTTTCAAACGGCTGACATGAACTTTCCATGCTGAAGCTACAAGGACTGTGAATACTGCAGTGTAAAACACACAAAGTAAGTTCTCACTATAACATTTTAATGAACATTTCTTTGTGTATACAATTTATGACTAACAAAAGAAACTCTTATTTTGAACTTTCCTTTTGTTAATTTTGTTTTAATAAATGTTACCTTTACATTGCAAATCAATTGGTCAGTTATTTTGTGCATGTACTCTTTACACCACCATTATTTCACTACTATAAATTGTTCCCATAAGAAACCTTATGCATTTAATTATTGAAGTAGCTAATCATTAAATTTGATTCATATTTGATTTGTATTTGATCCCAATTATCCTATACTTGTTGATATATTAAATATGAAAAGAAATGCCAAATAAAGTAGCAGCTAGTATGAATAGCTATTAATATGTACTTTAGTGTGATTTCTATGAAAGTTCACTGATTTAAACCATATTCAAGTGGCTTCTTAGATTTCGAGAGTTTCTAAAAAACTGTGTATATTAATGAGCTTCTTTTATTCATTTCATATTTTTTTTTAAATCATATCTTAAATCTTTAAGTGTTGCCATTTTATAACTATGTGATAGCATTGTTGCCTGGCTGTTCTGGCCTGTTTTGTAAAAAATAGAAAATAGTCATTTACTAGAAATAAATGATTATAAAGACAATGATACCAATTTCTCTTGGGCATTTTCATTTTAGTCTTGATTGGGTACTTGGCAGTACAGACTAAGCTAAAGACACTCCCTAACATCTCTATCTATAAAACAGAAGATGTCTGTCTGTCTGTCTGTCTGTGTCTGCCAGTGGTTGTATGCTATTTATGCATGTCCACATTTCTTGACTGATTTTGATGAAATTGTACACACATGTTGCAAATTTATCAAGGTAGGTCAAGACCAACTTTTCAATCTCCAGCCCTACCCCGGGTATGTCAGAAAAATTGATAAAACTGAAGGTGGGTATGTTTTTTGTAAAAACTAAGGCAAAGTTACACGTGAACAAAATTTTTACTGGATGAACTGATGCTCTTTGCACCTAATGCAAAATATAGTTCATGTTATGAGTGAAGTTTATATAGAGTGCTTGATAGTTTTCCTGTGACATTGGCTTCACACAAAAAATTGCAAAAAACTGTGAAAAAATCAGGTTTTTCATACTACTTAAAATAAAAACTTGAATAACTTCATCATTTTTTATCCGATTTTCTTCAAACAATTTTGCTGTCATGCAAGAAATAAGATAGTGTGGTTTTAGTCCTGCTCACTTCCCCACATATAATGAAAAACTGTTCAAAAAGCCTGTTTTTTGGCCATAACTCCTTGGTTTTTGATCCTATGCTTTCCAAATTTGCCATGTAAATTACATATCACATGCAAATTGTCTTGCGTGAATGTTTGGTTTAGATTATTTCAGTTAAGTGGACAGAATCTGTGACAAACTAGGTCCAGAATTGTCCTTTGACATTTAGTTTCTTCATATGATTCCATCCTAAATTGGCATTCAAACAACCTTTGATGCAAAGATTGTTTGAAAAGGATTATTGAAGTGTTAAAAGGGAAAAATTTCTGAAGAACCTCTTAATAACCGCAGCATTACAGTAAACATGTAAAGAAGGAGGAGGAGGGGCATTTATGCATTTGCACTTGCAGTTGAATCAAGCTCTGACGTTTCATCCCTGTTTTTGTTTGATTATTAGATTTGTGAACAATGCCATACTATTTGAAAGTTATTACGGCCATAGGAAATTTACTGAATATCTAAAATATTGAAATAATTTAACCCCGAGCAACGACCACACAAGAAGATTTTATTGATGGAATTCCTTTATTTAGAACAATCAAACACTTGTGGAGGACATACCATAGAAAAGATGAGGTGGGGAGTAGCTTAGTATACCAATGGATGATGCATGCAAACACGACCATAGGCAGACATTTCTAGACAGGGCGGTGCAGTAATACAGGGGGATATGGTTATACAATTGCAGCCATGTAAACCCAGACAACATTGGGTACTGTGGCTAGTACAATATAATAAAAATGTCACAGAAAAGGTTGCATTTTATGCTACTATATGTCTATGCTTGTTTGTATTTACTTGACCTCACCACTGAGTCAGGTTGTGACACAAGGTCGGTTTTTAACATGGGGACTTGAGTATCTTCATTTGGGCCACTGGTCTTAGCTGGTCTAATCTAATCATATCTGTGATACTACCAGCACTTACAAGGAGTTTTGTTAGTATCTCACTCAAGCAAGGGAGTTTCAGTCTGTGGAGTTATGTTGTCAGATGTAACGGGTGATGTGGTTGCAGAAATTGTCTGACAGCCATGACTAGCTTCTCCTGCTTGTGTGGCATAGTGCAGCGTCCTATTGCCAGACATAGGGTCTTCCAACAGCAACCCTCTTGAGCCAAGAAAGCACTACCTCTTCAAGGAACTTGATGTAGGCCTCTGTGTTGAGCCCTCACAATCAAATTCATGAGTTCTTTTCTTATCAGAATGATCAGAGTGAGTTTTCCAAGCTGCTGTACCTTTGTAATCACCATTAGACTCATCTAACTCTTTCCAAATCCTCAGCACTGTCCTTAGATTGACACCCAAACACTGAAATGTTTTTATTGGAGCTTCCGGCACAAATGCCAAGCAGTACAGTATGATGTTTCCAAATTTCTGGCGGAGTAAATTACGTCATGTGCTCTTTTTCTCACAGATAGGGTCCAACTGATGCTACTATACTGTGCAGTTCACATAAATAAAAAAACAACAATACGCATGTGCAAAATTAAAAATATAAAATGGCAACATTTTATCCATTGCACCCTGTATATATATATATATATATATATATATATGTGTGTGTGTGTGTGTCTGTGTGTGTGTATGTATATATATATATATATATATATATATATATGTATATGTGTGTGTATATATATATATATATATATATATATATATATATATATGTATATGTGTGTATATATATATATATATATATATATATATATATATATATATATATATATATATACACACACACACACACACATATACATATATATATACGCATATATATATATGTCAACAGCAGGCAATGTAAGTTTCATAAAGACATATGTTAAAAAATATTATTTATGCTATTTCCACATGAAAATTTACATATTTTGATGTCTAAAGCAAAACAAATGATGCATTCTCTTTGTTTACCAATGCTTCTTGGGGCACAACATTAGTATTTCTATCATTGGTTGAAAAGTCTGAGAGTCTAATTCTTGACAAACCAACACATAGTTCATAGAAAAAGCATGGAAGGGTCAAGTTGAAGTCAGTACTTTTATCATTTAGTATGATTTCTTTGTATTTTTTATCTTGACATTTTTAAAAATATTCAATTTGATAAATATCCTAAATAGACTTGTAAATAATTAAATTCTTGAAAAGCATCAAGAAGGATCCCTAATATGCAAAAGTAAGGAAAAACTATCCTTGCAGTTTGAACATAGTGGATTAAAAAGATATTTATTTAAAAAAAATACAATTTAGAAAAGATTACCAAAAATGCAAAATTTATTTTTTGAACACATATTGATTTTATTTATTGTCAGTTAACAGAAAGAAAATAAATTCCTAAATAAACTGAAATATATTGAAAATTAAAAAAACTTACATTAAGAATTAAAAAACAAAAGTTTGTCTGACAGTTGTAGTGAGATGTTAAGTGGTTTATGAAGAAGCCTATAAAAGATCTGACAGGTTTTGTTTTTTAACTAACTTATATGATATGCAGGAAGAGAAATCAAAATTATTAAAAGTAATTTTTATTTGTTTATTAACATGGCTTGATAAAACTCCAAACTAAACTTTATTAAAAACTATTCTTGACTAAGCTAGCCCTAGAGTCTTCCAAACAACATGGCTATTAAGAATCATTCAAGGTAAACACCTGTATCTATATACGGTTGAAATTTATTTAAAAAAACCTACAAGATTCAATTATTCAACTTATAATGATTACAAAACAAAGGTTGTTGTACTTACTTTTCAATTCTAGAAAATTTTGTACATTTAAATTTTGAATTCAATGCCATTTTTGTTTCCTGACCTGTATAAACTGCACATCCTGGACATAAAATATTTGAAAAATTAATTTAAAAAATGCACTAAATATAAATCAGATAAAAAACAAGAAATTTCAATAAAAATTTAAGAAATAATGATTTTAGGGGTTGTTGGTTGTAAGATTTTGATTGTAATTCTCTGTTAGTACAACGGGATGTTTGAACACCTGACAAAATGTTTTTCTTTTCTATTTAGCAAGTGACAAATCAAATTTTCATCATTAGTCAAGTAACTTTCTGAATGTGTCAAATAACTACAAGGAATTTCCGATTTTAGTCATAATATTTGTGAGAATTACAAACAGTTTTATTTATTTACTGAAAATAAAATGAAACTTATTTTTGCATAATTGAACTTTAGAAATTTACACATTTATTTTTTAATACTGGCCATTTAATTTGATCTATCAAAATAAAAACTTTTGTTTATTTCATTTTTATTTATTCTATAAAAACTGGAAAGAACACTCAAGACAATATATAAGAAGAAAATTAAGAACTAAATGATATATCTATAATATTTTAAATGGGGTGCTTGAAAACCCCATGATACTCTAATGCTATGACAATACACCACGGTATTAATGGAGGATTAAAAGAGCTTTTAGGCCTGATGATATTTAATAGCTGTAAACATGATTCAAAACAAAAGTTTAATTTAAATAATTAAACTATATTTTCATACATTATTCTGACATTGACTATTATGTCATATATATCCTATACAAAATTAATTTCTCTTTTCATGTAACATCTGGAGACATAGCCAGTGTTATTAAAAACAAACAAACAAATGAGTCATTTAAAAAATAATAAATAAAACATGCACAAATATATTCTATATTTTGCTTCTTTCGGACATTTCATACATTTTTGTTTTGTGTCTAGATATCAGCATTCTTAATCTTTCTCAGTTGCATTTTAAAATAATCCACATTTTAAATTTTATCATGATAAAAACTACAGAGTGAAGTGATAAAATCTACCTTCATTATATTTTCAACAGATTACTATTGACCATAATCTTTTAAATATAGTAATATATGCTACAAGAAGCTTAGTTTTCATTTATTATTATAACAATGATTACACAGATAAAAAGAAAATCTTTATTAACATGTGGACAATTGTCATCGTCTTTGTTGTTGTTATCAAAATATTTTGGTCATTGTGTTCTCTGGCCTTCGTCGGGTCCTTGTTGATCTGGGTAACCTTCAGGGAATTTTGAATGGAACCCTTTATTTAATCTACAGGGATTGAGTCTTCTCATTCTGATGCCCATATCTAGGGATATCTCATCTAATTCTTATTTATTTCTGCTCGGTTATTGCTCACCTCATTTACACTGAGTTCAAGTATCTATTGCCTGATCCAGGAATTGAAATCACAATTGCTGCCACCAAATTCATGAACCAGTACTTTAATCCACTAGACAATTTTCCTATGAGATAATCCTAGTGTATTACTGTTAGCAAAATGAGAACAATTTATCCCATAGATTAAATAGAGAATTCAGTTTGAAGTTCCCTGAAGGTTACTCAGATTAAGACTGGAGAGAGTAACAGCCAAAACATTGTAATTAATAACAACAAAGATAAGGAAAATAGTCCTCATGTAAAAATATAAATAATGAGAACGCCCCACCCCAGAAATTCAAACAGAGAAATAATATCTGATTTAAATGTATCAAATTCAGATGAGTTCATTTTTATTCATTATTTCTGGAGAAGTCAAAATGTTATCAGCATCGAAAGTGGAATTGGTAAGCAGAGTTCAAATTCTGGCTAAGAATGTTTGTATTCACTTTACATTAATAATCTTGGGTAAGTCATGAATCCATATCTTCCCTCACTAGTTATAACTAGTGGCTGACTTGGGCCTTTAGTCTTGGTAAGGTAATCAGTCTAAGGAAAGAATTCTAAATGCAAAACTACACAGATAGCAATGAGAGACCACACCATTATCTTTCACAGAAACTATCAAGACAATATGCAGTTTACAGATATAATAAATAGGAAAATTGTGGAGAACTATAATTGCTTATATTCTAAAGTGACATAGAATGTAAAAAAATAAACTAAACAATAGAAAGAAAAATATGAGTGATAAGGAGAGAATTTTAATTGTTAAGAAGCCTTGAAAAATTTCTCAGATTTTGTATGGATTATTTAATCAAAATAAATGTACTTAAACTTTATTAAATAAATCCAAAATATTCAGTAGTATCTCCTTACCAAAAATATAAGGAGTGTTTCTAAGCCTTGCTCCTCTGAGTAGAATATTTGTTGGGTTCAAAGACGAAAAATTTTCCTCCATGTCATCTTTCATTATAGTCATGTGACCAGTGAAGGAATACAAGTCTGGCACTGGTTGTCTGTAGATTAGAGTAGCATTTAGTTTGATTATATCTTCCACAGTCTGGTATTTTCTTGTTTCTGGTAAACATGCACATGTCTGTCAAGAAAATTAAAAAAAGTGTAGCAGGAAACATAATAAGCATGAAATAGATCAAATAGAAAAAGGTAAACAAAACTTATAACTAACTGCCTACAAATTCAGTTTTTTTATAACAATTCAAGTAGATTAAAACAGATTCAAATCTGTCCCTCAAATTTTGTATTATCCAATCTGATCAATAATAAGAAGCTTTCTCAAGTAAAGTCAAGAAGCAAGTCAAGTAAAAACAGAAATTTTAAAACTTGCCATATTCCAAAAGGGTTGACTCATTCTACTGTAAGAAGTGTCAGATTAGATCCCAAACAGAGTGCTGCTGTCATATCTCATTTGAAGTTCTACAAGCCTCACCTTTCAGCCTTGATACAATTCAAAATCTTTTGTGTGATCTTGTGAGGAAAGGCTTATTCTCCATTCTGCAGCCTCTTTCCTACAGATGCAAACCTATTGCCACTCTGTTGCTATTCCATTGAGAAATGTCATGATAAGCTCCATTCTTTGATTCCATCAATTCAGACCTTTATTGCACAATGCTAATTCCATGGAGTTAAATCAGCCTCATTTTCTCCCCATTTTAAATGTAAGGAGAGAATTCCACTCAGACAAGTTTTCCAAGAAACTTCTACTTTGTGGAACAGTCTCCTGTGTGAATCTACAATCCTAACTTTATGCTCCTTATCCTCACAATCTTTTCTTCCTACCACCACCTTTTTCACTTATATCATCACCCCATTCATCATAACCATTTTAACAGTAACCCTCTACCTTGAGTAACTTTCAAGCTTTGTATTGGTGAATTTTATTCTAAAAAATCTGGTGTTGCTATTGGAGGCATAATATCAACACAAGCTAGTATTTGAGCTACAGCATGCACCAAAATAATTTATTTAATAATTTATCTCTTTAAATCATCAAAATGTGGTATGTCTTGACACCCTCTTTGGGAAGAAAGGTTACCTATCAATCTCAACCAGTGATTACCCTCTTCAAATAATTTTGTTATAATTCATTCAATAAATTTACAGATGAATTAGTGAAAAAGACATTTTGAAAATATCAAACAATAGTCCCTTTTTTTTATTTTTATGTGTTTGGGCTGAAAAAAAAAGTCATAATTTATTTTTTTTACTCACTTTCAGATTTGTTTCCCCATCTAAATTGGCAGTGGTAATGTAGCAAGAACCTTCTGGATCATGGGAAGAAAGCATCACCATATCACAAGGAAAACTAGAATTAGCTTCAACATGGACAATATCACCAACCTTGAAATATAAAAACAAAAATGGAGCATTTTATTTAAAAACATGAAACAGTACAGTTCTTCAAGTATATTCACAGACAAGATATGTTTTTTGTTAGAGAAAGTACAATGTCTTTATTTCTTTTCATAAACATACTAATCTCTAATACGTTAAGTCATTTAATAATAATAACCACTTATTTCTAAGTTTTAAGAAAAAACATGTTAAAAGGCCAAAGGTTCTAGACAAAACACCAATTTAGATGAAGTATCTTAAACATACCTAAGAAAAATCATTGTATATATTTCAAGATAACTGTCTTAAGTAGCCAAGTAATATATATGTAAAATCTACACTGCAAACAACAAAGTCAATCCTATCACTTACCTTGATATTCATTGATTTGATGCCAATTAACTGATCATTTCTTATAACGTTCACCTGTTGATTATTAACCTCATCGTCAGCTTTGTGTCTTAACCAATCTTCATATCCCTATTACAAAGCAAAAAAGCAGTCTTTCAGAATACTACCATGAAACACATGGTTTAACAAAAATACACAGTATTAAAAGCAGCTCAATCACAAAACTTTTATTAGTATGCAACAAAGTTTAAGACTCTAGATTTGCCGAATAATTGATGAGATTTATTGTGAGAAAAAATATTCTTATGTTTAAGTGAGTAATTGTCAAACCAGTCATAGCCACTTAGTATAAATGGCATTGAATCTATACACCAATGTGTTAACCTAATATTTATAGACAACCAGTATATAAATCTAGCTTTTAAATCATCAATACAGCCACGTCTTGCAATTTGTTACAAGCAGAATATTAATGAATCACATGTTTTTTAATTGTTGTGAAGAGAACCATTTCTAAAGAAATTAATCAATGTACTTGTCTTCATTAGCATGTCCAATATCCTAATCCAATTAACTTTGTCATTTTTACTTAAGACTTATTTGCAGAAGTATCTACTTATAAATTACATACTGTAATAAAAGACCTGGAACAGAGTAACCCAAATTGGGCTTTATTCCACATAATAGAACACTTAGTACAAACAAAACTATTTATAAGCAGGCACTGTCCATTTTTGGTGATAGGCGGTGGTGGGGGGAGGAGGAATGTTCACTACACCTACTTTTTACAAACACATAAATGATAAAAACAAACATAAACATGTACACTATTTCCCACACACAGTGGATAGGTAAAAATCTAGTGAACTTGTAAAACTATTTGTCTAATAGAAAAATATAAGTACAATATACTAATATTACAAATCATTAATATAATTCATTGTGTTCTTGCTCAAAAAGGAAAAAATAAAAAATTTCAAGCCACCATTTTCAAAATCTCATCACGTCTTGACTTATGAATATGAAACTATCAAGTTTCTTTGAAATTTATCAAACTGTTCTTGAGTCATACAATGGAATCTATTTGAATAATTCTTTGAAAATGCTATCACAAAAGAAGTGAGTTAAAACCATGGCAGTCATGATGCTCAGATATTTGGGGCAACTTTACAAAGGCTGACATATAGCCTTGAGTCATAAAATCATTAAAAGCTATTCTAAATGTACTTCATGTAAAACATGAAAGATTTGTAAAAAGAGAAAATGAAAGAATAAATAATAGAGCATGTTGAAAAGCATAGAAATATAAATTTCTAATAAAACCCTCACATCACATTCTTGTTTACTTTTTGATTTTGCAATTAACTGTAATTGTGATTGTCTTTTTAGATAAGATTTTACTAAGTCAGCATCTTTTATAATGTTCTTTTGATCCTATAAACAGGTTTTGTATTGATTGAATTTCTTGTAAGATATCAGAAATTTGTGTAAAATATCTATTTGATTAAGTTACAAAGAGATTATTTTTTATTTAAAGGTAACCAATAATTGTAATAATCTGAGAAAAAACTGTAATATGTCTGTCAACATTATTTAGGAATATGTATAATAATTAGAAAAAAGATGACATCATCTTAATAAATTCTCAAGGAACATGTGTAAGACATTAAATTTCAATTTAGTTCAACCTATGATCTCTGTGTTTGCTAGGGTCCCATACTGAATAATAGCCAGAGGAAATTATTTGAAGGCACAGATTCCCTCTCCAAGTAATATATGACAGATTTTACTCGGTTACATGGTACCAGCATCAAGGAGTATTCTCTGAACTCACCTATTATTAGAGTGGTTTTCTGTAGCCTTCTCTATGCTTTTGAATTGAGGGCAGTCCTTCTCTTCTGGATGCCAACCAAGGCTTTAGAGCTCAGTCTACTCTGATATTTAACCTGTAGCTTGTAGGAGAAGAGATGGATTCATGCCTTTCACAAGAGCATTATTGCAAAAGTGAACACAAAAGTATTTGAACTTGCCTTGCCTATTCTATTTTCTGCATCACTAACCATTAAGCTACCTGCACATCCAGATAAGACACTGATAAGTACAAATTCTGAAGATAACTACATGACCTCAACTTGAATTTTAATTATAGCTAGTTTTTTTTTATTTAGCCGACAGAATTGAAGTTGGAACAATAAGTAGTAAAAATATGAATTTTGGAAAGTGACACAAAATTTTATCTTTCATTTCTTTCTGTTTTGTTTCACTTTTAAAAGACCAGAACAAAATTCATTTGAAAAGTTCTAACATATCTAATTAGATTGGTATTAACCCAAAATACTAACAAGTTAATTCTGTTTTTAGTTTTATAGATTTTACTCGACACAAAATACAGTTTGGACTAAGTGGATATAAATCAACAGTTGACAAAAATTCCCTCTCTAATATAGGTTCATAGATTTTCCATAAAAAACATTTCAATATTCTGATAAATCAGACATTAGAAAATTATTTTGTAAAGATTTCGATTTAATTCTTCATGCAGTATTTTTCTAAGATTAAAAAAAACTTTCTGAAATTACTTATGAACAAAATGCATTCAAACAATGAAAAGAATTCAAGGATACTGGGAAAAGGAGAGATACATGGAGTTTTAAACAAAAACACATAAGTATATTAAGGGTGTGTGTATGGAGGGTGTGTATTCTTTAACTGTTTTCCACATTTAAAGTAAAGCCATCTACAAAAATATATAAAAATGTCCACCCTTTGTAATTCAGGTGCAGATTTGTACTGAGTCAAAAATTCATCTTGGAATACTGGTTTGAATGATTATTTTTAACTTGATTCTTATTGGTCAATTCATGAATACTCATTTATCAATATCCTGAGCTCATGAAAAAATTTCTTTGTCCAGACCTCATCATTTTTTTTTATAAAGCTTTCCCTAAAGCCAAAAGGTATATTTTCTTAATTTATTATTTTAATTTTTTTAGAAACTTAAATTAATCTTCACTTAGAATTTATTTTATAATAAAAGTAGAAAAGAGCTGATAGGAAATTATTTGGAGTTAAGATGTATATAGAAATGTATAATTTTTAATATGTTTACCAATGTAAGTATAAATGTACAAAAACTATCCATGGACTAAAAGCATTATGTAAATCATTTTCCTAATGACAATGTTGGTACATTGCTTAAACACAAGGCAACATTTAAATATTCATGTTTAAATAATATACTACTAAATATAAAAATTAAATCGTTACTAAAGAAATCAAAGGTAAAACATGGCCTATACTACTAAATTATGGTAGTTAAAACTGTCACAATGTAAAAGAAAAGGATATCTCATAATATGAAGTAAGTATACAGCATTTGGGTTGTTTCATTACTATGGTGATATCATAACTGATCATTTCCTATTTTTAAAAAAAGACCTTGTTCTGGGAGTAGAGAGTGGAGTCGTTATAAACAAGAGTGAAAGACATAGGTTGATTATGAGTGACACACAGTGAACTGTAATTACATTTTAAGTAACCAGAAATTCTTTGTAACTTAGTGCAACCAGAGAACAAGAATGCAAATATACACAAGATTTGATGCCAATGAAAAATCATGTAAGGCAAAATCAGCCTTTTTATATTACTGACAAAATAGTCACCTTCAGAGACTTACTCTTGGGACCACAAGCACTTATCTCAGTGTTCCATCCATTTTTCAAAATTCTCTTTCTGGATTACCATCAGCTGTCTTATCATGGTCTCCTTAACCTTGCCCATGTAGTTTAAGGGGCAATTTTAGCTTTGGAAAATACCAGAAGTTACAGTCTAGTTAATCTGGGCAGTAGGAGTGAGGGCTGACTGACTAGAGTGATATGATTCCTTGCCAAAAACCCAGCAGAAGATGTAAAGAATCTTCTTACTTGCTCATTGTGAATACAACACTTACACATTACAAAAGAACAATGTTTTCTCCCTGCTGACTAATTCATTATGTGTAGTAAGATTGGTTTGTTTGATTGCCAAGTTACAGAAAGGCTGCACAACCAGTCAGTGAAGTATTCAAAATGGCTGAACATTTTGTTTCAGACACACCTATTACATATTATTATAACCATTTTATTTGTAACAAAAGAATTCTTCAGGTTGTTATTCTTAAATCAGAAAATATTTAAATAACATTTTAAAAATTTTCACTTTTTGTTATTTCTTTTTACAATGTTTAGAGTTTATTCATTATGTATTATGCACTGAATAACTAAAGATTTAGCACAACACCACTAATTACTATTCATTAACCAATTGATTTTACATCTTATGATTTTAAACTCCACATGACATAAAATATGTCAGATCAAGTCACTGTCCTTAAAGTCATTGGGATTGTAGGGGATCCACATGTAATGTAGCAATATCAGCAGACCTTGAATTATTTTTTTCTTCTAAAAAAAGTTGCCACCTCAAGACAAGCCCAGTTAGCCATTTAAATCATAGCTAGGAGGAAAAGATATGGATTGATACCACTGCTAAAGCTATTTGTATGAAAGTGAACATTATTTCTGGCAAAATTTGAACTTGGTTCACCAATTTCACTACAGTGAAATTGGTGAACCAACTTCAAATTTTATAGAAGGTGTGTATCTCCCTTTGGTGTGTCACATGGTCACATGATGGGCTGCTTAGTGATGTCACTCCATACAGTGAAGGAAGTGGCAGTCAAATTCAGTTTATTTAGAAAAACCACCATGTGAGGTTGCTTTTTTTTACTCTGGGCCAAAGGGCCCAGGCTGAGGCTAAGTCTGCCTCCCCTGCAGCTTACAAGTCCATGTACCATTTCTCATTGGGAATATATCTTTCCCAGATATAGAATGAAACTCCAGCTTGCAGTCCTCAATTAGGGGAAAACCCAAGACTTGCTGTTTCCCATTTGTGGAATATTTCCTTGTTTAGGACATAAGTGAATCTAGCCCATTTGAATCTGGAGTCCTAAACATGGCTTCTCCAGACACAAGAGTATCTCCAAATTAAATGTAGGACAATTCCTTTTTCTTATTCCTTACACTCTGCTTTGCTGTATACATATATGTGATATATTATTCTCTGAGTGGGACATGCATATATATGTAGTATATCATTTGTGTATGTGTTAGTAATATAAAAGTCTATCTGAGAACAAAGCATGTTTGTCATTCTTTTTCCTTTTAGCCATTCTGTTCTGTTAGTGAACTATGCTGTTATTATATCACAGGTATAATAATGTCCATGATGGGGATAATACAAGTAGGAGAATAAATTTTTCTTCCATAGCTCTCTCCCATTACATCACTTTTGAAGTTGCTAACAGTTACACTATCCACACATCCAGGTAGACATGTTTATAGAATAAATGGTTCTAAATTAATGAGAACATTCTGAGGGCATGATTGATAAATTAATGACAGAACTATTTTATATTCTTCAAAGTATTCTTTAGCCAAAACACAATATTTGCACCCATGAAAGCAATATTAAAATACTTTTTTTTTCAAGAATTACGAGAATACTGTAGTAACCACTATCATCTACATGACTGATTGTCTAACCCCAAAATGTTGAGAGACCTAGGTAAAATGTATCAGTCTTTTCTAGTGACAGAAAAATATGAACTCTTTTAGTATTTGTGTACTGCAAAGGTCAAATTAATTTTTGTTAAAATTTTTAACACAGATTTTTCATTTTTACCCATTCATAAGAGATATAAATAAAAAATATAGGGGACAGTTTGCTTGCTTTCCAAAATATTTGTTTGATTTTTTAAACTTCGCCATTCCTTTTGATGTTCATCATCATCAGCCATTTTGAATCAACTGCAGGACAAAGGCTTTACACAAATACTTCCATGCTATTTTCTGCCATTTCTTACCAGCTAATCCCTCTATCTCATTTCACCATTTTCTATTTTCTTACGGCATTTGTTGTCCATTGAGTACCAATTAACACAATTTTCACTTCATTTATTATTATTCTCACTATGTTTCCTGGTCAACTCCATTTTTGTTTATTCTTGCATCTTGTAACATTCAAAATCTGAAAGGTAAACATATGGTATGATTTTATCTTTCTACATTTCTTTAAAGATCTTAACAGATTGCTAATGATTTCCTCACACAAAAGCAGAAATTAATTAATGATTCCAGTTATGTTCCTTATTACCATTGTACTATTCTTAACAAAAAATTATTAACAGTAAGTTGTAATTAACTTACAATGTAAGCAAACTGCAGAACCCATCATTTCTAAATAACTGAAAGATAAGAGACAACATATAGAATTAACTATTGAAAAAATCCCCAATCTTTGGAAGATTCAATTATAGATATTTATAAATACTAAGTAACAAATTAGTTAGCAGTAATAATTTATTCTAAAATATAAAGAAGATTCTTATTTTTAACTGAAAATGTAAAAAAGGCTCATTGTAAGAACAGAAGGGGAAACATGATAAACATTGATATGTGAAAGTATCAAGCAACGTACCTGTTTTATGGTTGTGACAGACACTACAAATACTAAGGGGAGAACGCTTGTGGCTGGACTTACTGGAGTGTCAATTAAAAACTGAAATATATAAAAAAAAGCAGTTGTCTTCTTAGTGAGGAGCTAAATGTTTCAAATCAAGATGACTAATATATCATGATTTATTATCAATAATTATAAACTAGTTTATTGCTCAATTTAATTCTCGTTACCAGGCTTTGGAAATATTTATTCACTTAAAATTCATTCTAAAACATGCCATAAAGAGGAGAGATTATGATAAATTGTGTAAGTAGAGTTTGCAGAAGCAGAGATATTTAAAAAATGTTATGTCAGCATGGAAAAGAACTTCAGTGAATTTACATTATTCGGACTATTGTCCTCATCTTTGTCGCCATATTTGTCACAATGTTTCGGCCGTTGTACGCTCCGGCCTTCTTCAGGTAGTTGGAATTTCGAACCGAACCCTTTATTTCGATCACTGGGGTAGACTGTTCTAGTTCCTCAAGGACACATGGTACGGTGGATAAAGGCGTTGGTTAGATCCAGTAACAGACCCAAAAAGAGTGTGAGTTCAATACCCGGTTCAGGCAGTGGAGAACTTTCAGTGGGAAAAATTACCAGGAGATAACTGATAACTGACATCCATCAAACATGGCTCATGGAACTAGAACAGTCTACCCCAGTGATCGAAATAAAGGGTTCGGTTCGAAATTCCAACTACCTGAAGAAGGCCGGAGCGTACAACGGCCGAAACGTTGTGACAAATATGGCGACAAAGATGAGGACAATAGTCCGAATAATGTAAATACTGTACATAATACCTCATCTCAGAAATATAGACAGATTCAGTGAATTTATTTTATTATTTTATTTTTTTGCAATGATGTTCATCCTGTACAAGGTCCAAGGGCCACTCAAAGTAGTGGGTTACAGAGTAAGAAGCACAACTTATGCGGGAAGGTAATAGCTGACCCTAGATTTGATCAGGTTAATATTGTAGTGATTGGGGAAGCATCATCTTGGGAGTTAGTTCCACAAAGCAGTGATTCATAGGAAGAAGTTGCTCAAGTGGAACTTACACCAAAAATTCACCAAAGGAATATGAAGAGAATGAGGGTGGTTTGCTACATGGTGGATCTTAGCCATGAAGGTTAAGACTGGTGGAACTATGGAATGTAATTTGTCTGAACACTTTCCATGGAAATAGTGACAGAGTAGTGAGAAGCTTGTGATATCTCATCTGTCAGAAAGGTGTTATAGGGTGGAAAATAATTTGTCCCCCACAAGGGTGCAGAGACACTTAATGTCTGTTTAGATTTCTGAGATGAGGTATTGTAATTATTTATACTGTTTGGACTGTTGTACTTATTTTTGTTGTAATTAATGTCAAGTCTTATTTTACCATGGGCATTAATGGGATAACAAATATAAGAAAGAAGCAGCACTAATTGTTATTTACCTGTTATTTTAGTTTTTGTTTCTTTTTTTTTCATTTTGAAAACAATATTTAGAATTGTGGAGGGTTTTCTCATTTGTTAAGAAACAATAAAAAATAAACATATTGTGAAAATTTTTCCCAGTTGTGTGTGTGTTCGTGCTCAGCAGTGTGAGTGGAATGAAGAAAAATCCCAAAGCTTGAAAAATAACTATTCAACAGCTTTTATTTCTGGTTGAAAAAGAATGCAAAATAGGAGTATTTTGTGGGAAAAAAGTGGGGATTCCCAGTTAACAAAGCTCTTGAGTTTAGTAGTTGTTTTTGTTGAGAGATTCTTCCACTATTTCACATGGGAGGAATGAGAAATCTGGCTGCTTAGTGACGTGACTTCATATAGTGACAAAAGTAGCCAGTCATTCACTCAGTAAGCTTATTGGTGTCAAGACACACGTGTTTGTTTATCCTGCTCGGGCTAGCCAGCTGCCAAATGCTACAGCTTACAAGTCCATGGTGACATTTCCTTTTGGGAATATATCTTCCCCAGATAGAGAAAGAAACCCTGGTTTGAAGTCCTCAATTTGGGAAAACCTGAGACTTGCCATTTCCCCTTTATGTAATATGTCCTCACCTGGGACACAGTAGATGAATCCAGCCTGTTTCAGTTTGGAGTCCTAAATATAGCTTCTCCAGAAACACAGAAGAATCTCCATATTATATGTAAGACCTTTCCCTATTGTTTTTCCTTACATTCTGCTTACTATGTAGATATGTTGTTTTTCTCTGCATGGGACATGCACATATATGTATACATATATATATATATATATATATATATATATATATATATATATATATATAGTTTTGTGTATGTTTTAGTGGATAAAAGTTTCACTGAGAACAAAAGATGTTTGCCATTCCATTTCCTTTCAGCTATTCCGTTTTGCCCATAAACTACAGTGTTATTATATCACAGATATAATAATGCCCACAATGGGGGAAATACAAATGGGAGAATAAACTTTTTTTGTTATCTCTCCCATTATACACTTTTTTATTAGAAATAAGGTGTATCAAATTTCATCAGTTTTCATTTTTTCCCCATCAACAGTATAACAAAAAAAAAACATAACATAAATGTCTCAAAGTCATTCTTGTATTATTAAGGTACAAGAGTATTGCCTGGCATGTGATTGTGTGTAAGATCAACTTAATTTCATATTTGGTCATCCATACCTCAGTTGGCACATAAGACACATTGCAAATTTAAGCAGGCATTCATAGCATATAAGTAAAGAAAAGTGACTTTATATCCACTTGACCTTTGAACTGAGTTAACAAATAATGGGCACTTGTTGTCAACAAATGTATATTTTACTAAATTTTAAGTAAAAAACCATATTTAAATATATTTGTCATAATTAAATTAATTTTCATCAAAAGCTGTTTTATAAATGCTAGTCTATTTTTTGAAAAATTAGACATCATAGTTAAGTGTAATGTTAGTGGATTTGGATTAGCAAAAATTGATATTAAAAAGAGTCTAAAATTTGCTTTAAATATACAAACATAATTTTTTTAATAACCAGCTTTAGACTATTTTCTGGCAATTAAAACAAAAGTTAAAACTTCAAAGAAGATATTTAAATTATTTCAATATACTTTAAAATTTTCAGAAAATATTTAATCATTGTTACAATTTGTAATGTTTTTGGCATCTACCTAGTAGAGATATTATTACACTATTTTATACAGACTGTGCGTACATCATTTATATTCTTGAATAGGAAGACAAACATAGCATGACATGTTTTATGCATTACAAAGCAAAATATACTGGCTTTTGTATATAGATTTATTAAATGTTGCTTTTAGGAACAAAATATTTTCTTTTCTTTTGTAATATCGGATACTTCTACATATTTACGCAAACAACATTACTATTGTATAATGCAAACTCATGGCAACTACAACTAGTACTGAACAAACAAGTCAAGTTTCAATAATGACTCCCAGGTGATCTACTTTATTAAATATTAAAACAAAAATAGACCACATTCTATATTGACTTTGACAGGTGTATTATTTAATATATCATGAAAATAGTCTGAAATCAATAATGAACCAATTTGTTTCTTCCTTTATTTGTTTCTGTATTTAAAAGGTAGAATACCATACGTGTAAAAATTTCAGATAGAGTATATCTGTAAAAGGACAATATGGATAAAGACAAAAGGAAAACTCATTTTAGCTAATGTGTCCTTGATAAAGTCTCCCAGAGGATGAAATTTTCCTTTTGTTTTTATTCAGAATACCATATGTTACTAAATGTTTAACCTGTATTAGTAACTGATATATTTTACTCAATACCAATAACATTTGTGTTTGTGTCAGATCAAATATAAAAGTTATGAGAGAATGTTTATAATGTGGCCTGCTGAAAATATATTCTTGTTGTATTAATTTGTCAATGAATTTAATAATCACATGCGTCATAATTTGAATAATCTTCAAACTATTCAAGATGTTTGAATAAGTTTGATCCCCCATCCAAAAAGAGCAAAACAATATAAAGCTAATAAAGTGACTTTAGAAGTTTCTATCATTTTGAAAGATAAGTAATCTTTTAGTCCTTCATTTCTTATCATTATCGACAAGATTACATGCATCTATCTGAGAAGTATAAAGGCCACAGCTTCACCATGTTAGGTACTGTTGTTGTGGTTGCTATGGTTTCTGTAACAAGTTGATTTTATGGGTTGGAGTTGCTAACATCCTACCCAACTAGTTTTGAATTAAGAGCTTTCTTTTAGACTGTTTGCTAGAGAGTCCAGTTTGCTTTAATGATTAATTTGTTTTTATTTTTATTTTTTACAGCTTATCAACCCTTTGTGAGCTATTTAAAGCTGAAACACATTTTGAATTGTAAAAATATATTTTGCAAGTGGATATTACATTAAAAATTTGAGAATAATAATGCTTTTTCCAGATACGAGTCTTACTATTTAACCCAAAGCTGGGGTACATAGATTCATAACTTTTTCAAGGGTATTTCTGAATAAGTGAATGTAACAAACTCAGCTGGAATTTGAACTCAGCTCTCCGAATTCTAAATCCGAGTCATTATTCATTACACCATCCACACATCCCCACATCAATGATGAAGACATTTAAAATCTGTCTAGACTTAATACAGAGCTTTATGCAATGTAACATCTACAATAATTTAACATTGTACAAAGGGGTACTGAAAAATTCTTAGTCTAACTCACTTCTCCGGTATACAAATGCCTTACAATCTGATATTAAATGGGGCAAAGAGTGGCTTGTTAAATTTAAAGCCTCCAAAATAAAACTGCTCTCCATTAATCATTTGAGAGAACCCTTTTCAACTTCCATCAGCATGGCTGACACTAACATCTAGGAGAGTAACTCCTTGCATGTTCTTGGACTAATGTTTTCTACTGATACGAAATGGAAAGTGTATACTGAAACAATTGATAAGTCTTCATCTTGGAAATTCACCCTTGCGTTGAATACTGCTGCAACATCTGGACCGGTGCTTCTGCTATATATTTAGAGATTCTTTATAAAATCCAAAAAAGAATCTGTGATGTTATTAGTTCTAATCTGGCATCTTGGCTTTAATCACTTTCCCATCAATGTAACATGTTTCTCTATGCCTTTTCTAGAAATAATTTCATAGTAATTGTTCAGATGAATTCCCCTCTATGTTACCAAGAGTTTATGAATTTTAGGCACAGTACTAGATTGTCAACAAGATCTCAGCATTTTACAATTGAAAGGGTTAGATGTTACTATTCAGTAATGCTTTGCATCTTGATGACTTCATTGCTTTGCTTGGTGTAAAATAATTTAAAAAAATGAAAAATTCTGGTGTTTGGTTAGTGATGTATTGATTTTGGGAAGAGGTTCAGGTGGAAATCTTTGATATAAAGGTAATCAAAAATATCCTAAATAATTAACGCTAATCCCTATTCAGTGGATTAGTGTATAACAAATAAGTAATAATATTGCTTTGATTCCATTTATCATATGCTAAAGGCATTAGTTAATATTAATTCCAAATCATTTTCTATTAGTGAAATTTATATTTGTATAACAAAGATGCAAAAAATATTTTATATACATATATATACACACACACACACACACAATATATATATATATATATATATATATATATATATATATATATATATATATATATATATATATATATATCAAAATAAAGAGAAAGAAAAACAGATTTAGAATTAACCGTACTCTGGCATTTACTTTTTCAAAGAAGTTCTGAATACAACATAGAGTATAATATATTTTAATGATATTTTTATTAAAAATATTTTACATTGTGTCACGGAAATTTGTATGTTTCAGGACTTAATGTTTATATCTGCTTGAATACTGCCTGATGACAAGATAAAAACATTAAAACTTGAAACACAGAAATTTCTGTGTTGCAATGCAAAATATTTTTAATAATATAGATATATATTTATATATGTATATATATAACTATATGCATATATACATATATAAATATATATACATATATATATTTATATATATATATACATATATATATTTATATATATATATATATACATATATATACATATGTGTGTATACATATATATATATAAATATATATATATACATATATACATATACATATGTATGTGTATATATATATATGTGTGTGTGTGTGTGTGTGTGTGTGTGTGTGTGTGTGTGTGTGTGTAAATATATTGATAAAATAGGAAAGAACTGTTAGATTGATGATCCAAAGTTCTTTAGTATTTTTTTTTCATTTTTAAAAATCAGTGCTCAATACACAAGTAGAGCCTATATTATAATTATGTTTTTAGCAAGATCTTTAATAAAAACACCCTACAATTAAGTTACAGCCACACTGAAAATCTAGAAAGAATCATAAAAAAACAATAATAAAATCCTGAAAAAACATGCATGCCAAAATCAAATAAATAAAAACCCTAAATTAAAATTAGACAAAAATAATGAAAAATTATGTGATTGTAAAAATCCTGAAAATTGCCCATTGGATAATAAATGCCACATAGAATCTGTGATATACCAATGCACAATCTCATCCATCAAGAATTCAAACATTGAAAAGATATATATAGGATCTACAAAGAATGAATTTAAAATAAGGTGGAGACTACACAAAAGCTCCTTCAATAATATTAAAAACAGAAATCAGACATCCCTATCAAAATATTTTTGGCATTTAAATGAAACAAATAAAACACCAAAAGTAAAATGGAAAATAATAAACAGCACAAGAACTTGTAAAACCTGGAATGACCCATGCCTACATGAAAAACTACACATTATTAAGTTTCTAAAAACGAAAATTTATTAAATCAAAAACATGAGATAATGGTTTTTTGACAACACCAACAAATATTCACCTTAAATAATTAGCATAAAAAATTTAAAATTTCAAAATCTATAAACAAGTTCAATTAAAGCAAAAGGTTAAAAACACAACCCAAACATAAGCTAAATAAAAAAAACCTTTAAGAAGTCGTTGACAAAAAACAAATTGTGGTTCAATACAACATATTCATATTCAAACAACCCTTTTAGAAAAAAATCTTTATGTATACAAGTACGAATATAATGGCAAAACAATAGTGCCAAAAACCTTTGTCATTGAAAAAGACCAGACGACATGTGTTGAACAGATGTCATCATTCATTTGTAAAAAGGCACCCTGACCCTACCTTGACTTAACCATTTTTCAAAAGTAACTAATATATTGATACAATAGTTGTCAGTGAAAATGAATACCCTACTGCCCCTTATTAAAATGATTGGTTTTCTCTATATCCATAGAAACTAATTTTATGAATGTATGTGCTTATAAAGCTCTGTAAATTTCAAAATAAAATTTGCTTGAAAATGAAACAGAACTAGGCACTTTAATTTAATTTAATTTCTTTAATTGAATTGGAAGTTTTTAGCCTCCGTTTTTGAAACATGGCAATTCCTGTGTAGCGATAGAATCAAATTTAAAAAAAAAATAATTGTAATATATATATTATTTGGACTATTGTCCTCATCTTTGTCACCATGTTTATCACAATGTTTCAACCGTTGTACACTCCTGCCTTCTTCAGATGGTTGGAATGTCGAACTGAACCATTTATTTCACTCACTGGGGTAGATTGTTCTAGTTCTACGTGCCATGTTTAATGGATGTCAGTTATCAGTTATCTGCCTTAACCGGGTATTGAACTCACACGCTTTGGGTCCTGTCACTAGCTCTAACCAATGCCTTTATCCACTGTGCCATGTGTCCTTGAGGACATCTGTGTATGAATTTCTGGGTATTATAAACATAATGTTTTCAGCAACCATTTTTACCAGTGCTCATATTGTAATTTTTGCTGTTTCATAATGTTTTTACCAGAGCTCATATTGCAACTTTGTTGTTATCGCTTTTCTCTGGCACTCCTTATTACTGGTTCCCATATTGCATTCATTTCTATGCTTGGTCAGCTCAGGAGATTTTTGTGGCCTAGCATATGTGCTGATTCCTTAAGTTTACGAATTTTCCAATGGTGTTCCTTGTCACTTATGACTTTTTCTCCGATGTTGTCAGCAGCAGACGATCCCTTTCTTTATGCTGTATGGATGGTGGGTGTTGAAATTGAGGTACTGTCTGGTGACAACACCAAGTAAAAGTCATAAGTGGCGAACCAGAGACATTAGATAAAGAATTGGTCATTATAAATAGTACCCTACAACATAACAACTACCCTGGGTACATGGCAGCAGCCCCCCAAAACTGGGATAGGTGGGTACAAGAGGAGGAGGAGGACAACAATGCTCAGAAAACAGTCTGCCTGCCTTATGTGAAGGGGTTATCAGAGCAAATACAAAGGATCTGTGGTCCATATAACATCAGGACAACCTTCAAAAGCTTGACGACACTTCGCAGATATGTCTCTCGAGTAAGACCCCTCCCCATAGAGGAGAACATGACTAAAGACTGTGTGTAGGCTATCCCGTACAGCTGCAGAAAGAAATATAAAGGAGAGACAGGCTGCTCCCTTAAGGTGAGGCTTCAAGAACACCAGAAAGCTGTAACACGAAGGGAAGGGGGAAAAATCAGGCGTGGCTGACCACATATGGAGAGAGAAGGGAGATCACCACCCTCTGAAGGATCAGGTAGAGATCATAGACAAGGAACACCATTTGAAAATTCATAAACTTAAGGAATCAGCACATATGCTAGGCTACAAAAATCTCCTGAGCCGACCAAGGATAGAAATGAATACAATATAGGAACCAGTAATAAGGAGTGCCAGAGAAAAGCGATAATAACAACAAAGTGCAATATGAGCTCTGGTAAAAACATGCAATGATAACAGCAAAAATTGCACTATGAGCCCTGGTAAAAATGGTTGCTGAAACATTAGATTTATAATACCCAGAAATTCATACACAGGCCGGAGTGTACAATGTCCGAAACGTTGTGATAAACATGGCGACAAAGATGAGGACAATAGTCCAAATAATGTAAATAATGTACATAATACCTCATCTCAGAAATATAGACAGATATAATATATATGTATATATATTTGGTGATTTACAGAAGATCATCTCCACAACAAATTTCTTTTTTTTTATATCAGACTCAGTGATTGTGAAAGAGTAAATGACTTTTTAAACCAGTCTTATACATATATATATATACATATATATATATGGTTGTAGCCAACATGTATCAGAGTATCAGTACTACATATCTTTTTGGAGAATATTTACTGATGTGCTGAACAAATGTGGCTCTTTAGCCCAGCAAGTATTACATTATTGTGCAATTTAAAATCTCTTAGGTCTTACTGCAAATATCATGTATGACTTGCTGGACATTTACAATTGTGACCCTCTGTATATATATATATATATATATATATATATATATATATATATATATATATATACACACACATATATATATATATATCCATATATATACATATATATATACACACTATTTATATTATTCGGACTATTGTCTTCATCTTTGTCACCATATTTTAAAAAATTGTACACTCCTTCTTCAGGTGATTGGAATGTCAAACTGAACCCTTTATTTCGCTTACTGGAGTAGACTGTTCTAATTCCACATGCCATGTTTTAATGGATGACAATTATCAGTTACCTCCTGTTAATTCCCCTCTCTTTCCCTTAACTGGATATTGAACTCACACCCTTTGGGTCCTGTCACTGGATCTAACTAATGCCTTTACCCACTGTGCCATGTGTCCTTGAGGACATCTGTGTATGAATTTCTGGATATTATAAGCCTAATGTCATCAGCAATCATTTTTTCCTAGAGCTCATATTGCAATTTTTGTTGTTATTATTTCTTTTCTCTGGCACTCCTTATTACTGGTTCTAATATTGTATTTATTTCTATGTTTGGTTGGCTCAGGGGATTTTTGTGGCCTAGCATATGTGCTGATTCCTTAAGTATACAAATTTTCCAATGTCTTTGTCTATGATCTCAACCTGAACCCAAAGAGGGCAGTGATCTCCCTTTTCTCTCTATATGTGGTCTGCCATGCCTGATTTTTCCACTTCCCCTCATGTTACAGCTTTCTGGTGTTCTTGAAGCCTTACCTTAAGGGAGCGGCCTGTCTCCCCTTTACATTTCTTTCCGCAGCTGCACGGGATAGCGTACACACACTCTTTAGTCATGTTTTCGCCTATGTGGGGGGGGGGGGTCTTACTCAGGAGAGATATCTGCAAAGTGTAATCCAGCATTTTAAGGTTGTCCTGATGTTATATGGACCACAGATCCTTTGTATTTTCTCTGATAACCCCTTCACATAAGGCAGGCAGATTGTTTTCTGAGTGTTGTTGTCCTCCTCCTCCTCTTGTGCCCACCTATCCCAGTTTTTGGGGGATGCTGCCATGTACCCAGAGTAGTTTTTACGTTGTAGGGTACTAATTATACTGACCAATTTTTTATCTAATGTCTCTGGTTCGCCACTTATGACTTTTGCTCAGTGTTGTAAGCAGTGGACAATCCGTTTCTTTATGCTGTATGGATGGTGGGAGTTGAAATTGAGGTACTGTCCGGTGATGTCGGTTTATGGTATACAGATGTCTTGAACCCATGCTCTGTTCAAGATATTAGAACATCCAGGAATGGAAGTGTGTTGTTACTCTCTTTCTCCATCATGAACTGTATCGAAGGTCTTATTGAGTTCACATGGTCCAGTAGAACCTGAACATCTTCCTGGTGTGGCCAGAGTATGAAGGTGTCATCTATGTACCTTAACCATAGAGTTGGCTTTAGAGATATAGATTCTAATGCCATTTCCTCAAAGTATTCCATGTATATATTCACCATTGCTGGTGATAATGGCGAGCCCATTGCTAAGCTCTCATCCTGTTGATATATGTGTGATCCCATTCTGAAGTGTATTGTTTGTGTACAGTAAGTCAACATCGCCATCAGATTATCTATTGGAATACTGGGCCATTCTTCTAGGGATGAATCAGAGGCCAATCTCTCTCTGACCACTGAGAGTGCCTCCTCCGTGTGTACCTTGGGGGAAAAAAATTCACTACGTATTTATATATATATTATATACACACACATATATATATTATACATACACACATGCATATATATATTATACTTACTCATATATATATACTCGCATATATATTATATATATACACACACATATATATTTACTGACACATGTATATTATGTTATTATATATGTATACACATATATTATTTATATTTATTGACATATATATTTACAAATATATTACATATATATATATACACTCATATATTATATATATACTCACACACATACATATATATATATATATATATATATATATACACACACATATATATTATATATATATACATACACAGATATATATATATATATACATACACACATATATATTATATATATACACACCCAAATATATAATATATACACACACACATATATTACATACAAACACAAATATATATAATTTATATAAATCATATATATATATATATGTGTACACATATATATATACACATATATATATCTATATATGTACTCACATAAATATATTATATATATATACACATATATATTTTATATATATATATACACATATATATTATATATATACATATATATTATATATATACACACATATATATAATATATACACATATATATATAATATATACACACATAAACACACATATATATACACATATATATATAAACACTCATATTTATATACACATATAGATATTATATATACACACACACATATATATATATGAACACACAGATATATTATATATATATACACATATATATAATACATATATACACATATAGATATTATATTTATATACACACATATATATATTTATACACATATGGATATTATATACACACATATATATTGATACACATATAGGTTTTATATATATATATCATATGTATACACACATTATATATATATAAATATGTATTCATATTATATATACACACATATATATATTATGTATATATACACACATTTATTATATATATAAACACACATATAAATGATATATATACACATATATATTATATATACACACATATATATATTATATATATATATACACATATATGTATATTATATATATATACACATATATATATTTTATACTTATATATATACATATACTATGCATATGTACACATGTATACATGTATATGATATGTATATGTACACATCTATATGGTATGTATATATATACACACATATATACATATATATAAACACATATATTACATACACATATACATTTTATATATATTCACCTGTATATATTATATATATACACACACACATATATATATGTATATATATATATATATATATATATATATATACATACACATATATATGTTATATATTTACACACACATATATATACACATTTTATATACACACTCAGACATATATACACAGACACACATATATATATACAGATATAAACACACCTATATTTTATATATATATATGCATATAATATCTGTGTATATAATATATATGTCTGTATATATATATATATATATATATATATATATATATATATATATATATATATATATATATAAATATGTATTATATACACACATATACATGCATACATATATATATATCTTTATACACAAATTTTATTTATACATATGTGTTATATAAAGACTGTCCTTGTAAGATTACATTGTGTTTAACTTGAGTCATGACTAGATCCATCCATTCATAGGATTTAATGTTGGTAACCTTTTCTTGCTCAGTATATGCAATCTATTCTTTGAGCACTTTACTCAGTAGGTAAGTTTGTTGCAGTGCTTTTTTCTCTTTCTTTTTTCAGGATTGTTGACTTTATTTGAAACTGATTCTGGATAGGATTTTAGGTTTTGGCAAGCTATCCATTGTTTAGACCAACTGGTTTTTGCTTTTCTTTAATACACACACACACACACACACATATATATATATATATATATATATATATATATATATATATATATATATATATATATATATATGAAGAAATATAGTTTTAAGGTGTGCTATATTTATGGGATAAAGTGCTCAATATCAGAGATACAACGTATGTAAATATAAATATAAAAGTGAACATTGAAGTCAACACCTAGAGGCGACTGCAATTGTCAGGCGGCCTGACGATTGTGTCTAGCATGAAACAGCCTGTCACCTCTGAGTGTTGACTTCAATGTTCACTTTTATATTTATATATCATTTATATATATATATATATTATTTATTTCATAAGTATTTTATTTAATGCAACAATTAATAATCTTTTTATTTTATTTCATCTTTCAATGTTCATAGGATTTTCATCTTTTGTATGAAACACACAAGTCACTTTTGAATTGGGGTTGCTAGCCCAATCTGCTTTTGAATTCAAAGTTTCTTCTTCTTTGAGTGGTTGCCAACCAAAGCTGAAGAATTCAGTCTACTCTACTATTTAAGTCATTGTTGTGAACAGTTGTATTCATACCTTTCCCAAGAGCATTTGTGCAAAAGTGAGTGTAATGAACTTGTCTGGAATTCAATGTCCCATTACATCATCTGCTCATTCAATGAAACAAACAAAAATTAGTTCATTATTATCAGGATTTTGTCATCCATTCCAAACCAAGGACAAAATTTGATGGTAAATGATCAAAAGTTACTTAGAGCAACAAAAAACGGGAAGTTGTGGAGAGCTACAATTAGCCTCATCCTGAAAGGACACTGGAGATAAAAGATTATCAGGTTGAGCATGAATTAAGACCTATCACTGTTACTATTAAATAGCAAATAGTATTGGAAATAGCTATATTCTTCAGATAAAAGCATTGGTATTGTTCTGACAAAATCCTCACTGCTGTTTTTGTTGTGTTATGGTAACAAAGAAATAAACACACACACTAACAGAAATCCAATCATCATAATATAGATTAGCATAACATACAACAGATAGGAGGTTGTCATCACTAATTCAAGCACAGTTGTTGCTTTATAAATCCATAAATTGATATTTGCATAAACAATAGAATCAATGTGGTTTAGAAAAAAGACTAAATTTAATGTAAAGAATCAGAAGAGACGGGATTAAATATTTTTATTTTGGCTTCATGTGTTACCAAATTGGTGCTGGATTTCTGGAATCAAGCAATATCTGAATTAAGGAAATCACATTGAATAATATTATGAGAAATTCCATGAGTTATCCCTGTGAAAGATTCTTTATGTTGCTTTGGGTGCAACTATAGTTTAGCAGGTCCATTCTCAAATTTTCCATTGGTATACAATTCATTTATTTATTCAGTTAGCTCATTTTGTGCTGCTGTTGTCATCACTCCCCACTATTTCTGTTGTAATTGTTGTTCATGGTGATATTCAAGGCAAAATAGTGCAATGGATTGCTGGTTCTTTTTGTACCGGGGGATGTTAAGGTTACCATTTCCCAAATCTCAGAAGTTCCACTGTCCACTGGTAAATCCTTTAAGGCTCAACCCCTACACCCAGGCTGGCACCTGGCCAATGGCTGGTTGGCACAGGTGTGTTCTCCTTCATTGGTGAGATTGGAAAACCCCTCCAACTACCGTTTAGTTGGGAGTTTGATGTCATTGACTGAGGTGTTGGCATTGCAGTGCTCATGCACAATTAGGAAAGGAAAAATAAAAAAATATAAACATTTCCTGGTACAGAAAAAATATTTTATTAGATTGTTACAAGATTTATTTACAACATTTATTTACATTATTTATTTACAAGAACAATTTTATATTTACAAGCTTATAAAAATATGTGAACTAATTACAATGTAATATTGATTATTTTCTGTATTATAAAGAAATAACTATAAAAACAAATTTTTTATTCATAAGTTTATAAAAATCTTTATGAATAAGTGAACACTAAAATTTACAAACATCTAATGAGTAAGTGTCAGTATTAATTTTGAAAAAAGGCATTTTCCATGCATTCTTTTTATTTGCTCTTACTATATAAATTTAATAAAATAGGTTGTGAGCATTTGGATTTATAATTTTTTTTCAAGAAGTGTCAACAAAAGAATGTTAATCACTATTTATCTATTAGATTGATTTTTAACATTTTTGTTGTCAGTTCTCAAGAAAAAAGAAAATGTATAAATCCAGTTTCAAGTTTGGGTTTTATTAAAATTTCAAAAATAGCTTTTTAAACAATAAAAATTGAAAAGGAAGTATATAGTAATAGCAGTGTCAAAAGAAAAATTGTCCTTTTAACATCATTTTTTTGTGGATATGACTCTTAACCTTTGCTTTATTTTCTATGTTATCTTATTTATCCATCCTACCAATCTGTGCCTGTTGCACTCTTCTTTATATGCAAGCATAGGTGGCTCCTGAAGACTCTATATTAAATGTACAATTTTTGTTTTTAGGGATGAATATCAATTATACTGCACTTATCTGATTGATTCTAATATTTATTACCCCCCCCTCTACCTAATTGTTGGTTGAATATGGGGTTTGAGACAACCCACCCACTTCTCTCTGTTTGATTCCTGATCATAAAAAATATTCTGTTTCTATCTTATTGATGTAGAAGTTCAAATTTAAAAAAAAATTAATTTTCTTTTTGATTAGCCTAATTATAATTTTCACCCTGACATAAAAGTAATAAATCAATGAGTATATATTCTACTTGAATGATCAAAATTCTTTATTCTTGAATGTTCTACATGTTATTGTCGGTTTTCAGGTAAAGATTCTCAGCATCAGCTCAGTGTTGCAATTAATGGATATTTTTAACAAGTGTTTTTCATTTCAGAGTAAAAAAAAATCTAATCCATTTGCATCACTCAGGCTGTTCCTTAGTTATAATAGAAATAATATTATGTATTCAAATTAGCTATTGGAATTAATGGTGATTGAATGCTCTGTTCATTACTCATGCTCACTTGTATGCAGTAACTAAGCAACAGTAAAAGAATAAGAAAGATCACAAAAACTGAAGATCAATATGTGGGGTGGGGGTAGATGTGAAGGTGGGTGATAGGGAGTTAAAGCTGCCATAGAAAGGTCCTATCAATTTTTCAATATAGCCACAGGATGTCACAAGAACCAGAAAATCTCGTAACCATGGCTACGTATACAACAAAACAGCCAACCTTATCAAGACCAATTGGCCAATTATACCAATAATACCTTAAAAAAACAGAAAAACAAAAAACAAACCCAAAACTTTTATGTTTTATCAGATATAAAAAAATGAGATGTTTAAAAAAAACTGATAATTCTAAAAAATCTCTGCAGTAAATATATTTGTTTGATTTCCATGATTCTAATATTGAACTTGAAGCTTCAACTCAATAATTTATGACTGAATAACAAAATAATTTTAATATAAAAAATTTTTATAAAAAAATAAATTTCAAAATCTAGCTTTTAAGACGTTATAGATTTCAGCTATTCATATAGACTAATATACAAGTTTTATAAGGTCGAGTAGAATAAGTAGGCTAAAAGCAGAGGGATGATACATTTATTTATTTTAACATTATTTAATATCAATTCAATTTTTTTTTTTTTTTTTTTTTTTTTAATCGTATCACCCCAAGCAAGGCCGGAGGCCACTATCATGCAAGGGGTTAAAGAAGGGTTGGAGGAAGAGCAGATAGGAGTGGCAAAGGAGAGGATGTGGAGAAAGAGAAAGACGGAGGGTCGATCAAGGCAAGGGGGTTACAGAAGATTTGGAGCGAGAGCAGATAAGAATGAAAAATGAAAGGATGTGTAGAAGGGAAGTGGATAGATCAAGGCAACTGGAGATGTCGATTGACGCTACACTTAAACCGTTGGAGATTGTATTTGTCAGGGAAACAGTAATAGGGAAGGGAGTTCCATAGGCGAGATGTGCAAGACATGAAGCTATTGGAGTAGAAGAGACGTCTACATCTAACAGTTTCCACGGTGTAGGGGTGAGAGCAGGATGCCAGCCTCGTAGGGTGTTTAAACTTGCATTGAGTTAATCTATTTCATTATTATAAAACTAACAATTAAATTTCATTTAATTTTAAAGTATTTCAAAAGCTTCAAAACCAGACATAACTAATCAATGTTACATAATTTGTATAAAAGCTCAATTAATTTTCAGTTTTTACATAATACAACACTTCAATAATAAATATGACGGAAATTGACAAACAGTTGTATTTGATTATTTTGACATGTAAATATTGCTAACAGAAGATTAAATATCTGTTTGCTTAGCTAATTGCAATCTGCACAGCAAGCAGTGCTCTAGTGTTTGCATTCTGTACAGTATGCTTCGCAGTTCTAGCTTTAATTCACCAGGGATTATATATATAAAGTCAAAAGATTCCATCAAATGAAGCTTCGTCAAATCCTGCTGAACACATGACAGGACCAGATCGCAAACAATGAAGGTATCTTTTGCACAAATTTATATTTTAAGATGGAGACCTAGAAACCATCATGACTTGCCACTGACTTTGATGGGCCGGACACCTTGCCTGAATATATGCCCAGTCCCACACTGTTCATATATGTTTATATTTGTGTGAGCTCTGGTGAGTGAGTATGCATGTGTGTGTGTGTCTGTGTATGTCAATGAATGTACGTGCATATATGTATGTTTGCGTAAGTATGAGTGGCGTCCTGACAACAATTTTACCTCTCACTTCCATAAAAATACCGATATACGTAACCATATATAAATCCAAAATTTAAAACTTAATCAGTTTGTCTGATGATTGCAAATAGCATGAAACCTAGGGTCACAAACTCACATCAATCCAACTAAATATGTTAGCTCTATCACTGATATTGAGCACTTTTCAATAAGTACCGTGCACATATAATATATAAATAATATATATAAAAAAATTGCATATATATATATATATATATATATATATATATATATATATATATATATATATATTTATATTTATATACATACACATTTCACACACACACACGCACACACACATATATATATATGTGTATATATATGTATGTATATATATATATATATATATTTGATGATGTATATATATATATATATATATATATATATATATATATATATGTAGAGAGATAGATAGATAGACAGAGAGAGATAGAAGGTAAGCACATACACATGCTTCAACATGAAATTACTAATTTTGAGGTTTTCAAAAAAACACTTTAAATTGATATTTTATTGATGAATAATATTTGTCCTACATCAAATGCCACATTTTTTTGTTTGCTGAGTTTTCATAAAAAAACAACAAAAGTTTATAAGTCATTATTTTCGTGTTTTTCCTTTGCTATTTTGTTTTCAGGTGATTGTTTCCATTAAAAATATTATTCATAGCCTCCAGAAAATGAAAACAGTTAATCAATATCAACTGCTCATGTCATACAAGTTGAATGCCCTAAAAGCTCAGTGAAACATCAGCTTGTCATTTGATATTTGTTAGTGTTAGAAATATAGAAATGGTTTCAGAAATTTCATAAGAGCCTTGAAAATTAACCAAAAGGAAGGGCCTAATTCAGCCATAAAAAATGATCATTTGAATTCATTGGTCAGATAAAGTTAAAATGCAGTCAAAACACTTTCAAGATAACTTGAAACATTTTGAATGCAAAAAAGAAAGAGCCTCAAATAGAGAAGGCCTAATTTTGCCCCATAATAATGCAGACCTTCACACTTCACTGTGTATCATTCAAAAGTTGCAAAGCTTTGTTATGAGATTTGGGAGCATCTACTTTATTCACCAGACATTTCAACCACAGATTATCACTTATTGAAACACTTTGAACTATTAGAAGATTGTCTTATATTAAAGAAGTAGTTAAAACATTTGAAAAGTTTATTAGAGTAAATAAAAAGGTTTTTTTTTAGTGGGATAAAAAACTTCAAGTTACATTGGAAGAAAACAGTAGAACAAAATGGATATTATTCTGATTAAATTAAAATGTTTTGTTTTGTCATTCATTTAAAATATGATATTTCATATGGGACAACCTAGTATTGGATTATTTGGCAAATATTAGGTTGAGTCATAAGTAATTTCTGTTTTTGTGAACCAATTATAATGATGAATGTATCATCCTAACTGCTAATTATACATGGCAATTAATAAATTTGGAGTACACTAACATACCTTAGATTCTGCATGGAGGCATACACGGTGGCTTAAAGGATACATTCCTTAACTCCACCAATTGGAGGCATTGAAAGTGCATTTAAGTCAAATCATGTTGTGGAAGTTCAAGAAATAATACTATGGAGACATCTAGAAAGATATTCAGTGTTTATAGTCAATGTGTTATAACTGAGCAGCAAATATGAAATTGGTTTGCAAAGTTACAATCTGGAGAAACATCATTGGAAGATGAAGATATGTTCATCAGAATTTGATGATAAAGCTCTAAACTCTAAAGTCGTCAGTAAAAAGCTATCCACAGGAATTAGCAAATATGCTAAACACATCATAATCTAACATAAGCTGGCACTCAGAAAAGACAGGGAAAGTCAGCAAGATGAGTGTCTGGGTTCTATACACACTTAGCAAAAAGAAAAAAGCAGAACATTTGTTCATAGCAACAGAGCTTTCTTTGCCAACAGAGCAATAACCTGTTCCTGAAAATATACAGCATAACAGCTGATAAAAAGAAAAACTGGTTACATGTAACAAGGTTCAATACAGAAGTCAGTTGATTGACAAGGATAAATCTCCACAATTGATCATAAGAGGTGAGCTCCATGAAAGAAAGGTACTGTTGTGCATGCGATGGGATCATTGGGATATTATTTATTTAGAGGCCTTAAAATGCAATAAAACACACAGTGCACATTTATGCATCCAGCAGTTGCAATGTGTCCAACAATGTTTGGCTTAAAAGTGTTCTGCACTTGTCAAAAGGGAAAAATATTGAAATATTTGAAGAATAAAGTTGAAAAACAAAATTGAAAATTATTCATGACTCAACCTAATATTTAATTTTACTCCATTTTAGATGAATATATAAATATATTCTTTCAACGCCTTGCATTCAAATTTGCCAATATAAAAATTCAAACAAGGAATTTGCAAAAATTCAATAAGCACATGCCAATTTTTTTGTTCTTTGTGTTGTATGTAAATTAATTCTAGGATCATTTTTCACAAAATCCTATTAATTAGTAAAGAAAAAATTATCCTTAAGATATTTTTTATATAAATTTAGAAAAAGCAAATTGTACACACACAAACTGCCACTGTCATTATATCAACAGCTACAAGCTGGAGATTGACTTTGAGATCAATAGATGGTTTAGATGAGCAGCCTCATTGTTCACTCAACTGATGAAAAGAGTCTGGGAGAACAGAAAGCAAATGATGTCCAGCAGGGTGCTGCAACACTACTCAAGAGTGATGTCTCATTGCCTTTCCACATGTGCAACATGAGATGCATCCTATTCTTGTTAATAGTGACTCTTGCTGAAACAACACAGATGTCTAAAAAGAAGAGGAGAGACGTTTAGGCTTGCTGCTGAAAAAATGTATACTTAAAAAAAAGAGCCTTAAAGAAAAGTACTTTAACAACATTGGAGGAATGTGTCCTTAGATGCAGTTCTTGTAAACAGAGATGGCTAGAACTGATATTGCTCTAACAAGTCAAACTAAAGCAAGACTTTTCAGGCAGAGATTCATGACCTCAGAAGACAAACAGATAACAGGAAATACAAGCATACATGTATACACACACATGCATACATGAAGGAGTGCATTAAAAGATTCTTCACTATTTACATTGCTCGGACTATCATCCTCATCTTTGTTACCATATTTATCACAACGTTTTGGCTGTTGTACACTCTGGACTTCTTCAGGTGGTTGGAATGTCGAACTGAACCCTTTATTTCACTCACTGGACTGTTCTAGTTCCATGTGCCATGTCTAATGGATGTCAGTTATCAGTTATCTCCTGTTAATTCACCTTTCCAAGTTCTCCACTGCCTTAACCAGCTATTGAACTCACACTCTTTGTGAACTGTCACTGGATCTAACTAATGCCATTATCCACTGTGTCATGTGTCCTTGAGACACCATGCAGTAAACACAGGTTGGACACAAAAAAATTGATACATACCAACTCAATTAAATGAACATGCAACACTATCAATGAAAACAAAACATAATCCCATTCACAACAAATAAATATCAGTGCAACATGTCAAATTTATAAAGGTTTTCTTCCTATTTGTTCTTTATTTACTCATGTGTATATTATAAATACGTAAATTAGTAGTTTGTAGTTTTACTGAAATAATTGCATTAGACATTATTTATATCAAAATAAATTATTTTAATAATTCCACTGCCAATTATAAATTAAATATTTTCATAATGGTGTAAATCTTATACTTACTTGTATTGCTCCTACAATAAGAAAATAAAAGTTTGCTATCCTTTGAAATTGTTCAAACAAGTTCTTTGGTATGAAATTCCATACTGTATACTGAAATAGAAACAAAAATAAAATTATATTTTGTATAGCATGAATATAATGTCTAAACTATGTAACAAATCTCAGTCAATGATATACATTAGATTTTCAATATCTTATTCAAAGATCATTAAATATAAAAAATGTAAGAAGTCAATTTAGCCTTATAGCAAGAGCTAATATGTGTATGTCTGTCAAAAGATTCAGATAATATGCACTTCACAAAGAGTTCATAATATTCAGCACGGATTTTATTGAAATTGCTTCTTGATAAATGTAATGACCCCTACACTTTTTATAACTAAACAACTTTATTGGCAATCATGCTAAGTCTAAATGTGGTTAATATTTTCCCTGCAGTTCCAGCAGTAAAAAAAAACTTTGTTAGTTATGTAATAAAAGTCTGAAAATAATCCTTTTATAAAGTAAAATATAGCAACATTCTCATAACACTGATGGAAATGTTAACAAAATCATCTATTATAGAAACTAGCTCATATCATTGCTTCCCTGACAGCAAGATGATCCCATTTCAAATTGAAATTGATTGTCCATTTAAAATACTACACTTAGAAAATATGTTCAGTTTAACTACTTTGTGGTCATAAAAATGATTTCAAGAGGCAGACATTTTGGCTTATACTCTTTTCTGGTTACCCAAGTGTTTTTGACAGACTGAAAATGGAAATTAACTCTCAGGCCAACGGATGTCCATTTCAATTTCATTAAGATTATAAGTGTATGTAACCCTGAATAATATTTGTACAAAATTAAAAAAAAAAAACAACTTTGAATAATTTTATTTATTACAGAATAAAATCTGATTGTTTTTAGAGTTTCAATCTTTTTCTTGTCTCTAACTTCATGATTATATTCTCCAGCCTAAGTTAGGAGTTGTCTAGACTGAGTGTGAGGAGAATTTATTATCGCCATGTCTTATCAAACTTTTGTTAAATTACATGTGTACTGTACATTAAATGGCACTTGTCTGTAAGTCACTCACAGACACATAGCACTGTTGTGTGTCAGTGACAACAGACATTACATACGCGACATTGTTGTAACAGACATTACATACACACATGCAAAATCACACATAGTGTGTGACAGACAGAGGATCAGCTCTTCCTTTATAATATAGATTATGTGTTCACAGATAGGATTTTATATATATAAACTAAAAGAAGGGTTCACTGATATTGCTGGTAAGATAAAAATCTATATGGATTAAATCCGCCAATGTGATCCAAGTAACATTTTCATATTTTGGAATTAAAAGCACTATTGGATCATGTAATCTCCAACAAATCAACAATAATACAGATAAAAAGTACACAAATTTTATTTCCTGGATATTTGATGACTATTATAGTGTAGGTTTAAGGTATTCAGATATACAAACCAATTTGCATAGGGCCATATTTATAAGTTAACTCAAATCTGCCCTTCTTTGTAAAGAAAAAAATAGCTTATTGTCTTCAACATTAGACAAAAGTTATAAGTTTTTCTCTCTGTTCTCTATCAGCATGGCTGATGCTAACCTCCAGGATAGTGACTCATTGTGCCTTCTCAGGCTAACATTCTCAGTTGACATGAAGTGGAAAAGCTGTATTGAATTCATTGCCAGGTCTGCTTACTAAGAAAGTTTGTTCACTGGGTTGTGCGAGAATTTTTCTCTCCTGAATCTATCTTACATAACTATGTCTACCATTTGTCTATACTTAGAATATTGCTATTTACTTTGAACTCCTTGATAAAATCCAAAGAAGAATCAACAATATTATTGGTCCTGATCTGGCAGCATAGCTTCAGTCACTTACCCACAGCTGTAAGGTTGTCTTTCTTTGTCTTATCTGTAAATACTTTCATGGTAATTGTTTGGATGGTCTCTTTGCTATGGTACCTAGACTTTTTGAATTTAAATGCATCACTAGGCTGGCATCAAGCTCTTAATTTATAGTTGAGCTGGTTAAATGTAACTGTAAATTCTATGATAACAGTTTCTTTTCTCCCATTTCTCACTTGTGGAACTCCCTTCTAGCTCCATGCTTTCTAGCCAACTTTAATCTGCAAAAATTTAAATGCAATGTCAATCACTATCTACTGTCCTCCTGATTACTCTTTTCTCTTATTGCTCATTATTAATGATTTTGAGCCTAATTTTTCCACACCTTGTAAGCCCTTGTGTCTTAGTGGCTTTACTGCCTTCCATGGGGTGAGACTGATTAAAAAAAAAGAAGTGACTAATGTAAGGAAATTGAACATAGTGTAGGTTGCACTAACGGTAGTTTTGTCCAAACCTGAAAGATGTTACAAAAAAAAAAAAAAATATTAACCTAAGAACTAGAATAATGTTCTTAAATAGCCTATTTCACATGATCTACAGAGTTTGGTTATTTGCTTGTTTCAGGGTATTGTATATAATTCATGGGGGACTGATAGTTTGTTCAGGATATAATACAGTCAAGATAGATACATGAAGAAAATCAACATGCATATGTAGTTGAGTGAGATAGACTCATGGAAGAAATATTCCACAAATCATCACATTGTAGTAGTTGAGAGTTAGTATCTGCTGCTGCCGCTGGCTTCATCACTGGCCAGCGATATTGCTGTTGACAAAAGTGCCTTGGAATCACTACTGATGGCCTGGTTTAGCTTGCCTGCCATGGGGTCTATCACTAAAGCCAGCTGAGTTAGATCTGCATTCATGGATAGAATCAGCATTGGCTTTATGTTGAGTCAGTTGTTCAGAAACAGCTGCTTTGGAAACTGTGGCAGCTGTTTTCTGATTGGTCAGAAAATATGTTTTATGACCCTGGTATTTTGGGGGGCAGTATTCTGGAAGTGGGTGTATAGTGCTGGATGAAATTAAAGTCTGTTTTTGTCACATGATCTTTGGATGTCAAAGTGATCACTTCCATTTGAATTAAAGAATCGGAGTTCCGACAAGGTATGACAGGGTCATCAGTATCTTGCAAATAATGAGAAAATTAACATATATCTCAATTTATAACTGAATTTTTCAATTTGGCTCACAAATTATTTGCTGACCAAAAAGTTCATTTTTTTTTACATTAAAATTTCACTGTTTTGTTTTTCTATCTTTCCTGTAACTTCATAATTCTGTCCACTTAGAAATTTTATCTCTCAAAAATAAACTGCTCTTGATGTTTTTTTGCAATTTTCAAGGAAGAATTAAGTTTTATAGTAATATAGCAACTGAGTGAAAAATTCCTAGTAAAGTTGTAACAATTTTTACCTGTTCAATAAAGAAACATATCATCTGGCATTATCCTGATAAAATTTTATGCCCTTTCTATTAACTAATTCCAGGTGCTTTTTGTAAATTGCTGTTTTCAATTAGTCAGAGCAGCACTTGTCATTTGCTCCTCCAAAGTAAATTCATAATAGAAGAATCCCTTCCAATTACATCTGTTGGATAGAATTTTTATTATTTACTTTTCCAAAGTGTCATCTTCAGGCACTGACATGTTGAGTAGCAATATAGTGATTATAAAATTTGGGGCATGAGAAAAAATATTGTGGAAGAATTATGATTTGGGAAATAAGGAATTTAATTTCTCAAGAAGCCAAGGGTTCCAGTAAAAGCTAACTTCATGAAGGGACTAGATGGCAGACTTTGACAGTGATTGATGGAATTTGTAAAGGGTGCTGGTTAAGAAGACTCTGAGTGACCAAAAGATCTGAGAGGTTTTAAGTAGCAATGTGGGATTCGTAAAAATTTTGGCCGATGGGAAAAAAAAAAGAATTTTTTAAACAAAAATTCTGGGTTATAAATTTAAGAAGGCTAGCTTAGCCACACCCGCACAGCCGGGATGCCATTGGTCGAGTGGTAGCAATGGTGATAGGCAGAGGTATTTTGATAAGAAGGACAGGGAAGTTATTAATGCCCACTGAAGGGATTGGTCTGAGGTATCAATGTGAGAGGAAGAGTTTAGGAGGATAGCTCTCCTCCGATCTCTGCTTATAGATGAGGAGATTCCCCCAAAATGGAAAGTGATTAATTTTCCAAAAATGGGAAGTAATCAATTTTCTTGGCCTGACAACAAAGAGATTTCTTGTTGGAAATCAAGATTTACCGAAAACCCCAGACTCAGTCTAACCCCCAACCGGTTTTTGGGTAGGTTAGATTTGAGATTGAAGCAGTTACTTCGGTAACCAGACATTGGAAGTGAGCTGGAAATGACAGAGCTGGTATCGAACTGGTTGCAGCTGGTGTGAAGCTGTTAGTATTGACCGACCATCCCACTCGGTAACCTGACCAAAGGATTCCGCCGGGTAGCGACGACCAGGATTCGACCCGGGACGGGCCGGTGTCACATATTGGTACGCTGACCAAGGGATTCTGCCGGGTAGCCAAGCGATTTCGCTAGGTAGCAACGACCCCCAACCAACCAGGACACAGGCTGGTGGCAGCGACTAAGTGTCAATCCCAAAACGCCGGTGGAAGAAACATTACAGTTTCACGCCGTGACTGAGAATTGACCACGGGCTGACAGCTCAGTGTCACAGCAGAACAAACTTTTAGACTGCCCAATATCTTTTCGTGCAATACTGATGATAAACAGGACCCCCCCATCTCACTAGCTTTACTGGCTAAATTGCTCACCTAAAGAAAGTTGAAGAGAGCATCAACAGAAACACAATCATAAAAGCAGCAATGATACGAACACAAATACTGACAACTCATCAAATAATAGAATAGCAGTTTGAGAATGAATCATTTGTAATCAATTTATATTTAATCAAAATATTTTGACTAACATTAGTAAATATCTATTTAAAATCAATTCACTAATAAAAGTACTAATTGTCATCGATTTGTGAGTAGTGTAAGTGTTGTGTCTATATTTCTATTTACACTTACATTGTTTGGACTGTTGTCATCCTCATTGCCATATTCAGGACATTTTGACCAAGTTATAGAATATCAATAAGTATACATATAAAAATGTTTTGTCAGACAGCTCAATATTAACATTTGTATTTATAATTCAGAACAGTCCATCTGATGAAATTGCACTTTCAGAATAAAACATTCAATTTTCTTTAATATACGAAAATTATGTGTGTGTGCATATATATATATATATATATATATATATATATATATATATATATATATATAGAGAGAGAGAGAGAGAGAGAGAGAGCGACACTCATCAGCCATTCTCAACCATTTTGGAACCACGGCTCTCTAAAGAGCTCTTCTAAGGTTTCAGTGCCTCTTGTCAAACAAGGAAACAAAGAGATAGACACCAGTTCATATATTATTGAAGAGCAAGAAAACTTGAATATTCCAAAATGATGGGAAAAACTTTCAAGAACCTGTATGAAATCCAACATTTCTCAGGCCTAATATAATCATTGAACTTGGTGCTTTGCTGTAAGTTTTGGAATATCAGGCTCCAGATTAGATAATGGCAGTCAGAAGTCACTTTTTGTCATAACATTTTCCCACATCCATCCTTTCAGTGTATGGTTCACTTTAAATATTTCAAGACCCATAAGGGGGGTTCGTTTGGCTTCCATTGATAAGGGCTAATGAACATTCTTATTGGTGTTGGGGGAGCTGTACATAGAATGAAAGTCACTGGAAAAATGATACAAGATAAACAAGGAAGAGTGAATGGTAATACTGAAAAAGACTACCCATTTATTTTCATGTTATTTATTCAATCGACCATGAATGAACATGTTAGAAAGATAATTATATTATTGAACAATTGTTAAAATGAAATGTTTACAGAGTTTTAAAAATATGTTTTGTGGTACAAAACTTTATGACTGCCATAAAAAGACAAAAATTATTTTTATTATGACTCATGATGATAATAAATAAAAAGTAAAACTGAAAAACAAGCTCGGCTAACCGGTTTCGAACCTCGCTCAACAGAGCTAAATCGAGGTTAATAAACTGAATTATCACTAAAAAATGGACAAAGTGTATTGGAGAAAAGAAAAGAAAGAAAGAAAAAATAAGTATTGTTTAGATGGAAATTAGTTGGAGGCCTAATACGAAGTCCTTCTGTTTACACAGAGAGGGCTTCAATGATAGAATATAGATGGCCTCCAACATTTTTAAGTGGTAATTCGAGTGGGACCTGCTAAGAATGGTAAATGAGTCCACACTGAAAATAGCAGCACAATTATGGCTATTTGTTAGGTTTTCTGCGATGGAAGACCCATATGTATTGGTTAGAATGTCTGATGGAGTGTACTTAAGGTTTTGGATTTTCGTTGGAACGTGTTTCTTTATTCTGGCATCCAGCCTTTGAGTCGTTCTCCCCATGTAGCATGAACCACAACTACATTTGAAGGAATAAATTAAAGAACTATTATGATGTGGAGGGAGAACATCCTTACGTATGGACGGAAGGACAGGCTTGGCAGAGAAAAAACACAAGTGTTAGTGGCAAAGTAACAATGTCGAACTGCTACAGAAACCACTTAGCAAACATATCACTGATATTACCCAGCCAAGGAAGGTGCAGGTACACAGGACATCTTTTTACTATAGCAGGTTTAACTTTATTGAATTCAGCAATTTTATTCTTAATAATTGCTTGAACAATGCCTAATGGATAGGCATTGTTACAGAGAGTAGAAGTAATAAACCTAAGTTCATCAACCAACTTAATTTCAGAACAGATCATAAGAGCCCTATGGGTAAGGGTTTTAATTAAATTAATTTTATGTTTCATGGGACAAAAAGAATTCCAATGGGTATACAAACCAGTAAATGTCGGTTTACGGTAAACAGAAGCAACAAAACCCGACGAAGATCTGTTAATCAAAACATCAAGAAAGGGAAGAGACAAATCAACTTCCTTTTCCTGTGTAAATTTTAAAGCTGGATGCATAAAAGCATATTCAAGGGACACAAGAAATTGGTCCACTTCAATCTTGTTATTGAAGAGACAAAAGGTGTCATTGAATAAACAACTGTTGTACAGTTCATCACCTGCTATGTTTTAGAAAGTAAAATGCAAAAATATCAAAAAATAAGTTTGTAATTAGTCAGTTGTTTGGCACAAACAAGACTATCCCATTTTTATAAAGATGTCTCGTTTGTGCCAAACAAGTAAGCAACCAAGAAAGGTGCTTGCATGGTGGAAGAGCTTGAAAATAGCTTATGATAAAAATGGTTCAGCGTTAACAAATAAATTTGTTTATATTGACATTAAAAAAATTTGTCACAATTAAATAATACACACTGACATTAAAACAAAGCATGATATATTATAAAAATGAAATAAAATAAAATTGCCAAAAAGCTTTGACATGTGTTCAATTATTGTTACAACAGAAATAGGTAATAATTTTATATGGCTTTCCTTATCATTTTATTTAGTCATTATTTTTTGTTGATTTTAAAATTAATTTTAATTCTGTCATTAACAAGAGTTGCTAAGGACATTTTGTTTTGTTGTTAATAGTTACTTTGTTTTTTAATAAATTCATTTCGATTTTGGCTTGAAAAAGACCATAATGGACGAAACTTGCCAGCTAACGATACAGTTTTCCTACTGTCTTTTACCTTTATTCATATATATATATATATATATATATATATATATATATATTTTAGAATTGGACATAGCCCGACAATTTATTTAAAGACATTTATATTATGTTTAACGTTCTTTTTATAGATACATGTATTTAAGCAAATGCTCTGTTTTATAATAAACAGTATTAAATAACATTTACCGGCCCGAATGTCCGAGAAATGTCGGAGAGCGAAAATTTTCTATGAAAATTTCTCGGACATTCAGGCCGGTAAATGTTATTTAATACTGTTTATTATAAAACAGAGCATTTGCTTAAATACATGTATCTATAAAAAGAACGTTAAACATAATATAAATGTCTTTAAATATATATATATATATATATATATATATATATATATATATATATATATATATATATATATATATATAGCAGAATTAAGATACCATTATGTAAATGATCATTTTCACCTTGTAAAATTAAATTTACATGGTCTTTCAAACAGTCAATGGACAAACGTGTTACAACTGTGGTGGCACGGAGCAAGCGAAGGACCGGATATTAACCCTCAGAGGTTTAGACAGCAAATGACCAATACTGGTCTCTGCGCACCCGGCTCCACGCAGAATTTCCGGTGGAAAACTAAAAAGAAATAAAAAGAATGATAAACAGTTTTCCACCAATTAAACAGCTCCGCGCCATACCCAACAGTTTGTTTCAGCAGACTGACTCTGATCCGAAGGGCACACATAAATAGAGCGATAAATTCACTTCTAAGTCAGAAAGCTTTGAAGTACCGTCAGTGAATGTCGCTACGCCTTTCTCACCCGTGAAACCCGATGCCTTCAGCCTTCCTTCACCAACGGAGATATCAAAGGACTCCTACCAACCCATTGACCTCACCTTTCATCTCCTGTGACCAGCACGTCATGAACTTAAGTATTAACAAAAGACACGTATATTCTTTTAATAATCGGATTTCTCTTCTATGAATGAACATTTTGTAACGGACTTTGTGCGTGTAAATCAAGAAACATTGTACTATTCATTGATGTGCATTTAAATACAAATTGTTTTTGATATACCCTTCTCTTTCGTATGTTATTTTGTTTATGTTATGGTGACCTCAATTTGATCGCTTGTTGAACCTTTAGGCCAAACTAGCGGCTGTCCCGGACTGCTACTATTAATCTACCTTCTGATACAAGCAACAATTAACAGCGAGAACTCTACCCCCCATCACCATAAGTGGTGACGCCCGACGTGATTTTAACACAAATATATACACGCACGCACAAAAAAAAAAAAATTGAACTGTCACAAAATTAGAATTTTTATTCAACACAAACCAAAAACATGGCAGATGACGCTGAAGAAACTACAATTAATCAAAACCAACCAATCCAAGCTGTTGCGATAAAACCACCAAACTTCATTGAATCAAACGTAATAGCTTGGTTTGCGATAATGGAGGCGCAATTTAATATTGCAAATATAAGACAGACCAGTCAAAAATTTTTTAACACTTTGGCAGCTCTCCCTGTGGACGTAGTAGGAAATATACAGCCAACTATACTGCAATCAAAAGATTACGACGCACTAAGAGAAGCAGTGACGGGCGTTTACGAGAAAACAAAACCAGAGATGCTGGACAAATTAATGTCGTCATCGACTGTAACAGGTCGTCCCTCAGTATACCTGAATGAACTTATGTCATTAGCAAGCCGAATTGGCGTAGGGGACGATATCGTACGTCACAAATTTATTCAAGCCCTACCTCACTCCATTAAACCAGTGGTAGCGGCACAAGTCGATTTAGACACAGATCGCCTTGGAAGAATGGCGGATGACTTACTATTATATTTTAACAAACAAGACACCGCACATATTCGACAGATTTCGGGGAAGCAAAGGGATGAACAGCAAAATAAAAATGAAACTAAAAGGATACATGGCTGTTCCCACAGTGAAAATAAATTCCCTACCAGTGTTCGCCCTTTTAACAAGGACCAAAAACCTCTAATTTGCCGAGCGCATTTATACTTTGCGGAACGTGCAAAATTTTGTAAGCCGTGGTGCAGATGGCCAAATAAACGGAATGTTCAAATGCAACCCAACTCTCGCCCAAATTCACCAGTTCCTCGTGAGATTTCGGAAAACTAACTAGGCGAGAGGTGTTAGCTTCCATTTCCTCGCCGCTTCTCATTGTAGCCGCACGGTTAGGAGCTCAAAGTTTAAATTTTATTGTGGATACAGGAGCTGCCGTATCTATACTTCCGAAGAGATATTTAAGTGGAGCTGTAACATACCCAACCAATATCTCTTTAGTGTCTGCCAACGATCAAAAGATTGAATGCTCAGGACAAGCAGTACTGAATCTAACACTACGGAACCTCAGACGAGAATTTACCTGGACATTTATAATAGCCGAAACTGCTCAGCCACTCCTAGGATACGATTTCCTAAACCATTTCGGGCTAATGGTGGACTGCACAAACAATAAGCTGATTGATAAAATGACTAATAGACAATCCGATGCACATCCATCGTCTATTATCATGAATATAGATTTAGTACCGAATAAAGATGCTAACAAAATGGTACGAGCAATTCTGGAGAAATACCCAAACTTAATTTCTCCTCATCGCGACACGAATGCAACAAAACCAAAGATATTCCATAGAATAGAAACTGGTAGCAACCCTCCTACTTTCTCCAGAGCCAGACAATTATCAGCTCAGAGATGTGAAATTGCAAAAGAGGAATTCAAGAAACTCCTAAAGGCAGGAATAATTTCCCCTTCAAACTCTGAATGGAGTTCAGCCTTACATATGGTACCGAAGTCAGACGGCACATATAGACCTGTTGGCGATTACAGACATTTAAATACCATAACAAAAGCCGATCGATATCAAGTCCCAAATATAAATTCCTTGTCTTCGAAGCTTCATAATAAGAAGTTCTTTTCAAAGATAGACCTGTCGTCTGCTTATCATCAGATACCTGTACATCCGGAGGATGTTTGCAAGACAGCCATCTCTACCCCTTTTGGGTTATTTGAATATAACTATATGCCTTTCGGACTACGGAACGCATCATGTACTTTTCAGAGAATGATGGACAATATCATTCGTGATACTGATTATACCTTTGTATATATCGACGATATCCTTATATTCTCAGAAGATGAAGAAACTCATTCCAAGCATATCGACCTAGTACTACAAAAACTGAGTGAGTACGATTTTAAAATTTGTCTCTCCAAATGCATATTTAGTGCTAATGAATTAGACTTTTTAGGATTTCATATTTCTGCTAGTGGTCTCAAACCCAGTGCTAAAAAGTTGAATGAATTAAGTGAATTTCCTCAACCAAACGATTCCAAATCACTACGCCGATTCATCGGAATGGCAAATTTTTACAGAAAACTTGTGCCAAATTTCAGCGATATCATACTACCTCTCACGGAAAAAATACGTTTAAACCAAAATTCCAAGTCATTAACCCTAACAAAGGAAGAAATTGAATCTTTCGAAAATATGAAAAAGTCTTTATCTAATGTAACTGTTTTGGCTTTCCCCAGCTCGAAAGCTAACAACTATCAACTTGTAACAGACAGTTCGAATTATGCGGTGGGTGCAGCACTTCATCAAATGATTGATAATCAACCCATCCCCATAGGTTTCTTTTCAAAGAAATTATCCCAAACCCAACAAAAATATTCTACTTTTGACAGAGAACTACTAGCTGCCTATCTAGCAGTACTCCATTTTAAACATTTAATAGAAGGCAGAAATGTAATGTTACTGACGGATCACAAACCACTTTGCAGTGCTTTTAAAAGCCAGTCTTCCTTAAAATCAGATAGACAACAGCGTCACCTCTGTTTTATCAGCGAATATGTAAATGACATTTCACATATAAGAGGTTCACAAAATATAGTAGCTGATTGTTTATCACGACCTGTCAACGCGATCACTATTGATATATGTGACTTACAAGAAATAATGAAGCATCAAGCTACTGACAATGAAATTCAGGCATTCAAAGATCAACTGAAACCATACACAATAAATCAAAATGAAACCATATTATGTGACACGACATTACCTTTTCCACGACCTTTTGTGACTGAAAAGCTCAGAAAATCGGTATTTGACAGTCTGCATAATCTATCACATCCAGGAATAACATCTTCAAGAAAAATAATAAAATCCAGATACTATTGGCCGAAGATGGACAAGTCAATAAAAACCTGGTGCACAGAATGCCAACACTGCCAACAAGCAAAAATAATAAAACACACAAAGAGCAAAGTAAATCCATTTGAATTACCTTCCAGTCGTTTTGAAACGGTGCATGTGGATATTGTCGGTCCCTTACTACCAGTAAAGAACCAAACTGACCCTTATTTTTCACCATATCGATATTTATTAACATGCATTGATAGAAATACGAGATGGATAGAAGCATGCCCAATAACAGAAATTACGGCAAAATCAATATCAACGGCATTTGTCAATCTGTGGATCTCCCGATTCGGGGTTCCTCTTCATGTCGTTACGGACAGAGGAAGCCAATTTGAATCCGAATTATTCTCAGAACTATCAAAAATAATAGGCTTCCACAGATTACGAACAACGGCGTACCATCCGCAAACGAATGGATTAGTTGAGCGAGCACACAGAACTTTAAAAACGGCTATTATAGCCAGGAAAGAATCGTGGTTGTCAGCTCTTCCTATCGTCCTTTTGGGAATGAGGATAACACCTAACGAATCAAACTATTCTTCATTTACTGCAGTAACAGGGAGTCATGCACAAGTCCCCCGATTGTTAATTGACTCTATCAAGAACGAGAATAGTGAAATGACAAACTCGCACGTTAAAATTCTAGCCGACGAGATGCAAAAATTTGACATGGACAAATTATCCAGGGGACACCTGCATACAATACCTAATTCTTACATTCCAAAAGATTTACAAACATGTAAAAGTATCTGGCTAAGAACAGACAGAGTAAGAAAGCCATTGGAAGCTCCATACACAGGTCCATTCCAAGTATTAAGTCGTCATGAAAAATATTTTACTATTAAAAGATCGGATGACGTACATAGTAATGTTTCAATAGATAGACTAAAACCTGCATATATTTCTGAAAATATAAAATCAAAAGATTCCATTGGATCAAGACCGGATTTGGATAACTCCCTATCTTGTTCCGAAGAAACTAATGATAACAAACCAGAAACTAGAACGAAGTCCGGTAGAACGGTTAAATGGAAGAAAGAAAACACATATTTTTATTACTAAAAAAAAAAAACCAAAAAAAAAAACCAAAAAAAAAAAACAACAACAACAACTCCGTTTACTGGGGCGAAAGTTATGTGGTGGCACGGAGCAAGCGAAGGACCGGATATTAACCCTCAGAGGTTTAGACAGCAAATGACCAATACTGGTCTCTGCGCACCCGGCTCCACGCAGAATTTCCGGTGGAAAACTAAAAAGAAATAAAAAGAATGATAAACAGTTTTCCACCAATTAAACAGCTCCGCGCCATACCCAACAGTTTGTTTCAGCAGACTGACTCTGATCCGAAGGGCACACATAAATAGAGCGATAAATTCACTTCTAAGTCAGAAAGCTTTGAAGTACCGTCAGTGAATGTCGCTACGCCTTTCTCACCCGTGAAACCCGATGCCTTCAGCCTTCCTTCACCAACGGAGATATCAAAGGACTCCTACCAACCCATTGACCTCACCTTTCATCTCCTGTGACCAGCACGTCATGAACTTAAGTATTAACAAAAGACACGTATATTCTTTTAATAATCGGATTTCTCTTCTATGAATGAACATTTTGTAACGGACTTTGTGCGTGTAAATCAAGAAACATTGTACTATTCATTGATGTGCATTTAAATACAAATTGTTTTTGATATACCCTTCTCTTTCGTATGTTATTTTGTTTATGTTATGGTGACCTCAATTTGATCGCTTGTTGAACCTTTAGGCCAAACTAGCGGCTGTCCCGGACTGCTACTATTAATCTACCTTCTGATACAAGCAACAATTAACAGCGAGAACTCTACCCCCCATCACCATACAACCTGTTTTGTCGCAGTTCAGTACTTATTGTATTAAAGATTCCTTCTCCTTAGCTTAAATTATACATAGTTCTTCTACTTATGGTGGGTTCATGTGTTTGTTTGATATCTGCTCCTTGTTTACCTGTGTTCCCCTGTCTGAGACTATTGAGATGTGTTACAATATGCTGTATCGTACCTCTTTGTCTCCGGATTTTCATGAGGGTGTATTTGTTGATCTCATGATGTTTGCCACCACCTCTGTCGAATTTAGTTTTGATAATATTAAGTATCAGCAGATCGATGGTGTAGAGATGGGTTCACCTTTGGGTCCAGCTTTAGGAAATATTTTTGTTAGGTTTCGTGAGGCTTCCTTATTTTCTTGTATTGGTCATCCTCTTATGTATCATCGTTATGTGGATGATACCTTCTGCCTCTTTAATAATGAGGCTGAAGCCAACTTGTTTCTTACCAAATTAAACTCTGTCCATCCCGCTCTTAAGTTTACCAGAGAAAAGGAGTCCAATTCTTGTCTTTCCTTTTTGGATGTTCTTGTTCATAGAATTAGTGACAACTTTGTGACTTCTGTATTTAGGAAGGCTACTTTCTCGGGACTTTATACACGTTGGGACTCTTTTTGTCCCAGACAATGAAAAGTTAATTTGATTAAGACCCTAATTTATAGGGCACTTATGATTTGTTCTAATAGCTTTCTCTGTGGTGAAATTAATTTTATTAAGATGACTCTTTCAAAAAATGGATATCCTTTGGATGTTTTTGATTCTGTTATCCATGATGTCATCAATAAAATTCATAGGGTTAAGCCGCATTTTGTTAAAAAATGTCCAGTTTATTTGCGTCTTCCCTTTATTGGTTCAGAGGGTGAGTCTTTATCTAGACGAATTTCGTGTGTGATTAATAGCTGTTATTTTTCGGTTAATGTTCGGGTAATATTTGTTACCCGTCCAGTTTTCTCTTCCATTCGTAAGGATGTCCTTCTCTCCCCAATCACGTTAATACAGTGATTTATAAATATGAGCGTAATTGTGGACTCAACTACATAGGGAGGAGGTCCCAATGTTTGGGTCTCTGAATAAAACAACACTTATCCCCCCAGGATTTTGAAACCGGATGCCAGGAAAAGTCAACTAACCAATACTTCTGGCTCTTCTATTGCAGAGCATGTAATAAATAGCAGAAATTGTGTTTTTGATTTTAGTGCAGACCGTTTCTAAATTTTATCTAGGTTCCACTCCTCATATCACCTCAAGCTTTTTTGCAGTTCACTTTTTTTCTCCCTCCTTTCGTTATCATTAATATTAATTAAAGTTACATGCTTATTTTTTTTATATCCCAGAAAATAAACTTGATATGGCTGGGACGAAACCAGTTGTTCTTTTTTAGCTTTGTAAAATGCGATATAAATTTTGCTTATTCCTAGCTATTGTTAAATTCTGTAGCATAAAAACTTATATATATATATATATATATATATATAAATATAAATATATATATATATATATATATATATATATATATATATATATATATATATATATATATATATATTCGGCAGACTATAGACTATAGAAATAGACTATATCCACATGAGGTAACTTTGTATTTTCTGTAATATATATATATATGTCTATATTTCTGAGATGAGGTATTATGTACAGTATTTACATTAGTCGGACTATTGACCTCATCTTTGTCGCCATATTTGTCACAACATTTCGGCCGTTGTACGCTCCGGCCTTCTTCAGGTGGTTGGAATTTCGAATCGAACCCTTTATTTCGATCACTGGGGTAGACTGTTCTAGTTCCACGAGCCATGTTTGATGGATGTCAGTTATCAGTTATCTCCTGGTAATTTTCCCTCTGAAAGTTCTCCACTGCCTGAACCGGGTATTGAACTCACACTCTTTGGGTCTGTCACTGGATCTAACTAACGCCTTTATCCACTGTACCATGTGTCCTTGAGGTTCGAAATTCCAACCACCTGAAGAAGGCCGGAGCGTACAACGGCCGAAACGTTGTGACAAATATGGCGAAAAAGATGAGGACAATAGTCTGACTAATGTAAATACTATATATATATATATATATATATATATATATATATATATATATATATATATATATATATATATATATATGTGTAATATTATATATAAATATTATATATAAATATTATATATAAATATTATATATATATATATATATATATATACATATATATATATATGTAAATATAATATTATATATATATATATATATATATATATATATATATATATGTGTAATATTATATATAAATATTATATATAAATATTATATATAAATATTATATATATATATATATATATATATACATATATATATATATGTAAATATAATATTATATATATATATATGTATATATATTTATATATATATATATTCGGCAGCTGATGAGTATTGGCATTAAGTTGCGCTTGTCTGAAATAAATATTATATATATATATATATATACACACATATATATACATATATATATGTAAATATAATATTATATATGTATATATATATATATATATATATATATATGTATATATAATTGTATATATATAAATACAATATTATATATATATGAATAAATATAATATTATATATATATAATATAATAAATAATATAATGTTGTTGGTAGGAGAGAATTGTTTGATATATATATACAGCCTCTTGAATAGAAAGATGTTTCTGATAATGTGATTTATATAGAATTCTTGTGTTTTCAAACAGAATTTTCCTTAAGGGCTCTTGTAAATTATTGATTGATATTTTTTTATGGCACTATGGTTTATATTGGGACAACGAAACAAGTGACTCTGACTCTGCAGTACAAGTGACTCCAACTCTGCAAATTAAACTACAACCACAAGCCACAATTCCAACTTCACAAGCAGCAAATCTGATTCCACAAGGAAGTGACGCCAACTCTGCAAGCACCGAACACACTCAACCCACTAACATGGCCCCGATTCAATACAACAGGTCTACCTACCAACGAAACGACCTGCCGCAATGATCTCAACCAACCAAATGTGCACTGACCATATCCAGTATCCTCAGTCAAGCCAGCACAAGAAATAGGTCAATTCCAGGTGCTACGCTTACACTAGATTGCTATCCTGACTATCACCCACTGAAACTGACATTTTATCTAGCTTCGACATATCTGCACGATATATCACCCTCCACCATGACCTTGATCAACCAACATGGGCACCTCACACCAAATCCACAAAAGAATTAAGTCAACACCTGGCACTGTTCTTACACCTAATCACCATCCTGATGACCGGCCAGTGAAATAAACAAGAAAAAATTCTTGCTCCAACCAAGAAGTGATTAAAAATATATATATTCTGATGGTTGGTTATTTGGCCAAATTCTGAGAAGGGGAAAAGGCTGAAAACTTTCCATACCTCTTGCAGATATGTCCAAGCTAGGTGAAATGTGAGTTTCACCATGCATCTTAAATAGATACATATGTATAATTTGGTGGCGTTTCAATTTTATGAATTTTTTGTCATTGCTAATATTTTCTTTTTCAGTCTAGAATTGTGCATTTTTGTCTATTTATGATAATTAAGGTGCATCTATCATCTTTCTTAATTACGATGTTTTTAATAATATGAGATTCTTTAGCCACTATTTGAGTTGATTGTTTTTTGTTTTCTTTTTCTTCTTCATATCATTTCAGCTGAGAAATTGGGTTTGGGCAGAAAATGCACCAAGTAAAATATTTAAAAACAACCAAAGATAAGTGTGCTAGTCTGAATAATTCATGGAAAAACACCTTATTTTAGAATTTTCAGACAATATCTAGAGGGTGTCAATTTTCTCACTTCTTTTTTCACATAAAAAACAAGAATGGCTATGAATATCATCTTTAACTTGATGCAATTTTTAAACTAATGTAAAAACAATTGTTTATATTGATAGTTATATATTTTTACTTTTAAATTCAGTATCTGGTTTTTCTTTCCTTTACGAATTGTTGAAATTTCTATGAATAATGGAAATCCCAAATAGATAAGATCTTAGAAAGCTAAACTGTTTTAAGCTTGTTGATTACGTGTGTATTTTTAGGCTAAGACTTTTAGAATAAAATGGAGTTTTGAAGTTTTACTTTTGTGTTGTCATTGATATAAATAAATCATTCTCACCATGATCCAAAATTCACTGGAACATTTTTAAATTTGATTGACTTTGGAATTAGAAATGAAAGTACATGATATTAAAATGTATCAAAAATACAATCCTCAAAATAGATATCCATTTCAGCTTATATCATAATATCCATTGGCAGACCTAGATAGGGGTGGGAGGAACAGTCCACCCCAAGTGGGAAGTTTTTAGGAGGTGACAGATGAATTAGAATGAAGCAGCAGCGTGCAAAATAATTCTGCTATTGTTTCCCCTTATTTCATGTGTGCCATTTTTTTTTACCTAATTTCATTTTATGATTAGGTAATACATTGGTCAGTTGGTCAGTTACTGTTTGAGGATTTTTGTTCTTTATGACTCTACTGTTAACATAATAGCATTTTATAATAAAAAATTCTTATTTACAAAAGGAAAGCTTTTTTTATAATTATTTTTAAACATGATTTTCTCTCTTATTTTGTTGTTGCATTTGCTGTTATTGTTTGTTTGTTTTTGTCTGTAATCAAAGCCAAATAAATGTCTGTAATTGTAATATTTTTTTTATTTTGAAGTTATTGTCCAATTTTGGAATACTGAGGGATGGTAATTTCTACAATCACATCAGGTAACATAGATATTAGATACACCACTGTATATATCCTTTATATAAATAATATTAGTATTTATAACTGAATTTATTCTGAAAACAAAGGTAGAAATTTGAAAGTATGTTAACCATTAACTCATAATTATCACACAATAAAAATTGATATAGAACAGGAAGGACTTAAGCTCTCATATTGAAACTCGACTTGGCTAAACTTATTTTGGGAAGAAGCTTAACAATCCAAGAAGAAAGCTAAACAATGAATTACACTCTTATCACTAAATTAAGTACCAAACTGAATACAAATGAATCATTTTTAGAATATTACAATGGAAATGGACAAAGACTAACAACATGTGTAGACTTGTTGTGTGTCTGATTATCACTCAGATAACTTGAAGAATTTTCTTTCCAAAGAAAAAGCAAAGAAATACAGAAAGTGAATGATAATATGAAAAAGTTAATATGAAACCGGTTTTATTTACAAGTTCTTTTCTTAATCATTTATTTAATAAAAACAATAATCATCTTTACAATTTAAAAAGCCAAAGCACTGATACATTATTCAGACTATTGTCCTCATCTTTGTCATCATATCTAGTACAACATTTTGGCCGTTCTTCAGGTGGTTGGAATGTCGAACTGAACCCTTTATTTTGCTCACTGGGGTAGACTGTTCTAGTTCCACGTGCCATGTTTAATGGATGTCAGTTATCAGTTATCTCCTGTTAATTTCCCTCTGAAAGTTCTCCACTGCCTTAACCGGGTATTGAACTCACACTCTTTAGTCCTGTCACTAGGATCTAACTAACGCCTTTATCCATTGTCCCATGTGTCCTTGTGCATGAATTTCTGGGTATTATAAGCCTAATGTCTTCAGCAACCATTTTTTACCAGTGCTCTTATTGCAATTTTTGCTGTTATCACCTATGTTTTTACCAGAACTCATATTGCAACTTTTGTTGTTATTATCGCTTTTCTCTGGCACTCCTTATTACTGGTTTCCATATCGTGTTCATTTCTATGCTTGGTCGGCTCAGGAAATTTTTGTGGCCTAGCATATGTGCTGATTCCATAAGTTTATGAATTTTCCAATGGTGTTCCTTGTCTATGATCTCAACCTGCTTCCACAGAGGGTGGTGATCTCCCTTCTCTTTCCATATTTGGTCAGCCACACCTGATTTTTCCACTTCCCATCATGTTACATCTTTCTGGTGTTCTTGAAGCCTTATCTTAAGGGGGCAGCCTGTCTCCCCATTATATTTCTTTCTGCAGCTGCACGGGATAGTGTACACACAGTCTTTAGTCATGTTCTCCTCTATGGGGGGTCTTATTCGAGAGAGATATCTGTGAAGTGTCGTCAAGCTTTTGAAGGTTGTCCTGATATTATATCGACTGCAGATCCTTTGTATTTTCTCTGATAACCCCTTCACATAAGGCAGGCAGACTGTTGTCACTAAAGCATGCTGGGAGAAAAAAAGAGAGACAAGAGGATGGAGACAAGAAGTGTCCTGTTTTTATGGGTACTTGACAGTGCCACCTATTGACTTCTTGGCAAAACTGGCAAAGCTATGTGAGAATAAACCACAAGGCCTAGATTAATATGGAAATTGTGTTAGCAATCAATTTAGATACTAAAATTCTTAATATTTGAATATGAAAACGTTCAAGTCAAATAATTCATAAGAATTTTACTGTTCTTCCAGATTTATTTATGTAATAAAAATAGAGGATTTAAAGAAGTTATGAATTCCAAGGTTAACCTTAATTTATTTTTGACAAGAACACCGACTTTGTAATAATCAGCTGATAATCATGATTGCATTTGACTTACAAGTAGAAAATAAATAAATTGAATGAACAACAATAAGAGAAAATATAATTTATGATCAGATACTTGAAAACACAAGAGTGATATGAAGTCTAGTAGTAAAATAACAAGAAATAAAGGCTTGTAGGACATTTCTCAGTTTTGTTTAACAGGCTTAAGTAAATGTGCCTGTCTGAATAGAATGATTTCAACTAAGTACAAATGACAACAACAGACAGAGAAATCAAACTGGAAAAATACAATTTCATCAAAGTCTGCATAAATACTGATAAAACATATTTATGTAAAATCAACTAAACATTTCAAAAAATTTAACCACACCCAATAAGAAAGTTGGCAGTCATGGACCTTTGTGTCCATAAAAGAACGTCATATCAAAAGGACAGTTTTTCCCTTGATACTGCTATTATTTTAACTACCTTCACTCCTTGGCAATGATTGTTTTAAAAAGCAATGATTAGAGTTATAATAAAACCTAAACCTGAATTTATACATTTTTTAGATCTTGAGAATTGACAACAAAAATAAAAAACGCTTTTTATTTATTAAATTGTTTATTTACCAGAAGAATTTTATATTTACAATAATTGTTTTAAAACTAATGCAATGCAATATTTATCATTTACCAATTCATAAAGAAATAAATACAAAAAAAACTTTTATTCCCAAATTTATAAAGATTTACTAAATTATTAAAATATATGGAGCAACTACAAGGAAATTCTTATTTATCATTTTGTAAAGTTCGAATCGATTGTCATTTATCCAATGCATTGTCAACCATTCCAATAAACAATCTAATAAATAGTGTTTATTATTTTGGTTTTCAATTCTCAAGAATAAAAAAAATATATATAAATTCACTTTCATATGTTTAAGTTTTATTAAAATTCTAATCACTTTTTAAAACAAACATTGTCAAAGAGTGAAGGTAGTTAAAATAATAGCAGTGTCAAGGGAAAAACCTTCCTTTTGATACTGTTTTGTGGCAGACACAAAAGTCCAAAATTGCCAGAAAGTGTTCATAGGCTGCATATCCAAGATATTCCATTACCAATTTTTCATTATAAATGACAGAATGAGTTTGTCTCAGTTTTTCTTTGTATCATGGAACCAATAGCATCAGCAGACACATGCACTCAGCCTTTTTAAGTGGATTTCTTCTGCACAGCAACACAAGAATACCCAATCTGTTTGAGTTTAACTTAGTTCGGTACAAGGTCAAGTGATATAAAATAAAGGTTGGAAGATTGTTATGCTAAATGATTAAGTAGAGAGAGACTGTTTAGATTAAATATCATTTGATATCCTGATTGCTTAGCTGGGCTTGAACACATACCTCTAGTGGAAAATATATATGATTTTTTTAAATTCACTTTAATGAAATAACTCAAGACTTCATTTACATCAAACAAAATGATTTGTTAATGACAGCAAAGCCAGGTTTAGCTTTTACGTTTGGGTCTATATTTATGCTAAACAAACTAGAATTATTATACAATTATATACATAAAGCAATATTTAAGCTTTTTCACTCAGGCTTGGAGTCTTCAAAAGTACATGTCATCTCTCCTTGAATTCAGAATGCCATAAATTATACTAACATTTCTCTAACAAATAAAATGCATGGGAAACCTGATTAACCAGTGAAAATCAAACACACAAATAAAAATATCAGAATTTCTTTCTTCTTTTTCTCTATATCTCATTCTCTGATGAAGCTTTAATAAAAGTGAAACATGTTTGATTGATAAACGTTTCCTATTTGTTATTTATCTTATCTTTATACCATGTAAATTTTCTTAATAAAACACTTGTTGCTATCTTACTGCTTTATAATACTTAAAGCATGATAAAAAATTAAGCAAGATGAAATACGTCTATACATGGACAGCTGATCAAGAACTATCTATCACATAGATTAAATAAAGAAATTAGTCTGAAATTCCTTGAAGGTTACCCAGATCAATAGACACATGAAAATGGCCAAAATAGTTTGACAACAACAAAGATGAAGATATTAGTCTGAATGTAAATAATGTAAGTAATGGTAACTTCTCATTCCAGAAATACAGACAAAGATATTAGATAAATAGCTTTCTTTATTAGCACAGAAAACATACTTACATTTTTTCCCACCTGAACTTTTAGTCTTTTCAGTTTTAAAGTAAATATTTGGTTTTAGTTGTTATTTCAGTTAAATTACAGCTGCCTCAATTAAATGGGTAAGTTAAATACAACACTTTTTGTCCAAAATAATCTATAAGTTATTATAGTAATGGACATTCTATCTGAACAAATTAAATGGATAAAATTAATTCAAGTGTCTGTATATTTTTGAAGTCTTGGAAATATCAGATGTAGAAGGAAAACAGTTTTACCTCCTCATAAATGTCTCACACACAAAATATGTGAAAGAAAATATGGCCAATCCAAAAGCTACAATTTAATAACAACTTCAAATGGGGCTCAGAGATTTTCTTTTATGTGCCATGTCCCTTCAGGACATAGGCATTCATGGCCCTCCACTTCCTCCTGTCCCTTGTAGCTCTTAATAAGTTGACATTTTATTTTTCCCAGACCCTGTTCCACCATGGCTCAAGCCCATTAAGTTTTTTTAAAAAACTTTTCACCCAAAGCAAGGCGGGAGTGCCACTAGAATGCAAGACGTTACAGAGAGTGGGAGCAAGAGTAAAGAGATGTGAAAGAGGAAAGGATGAAGAGAAGGATGGGGAATAGATCAAGGCATTTGGAGATGTCGATTGACATTGCATTTAAATAGTTGGAGATTATAGCTATCAGGGAAGCAAATAAGAGGAAGGGAGTTCCACAGGCGAGAGGTGCAGGACATGAAGCTATTGGAGTAGAAGAGACGGCTACATTTAAATGTTTCAACAGTGAAAGGGTAGGACTGAGATGCCGACCTAGTGGTACGTTTAAATTCATGCAATCTAGCAAAAATAACTTGTTGGAGCAGTTACTGTGAAAGTATTTGTAGAAAAGACAGAGGGAGGCAACGGCATGTCTGTGAGAGAGTGACTGCAAATGAGATGCCAGATCAGAGTCAACTACATTGCATTATGTCATGTGTTGTTTTCCTCTGTCCCTCTTTCCGTCCTGTGAGCAACAGATTTTCCAGGCCATCCTTTCTCATTACGTGTCCCAGAAATTTCAGCTGCTTCTTCCTGATTTGTTGTTTCCATTCTCTCCAAAACCTCATTGTTTCTCACATGTTTGGCCCATGGTATCCTTAGCATCCTTCTGTAGAACCACACTTTTGTTACTTCTGGTCTCTTCATCTTTGAGGAGACTGTCCAGCATTCACTGCCATACAGGAGGACAGATATCAGATAGCAATTCAGTACTCTTTTCTTTGTTTCTAATGAAACTTTCCTGCCTCGTAATACTCTGCTTAGCTTTTGGAACGCATTTTTGGCCATCCTAATATATCTTTGGATCTCAGTGTCACACTTTCTTGTCCTCTGTCAGAACACTGCTCAGATATTTAAATTTCTGTACCTGCTTGATTTTAGTGTCCCTGACCTTTAAATTGCATCTTTTTGCTGATGACCATGCAGCATTCTGTCTTCTTGCAGTTTATGCTTAATCCCTTCTTCTCACTCTCCTTCCCTACTTTCTGTAGGAGGATTTGGAGTTTTCTTTCTGTGTCTGCTATCAGCACTGTCTCATCTGCATATCTTATGTTAAGATTATGGCCACCAATGATGAATCCTGGTAGGATTTCCAGTTCTCTCAAAATTGTCTTGCTGTATAGGTTGAATAAGTCTGGTGAGAAGACACATCATTGCTGTACACCCCTACAAATTTGTGGCTTATGCAAATTTCTGAGCCTCAGCCACTCAATAAAATGAGCATGAGTGAGAGAACATCAAATGGGCAGCAGAAGACAAAGTACAACTTGTACTCCAAACAACTGTACCTTTTTTGCTACATCAGAAAAAATGGAATGCTATGAAACCTTAAAAATTTGATATCATTATTTTCAATATTGGCAGTAAATTTCTCAGAGAAGAATAAATATCATGCAATAATCTATCCCCTATCCTTCTCTTCATCCTTTCCTCTATCACTCCTATTTGCTCTAGCCCCAACTCCCTTGCATGCTAGTGGCTTCCTGCCTTGCTTGGGGTGAAACACTTATAAAAAAAAATGAAGAAATGTATATGGAAATTACAAATTAAAATCTATATATTAATATATATGGTAACTCAAATCAGAAGCTAAAACTCTCCAAAAATAAAATGGAAAAAAAAGAACACCACTTGAAAACAACGTAACCATTGCCTAGAGAAAAAATAGCAATAATCACATTTGCAGAACAAGATAAATTCTTTAAAAAAATTAAATAAAACATTTACAAATGCAGACATGAAAAATTCCTACTATGCTACATACAACCACATCATGACCAAAAATACTAAATAAAATCCCCTAACCTAAATTTAATAAACTTTATTCCAAATACCAAAACAGAAAACTGAAGAAAAATACATGAAATAAAAATATGCAAAACAAACAAATTAAATATCTAAATAAATAAAATGACTCATCTATATACGCATTTTGCTCAACCACCCAACCAATATAAATAAGCAATCATGGCCATAAATAACTCTAAGCATAAAATAAAAAGGCTGGTTTCAACAACCTTCCTCCATTTCCCTTTATCCTCTAGTGACTTATATATATAACCCATGTAAGAAGAGTGCCTCTTGTTTTGAAGATCACATTGAAGCATAAAACTGACAGTCATCAAGCTCTGTTGAATCCAATGTCCACTGTTTCCATCTAAACCACATTCTCTCTCTCTCTCTCTCTCTGTACACACACACACACACACACACACACACACACACACACACACACACACACACACACACACACACACACACATATATATATGAGGACAGTTGAAGCTGACGGATGGCACACAAGTTGATACTCAATCAGTATTGGCTGGGTCGCTGTGGAGACAGGCTATGAAGTTGAAAGACCCAAAACCCCTAATGGACATTGGCTAAAAACTTGACTAATGCTGTGTGCTGAAACATCAAACAGATGTATTTCACAAAAATATGTATAAATACATACATTGGAAATATTTGTTTTAATAGGCATATTTCTAAAGCTTTTAATTTTAATTCTGCATTGACCTTTTTATCTATTCATAACTGAATTCAGGAAATCTTCAAAAGCCAACTATTGACAAATTTCAGATTCAATGTGCTTATCTGATATTTATGAGATAAAATAAAATCTAAATCAAAAGCAATTCTGGAAAAAGAAAACTTTTTAATTAAAACTTTAAATCCATAAAAGGTATTTCACTAGCTGATTGTCTCATTTTATTATTTTATACTATTATAATTATATGGTTATAATTTTATAATAATAATAATAATGTCTATAATACAGTTATAATATATAATATGTAAAACAAAAATGAGTTTATTAACCAAGCATTGTTTCTTTTTATATTCACTGTTTGAATTGTGAAGTCAATTTTTCTTAAAAAGACTAAAATTTCAGCAGATAAAGAAATATGTTTATATCCAGATAAGTGAGGTTGTAGGATGGTTATCAACATGAAAAATGAAACCAGCATGCTGAGTTCAATTTTCGGCTGAGGCTGTTGTATTCACTTTGAACTAATTCTTTTAGGAAAGATGCAAAACTAACTCTTCTCCCCACAGGTATTTGTTAAATAATAGAGTAGACATGGTTCTTTCACCATAAAGGTGCAACCAGTCAATGTGAAAAACAATTCTTGCCAATACCTCATGGCAAGGTGAACCTGCATTTTGTAGAGGATTGAGAAAAGGTTTACATATAGTGGAGAGACAGACAGATGCTGTTTCAAATATGAGGGAGGACTGAAATATTCTCAGCTCAACCAAGATGCAATTCCTACAAAAATTCTGATACTTGATCATTTAAAAAGAATTTGGAAAGAGGATCAGCTGAAGAACTTTTAACAACTCCCTTGTGGCTTTCATTGATTGTTTTTTTTACATCTTGGCAACCCTTTGTGAGTTATTTAAAGTCAAGACATATTTAGGATCAGAAGAATAATTCTTTTTATATGAGTGAATGTTGCATTAATATTTTTTTGGAGATTAACCATGAAATTTCCTGACACAATTCAACTCATAGCTGGGTAGAGGAAATGCATTCATACCTTTCCCAAGGATATTTGCACATGTGAATGTAATGAGCCTAAACAGAATTTGAACTCAGCTCTCCAATTTCTCATTCTGGGCCATTACTCCACCTGCACACCCACCACCCTTATAGTACTATCTTATTGAATACAGATGAATTCAATGTCATGACTGAAATATAAATATAATAATATAAATGTAAAACTTCAAAATCACTTCCTGCTATGTCACTATTTTGTTGGGGGGGATATGTTCCACTTCCAAATTTGATATGTTAACAATTGAAGAATTTTAAATATTTTTTTGTATAGCCTATGGAACAAATTATTAAAAGTCCAAGCTGCAGAAAAAGAAACTTTATTCAATACATTATTGACAGTAATGTCATCTAAAGTGACATTTCTACAGATTATAAAAAGGATCTACTGATAATTTGATTTTGTATGTCTGTATGCAACCTCTAATTAACTGAAATAGTGCATTGTAAATAGAGATATTAAATTAAGATACTTCTAAAATGCAATAACTTAAAGAATGTAGAACAATTTCAGGTGATTTGCAACTGAATGATTTCTTTTTTATTAATGTTCACCCAATACAAGGCCCAAGATTCACTCAAGGTCGAGGGTTACTGTGTGGACTTATATTAGCATAGAAAAGAACAAGCATTAGGTGTATAGAGCTAAAGTAGATTTTAAAAGGAACCGGAAACACAATCCTAAACAAGAAACAAAGGATAAACCTCTATTTGTGTTTAAAAGACCAGGGAGGAGTTTGAACTGGGGGTGTTAACATTCAACACTTGAACTTAAAAAATTTTTTCAACAAAAGATAACTGTTAAATGCATATACAGAATACTATTCATTATTTACTTATTTTCTTGTTTGCATATGAGTTCAAAATCTGAAAAAAAGGTTCACTTTGGCACATTATACTGATAAGATGGCATCATTTATGAGGGAAAGAATTCATTCATAATCTTTTTTTCCAATCATATTTTTCTCTCAAAGGGTGACCCCATGGGTCACAGTGTTGTCTAGTATTTTCCTAAAATTCAATATTCTGCTATGATAAATTTATCTCTGAGAATCTGTTCAAATACAGTTTTTATTATTTAAGAACTGCAAGCAGCCATTAAGAGCTTCAATTCACTTAAAATCTATTTTTTATCAAATTCATGAATCCTAAAGTAATGTCATATTTTTATAAGATTCTATTAAGAAAAAAGTATTTTTAAAGTGTAAATAAGTACAGATAAGTATAAACTTTCACCTATCAAAAGTGAAAAAATTAGCCCATTACTCATCACTAACTTGTATACATCATTTTTGTGTTTCATATATGTTCAGATTATTTTGTTAGTCACAAACAAATGTCTATCCATGTTATTTTATCATCGAATTCAGCTCTAGAAAAATTTCATATGGTTTCTTTAAACTTAATAAACATTAGATAATAATGTATTTATCAAATCTTAGATTTCATGAGTGATTTAATAACTAGTAAAATATAGGTTATACGCTCATGAAAGAATCTTGTAAATTTCTCCAAAAGTAAGTTGGCTTCAAACCAAGTCAAATAATTTATTTTCTTACTGGATTTCCTAGTACTATAAAAATACATCTACTAAATTTTACTAGTAGTTATATTATACAAATATGACTGCATTCATTTTATTCCTTAAAAGCAAGAAGAGGAGAGGATTTAACTCACCTTAGAAGAAATCACTCGGTTATCAGGATAAATTTGGTCTGGAATTTCAACTTCAGTATTTGATACTAATTTGTTTCCTATGTAAATAGTTCTTGTGTCAAGTTGTGGGCGCTTATCAATTCTCTGGAAAAGAAAAGACATCAAACCATTAAAGATAAACATTTCTCCTTTAAGGATGGAATTTTTGATGTCCTTTTATTGTGTGTGGGAATTCTTTCCATTTTAAATTTTCTTTTTTAATCTTGCCTCTGAATTTAACCTTCACTGCCTCATCGTTTCCTTATTTATATATCAGCTAAAAAATTAATAAAGTAAAAATAAACCTACTGCGGCTTTTGATTAAGAAAACATAAATAACCCTAAAAATTATAAATGCACTTAATTGTATAAATGTAAAATCACTTTAGAATGTATAAATGCTTGAGTAATTAAAACTGTGCTGTTAGATTGGCAGAGATATGTAAATGGTGGTAATCTACTGCATTGACAAGATTACAGACATAAGAAATGAAATATACAACAATGGTGATATACCAGGAGACATAAGTATATTTATTTTCATAGCACTGCCCAAAAAGATAGGTACAAATGAATATTAACTCCATCGGACAATCAGTCTAATGAGCCACATAACAAAACTTATCATCCAAATTCTGATGAATATAGCATACAACAGAATCAGAGTGGAAATAGGACAAAAAATATGTGGATTTCTTAAAGATACTAGATGAAGGAATGCATTATACATGCTCAGATGAAATGCATGATTGTTAGCAAAAGGAACAGCCTAATATGCAATTTTCAAATTGCAGATACCAAAATCAAAGAAGTACAAAAATTTAAATATCTGGGAAGTGTTTTCACTGAAAGTGTGACACTGAAATCTGAAGGAGTATTGGGATAGTGAAAGGGGCTTTCCTAAAGCTAAGCAAAGTATTAAGAAATAAGAAAATATTGTTAAAAACAAAGAAAAGAGTACTAAACTGTTATGCAATATCAGTCCTCCTATATGGCAGTGAATGCTAGAAAATCTCCTCACAGATGAAGAAAAGACTTGAAGCAAGAGAAATGTGGTTTTACAGAATGATGCTGAGGATACCATGGACTGAATAAGTGAGCAACGACAAACTTTTTGAAGAATGGAAACAAAAACGACACTTATAATTAACATCAAAACGCGACAGTTGAAATTTCTAGGTCACATAACAAGGAAAGAGAGCTTTGAAAATTTGACACTCACAGGACAGATTGAAGACAAGAGGGCCAGAAGAAAGCAATGCCTAACCTAACTGATGTGCTTGAGTAGATGAATGGTGGGCCAAGGTTTAGGAGGGATAACAAAAAGAGAAAATTTATTAAGAGCTACAAAGGACAGGAAATTGTCAAGCCATGATTGCCAACATCATGAAGGTACATAGAAGTAGATAAGCTACTAGATACTGGTTGAATATGTACGGAAAAATGAATTCAAGATTATATAAACTACAAAGATATGATTTCAAAACTTATCTTAATCAACTAGAGGAAATATAAAATTATTTAGCTGGGTCTGAGTGCAGCTAAAAATTTCATTAAGCTTTAAAAAAAAAAAGATTTACTCCAATAGATATAAAGAATTTGCAAGCCATATCCACCCCTTCAGTTTACTGGATATCTTAATAAAATTACAACAATATCAATCGGAAGTGAGAGGGTAGAAATGGTCATTAGACTGATGCAATAGTCATATTTTTATTGGTTTTAAATTAATAATAGACTAAGAAGGTGTTTGTCCTCAGTGAAATAATCCTGTAGAACACTTAATGTGACCCATCCCAAATTGTTTTCTAGGTTAACTGAATAGTGTCTTTTTACATGAGCATAATGTGAAAAGGTTTTACTTTTTTCTTTTCTTTTTTTTTTTTACTACAAATAGCATTGGGAGGTGGAGAGAGAAAATTTATGACAAAAAAGTTTTCTTGTGTTATGTTTTGTCCTTTAGGAATTCATCAGACTAAATTTGTTGTTGGTGTGACTACACATGTGCACAAATGAGGGGTGCTGGGAATTTTAAATTTAATTGTTTTGTTTTTTAAATCTAGCCTTTTTTGTTTAGATAGTTTTTCTTTTCATCACTTTTGTTATTGGATATCCAACACTGTGATAACAGAAGTTCTGCTAGAAATGGTGAAATGTTGTAAAAGCCAGGGTGCAAATTTACTGTAGATAACCTGTAGACATCTTTGTGGTAGTGAATTGTTTTCTCTTTTGATAAGAGTGGCAAATGTGATGAAAAGAAAAAGAATCTAAATGAAATCGAGTAGATTAAAAAAAATAATAAAATTTTCATTCGTGCACATGTAGTCACACCAACATAAATTTAGTCACAAGAAAACTTTTTCCACTTTGTCATACATTTTCCCCCAATATTGTTCTTGATGTATAAAAATATATATTGTTATCTCAATCTTTAGCATATAAAAGTTTGATTTTTATCAAGAATTTTCTCAGAATAATATATAAAAACATTTTTACTATTTTTTATGTTTATTTAACTAAAATCAAAGTTCTGCATTTTCAACATTTAAAAAATAGATTTAGACATATGTGTACATCAAAACAAAATACATGACTAACATTATGCAAGATATAATCTATGTCATTACTGCTTTAAATTCTCCTTAGCTTAATAAAACTGGAAAATGTTAAAATCTAAAAAAATTGTAATTAAGTGTTCAAGAAGAAAATTTAATGATTAGTTTTAAAGATCATGAGAAAATCCACCTAGAGTAATATTCTTAGAATTAGTTGAATCGTGAAAAAGGATTTGCACAGAGAATTCTAAAATAAGCTACTAAATGTATTTGAATCTTTAAAAGTTTTTTAGGTTATTTTTCCATCAATGCAAGCATCATAGTTGAGTGGAAAGTACTTCTGACAGCAATATATAACAAAGTTTCTATTCAATAAATCAATAAAGACTTATGTAATTCTGCTTATGAGGGTCAGATGGGCCAATAAAACTGTTGAATTATTACCAGATGTCCATATACACTAATCACAGAATTCAAATTTCAAATTGATTCCATTAAGAATATGGCAACATTTAAATATTTAGACACAATGAAAATGTTTGATATTTTTTAACACAGTTAACTCACCAATAATCATGTAATTCAGAAAATCAAAACATTTAAACCATCATAGTATTTAGACTTACTGATTTTTGTTAATTTTAAATTACTTAGTTATATATAAAGTTATTTTATTATTATTAACTCTCAGCAAATATTATACTTATTCTATACTTATATAGAAGTATATATTTGATTATGCTGTTTACACATTGTTCAGACTGTTGCCCTCATCTTTATTGCTATATTCAGGACATATCGGCTGTTGTACACTCCAGCCTTCTCCAGTGATATATGTTGAAATTTTGAACTGAACACTTTATTTAGTTCACAGGGATAGATTGTTCCATGTGCCATGCCTTTGAATTTCACTTAATTCCCCTTAGTAACTCAACTCTCCAAGTTTTTGTTCTCTCTGCTGTGGCCACGTCAAGTCACTTTTTGGATCACTCAACCAATGCTTTTATCCACTGGGCTATATGTCCTTGGTGACATCAGTGAGTGAATTTTGGGGATTTATAAACCTAATGTATCAGTAAACATCTTTTTTACCAGAGCTCATATTACAATTTTCTTGTTTTTGTTGTTTTTCTCTAGCACACTTTATTTATATCTATGCATGACTGATCTTAGGAGATATTTGTATTCTAGCATATGCACTGATTCCTTAATTTTTATATTTTCCAGTGATGTTCTCCGTCTATTATTTCAACTTCATTCCACAGAGAGTGGTGATCTCCCTTTTCCCTCCATACATTGTCAGCCATGCCTGATTTTTCTATTTTCCATCATGTAGTGACCTTACAGTGTTCCTGCAGTCTTATCTTAATGGGGTGACCTGTTTCTCCTTTATATTTCTTGCCACAGCTGCATGGGAAGGTGTACACACAGTGCTTAATCATGTTCTCCTCTATGTGTGGCCTTACTTGGACGAGATATTTGTGTAGCGTTGAATATGGCACTAAAAATGAGGACAACAGTCTGAATGGTGTAAATAGTTACAACATCTCATCTGAGAAATATAGAAAGATTTAATTATTTTCATATTTAGAATTTTATAAAAGTATTTATGTAAAAAATCCAAGATAAACTCAGTAAACACTATTGACAAATCCAAGTTTCTATAATGAGCTACCTTTTTCTGTTTGTTAAGAAATTATCCACTTCAGTGAATAAATCCATCTGTACTTGTTCAGTTCTCTTTTCCTATGTGTCATGTCCTTCCTTTTAGGGTGTGGGTAATCATGGCTCTCCACAACTTCTGTTACTTTTAACACTACTTGCTCCTTTATGATCTCACCACTTTGACTGTGTGGGATTTGTTTTGTCATCCATTTGCTCAAAGTTGTCAAATAGGTGTTTTGCTGCATTCTTCTCTTTCTCTTCCATTCAATATGTCCTGTTAGTGTTAAATTCTCCAAGCCTTCTTTCCTTGTTTGTGTCCTAAATATTTTTGATGTCTCTTTCTGATTGTTAACGACAACATATTGTAGTTTCATTTTTTACTTAAAACACAGAATCTGTTCATTGTATTTTTCAATATTCATTATTGTCTCAAGTCTTTTCTTCATTTGTGACATAATCACTCAGTATTCATTACAATACAAGAGATCAATCATACCATAAGCCTATTTTACTGTATGTGTTCTCATCATAAATCAATCCCAAATCAATTTAAAACTCGTTAAGTCGCATGACTAGAGAATGTAAAAAGACTGCTATTTATAGTTTCTTATGTTATCACATTTCTTCCATTTGATATCACATTTCTTCCATTTGATATCACATTTCTTCCATTTGATATCACATTTCTTCCATTTGATATCACATTTGGCAATAATTAGCTTTTATTATGAAAACAGTTAAATCAGTTTGGATTCCACATTTTAATTCAATAAAATAACATTCATTAATTGTGATCATCAAATATTTTATAACGTACCTCAATGTTGCTCCAGGATTTTGATGAAGGTAAAAATGTGTCTAATTATATTTACTTTTCTTATTTTTAATCAGGAAACTTTCAAATTATGAAAAATATTGTTAATTGTGATATTGTGTAGTATAATTCAACCAGGACAATGCTTTAATCAGTATATGAATTAATAAAAGCAAGTAATAATTTATTTTGTACAACAAACAATTAGTGATAAACAATAAGGAATGGACTTGTAAAATTTATTAGAAAATGATATTAAGAAAAACTTTAAGGTGTGAATGATGTATGCTTGTTTTCTCTATCTGTAAGAAACAGAAAATATTAGTATTTGCATTTTTATGTGATTCTTCTTGACATTACAGTTTTTATCTCTTTATGCCATATCGTAAAATTGGGGTCTACTTTTATTTTCTGTTTTCAAATTTGGTAGAAAAAAATGGCAGGGAAGACATAGATAGCTATAATACATATTTTAAATTGAAGTAATAGTCAATCAATATTAACAGTGTTATATTTCAATAATGATTCAATTACACTGTCTCATATTGATTTCAGTCCTAACAGAATATCTAGTAAACTTGTTTGCAAGTCCAAAGGAAAAGAGTAATAAAAGAAATGACTGTTCACTTTTAAAAGGCTAAAATTAATTATTTTTTATGTCTTTTCATGTGGTTTAACAAATACAAAATTATCAAGGCTTTCTTAAACTTTTGAAAACAATATTTGGTGAAATGGTGGAGAAGAAAAAAATATGTAGCATTTATTTTATCTTCAAAGAAAATAAAAAATAATTACAGTTAAAGTTATTAAGACATCAAAAGTTTTACTGAAAATAATTTGTAAGATAATATCTTTTGTAAATATGATAAAATTAAAAGTCATGTATTTTAAGTTTTTCTTTCAGTCGGTGAAATGTTAGAAAATGATGACTCAGTTTAATATGTATGTATATAATGCTAACTAGTATAGAATAGAGTTATGACAAATGTCCTATGTACTCTAAATTATTCTTACAAGGAGGCCCATCATTAGTTATGAACAGAAATTTGAACATTTTTAATATGTAATAAATATACAAATCAATATTTATACAATATATGTTGGCATTGAAAGTTTTATTCAGGTTCTTATTACTAAATTAGTAAATGCATTTATATAGAAAGATTATATTTTTATAGAAAGATAACTGATAAAAATAAAAAAAATTTTACATTGTCAAAATATTAAGAGAATTTAAAGTTAATAATTAGAGGGTTTCTTTTCCAATTAAGAAATATTAATATGTAAAGCTCCTGAAAGGAAAAAGAAAAAATTCCCAAGAAAATTCTAACAAAGGAAACAAGTTTGTTGCTGTTTTTAATTACTAAAATCATAAAAGGAATTGATGAAAACTGTACCTGAAAATGTCAAAACAAACTGAAAATTATTAAATAAATAAAAAACTAAAAGAATATTTGGAAAAACTGAAAATGTAGAAAATATACTGAAAGATCAATAAAAACTTCATTAAATTCAGAATGAAAACATCTCCGAAAAGAGGAAGTAACAACCTTTGTTCAATTTTATTGATATACTTACAGATGCAGCTTCAGAAAATTTAATATTTCTAATTTTCTGCCACAAAGAATTGCAAAAGTAGGTTTTTGACATGATGCCTTTCAAAATTCCATTTAAATAAGAATCTAGTTTAGATAACAAAGAAAATTTATAATCTTCTCCTTATCAGCATAAATGCTCTATCTGCACCAATGGAGCAACAGAAACTAAAAACATCAAGTGATAAGGGAACAAAACAAAAAGCAAAGCAAGATGATTACAAGTCAATTTCACATTGAGTTGGTGAAGAGCAAACAGTGACTACATAAAGTTGAACCTTGATTTCCAAAACTAAATTCCTTTTATACTTGATTCAGTATCTCAAGTCAAACTTTAACATTACTAATAACATGATTTAGAGATAGTCATATCTACAGGAGTGCTTTGTCATGACATAAAAGTTAACAAGTTGGTCTTGTATAGTATTATTATCATTACTGTGTAGTAAGTTTTAGCCTCACTGAGTGCTACATATCTTTGGCTGTTGTAGCATACCTATGTACAATAATGGGTATGTCGCCATTCACATAAATACAGTAGTAAATACTGTATGTTGGTCAACAGTTGGAGATTCATTGTGGAATTCACTTGACTCACTTCTAGCAGTTGACTAATACTTCTACATGCCATTGGCAAATCTTATATGCGTTGTTCTTGTCCTAAGTATTATCATTCATTACCAACCTTCATTTGATTATTCTATTCCATAATTCTTCCTAAGTTACAACAGTGGACTTATGTCAAAATTATAATATCATTGTAGATTTTAATGAGTAGAACATGGGCGATAATTTCTAATACAGAACATTAAATTTTATTTCACTTTTGACTTGTGGGTAGCCCAGAGTTTTTTCCAAATATGCACTCTACATTCTCATGAGATACGAGAAACAATGTGTCCTTTTCTGCATGTATGCTTATATATCTGACTGCTATTTTTCATATGTTCACATATCAGTTATCAGAGGCAAATTGTGAATCACAAATCTCTACCACTGCCCCCTTTAGGAGGTCATCCTCACCAGGTCAACTGTGAACCTGTCTTCTGAAGGACACTGAGATCCAAGTCTATTTTGTCATCATCTATGGTGACACACATACTATATTTACATATATAATGCATGTCAGGGCAGCCACTTCAGCTAGGGTTTAGCATTGATTTCCACCTCTTGTTAGGAGGTCATCCCCCTTAGATCAATTGTGAACCTGGCTTCTCTGAAGGACACTAAGTGTCAAACTTATTCTGGCATCATCTGAGGTGAGATGGTTTGGTTTGTTTTGTTTTATGGCATATCAATCACAATGGGTTATTTAATACTGACAATTTTTATTGCTAGTAATATTTTCCTTCAAAAATGTATTGCTGGTAATATTTTTTTCTTCAAAAAATGTATAGCTGGTCATATTTTTTTCAAAAAAAATAATTTTTCTTAAAAAATTTATTGCTGATAATAATTTTTTAGGAGTATTTCTGGTATTAAAACCTATTTTTACACTTTCATAGTGTTTTGACCCCAGTTTGGGGGTTAACTATTTTCACACAGTTGGGACCCTAACAGGTGCTACCACCCCAAGTCAGGGTGGACCTGGAAACACAAGCAATTAGGAGGTGGTTCCACACTCCTCAAAACCTCTTGATCAGTGGTCTTGCTGTTGGACATAGTTTATCATCTTACCCAGGATGCAGATGTAGTTTATTATCATGCCCATGACAGTGAAGTGAGATATATACTACAAAACCAACTATTATCTCTGGAAGGTAACATGATTTTAAAAGTATATTGATTGCAAGAATGTGAGAGAGAATGAAAAATGAAGCACAAACATAAATTAAGTGAGTAAATAAAATTAAATCTATTCTTTAACATTGTTGTTTCCCTTAAGCATAATTAATACACAATGTTAATTTTATACAACTTTTCTCACATGATATTTCTTTTCATTAAGACTTTCAGTTATTGCGCATTTTTTATTTCTTCAAGTTGCTGGGAGATGGGTGTTTTTATGGAGACACCATCGTTTGATGGATTGCTAACCAAAGCTTTTATCCATCTTCTAGCTGAGATACTAGCATACTAGCACAACCATCAGCAGTTTCCAAACAAATTTTCCTCTATCCAGTTTCACTTACCAAGTTTTGGTAAACTCATGGTATTATTTTCAGTCACTTCCCAATGGTTCTACATGCTGGAATCATCTCCACCAGGATTATATTATCGAGTAGTCACTTTCTTGACTAATTCACCATTGTGAGAGTTGAACCCAGGTCTCATGGTTTGAGTGCTAATGCTAACCATTTGGTGACATGCCCATTAATACACTATACACTATGCCAAATAGAATTTGTACATTTTTTCATTGAATTTATAAACTTTACCATTCTGAAAGATTATATGGAATGGTATCATGATTAAAAATAATAGAGATAAGAAATCTGACTGGTTATTTTGCAATGAGTTAATGTTTACAAACTCATCTAACAAACCATTCTTTTATATGCTATGTTCTTTAATGATGTGGATGACCAAGGCACTCCATAAATTTTTGTGGCATACTTTTAACCACTTATCACCCACATTTTTGTCCTTGATCTGCAATCCACTCACTCAAACCTCTCAAGTATGTTACTCTTTCCTACTACTACTACTACTACTACTACTACTACTACTGTTGTGAATGTTAAATTATCCAAGCCTTCTTTCCTTGTTATACATCCTGTTTCTTTTTAATTGTTAACATGAATTTCCTTGTAATCCCTATTTTCCTTAAAAATTCATCATTGCTCACATGTTCTAGCCATGATGTTCATTCATCAGTAGTATCATATCTGTCACTTTGTGTGCCTTCTTCATATGAGAGGAGATTGTCCAATGCTATACAGGAGGATAGCTATAACACAGAAGTTCAGTACTGTTTTTTTTGTTTCTAAATATATGTTCCCATCTCTGCTTAATTTCTGAAAGATATCTTTCACTATTCTTAAACACATCAGGCTTTATATATATATATATATATATATATATATATATCACAGCAATAAAAGCCTGAAGCTTGATATTACTAGACATATTAAAAACGGGCGAAGCAACCGGTTTCGCTCCCGCTCATCAGGCTTCCAATGGGAGATTTAATTTAAATTAAAAAACACAGAAAATGTACAATGAAAAGGAAATGTGGCGGAGGAGGGAAAAAAAAAATGATGAGCAAAAGGAGCTAGAGGCAAATGACAGCGAGCCCCAACAAACACTCACGTTGTTTGCACAAGGAAGGCTTGTGGCACCCAATGTAAAGTGCCTCCAGCACCTTAAGGTGAAATAACGAGTGTGACTGGGACAACACGGTGAACCGGTCACCACTAAAATTAGCTGCACAAAATCTGCTCTTTAATAGGTGCTCGCATATGGCGGAACCGTAGGTGTTTGGGACAAGTCCATTCAACAGCAAGGTGTGGTTCCTGATTTTGGTAGGAATGTGCTGTTTAATTCTCATGTCCAGGCATTGTGTCGTCCTTCCTAGGGAGTCAGCCCCGCAACCGTATTTATAAATTATAGAATTAATTTGATGAGGAGGGAGGACGTCTTTACACACTGGATGAACCATGGGCTGGGTTTGAAAAACTATCCAGACCTCAGCAGAGAAAAAACAGCGATGAACACTTGTTGAAATTTGTCTAACCATATTTTCACATTTGGTTCCAATTCAAGGCAATCTTAGATAAACTGGGCACTTTTTAACAACACAGAGTTTGGCACTTCTGATCTCCACAATTTTGTTACGGATGACTGAATGAACAGTGTTAGGTGGATAACCTAAACCACATAGGGTATCCTTGACAAAATTGATCTCATCATCCAAGAAAGACTCTGAACAGATTTTTAATGCCCTATGAAGGAGGGTTCTGATGACGTTTATCTTATGTTTTGTGGGGCAAAAGGAGTCCCAACGCGTGTACGATCCTGCAAATGTTGGTTTCCTGTAAATAGAGGTAAGAAAACTTGTTGGTGTTTGATGTACAATATAGTTGAGGAAGTGCATTCTTCCGTATTCTTTCTTTGTGAAAGCCCACAAATATATTGGCTAGAGCTGGACCCAAAGGAGAACCCATAGCGACCCCGTCAATCTGTTGAAACATGGTGTTGTTGAAACTGAATTCAACAGAATACATATATGTCTAGTAATATCAAGCTTCATACTTTTATTGCTGTTATAAAATTTTGTACCATCAAAAATATCTTTAAATATACATATATATATATATATATATATATATATATATATATATATTTATATATATGAGATAGAGGGAGAGAGAGGGGGAGAGAGAGATATAATTTTGTATAATTTTATGTCAACAAACAGTAATTAGAAAAAGTGTGACAAATTAAAAAACTTTCTCTCTCTCTCTCTCTCTCTCTCTCTGTATATATATATATATATATATATATATATATATATATATATATATATATGTATATATATATATATATATATATACCTAACATCTTGGGTTGTCTCTTTTGCTGACAACCATTGCATTCTGTCTTAGTTAATGGTTAGGCCTTTTTTTATGCTTTCTTCCACTAGTTCTTTCAGTTTTCTTTGTGTCTACTATCAACACAAATATCATCTGCACATCTTAAGTTACTTAGATTATGATCCCCCCACCAATAATAACTCTTGGCAGATTTTTAAATTCTCTTCTGCCTCAGTGTACAGGTTAACTAAATTTGGTGAGAAAAATGCATCCTTGTCTCATTCCTTTCTCTGTTCTTGTATATTCACTGAACTTGTTCTTTATCCACATACAAGCTGTTTGTTCCCAGTACAGATTACAGATTACGGAAATATCTTTCCTGCATAAATCAAGATTTTTTAATACTTCAGATAGTCATTTATTGTACAAACAAAAGTAAATATTTGCAGTGATAAAAAATGATTAATCAATAAATTTTATCAAGTTTTAATTTGTTTTAGCAATTTTAAATGCTCAGCCTATGTTGTGCATAAGGTAAAGAGATTTTCCGTAATCAGAAATGAATGCAAGCATTAAGAAAAATTGTATTGTTTTTATTACTACTACTACTACTACTACTACTACTACTACTAATAATAATAATAATAATAATAATAATAATAGTCTAAGTACTGGAAAAAGTGAAAAGATGAAGAAAAGGAAGTAAAAAAACCTCATGTATATTGAGATTAAACAATTTTGAAGGCAGTAAAATGGACTGGACTAATTAAAAAATATATAAAAATATAAACATAATCTCCCAATCTGGATTCTAGAATGCATAAAAATATTAAAGGACATTGGTAATAATTATCATATATATCATAATATTGAACACTATAAAATGCTAAAAAGTACTTCTGACTTCAGTGGCAGAATTTATAGCCAAGGTCAACATGAAAAAAGTATCTTTCACACAGATTCGTTGAAGGTATTTACTAAGTTTGATAAATTCTTCTGAAATAACAATTATACAAATAACTTGTGACTATAATTCATCAAATGTATTTTTGATTGCCTAACACCAAATAACTGAGCCCTAGTTATCAAATTTTCTATGGTTATTTATGAGATCCTGAGTTTAGTATACTAGGTTTTGAAAATTCCAAGAGGTTTTAAGTTTTAGAGATAGTTCCAATTTACAATATAAGTATAATGCTAAACTGGACCCTTACTTTGTGTCCATCAGTTTAGCTTAACTAAATCTTTAACTTTTTGTTTAACTATATAATGTAGTCATTGAGCTAACCAGAAGTCTAAATTAAGACTTTAAAAATTATGCTGATGTTTTTACATCTGTAGCATGAATAATGGCCACCATGGAAGCTATGTAGATTTTTCTTAGAAATTAGTTTAAAATCCAGCCCATTGTGTGTTTATTTTCAACCAGTTTTTAGGTTATGTCTTCTCCCATGCAGAAATTGTCTCAAGTTTTGTGGGACTAATAATGCATATATATTATTCTTTTATTGGAAAGAGAGAAAGGAAGGGCATACAATGTTACTAGTATATCTGAACAACTTTATAAAAATATTTTTTCATGATTTTAGAACATTTAGGAATCTGATATCCAATGACTGATGTCATCTTGATAAAATATTGGGCAAGTAACTGAAAGTCATTTAATGGGAAACTAAACTTCATTGATAACTATTTACATTATTCAGACTATTGTCTTCATCTTTGTTGCCATATTTCACGGTTTCAGCCGTTGTACACTCTGGCCTTCTTCAGGTGGTTGGAATGTCAAACTGAACCCTTTATTTCAATTGCAGGGGTTCTAGTTCCACATGCCATGTCTAATGGGTGTCAGGTATCAGTTATCTCCAGTTAATTCACTGCTCCAAGTTCTCCACTGCCGTAACATGGTATTGGACTCACAACTCTTTGGATCCTGTCACTGGATTTAACCAATGCCTTTATCCACTGTGTCATGTGTCCTTAAGGACATCTGTGTGTGAATTTCTGGGACTTATAAAGTTAATGTCTTCAGCAACCATTTTTACCAGTGCTCATATTGCAATTTTTGCTGTTATATTATGTGTTTTTTACCAGAGCCCATATTGCAATTTTTCATTGTTATTGGTTTTCTCTGGCACTCCTTATTATTGGTTCCCATATTGTATTAATTTCTATGCTTGGTCGGCTCAGGAGATTTTTGTAGCCTTATTATTGGTTCCCATATTGTATTCATTTCTATGCTTGGTCAGCTCAGGAGATTTTTGTAGCCTAGCATATGTGCTGATTCCTTAAGTTTATGAAATTTCCAATGATGTTCTTTGTCTATGATCTCAACCTGATCCCACAGAGGGCGGTGATCTCCCTTTTCTCTCCATATGTGGTCAGCCACGCTTGATTTTAAGGGGTAGCGTGTCTCCCCTTTATAGTTCTTTCTGCAGCTGAATGGGATGGCGTACACACAGTCTTTAATCATGTTCTCCTCTATGGAGGGGGTCTTACTTAGAAGAGGTAACTACGAAGTGTCATCCAGCTTTTGAAGGTAGTCCTGATGTTATACGGACCACAGATTCTTCGTATTTTCTCCAATAACCCCTTCATATAAGGCAGGCAGACTGTTTTCTGAGTGTTGTTCTCCTCCTATCCCAGTTTATTGATATATACCCAGGGTAGTTGTTACGTTGTAGGGTACTGCTTATACTGACCAATTTTTTATCTAATGTCTCTGGGTCACCACTTATGACTTTTGCTCAGTGTTGTAAGCAGCAAACAATCCCTTTCTTTATGCTGTATGGATGGTGGGAGAAAAATTGAGGTACTGTCTGGTGAATGTCAGTTTGTGGTATACGGATATCTTGATCCCATGCTCTGTTCAAGATATTAGAACATCCAGGAATGGGAGTGTGTTGTTACTCTCTTTCTCCATCGTGAACTGTATCGAAGGTCTTATTGAGTTCACATGGTCCAGTAGAACCTGGACATCTTCCTGGTGTGGCCAGAGTATGAAGGCATCATCTACGTATCTTAACAGTCTACACCAGCGAGCAAAATAAAGGGTTCAGTTTGATATTCCAACCACCTGAAGAAAGCTGGAGTGTACAACGGCCAAAATATTGTGATAAATATGGCAACAAAGATGAGGACAATAGTCCGAATAATGTAAATAGTGTACATAATACCTCATCCCAGAAATATAGACAGATTCATTGATAACATTAAAATCAGTAATTTTGAATATTTCCCTGATTTTCATTAAAAGTTTCCCTGATTTGTAAAATTATAAGATTTGGATTTTTAAAAAAATTATAGAAATTCTAATATTAATATTGGATGTGCAGGTGCTGTAATGGATAATGGCACAAAATGAGAATTCAGAGAGCAGAGTTCAAACTCCAATCAGGTTTGTTACATTCACTTATGCACAAATACCCTTGGGAAAGGTATGGATTAATTTCTTCTCCCTCCATGTATGGATTGAATAGCAATCTAGACTGAGTTCTATAGCTTAGATTGGTAACCAGTCTACCACAGAAAGATAATGGCAACCTACCGTGGGAAAATCCTCTGCTTTGCCAGTCATAAATTGAGAAATGTGCTCACCCAAGCATGTATCATGTGGGACATTTAACTGGCTGAATATTAATATTAGCAAAATAATTGAAGCCATGAAATAGTAATTATTTTTGTGAAAGAGGCCTAATAAATGTTTGAAAATATTTAAAATTTTAAAGACATGGTTATAACTGATAATCAAAGTCATATTTAAGGAAATTTAATAACTCCTGGTAAAGTCTCCAGCTACCTTATGTTAACCTTGGTGTAGAAGTTGGGCAGATCTGGAGAGAAGACACATCCTTGTCTTATGCCCTTTTCTACGTTTGTGTAGCTATTCAATTCATTTTCTATCCTTATGCAGGTGGTTTGCTCTCAGTATAAGTTCTGGATTATTGTAACATCCTTTCTGAAGACATCTAGTTTTTCTGGCAGTTTCAATAGATCTTTGTGTCATAATTTGTCAAATGCTTTTGCATAATCAAAATTTAAGTGCACATCCTTTTGTATTACACTCTGATATATCATCAATATATTTCTTGTTCCATTGTCCTTAACAAAGCCACACTATTTTTGTCCTATTTCTGGTATAATTCAGCATTGCACTTTATTCATCAGAATTTGAATCATTAGCTTGGTTATGTAACTCATTAAGGTGATTTTGCAAAGGAGTTCACATTCATTTGCACCTGGTTTCTTAGGTTATGCTACAAAGATGTATCTACTGAGATTTTCTGGTATGTGATCACTGTTGTATATTTCATTTATCACCTCTGTGGTCTTGCCGATGCTGAAATTTAATCATAGAAGGCTGTGAGTATCTCTATTACAATCCCATCTGCACCCCCCACTTTATTCCTGTTCATCTTGTTCAGTGCTGATCTTATTTCAGATTTTAATATCTCATAAGCTTATACCACACATTACACTAAAATACTGGTTGACAAATGATCCCCAAAAGTAATGTCAAATCACAACACCAGTGAGATGGGTGACCATATGGAAATACCAAGTTTGGATATGCAAGTGGTATGATGGGTAATTGTTAATTGGAATTGTTAATTGGAGAGCCAAGTTCCAATTCCAGTTGGGTTTATTATATTCCCTTACATGCTAATACCCTTGAGAAAAGTATGAATCCACCTCTAATCTCCCAGCTAGGATTAATTAAGACTTGTATTGCTAATCCAGTATTATTTCAATAAAGAAAAAAAATTCTTACAATCTAAAAATATTTTCTTACAATCTAAAAATATTTAAATATCCTTCAAGGATTGATAAATTATAGAAAATTAATCAATCATTTTATACATCATATTTTGGTGTATTGCAGATTTATCTCATGAAATACAAACATTAAAATATTCCTTAGAGATCAAATTTCACCTTCATTGGTAATTCAATTAAAATCTTTTAATATAAAATGTATTGCTTCTTGTATTGCTAAGTTTTCTTTTAATATTAATTTTACTTGAGGATTTTTTCTTGTCATTTATCAGTAAATGGTGTAAATGAAAAGAAAATGGAAAAGAAATATCTGGAAATATATTGTAACTCCACAAATGTTTTAAAACTAGTTAATCCTTCCATTTCTTTCATAAATAAACAGAAAATCCCAATGTCATTTCTGACCTGAAAAGTGTTCTAATCTTTAATGTTTTTTATATTTTTTTAGTTTTTCACAGCAACTGTTGATTAAATATACAAAAGGAAATATCTGACATGTATAGTCTTGACTTTTTTATACTAGCAGTACCTGTGAAAGTTTTTGTTTTCCTATTTTAATTTTCTAATGAACCATAATTCTTAATTTAATGATTGAATAAGCTCCTTATGAGTTGCAAGATTATAAAATACCTGTGGAAATTCCCCTATTGTACTGTTAAATACGTGTGCTTAAAATATTTCAATAACAATCATAAATAGGAATAAAGGTCATTAATTAAGGAGGGTACAGGGTACAAATGAACAAATTAAACATTGGCAAGGTTTTCCATTTCACTGAAGTGAGAACTTTATTTACTCTATCTTTCCTTCCTTTCAATTATGTAGATTTTTTTCTCACCAAAACAGCATTTACCCTTCAGCCTTTCCTTGCATGCAAAACAAAATGGTCCATTATTTATCTGAGGTAATGGCAGGTTATAATGCAAGTGTTAACTTGCTAACTAACAAAAGAACAAGCAGAATTATATGATGCCTTTCTCTATAAAAAGAAAGAAATTAAATTCTTCATTTACTTGAGAACAAACTGAAACAGCTGTTATAAGGTGCTTTAAAAAAACAAATGGCTCACAGATCTTAAAGCCACAATTAAAATAACCATGAGTAAACAATACTGTTACCAAAAAGATAATGGTTTAAAATATTAAAATTTATAAAGTATATTCAACTTGAAATATTTTTTAATACAAATTTTGGGTTATTATAAATTTTTATTAATTTTTTTTCAAAACTAAAAAAATGTCCAATTTTGTATTTTGTTTTTGTAAACAGACTAACACAAATTTTTTTATCACTATAATTATTTTTTTTCCTGAGGGTGGGTACACAAGTCTGAGTTGCTATTCCAGTTTTATTTTCTTAAATGGTGAAATTAATAGCTCACCTAGATTGAGAACTCTTATTAGAAAAATTGTGTCACTAACAGGAATCAAATCATAAAGAGGGAATTCAAACCTTGCTCTCTCAGGCTGGTCTCCATGGTCAAACTGGTAGTGGCACACTTTGGATAAAATAGTTTCACTGATGGAAAAAGAGGATACAGGTTCAATTCCTGTCAGAGGCACAATCTTTAGTAGGACTTCTCAGTCTCAGTCAGCTGTTATTAATTTCACTGTTTAAGAAAGTAAACGGAGATATCAACTCAAACACATCTCCCCACTAATAATAAAAAAGTTAATAAAAAGATAATGTCAAACAAAAAATCCTTTAAAAAAATGGCAAAAAATTATATATATTAGCAATCAGTAATTTTTCAAAAGATTTAGTGTTTGAAGTGCAATTTATTTTGTTTTTATCATTTTTTCAAAAGACTTATTAAAATTGTTTATATTAAACCAAATACTTCAAAACTTAACTATACAATAATTATAAATATAATTTATAACTTCAAAGTTAAAACAAATTCTGACATCACAAAGACAGGAACCAATAGACAGTAAGATTCTTGTATTTTTTAGAAAAGGATAAAGCATTTATTAGATGACATTCTTGAAAACATACCTTAATATAAAAACAAAATGAAGACCCTTAAACTGTGTGTGCAACCAGTTGTTGGTAAAAGATAACTCCTAAAAGTGGGTCACAGTGATGAATGACTTGTGACAATATCTATTATTGTCCCAACAGAAAAATGTTGGGCAGGTGACAATTTGACAGTCAATATTGAGTTCACTTGACTTGGAAATTAGTGGTAATTAATTGTTGTTAAGTAATTGTTAAAATCATTAGTCCAACATGAAGATCAAGAGATCAGATATGATTAGACAAAAAACATTCAGTGTCTTGTTTCAGGTCTGATTGCAAAACAAAGTGCACAACTAAAAGTAGACACTCTTACGACCCCCCCCCCCCGTGTTCCCTTTCCCAGAGAAGGACATAAGGATATGGAATATAAAGGAATATGAAGTATTAGCAACTCCATTAAACAAATGATACAATCTTTTTATATGGGAACATGAATTTGGGATTATATAAAAAAATTGTATCATTCTTTTATTTAGTATAATGCAAATTATCTATTAATCCAGGGTGGCGGTAACCAGTCTGGCACTCTCCAGCAGAAACCCATGGGTACTGTATGGGGGGGGGGGTGCTGTAATATTTTCTGTTCAAGGCAACAGCAAAATTATTTTAGTGAGTGTTTTTTTTGTTTTGGTGGAGAAGGGTTAAAAAAAATTTTTAAATTGGTAAATTGTATTGAATTCTAGATTTAATAAGTAAAAGAATATGTACATCTCATGGCAGTAGGTCATTTTGTTGTTTGAGAGCCCAAGAACTTTTCAGCACTCCCAAAATTTAAAATGTTTTGAAAATCACAATGGATGGATGATAAATGGACAATTTTTTTTCTTTTAAAATTTCTTTACCATCAAATTTAAAATGTCATCACACTATTTGTAATGACAGGCTTTAGGTGATTATTAAATTAGCTATTAAAAAATCTTACCCCCCCCACCAAAAAAAAGAACAAAAGAGCTTGTAAAACACATTGATATCAACTTCTGTCTAACTTGAACCTACTTATAGAGGGTGCAGCAGGAATACCACCCACATAATGGGAAGACATTTTTGGCAATGGGGTCTTCATCTAGCTAATACCTTACATTATGTGGGAGTTATTTCTGCCAACCCTGTATAAATGAATATAAATATAAATCTACAATATATATATATATATAAAAAAAAATCAGAAAATTCTTTTGAATTCCTAAAACAATCATTAAAATACATGCCAGTACAACCAGCTGGGTATGACAATAAACCGCATCCAGCAGTAAGGCCTCTGATCAAGAGGTTTTGAGGAGCATAGAACCTCCTCTTAATTGCTGTTGTTCCCAGGCCAACCCTGATCCAGAGTGGTAGCACCTATTAGGGTCCCAGCTATGTGCAAATAGTAAACCACTAAACTGGCATCAAAACTATGTAAAAATACCAGAAATAAATTTTAAAAAATAATATTACCAGCAATGCATTTTTGAAAAACATATTACCAGGAATACATTTGACTCTATAAAAACTCTCTTTACAAAAATATGTCAATGAAACCTGATCGACAAACTGATTTCTTACAAAAAATACATATTCTATTCATATGAACCTATCCTAAAAATCTTGTTGGCATTAAATAACCCATTGAGGTTTTGATATGCCATAAACCAAAATAAACCAAACCAAACCATTTTGTGGATATTTTGTGTGAAGGAATTTAAGTTACCCCGACCATTGGTAGCAGGTAGACATATCATCGATTCTTTAAGTTTGGATTTTATAAAAGCTGGTGATATAATAAAATGTAGTTGATGTGTGTTTATAGATGGTAAAATATTTATCAAAACTCCCTCAAAGTATTTCCTGTGAAAAGAATTATGTTTTTTTTTCTAATTATGGTGGCATTTATAAAATCAAAGTTATGGCCAGTTTTGTTTCTTTGTAATACAAGTAATGTTTGCCAAAATGTGATAATAATGACAAAGATAAAAATATTAAATTCTTCAAATAATTGTTATGAAGTTATTAAATATTATCACCAAAGTTGTGGGTTGCTCCACTTGACTTTACTAAAAATCCATCACTAGGGGTCGCTCCTTAAGCCTATAAATAGGCAATGATATTCACAGTCATTCTCTTTCCTCTTTTGCAATTCTGGCTAGAAGATGTAGTCGCACATGGGAAAAAGTGTCCCCTACTGAGGCACGTTCACTTCACTTTCAATCTATTACTTTTCTCTCGGACTTCTCCTACACAATCTTCATACAATGAAACACATTTTCTAATTTATGTTTTCTATGTATTGTAGTCTTTAAATGTTTTCTTTTATTGTCATTGTATAATTACGTTAATACCTACATTGTTGTTTATTTTATATATTGTTTTGTGTTATTCATTTATTACCTGGACTCACATTTGTGTCTGCAATAATTGTTATGGGAAAAATATACCAAACACATGTCTACATAAACACAACTACTTCCCACAACAAAGTATTTGGCTCCCACATCCAGTATTTCCCTAAAATAATTATGACTTTTCAAACATTACGAAAATAACTCTCAAGCACTAGTCTTTTACTCAAACAAAAGTTATATAATCTGTAGGAGAATCTTCACTATCCAAACCAATTATGAAGAGAGTCACTTGAGAAAGGGACTTACAAATTCAATTTATCATCAATATCCAACATTTCCAGCTACAGCATGCAGATTAATACCAAAAATATCAAAATCATGATGAAGAGAGAGAACTTCAACCATGATATAATATGATGGTCAAGAACTTAAAGCAGTGAGAGCCAATTCAAATATCTTGGCTTGATTATTAATGAAACAGTTTCAGAATAGAAATAATTTCAAGAGTAATGCAAACAATGGCCACTGTCAAAAATGTAAGAACTAGAAAGACAAGAACTGCTACCTGAAATCAAAGATCGGGCTGTTGCCTACATTGGCTTTCTCAGTCTTTCAGTACATCTGAAAATCTTGAACTACAACAAAAATCCAAGTATTAGAAATGTGATGCTGCAAAAACTATCTTAGTTCTCTTCTACATAAACCGCATCATATATGACACCACCAAACAAGAAACAGGCCCACTGGACGAACCAGTGCCAAGAAGAAAATGAAATTGAAATGGTATGGCTACATTCAAAGACCCAACCATCATTCCACTACCATCCTACAAGGTACCAACTTAAGCAAGTAGGCAGAGGTAAAATTGGGCTGACTCAAAATCAGCCCATTTTTAAAAATTTTCACTGAGGGGACTCAAAGATACTTTACAGAGACATAGGCATTGGCTCACAATTGAGGCATGTGGAGGGAGTTGGTCAGGTGCTCTCTATAACCTTACAACCACACCTGTTCTTCAAAGTGATGCTGATGATCCAACATTTCCAACAATATCTTGCAAATTTTAATTTCCTTTTAAAAGTACTTCAATTTGTAGTGGATAGTCATTTGTTGAAATACATTTTGAGGGATAGGATGTATATTTATGTGAGAGATATATAATAGTACTTGGCTACGTGGCATGTTTTTCTCAAATAGGAAAAGAGAATTAAATTACAAGTGATATTGTACATACAACAACAACAACGTTTTATTACCTTAGCAAAACAAAATAGGAAGAATAAAAAAGGTAAATAGCAGTTTGTTTATTGAGATGTCTTTATTCATATGTATGGTGTGTGCAAAGTCTTATTGAAGATGTTGAGAGATTTGCATTGGAGAAGAATTTCTTGTTGATTTAGTCATGATGCACTGAGGGCATTTTATGCAGTGTTGTTTACATTGTGACACATCATTTGATGAGGAAACAAGACCAATCTTTTCCTGTTATAAATGTGTTTATGGTAGCACAAGAGAACAAATGAAACAAGTATCACCAGTGATGTGAAAAGAAAAGAAGACAAGAATTATTAAGAGAATTTCTTTATATTTCTGATACAGTGTATTAAAATGGAATGTCTCTTTGTGGGCAAGGGAAGTGATTTGGAAGAAGGGGAGAGTTGGTAGGGCCCGGAGTTGATGCATGACAGCTTGCCCATTCACGACAACTGCAGTTGTGTTGTGAGCAGTGATCTTAAAAGCAGATGTGGTGGATCTTTACTCTTTTTTTTTCATGTTTTTTTTTGTAGTAACATTTGTGATTGGCTTATTTGATATTGTATTTTTTTTGTTTGTTTTTTTGAGAGGATTTGTTTTGTGAGGCAGATTTGATACCCACAACACCACATACTGGAAGAGATTTTTTATTTTTATTTTTGTCTTCTTAGCTTTCACATCCTGCCAAAATGTAAAGTGAATCAGAAAGAGATTTAATTTGAATCAGAGTATAAAAGCAACTTGTGGATAAAGAGAAATGAAGAAAGATAAGAGATTATGAACCTTTTTGTTTAATATACTACTTTATAAAATGCTACATAGAAGTCACTACCAAAAACTCCCTGGTAAATAAGCAAGGTGATCCTACAACCTATAATATCCTTTTCATAACAAGTAAAAATAGTCATATGAATTTTATGCCAATATACACAATGTTCAAGAAGATGAATGATTCATAATTTCAAATATGTTCCTTGCACTTAGACATGTTTGAAAATAACGACTTTTTAAAATCCACATGTATCAAATTATGAATTTATGAGAAAAATGACATGAAATATATAAATCTTTCGAAATGAATGTAAAATGTTAATGACACAGATAATTATAAGTAGAAACATTTAAAAAACAAAAGAATTAACGTTAATTCAAAAACAGTCTGGTATTGAATTAAACATTTTCTACACACATTTTTATTAAAAACTCAGCTCAAGGAAAAATCCAAATATATTTTTATATTCATCATCATCGATGTACTATGTCCCTTTAGGCTGTGGGAGATCATCTCTCCACAACTTCCTATCCTTTGTAGCTCTTAGCATGGTTTTTACCATCCCTCCCACTCCCTATTCTGCCATCCATTTTTGCAAGCTAGTTGAATAGGTGACTTGCTATTTTCCTCTGTTTCTCTTTTTTTAAATTTGTATCACTCCAAGAAAGGCAGTAAAGCGAGGTGCTACAGGGTGTGGAGGAATTAGGAACAGAACAGAAACATTGATAAGAAAGAGAAACGAACATTCAGGAGAACAGGACATAGCAAGATTGGCATTGCATATAAATTTTTGCAGAATAAGGTTGGTTGGAAAGCATGGAGCCTGGAGGGAGTTCCACAAGTGAGAAGTGCAAGAGAAAAAACTTTTAGCATAGAAGTTACGGCTAGGTCTAGCTAGCTCAGCTGTAATTTGATGAGATCTTGACGCCAGTCTTGTATTGTGCTTAAATTCATACAGTCTAGGTATCATAGTGAAGAGCTCATCTGAGCAATTACCATGAAAGTATTTATAAAAAAAGGCACAGAAACGCAACTTTATGGTGGTGGGTAAGTGACTGCAGACAAGCCACCAGATCAGGACCAATAATATGGCTGATTCCTCTTTGGATCTGATAAGATCCAAAGAAGAATCAGCTCCAGGAAAATAGCAGGGGCACCAAACCATATATGGCAGCAATATTCTAAGCATGAGTGAATGGTAGATTTATAGATATGCAAGATAGATTCTAGAGAGAAAGATTGTCTCACTCAACACAATGAACCAACTTTCTTAGAAGCTGATCTAGTGATGGATTCAATGTAGTCTTTCCACCTCATATCAGCTTGGAACATTAGCCTGAGGAGGTGCAATGAATCACTTTCTTGGAGGATAGTATCAGCCATACTGATGGAAAGGCAGAGAGAGGTCTCTCAGGTGATTAATGAAGAGCAGTTTAGTTTGGGATGCATTAAAATTGACAAGACATCTTTTGCCCCAGTTAACAACAGTCTTGAGGCTGCCATTTTGACTTTGTCTGATCAGCCTTACTATTGAAGCAGCAGTAAATGGTCGTGTCCTCAGTTTAAATGCCAATTTGAGAGCTGATGTCATCAGCAAGGGCATTAATGAAGATTAAAAACAGTGTAGGATCAAGGACAGAGCCCTTGGGATACCTGCGTTAATATGAAAGGATGTAAATGAGTGGCCATTCAGAACAACTTTTATCTCACGATTTGATAGGAATGACTGGATCAGTTCAAAAACGTGCTTGGAGATACTGTAGCTTTTCAGATTGTGGAGAAGACCTGGATGCCAGGCCGTGTCTAAGGCTTTCAATATGTCCACTGCTACAGCCTGGGCTTTACCATTTTTATCTAGAGCATAATGGACTCTTACTGCAATTATTGTTAGTACATCAGCAGTTGATTTGGAGAAATGAAAGCCATATTCCTTGTTTGAGAAAAGGCCCTGTGATCAGAGATAATGAACCAATTCAGCTTTGTTTAGGACCTCTAGAAGTTTCCCAAAAAGAGGCAGAAGGCTACTAGGCTGATAGTTGGTTGGATCAGATGCTTCACCAGTTCTTAAAAATTGGAACAACAGACAATGACTTCCAGTAGCAGGAAAGCAAGAGGCAGCATGTCATTTATTATACAGTTTAGAGAGAACAGGAGCCAGTTCAGGAGCACACTTCTTGAAGACTATAACAGGGATGCTTTGTGGGGATCAAGATTAGAGATGATAGCAGAAACCATGAAAATTTAAAGGAATTGAAGAAGTGGGGAATAGAGACCTTGCACTTATTGAGTAACCTATACAGAGATGCCAATAGTCATAAGGGCTACACAGTGCCTCATTCTCTCAGCAAACAGGGACTTAGCTTTTGCAGTAGCACTTTAACCTTTAATATGTCCTGTGAGAGTCAAATTCTTAAAACCCTTCTTCCTCATTATGTATTCTAGAAATTTCAATTTTTTCTTACTTTTACCTATCATCTGGTTTACACTCCCCCCACAATTGTTTTAAACAGGAGTAGAGGTTTATCCATTGTTTTCAGTTTAGGATCTATATTTGTCTATATTTCTATTATGTACATTATTTACATTATTTGGACTATTGTCCTCATCTTTGTTGCCATATTTATTACAACATTTTGGCTGTTGTAATTTGCTTTCACTCGCAGGAGCACCTTATGGTTGGAATGTTGAACTGAACCCTTTATTTCGCTCACTGAGGTAGACTGTTCTAGTGTCATGTTTAATGGATGTCAGTTATCAGTTATTAACAGTTATCTCCTGTGAAAGTTCTCCACTCTTTGGGTTCTGTCACTGGATCTAACCAATGCCTTTATCCACTGTGCGATGTGTCCTTGAGGACATCTGTGTATGAATTTCTGGGTATTATAAACCTAATGTCTTCAGCAACCAATTTTACCAGTGCTCATATTGCAATTTTTGCTGTTATCATTGCATGTTTTAGTACATATGTTAGGCCACAAAAATCTCCTGAGCCGACCAAGCATAGAAATGAATACAATATGGGAACCAGTAATAAGGAGTGCCAGAATGATAATAACAACAAAGTTGCAATATGAGCTCTGGTAAAATTATGTGTGATAACAGCAAAAATTGCAATATGAGCACTGGTAAAAATGGTTGCTGAAGACATTAGGTTTATAATACCCAGAAATTCTCAAGGACACATGGCACAGTGGATAAATGCATTGGTTAGATCCAGTGACAGGACCCAAAGAGTGTGAGTTCAATACCTGGTTAAGGCAGTGGAGAACTTTCAGAGGGAAAATTAACAGGAGATAACTGATAACTGACATCCATTAAACATGGCATGTGGAACTAGAACAGTCTACCCTAGTGAGCGAAATAAAGGGTTCAGTTTGACATTCCAACCACCTGAAGAAGGCCAGAGCGTACAACGGCTGAAACGTTGTAATAAATATGGCGATAAAGATGAGGACAAAATTTTTTACCGTGATTGCTATAAAAACAAATGTTACAACACTTCTCACTTGTTACGTTGCACATTAAACTGGGAAATACTTGCCTGTGCAGCCTTTCAAGTTTGCAAATATTAAAACGAATTGTATTTTTATCATGAATTACTCCTTAGTTATTTTAGAGTGAGTTATTAACCATTGGAAATATATTGAATTTATTTATTAGACGCACCTTGAGTTTTTAATTCAAAATGAATCATGTTCTATTATTTGTTTCTTTTTTCACGGTACATATGAACAAATATGCAACAATAGAAACGGACATATGACAAGGATGCATTTTTTTCAAAAGATTTATTGAAAATTTACAGCACAGTGATTCTAAGAAAACTAGAAGTCTTAAAAGAATTTATTAGTGGTGGACACAATCTTAACAACATAAGATACACAGATGACACTGTGTTGATGACAGACACAGAATAAGAACAGCAGGGGCCCATAAACAAGGTAGTAAAGGAAAGCAAGGAGTAACTACCAACTGTAAGAAGACAAAATGTATTGTCAGCAAGAGGGACAGGACAAGGCGCAAGCTACGTATTGGAGATGCCAGAATCAAGCTCGTACAGAAATCTTACTGTTAGAGAAGTGTTATAACATATGATCAAAAATGTAATATGGAAGGTGCATTAGAATGGCAAAAGATGCTGAGAATACCATGGACAGAACATGTAAGCAACAAGGAAGATTTAAGGAAAATGGCAATGTGCTTCATACCAGAAGTATGTCTGAAATGTCTGGGACATATAATGAGGAAAGAGGGCATAGTGAATTTAGAATTTACAGGACATATTGAAGGCACAATTGAGTGATCCATTTTCTACAGCTTATCAATCATTTGCAGGTTATTTAAAGTCAGAAAATATTTTAAGATTATAAGAATATTTGGGGGGGGAGATAATGATTTACTGATGCATCCTACTAATTAACTTGTAGCTTGGAAGGAATTTGTGTGTAAGTGAATATAACGAACCTAACTGGAATTGGAACTTGGCTCTATGATTAATAATTCTGAGCCATTATCCCTTATACCACCCATACATCCATCTGGTATTCCCAAACAGTCACCCATCTAGGTAATGAACATGCTCGATATTGCTTAACTTTGGTGATCATTTCAACATGATATGGTGAAGGCAAGAGGGGCAGAGGGAAGTAACCTATCTAATAAACTTGTGTAAATGGACTGGGAGGGATAGCAAGGTTACAAACATTGCTTAGATCCATGAAAGTGAGGAATTTGTGGAGAACCATGATTGCCCACAGTCTGAAGGGATGCAGTACATAGAAAAAGAATATTAATATTATTTCTGAAGTATCTTATCTTATATCTTTAAGAAATAATATTGCCATTGAAAAAGTTAAAAGTTCATTGTGAAAAACATGAAATGTTAAAATAAGCCCAATTATATCACAGTTATAAACTTGTTTAAAGAGTATTTTGCAGATTTTACAAGTACTGTATTGATTATAAAATTACTAAATCATTTGTTGAAAGAGCAGTGACAGTAATGAGAATTATCCACTTAGTAGATAACCGAACTAGTAGTTTTTTACTATAACCATTGAACTAAATAAACAAATTCAATTTTCAGTTATTTTTGTTATGTATTTAAATATTACTAAAATATCATATTTTTTACAATTCCAGTAGTGTAAATCTGCCATTTTGTTTGTTGCTTGACCCTACTTTCTAGATCATGGGTTTAGGTACTTGTTGTCTCTTGTTTCTACTTGGAATATCTTTCAGTTTTTCTTTTAAATCAGACATACAGTATATGCTGATAAATAACTGATGATACAATTCTTAATCTTCATCTTCATTGTGCAAATAGTAAAGCTTAACAAAAGTCAAATAAATGTCAGATTTAATCTGTATTCTATTTTCCTTTCATTTTTATGAAAAAACTGTCTTAAAAATACTTATATATATATATTTAATTTTATGATATTTTTGCGATAAACATGTTATCTTATTGTAGCCATTTGATATAGTCACACATTCACACACACATGCACACAAACCAATTATGTAATTAATTTACTATATTTAGCAAAATCATTTGCTATGTCCTTGTGAGAACAATACTTGGTTAAATAAGTTTCATTTTAATATTTTAATGAGCTTTATTAAAGAAAGCAACATTCAAAATTGATAAAAATAATGTAAGTAAAAACTCCTTCCATTAAAAACTTTAAAAAAATCTAATTTGGACTCTTTAAATATTTATCTCACAAACTTATATCAGCCACAGGCACTTGCAGATAGACAGAGACAATGATTTTGGTAGGTCAACAAAAGATAAAATTCTGGGGTAGATCCCTGTCAGCACCTCTTCTAATACAAATCTTACTATTTTCTATTGAAATATAAAATCATTTATTATAGAAACAAGAATATTTTATTCATTTCCTTAAAGTTTTGGCAAATCACATAATTTAAAAATGATTTTTAAATATGTTCTCTTCTTACATTCTCTAAAATGCAAGTTTAGCAATCTAAGTCATATCTTTCAAGTAATTGACATTTATCAACATCAAAGGGAACTGAAGAGAAGAAAATAACTGATTCTCCAAGACCCAACAAAATTTTTAAAAAATGAATAAAAGAAATGACCTAAAAAGCGAAAACTGCACATAACTTCAGTTATTTTTGTTTTAATTAAAAAGTTTTAAAATAAGGTGTAAATATTTAAAGCAACAAAAATTGCAGCACAATAAAAATCCCAATTACTAAAAACTTGACAAATTTATTTATGGAATCAACCATAGTTTGATTCTAACAAAATATTTACTATTTTTTGTATTTCTTCTAGTTGCAATTAAAATGTACATCTTTAATATTTTTTGAATATATATTTAAAATAAAACTTGTTTTTTTTTCAGTATTTACATTTAGTCAGACTATTATATAGACAGACTTTGTTTTTTTCAGTTTTTACTTATGAATTAATCGTCAATTATTCAATTTATTCTTGGTATCAATTTTATTCATTGATACTCTGCTATAATGAAAACAAATATGTTGCCAGCTGTGATGTGATAGAATTTAAGACTTAGTAAATTTAAATTTACATTTAAAGACTTTGACAAATATTCCCATGAAATAATCAAAAAAGTATAACAAACAATCCTCTGATATTTCTGAATAATATTAATTTATCCTATTTTGCTGCATGTATACATAAACAATGTTCACTTGCATTCAAATTTATGAATTATCATTGAAAAAACTGCCATGACAGGTTTTCAAGAAATTAACCATAAAAAACAAAAGAAAAAAATTTAACAGAAATTCAAATGATTCTCTGTGGAAACAATATTACTTGGAATTAGAATATTGTTACATCACCATGGATACTGAGTTGGCACATTTTTTCATAAAATATTCTTCTTATTGATTATAGATGAGATATCTTGTCCAAGTTTCTCCAGAATAACCAAAGTGTATGATATTGTCTTCAATTTGCAATGAAACGTGTTCACAGATGAAGTTGTTATCAGGAAGCAATTGTCATCTAATCTCATTCATTAATAGTTTTCCTTAATTCAAAGCATAAAAACAAGCCTTTGATTAAGTATATACTTTTTATTTAATTAGATATTACCACTCCATTAATATAACTTACTACTTAGTTACAAATATACATTTTTACCGTAAGTTTAACTATTCAACTATAAGTGTCCGACAAACAGATTTTTTTATCTTGATATAGTAATGGAAAATAAATAAATTATAAATATAACAATTAATGAACTATAAAGGGCATCACATATGACAGATTTTACAAGAAAGGGGCCGTTCTAAAAAAGATAATTTATTGTCTTCACTAAAATTCTTCTTAGACGTCTTTCCATGGAGTAGTGTTTAAGTTTAAATCAGACCATCGCTAAGAACTCTTTAATTCTAGCCTTGTGTCGTACTGATCGATATTCTCTAGTGCGCATAATAAGAAACTTGGGCACTTCATCGTCGTGAAATGGCTAACAACAAGATGGTTCCTGCAGAGTGCAGATCAATCTTGCCGAGTTCTCTACATTGGGCGCTTCATCCTTATGGTCGTGTGTCAAAACAGCCTTGTGAAGTAACAAGGTGTTGTTGACCAATGAGATGAGATTCTATATGAGCAGAATAAGAAAAGTCATACACGAGAGAGCGGTCTTCATGTGAATTAATTTTTGAATTCCTTCTCTTAACAAAGAGAAATGGACAGTGCTTTCTTTTTGCAAATTCTTGTCTATTAACCAAAATGGAACTTTGTAAAAATCAAGACCCTTCCCTTCTTCATTATTACAATCAATAAAGAAAGAAAGACATGGTCGAAAGGGGTATTGAAACAGCAATATTGTACTTTTATCTTAAAATATGGAAAATGTTTTTTGATTAATTGTAAAAATTAAGCTCAGAAGATTTTACGATTTCGGACTCTATTGATTAAAGTTGAAGAAAATAAGACATATCCACTGTCAATCAACAGTTAATTGACTCAGACAAACAATGGATTACGGGGAAAATATATTTTGATTTACGGATTTCGTTTTTTGAGTAAATAATGAAATATTGAATCAATGATAAAAAAATTATTATTTACTACTAGTCGAGAGTTATTGTCATTTTCATGGCTTCATTATGCATAACTAACAGCACATTGCGACTTAATTCAATCTTTTCTTTAACTTCAATGGAAAAAAGTACTAACAAAGAAAAAAAGTACTAACAAAGAAAACTGAAACAAAACAATTTGAGTGAGATTTCTTGACAATTGAACTTTTTGTTAGTATGGACATTACTAACAATATACAACAAAAATGATAATTGACAAAAAAAAATTAGTATATGATGCTTCCATATGGCGGTGGCTTGAACCCTTTATTGTTTGCGGCATCAAATATTTAAGAAGAAAAAGAAAAAGATATTTGAAAATAAAAATGTTAGTAGCAGTCGCAATGCGCAATATAAGCAAGAGAGAAAAATGTTGTCTCCAACTTAATATACAACACAGAATCACTGAAGCGTATACAAAATTATAGTGGAGCGGGGAATGAGTCGGTCAGCTCTTTACAAGTAAGAACATGCATTTTCATCTTTTAATAACACTAGTAAAATGGTTTATTAAAAAAGGAAAATACCGAAAGATAATAAAACAAACTTACATACCACATAAATGTTTAGTAAGTTTATTTAAAAATATTATGTAAATCTTTTCTGCAATTAAAGAGAACGGCAAATAAAGTAATCGCGCAAGCAAGGTGTACATAGCTACCCCTTTTGTTGGACAGAAAAAAAGAAAGAGATAGAACATCAGGAGTTAATCTTTGTTTTACTTTTATGTAAAGCGGGGAACAAAGATAAGGTTGGAAAGAACGAGCTTTCATCATAAACATATGAGTGAGTTTATTCGCAAGTTGTCATTGATTAATTTAATTCTTACTTACAAGGAGACGTCTTATTCGGTGAAATAGAGAATCCATATCTGATCATTGGGTAACAACAGGTAGAGTAGTAGGAAAAGAATTGTACAGATGCCAGTCAGTTTCGTTTTCAGATCCGTTATTTTCAGTAATGCAAAGTTGTATTGCAGATGTTGGTGTACACTGTACAGTATCTTGAAAGAGGGACATCGTGAAAAGAATTCCCCCGAAGATTTTAGTGTGGTGAGAAGAAGTGAACAAAGCATAGTGAACACCTGAAAACAGAGTTCATGATTCTTTTCCTGAACTTGTCCTGTAGTAAGTACTCCGGAATTACGAGTTGTCAGTTAGTCGACCCACACCTGACTGACTTGAGAGATATGTAGGCTATGTCGTCAGTTGGTAGCTTTCAGTGACGATTTCTTTGTAATATAATGTAACGTAAGGGATATTTGTTTGTTTACGGTGGGAACCACTCCCCAGAGAGGGTCTTACAACAGTTCACACGTGGTCGTTGGTGGGTTGGTTAGTTGGCTGGTTGACTGGCTGACTATTACTGGTGGACAACGATAACCTGCTTGTGCGCGAACCGTAGTTGATTCGCTTCTCTGTATAACTCAGGTGCGACTGTGAGTGAGTGAATCGGGTTACTGAATGATCCATTTAATAGGTCATATCTACTTGTACATTTTTCAAAAAAGAAGATCCAGTTTATTGCCCTTCCGATTTGATTTCGTAATGACGTCTTTTCAGTGAAAAGTTCGCACACTGACCTACGAAAACTTCACTTTAATTTTGTATTAGAAAGAAAGCATGCTTGTAATTGACAAATTAAAAACTGAAGAAATATGATTTTTAACAACCGTTGTTGACTTTACTAAATGAATTAACATTTTTTATCAATGTTTGTGATTTGAGATTAATAATCAGATAATAATAAATTTATTTAATTATGCGTGTAATACAGTTTACCCGCGCAAAGATTAAACTTTTTGATGGAAACTTAAAAAAAGAAAAGAAAAATGAATTTTTTTTATTTGATTTTAGTTTTTTTTAAGTTTGATGAAAATTACAAAATGTAGAAAAAAGTCAGTCATCTAAAATAAAAATATGGAATTGATCGTTTTTGCATTTGTTTGTGTGAGTCACACAGCTTTAGATTTCTTTTAGTTTTGTTTTCCTTTTATTGAAATAAAAAAAGAAAATTAAACAATTAAAAAACCCTGTCCTGTTTGGTGTTTACAAAAATAATAAAAACAAATATTTTAACTTTTAGTTTCTAAACGTTATTGCATTTGTAAATAAGGTAGAGTGGCGTAGGGTGTGTTTCGATTTTCGTATGTATTTTCACAACTTTTTTTGCGTCCCTAAAAATTTAGCGCCCGGGGCAATCGCCTCTCCGGCCTCGCCCACGCTACGTCACTGGAAAGTACGCAATGTTAAAGTTTTTGACAATTTATTTCTTTTGGTCAATTTTTTTATCTCTTAAAAGCAAACATAAAAAGCTATTTATTTTCTAAAATATACATAATTAATGTATGAATTTTTTTTCACATTTATTTATCCGTAATTTACATACGCTTCCTCTCATAGAACGTGAAATTATTGCTACTATCTTAAAAAAAAACAGATTTCCTTTTGTGAATATGGGTGACTTAAAATTCTCGTTATATCATTGGCTGAGTTAAAGGGTTGAGATAAAAAGTTAAATTTATGGTCCACTAGTTCTAGGTCATTTGTAGACATTTCTTTTCAATAATGAATGTTAGAAGAAATACAATGGCATTGTGTTAAAAAAAATCAAAAAAAGAAAAGAAAACAGTAAATAATTGGAGAAATGATTTGTTGAACCAAAGGAATTTTCACGTTTCAGTAATTCAGTTCTTTGTATATGCCATTTATTGACATGTTCCTTTTTTGTTAGCCTTTATTATAGTTATAATTAGGACAAAAATTATAATTTTTAAATAACATTCTTTGTAAGGTCAGTGCGTATGTAACAGTAAGGTCAATGCATATATATTATTGTATATTATTCTTTTTATTAACGTTTTGACCCAAATTTATTGTAGTATTTTTTGTATTTTTAAAATAAATATTATTAATATTGTTTAAGAAACAAAAGTTGAAATTTAAAAAAACATTGCTGAGAAAGTAAGATTCTTAAAGAAAAATGAAAATTTATCAAAAAGGATTTTTTGCAAGAAATAAAAGAACAATGATATTGCACAAGGTATGTCTGTAAATGTTTAAATGCATTCACAAGAAAAGGAAAACAGATTGCAAATCAATAATTTTTTATTGTATAGGAGGAAAATACAAGTGACGTCCATTGAATTAGTTTGGGAATGAAATAATAAGTATGCCTGCTGTATAAAGAAAGTGAAAAAAGGCAATTTAAAGATATAAATCAGAACAGAAAAGTATCATTTGAATTTTGTATAAGTAAATACAAATATTTATTTATGTTTTCTAGATTATTGTCCAAAACAAAAATAAAAATGCTCCAAATTTCTTCTTTATTTTTCAAATTGGTTCTTTTGCAAACAAATTTCAAGAACTAATGTTTGCTTTTAAAATTTTTTCAAAAAGTCATTTTTATAAAGACATTTTTATAAAAAACATTTTTATAAAGCTTATTATAAATTACTTATTGATGTTTTTCTTTTATTAGTTATCTAAAATAGAATATCCTTTTTCTCTGACGGTAATTCTAAAAGTTTCATAATTGTGAATTTGTTTTCTAAATAAATTTTTTATATAAAATATATATTTCATTATTTTATTTAGATTATTTAATTTCTTTTATAAATTAAATTATATGGTTTTGGAATGTAATGTTAAAAGTTGCTCTGTAACAAGTGTATTGAACAGAAAAACAACTATCATACTTTTAATGTGGCTAAAACAAACAGGAATTTGCCAAGATAGATAGATAGATAGATAGATAGATAGATAGATAGATCAAATAAACACATATTTCTCTCTTTTCTCTGCTAACTTTATGTTTTTTAAATTTTGATGTTATTTATGATTATAAAAGTGGATCTGCTAAAATAAAATTGACTTCAGATACATAATACTGGACTTGGAAAATTATTTTAATCCAGTAAACATTGTACACTGTTGTCATATTGTTTCTGAAAAGTATATTGTACCTGTGTAATTGCAAAGCAGGTTGCAACATTTTTACCATAATCTCAATTTCTTTTCTTTTGATATATTATATGCTTAAAAGTTTCAGTAATAAAAGTGATTTCAAGGATATTTTAGCAAGTGTGAGGAACAGGAATTGAGAACAGGTTACTACAGATAAATTATAACAATTGGTTATTTGTAATTCATGGTTATTTGTAGAACTTATAAGGTGAGTCTCTAAGGAAAACTTGTATGAGAATTTAGAAACTATTTTTGTTTTCTATTTATAATGCTGTTTTAAGTTCATCTATAAATATAAGATTTTTGAGGACTTTATGACATCAGATTTTATTTCAGCAAAAAATACTTACAATAACAGCAAACATGAACATTTTTGAGTGTCAAAAATAGAGTGTCCCCATGATACTGATTTTATTTTAACTACCTTCACACTTTGGCAATCTTTATTATTTTAAAAAGTGATAATTAGAATTGTAATAAAACCTAAACATATGAAAGTTAATTTATACATTTTTTGTTCTTGAAAATTTACAATTTTTAAAAAAATATAAAGTACTTTAAATATCTAAAGAATTCAAAGTTTTTATTTAATTCTTCCTGTTAGCAAATGAGCTATAATAAATTCAGTGCAATATTTAAAGGTATCACTCATGTTTTTATAAAAATCACATGAAACATTTAAAAAAAAGATTCTCTAGAGGAAACAAGGAGAGAGTGACTCTCCATCTATTGAATTATGTAGCCCCACCCCAAGGGGGCTTGAGGCAGCCAGTGAATTAAGTGATGTGAGATCCTATTTTGGGATGTTGCGCCAGGACAAAACTAAAAGAAAAGTTGCTGATTAAATCTGAATGCAGGGAGGGATAAATTACTGAAAAAACTAATTAAAAATGTTAATAAAATCAGTTGAGAATAGATGAAAAGCCAAAGTGAGACTTGAACCAGTCGGTAACTTAGTAAATGAATCCCTTTGACAACAAAGTAAATCATCAACTAACCTTTTTCACCTATACTTTTGTCTAAGGAGATTGGCAGGAGAGATAAGTCTGGATTGCTTCACAGCCATATCATTAGTCCTATAAGATTTTAGGCCTAGTGGATTAAAGCATTCGTTCATGAATTTGGTGACATAGTAATTGTGAGTTGAATCCCTGGTCCGGGTAGTGGGTACTTGGACTCTGTGGAAATGAATGAGAAATAACTGAGCTGTACTAAAAGTAAGAACTAGATGAGATAACTCTAGACATGGGCAGTGGAATCAGAACAGTCTACCCCCATACATTAAATAAAGGGTTCAGCTTAGGTTACCCAGATCAATATGCACCTGATGAAGGCTGGAATGTGCAATGGCTAAAATGTTGTGATAGCAACAATAAAGATGAGGACAATAGTTCAAATGTAAATAATTATCATTAGAAGTTATCTGAGAGACAAAACGCATGTTGTTTTGTTTTTATGGTATTCACCCAAATTTCTTACTTTCCTGTGTAAAACATTTGTCCATAAAATTTTAAAAAGAAAACTATTGGCTGTCAACAAGTAGATATGTGGTTTTTGACAATGGAGCCAACAAATTTATGAGTAATTTCACTAATACATCATCTTGTTGATCACCAGGCAATTTTTAGTTTGGTTCACTGTGTCATGTGGGACAATTTTTCTCACTTGCTATCTACTGCAAATGAACAGAGAGATTAGTAAGAACAATCATAGACAATATATGCAAAGTTGACATTAATGTAAGGCAGGCATAGTTTCTCTCTCCCTCTCTGTCTCTCATGCATTTTTCATGACAAATTATTTTCCTTTGAATGCTAGAAATGAATTTAGTTGCCTCAAAACTTACTAATATTGTCAGTAGATTTCTGATTACCAATGTAGATATCATAAATAAAATTGGTGTTGTAAATTTAATGTTAAATACTGCAGTTTTGTCAAGCTTTGAATGAAATTGCAAAAACCTTTTTTTGTATGTGTGCATGCATGTGTGTGTGTGTATGTGTGTGCCTGTGTGTGTGATCCTTGCTCAACCTGAATTACACTGGATGATACATTTTGATTGGACTTGAGAAAATTCTGATTTGATAAAGTAGAACTCAGTGTAAGGTTATTTCATTTTCATGTCCATTTGAATTCATTAGCAAGAGGAACACCTCCATTATGACCAACCCAAGATTTTGACAAAATATTGCAACTGCTGCTGAAGGCAAGGGAGATAATCTTCAACTATCGACAGCCTAATAATTAGTGACAGGGGTTAAAAGGGTTACATCAATATAAAATTAGAAATCAAAATAACTGTATCTGACAGCAGATATTTCTGATGCCGATGGTCAGATTTTAAAGATAAAAGTTATTGAGAAAGATTAATTTTTATGTTCTGATGGAAGTTTATTTAAATGTTTACTTTTTGCTATTCTTTATGTTGCAAACAAAGATAAGAGTGCTCAACTGCTATGTAATATTAATCATTCTGTATGGCAGTGAAAGCTGAACTATTTTGTTTACAGATGATGAGAAAACAAAGCAACGGAAATATGTGTCTACAGAAGGATGCTGAGAATATCATGGACAGAATATGTGAGCAATGAGGATGATTTAAGAAAAATGGACTGTAATACATAAGACCCAAAAGAGACTGTTGAAATTTCTGGAATATGTAATAAAGAAAGAAGGCTTAGAGAATTTGATACTCACAGAACAAATTGAAAGCAAGAGACACAGTGGAAAATAGTGAGTAACATACTTAACAAGATTGTGTAAATGGATGACAAAACATGAACAGGGAGGAATAGTAAAAAGTCAAACATTTCTTAATGCTAGAAAGGAATTTTAGAAGAGCTGTGATCCAGAAAATCTCACCTTAAATGGAATGTAAGGGGGTAGGATCCTTGTTTCAATCATACTATATATGCAGCATCACCTTTTTTGGATAAAAGCAAGCATTTATTACTGTTAGTGGTGGTCTATTTCACCAGCCCTATGATTTTTTATATTGTGTATTGTTGTAAGTTATTTACTTTTCATCATTTGTTGATTTTTTTCAAGGACAGAAAACTTAAATATAATCCAGTTGGGTTTTTCATTTAAATTATGTGGAAATCACACAGCAAAGTGATTAACATAACCAAACTAGTGGAAATGATTTCCAGTGCTTGATTAAGATATGTTGAGTATGCTGGCTCTCTTTCACATCATATAATATTGTTTATTCTCAATCAATATCTTCGTGTAGTCACTATCAACTTCAAATGGTCTATTTGATCATGAAGAATCATCTAGTAAGAAATCTAGATGAGACTTGACAAAACATTTTTGACATATTTGATCATTCACAGTACCTTCTTTATAAACTGTATAAATAATTTTTTTGGCATCAAAATTGCCTTTTTACCTTTCTTAAAATAAAAAGTACAATATACTGAAAAAGCTGCTTATTTTCTTTTATCTGCAATTTTAGAATCAATCAACAGAAATATGTAAATTTTGACAATTTTTTTAAATTCACAAAATATATAACAGCTGTCAGAATATAATAAAAATCAACCTTTTTTAATTAGTTTAGATTGAATGATTCTAATGTCATGCAACAACAAAAATAGAAAGAACATTTTTTGCTAACCCAATATTTCTGGTCTAAAAAACGGTTTTAACAAAAAAGAAAAAAATGAAGGAAATGGTAATACATCTTTATTTTAACTTTTCATCAAAAAAGAATTAAAGATATTGCTTGCATCAACCAGCTTAGAAAAAATGATTAATCAATCAACTGCTGAATCAGAAAAAAAGCATTCATGAAGCCAAGTGAGAGAAACATTATTTCAACAAAGTGTAAATTATTGTATATCTTGTTTGAAATGTATATGAAAACAGTTTTAGAGGCATTAAAATTAACAAGCCATTCTTTGCTCTAGTTAACAACAGACTGTAGGTCGTTTGTGAGATCAGCCACCAATTTGACCATATCGAATTGATCAGGAAGGTCGTTAATGAAAATTAAAAACAAAGTGGGACCAACGATAGAGCCCTGAGGGACACGTTCATTAGCACATAAAGGTCTAGAAGAGTAGCCTTTTTTGTATAACTTTCATTTCCCGATTTGATAAGAAAGACTGAATCAGTTCAAAAATTCGCCTAAAGACACACAACTTTTCAACTTGTAGAGAAGATCATCATACCAAGCCCAAGGCTAATAAATCGACAGTTGGAAGGGTTGGACGGTTCACCAGAGTTCTTAAAGACTGGAACAACAGAGGAGGATTTCTAACAAGCAGGAGGTATTTATTATAGAGTTTAGAGAGAAAAGGAGCCATTTCAGGAATACATTTCTTAAGGAGTATTACAGGGATACCTTCAGGTTTGGGGAGATCCAGATTAGAACTGATAGCAGAAACCATAGAAGGGGTTATATGCTTATCACTCAACGAGGATTCAGTTCTAGGTGGGAAGTTGGTTAAGGATTCTGCAGATGAGTCAAGAGTAGCATTTAAAGGGAAAACATTCAGCTTTATCAGCAGAAGATGTTAACAGCTCAAAATGATTGAAGGGAAGAGGAATAGAAAATTTCTTCTTCTTTAATACACAATTACAAGGCCTACAGTAATCATGAGAACCAAAGTTGTTAGAATCAATACAGTGCCTCATTCTCTCAGCAAACATAGTTTTAGCTCCTTCGGGGACACGTTTACATTTATTACGTGCAACCACGAATAGGCGTCCGTTGTGATTTGAGCAGTCAGGCTGGAATAGCAGGTGTGTCGTACCGGTGTGCTATAGCGGCAGAGCATGTTGTTGTGAACCATGGAGAAGATTGAGGTTTCACCTGGTATTTCCGAGAGGCAATTAAACCATCTATGCCGCCTTTAACCTAAGAGGAAACCTCAGTGGCACAATTCATTATGAAGGTTACAAATTTCAGTCCATGGAGTGTCTTGAAGAAAGTCACGAAGTTAATCCCAAGCAGTATGCTGCTAACGGAAAGAGGTCGTATGAAAAGGAGGTTCCTGTCCAATAGATGGTTGGAACGAAATATCAAGAGGACAATGATGCGAAGCGCGAAAGGATCTAGCAGAGATGGTAAGGAACAAATCAAGTAAAGAAGCACGTTGCTTAGATTTATTAGGAAGACCAATAGGGAAATCCACGATTAGAGTAAGAGAATGGAAAAATGGAAAGTCTGAAAACCGACAAGATCAGTAACATTAGAATTTTTAAGCCACTTGACATGATGCGCATTAAAGTAACTAAATACAAAAATATTCGCAGATGAATGAAGAGAGAGCACCGTTTCAATACGACCAGATATTTTGTCTAATATATTGCTGTCATGAGAAGAGGGGGAGTGATAAAGGAAAAGGAGATAGCTTACAGAGTGTAATAAGGAAAGTCGAAAGCATATGAAAGAATTGTCAGGGGAATCGGGTAGCAATTCCCTTGCCACTGGAAGGTTATCCCGGATGTAAACACCAAGACCATGCATATGAGTGCTAGAATCTTTTCGGCGGAGAGGAAGATAGCCTGGAACAGAGAATTCATTGGTAGCAGTTTAAAAATCTAAATCGGTTTCATAAAGTGCAAAGATATCTGGCGACCGTTCCAAGAAAAAAGATTTTATACTGCAGAAGTTGGAATGAATACCACGAATATTGAAGAAAGAAAGGTTGAAGGATAGGTTATTTTTTTGTTTACTGGTTTTCTCATATTTCTTTTCGTTGTTTTCGTCATAAGAAGATTTGTTTTGAGGAGAAAAAGAAAAAGGCCAACATAATATCACCATCTGTCGTCAATGGTAATAAAAACTAGCCAGAACGTGACTGAGACGAGAACGTAATGTGGCCTAGGATTGCTTACGGAACACCAACCCATGCGCAAAATGGTACTACAAATACCCCGATATTAAGTGCTACCAACGAGTTCGGGCTCTTTTCGGGTGCAACAACCAGTATCCTTAACCCGGTATCCTCATAACGGAAAGTCGCTGCCACTGATTAGTCAGATCACAAAAAAGTTAAGACAGTTGAATCATTATGGCCTTTAAAGAAATAATTAAATGAAGAGCCGGTGAACCACATCCTAAACAGGGAACAAGGGAAAAATCCTCTACTTCTGTTCAATAAACATGGAAGGTGTGCGAACTGGACGGGAGGTGAGCCTATCTACCCCTATTAATCTGATCACAGCACAGGAAACTGGACGGTTTTATCGAAACACCAAGTTTAGGAAGTTACTAAATAAGGCTATAGACCCCATCAAGGCCAGGGGTTGGGGGTTATTGAGGATTACTGCGAATATCACTTGGGGGAATTGAGAATAATGATCGGAGCGAGAGTGGCGTGTCTTTTTGGCCACGACCTCAATTACTGGGATATCAGGAAGATTCGAGTATTTAGGGAGTGAAATAAATGTTTCGAATCAAACGTACCAACAAGTTGCTAGTGATTTTTACAATTTACATTTTATTTTATTTTCCTCTTCTCAGGCGAGTGGATTGCTTTCATTTCTCATCATCTTCCCTTATGTACTAAGCCTAAGTCTATTTCGCACGGTCGGCATTCATCAAAATAAAAGAAAAAAGACAAAGAAAAAACAAAACAAGATATCCCTCGACATGGATAGCAGAATGATAGGAGTCTATCCCAGTAGATTAAATAAAGTTTTCAATTTACCTGGATCAACAGACACTTGAAGAGAGTTGGAGGGCGCAGCACATGAAATACTGTCATAATGTCAACAAAGATGACGACATTAGTTCAACTGTAGCGTAAATAATATAAATAATGATAAACTCGTCATTCCAGAAATTCAGATAAGTAATGTCCTGCTTTGCAAAGGCCACTGAACTCTTCAGTTTAGATAAAAGAAACCTGCACCCTCACAAGTGTATCACCTATACTTTATCAGTTCATCAAGGATGAATGAAATTCAAGATTTTATCTACCTGGGATGTGTCCTATTCATAGATCAAGCTAGAAAAAAACAAACAAACCAAGCCTTTGGTAGACTTTACAAGCAGGCCTGGCTCAACAAATACCTAAAATAAAGACATTAAAAAAATTACACATATATATATATATATATATATATATATATATATATATATATATATATATATATATATAGTTGGATTAATGTGAGTTTGTGACCCTGGTTTTCACGCTATTTGTCTGACGATCGCAAATAGGGTCACAAACTCACATAAATCCAACTAAATATGTTAGCTCTATCACTGATATTGAATGCTTTCCAATAAGTACCGCGCACATATAATATATAAATAATATAAAAATTGCATACATACACATTTTACACACACACACACACACACACACACACACACACACACACACACACACACACACACACACACACGCACATATATATGAATAATCGAATGATGAAATGGAAAAAAAACACCTAATTAATGTACAGTATTTACATTAGTCGGACTATTGTCCTCATCTTTGTCGCCATATTTGTCACAAGGTTTCGGCCGTTGTACGCTCCGGCCTTCTTCAGGTGGTTGGAATTTCGAATCGAACCCTTTATTTCGATCACTGGGGTAGACTGTTCTAGTTCCACGAGCCATGTTTGATGGATGTCAGTTATCAGTTATCTCCTGGTAATTTTCCCTCTGAAAGTTCTCCACTGCCTGAACCGGGTATTGAACTCACACTCTTTGGGTCTGTCACTGGATCTAACCAACGCCTTTATCCACTGTACCATGTGTCCTTGAAGAAGGCCGGAGCGTACAACGGCCGAAACGTTGTGACAAATATGGCGACAAAGATGAGGACAATAGTCCGACTAATGTAAATACTGTACATAATACCTCACCTCAGAAATACAGACAGACACCTAATTAATGTGTTTTGCTCCCAGAAGGAACTTCTTCAGATAATAATGATTTTTATCAGAGCCAGTGCAAGGGTCTCGTGGACCACCACCAAATCTATGATACGCTTCGACTCTAACACATCACAATTTTCATATAAAATACATATTTTGTTGTTACCTAAATATGTACAATAATAGATTATATGCAATATCTGTTAACAATTCAACTAGAAAAATTGTAAATGAATACAATGTATAGAAATAAAAATTTTACAGACATTCCATCTTAAATAAATTAACAATGTTTTATTTGAGGCAATTTTTAACATTAACATGAGATTTTTCTTGTTAAAAAGTTGATTAATTTTAACACATTCAACGTTATGGATAAAAAAACATAGTAAAAAAATTATAGTATTTTTATAACACTTAGCATGAGGAAAACAAATTCACGGATTTGGACACAAAAAAAGGACCCAGATTTGCGTCAAAATCCGCGAAAATTTTTAATCCTTTAATAATCCGTTGTGCTTAGTTTTTGCAACGTACTAAATGTAGATAGAAAAAAACAAAAGTTGATAAGATGGCGAGGGTCACAAAGCACTTCCCAGAGCACCTTGATGGAATAGTCCATACCTACTCTTCACCCCTCCGGGATAATGCACTTTACACCAATAATCACCTATTAACCAATCAGCATCTTAGTTTCAGTAAACTAGACTTTTCATTGGCTCAGACCTCTAAAACTGTAGCAAGTTTAAGCGAAAATATCTTTTCGCGCCTAACGTTTTGAGCCTATTTTTTAGACCCAAAACTCAATAAATAGAAGCGTCCGAATCGATTCGAACCAGTCAGAAATTCACCCCGTGACTGGAATAGTTGTTAAGACTGTTCTTTGCTGTCGAACTCTCCGTCTCGGCGGGGAGGGACTCGGACGGGGCTTTGCCGCAGGACAAACCCGTTTATACGGGTTGTAAATGGGCATATTTTTGGTAAGCCCACATTAAACCGGCCTTGTGCCACATTCGACCCGTGTGTGTGTGGGGGGTTGCTAAATATCCAGTCAGAAATTCACCCTCTTTGTGTGTGGTCATTTTTCTCACTTGGTCCAACTTGAGCATTCATTGCGCCAATGACGTATCTGCTTTCGTGTCGTCCCGCAGCGACATTGAAGCGGTACTGAAGGCGCTTGATCGGTACGAGAAAGTGACAGGGGCCAAGATTAACCTCTACAAGTCGTCAGGCTTGCGGTTAGGTGCCTGGAAGGGGGTTGATATTCCAGGGCTCTTCAGTTGGACGGACGGTCCTGTCCGCATTCTTGGAGTGTGGTTTGGACCCGGTCTCCAGCTGGAGAAAAATTGGTCTGAAGTACGAGCAAAGGTTGACGCGGCCGGTCAGACTTGGCGTCGACGGAGGTTGTCCGTGAAGGGCAGGGCAAAGGCGTGTGCCACATCCATTTTCCCTTATTCCTTAGGTGGGTGACTGAGGCGAGCTTGGTTCGTTTGAACGGAGCTAGCCTCGATTTTAGGTCAACCTACGTCACATCGGGGTGGTTTCCTGTGGAGCCCTCCCCTTGGTTAGGTTCGACAAGCTTTGTGTACCTAGTTAATGTGAGTAAATGTTGTTCCTGGCCTGTTCCCGGCTGCATCTTTGGTTATGATCCAAGTTGAGATTGCCAACCTCCCCAGTTTGTTTTATCTCGAAAGGTCAGCTTTTGTATTTCCCATGTCCGTCTATATTTTCTCCTTTTCCCACTCTCTCAGCGAGAGAGCCTCTTGATTGTGTCCAATGGGGAGAATACAGCGGCCTCTCATTTTTTAGGGTTGGACGGGCCTTACTAATATCAGTTATGTTTAATTTGATTTCTGTTAATATTTTTTAATTTATTATTGGGTTCATCTCCCTCCCCTCTCATTTTTCATCATAGATTTTTATGTATTATTTATTATCATTAAATTTTTATGGCATGGGGCGCGTTTTGTAGGTCCCGCTTGAGAGAATGAGGTATTATGGTATATGGAGGATTGATTGGCGATGGACAAGTTTTTGTGGTGAATGGGCAAATTGTAATGTGTGAATGGGTCGTGAATCGGATTAGCTAGGTATAGGATAGTTACTTAAGACCAGCCTCAACCCCTCCCCTTTTTCGTCCTTGTGTCATAACTGTATTCTGTACAATAAATATAGTCAGAAATTCACCCTGGAGATGCTAAACTAATCCACGCTAGTCAAAACTTTGACCAACTACACTTTTCCCGCGCAAACTTCTCTGACTCAACAAACAACATTTCGCTCTCCCAGGAACAATTGCTTACAATACTAAAGAAAGTGAAATAACACACTACTAAATAAGTATTCGTAAACATTCAATCAAACACCAAAAGAACTAAAGGTACACAACTCTTACCAACTTCGGACATTAATTTAAACAAACATACGCATACACACTATTGACTGAACTCTCACAAAAGATACTTTTGTACACGACCAAACACTTTGTTTGATTTCACACACAAACCTTAGTAACAGTTTCACTCACACTGAAACTTGGCATAAATACACTACATAATTCAATTCAACCATTCACACTTGTCCAACAATATCTGACTTAATTGTGTATGTTAATTTTATATAAATCAATGTTATTGTTAAACTTTTAATTATGTTGTTTTCACTTTGATTTCTCTTGAATGATTTGCCTTCAATATTCCTGTTTCTTAATTAGTTGTGGATGAATGTCTAAGAACACCAGCATCACTAACCCTTCTGATAACCTAACCTTCTGATATCTTAAAATACATTCACCAGTCTGCAACAAAATTGGTAACTCCGACGTTCCAACAAAATTGGTAACCCTGACGTTAACAGCATACAAAATTTGATGACGACCAACGTTTACATCTACATCAACAAAATCGGTGACTACCAACGTTCAAGTCTGCTCCAACCAAAAAAAAAATAGTGAAACCGACGGCGCTAACAAAATTAATGACCGCTGACGTTTGCACCAACTAAATTGGTTCAGGACGTTCAGGACACACAGCACTCTAAAAGAAAAATATATTTTTTTTTGTATAACGAGAATTGATCTAACACTAAACACAAAAAAGTCGCTAAATCTTTTTGTTTTCCCTCCAAATTTACATTGCATCGACATGGCTGAACCAATTCCCCAAATAGAGGCTGCAATAAGACTAGAAATGCCTGCATACAATTCTAACGCACAAACGTGGTTTAAACAGCTTAATGCGATATTGCAAGCTCGACACATCACATTGCATTCGTCGTAGAGAAATTACCTGCAGAGGTGGCTGCAGAAGTGGCAGACATTCTCACAAGCCTTCCGACTGACAAGCCATGCGAAGTACTCAGGCAAGCCATATTACACCGCGCAGGTTGTTCAGAAGAACGTAGAATAAAGGATCTTTTGACTAATTTAATCTTAGGAACTAGCAAACCATTTCAACTCTTGAGCCGAATGCAATTTTTACTTGGCAACAACGCCATGTCTGACACTATCCTGAAACAGATGTGGCTGGATAAACTACAACCTGAAGTTGTACGAATATTAGCCGCGCTCACAGATGAGGTTGACATCCAGAAGTTAGCAGTGATTGCCGGCAAAATATCTGACAGCACACCAACTCGGCAAGTCTCCTCCGTAAGCCCGTCAGACGACCTCACTCAGGATTTCAATCAAAGATTACAGCTTCTGACATCAGAGCTACAGAAACTCTCTCTACGGCTTGATGAAATTGAAAACAAGCCTAGAAGAAGTCGGAGCAATTCAATTGCCCGGCACCATAATAGTAGACCGCATTCAGCGTCGCCCCCGTCACAATCAACATGGTAATTGCTGGTACCACGAGGTGTTTAGCGCGCGCTTGGAAGTGCCAGCCGCCATGTGCTTTCCGAAACACATTCCCAACAGACTTACAGGGCGACAACCTGCCTGGAAATCATTGAAGGCGTTGGCTGCCAGGGATGACAATAAAAACCGCCTGTTCTACATTTGTGACCGAAATAGCAACCTTAATTTTTGGTCGACACCGGTGCACAAGTCAGCGTCGTACCGTTCAAAAATTGCGACAAATCAACAATATCATCTAAGGAAGCTTCATTAAAATTATAGGCCGCTGACGGCACATCAATTAGCACCTATGGCGAGCGAGTCATGTAACTCAACATCGGACTACGAAGGGAATTCGTCTGGACCTTCACAATCGCCGATGTTGTAATGCCAATCCTAGGCGCAGATTTTTTAGCACATTATAACCTATCCGTTTACTTATCTTCGTGTACGCTTACTGACGCACGTACGAATCTACAGCGCCGCGGATTAACATCAAGGCACTCTACAATTGGTTTAACAGCTGTGATACCTAAAGCAAATGGCTACGAAAAATTACTACAGAAATACAAATCGTTGTTATCACCATTTACGTATGCAGAGCCTATCAGGCATAATGCCACTCATACCATAAAAACGACTGGACCCCCAGTTCATGCCCAACAGCGTCGTCTACACTCTAACAAATTACGGGTAGCTAAGGACGAGTTCGACAATATGCTCAAACTGGGCATAATCAGACCATCCTCTAGTCCTTACGCTACGCGGCTCCACATGGTCCCAAAGGCCGATGCTCACAACTGGCGCCCGTGCGGGGATGATAGGCTACTAAATGCCAAAACCATCCCGGATAAATATCCAATCCCCCACATCAAAGATTTTGCCCTATCGCTAGAAAGCGCCACGGTCTTCACCAAGTTGGATATGCGGAAAGCATTTTACCAAATTCCGATTGAGCAATCCGACATCCCAAAGACAGCAATAACAACTCTCTTTGGTTTATATGAATTTACCAGAATGTCATTCGGTTTGCGCAATGCAGCTCAGTCATTTCAAAGACTCATTGATGAAGTCCTTCGCGGACTATCCTACACTTACGCCTATATCGATGACGTATTAATAGCCAACAAAACACATGAAGAACATTACGACCATCTTCAAACAGTTTTTCAACGCTTACAACATTACGTCTTAAAATTAAACATTGAGAAATGCATATTTGCTGTCCCTAGCCTGTCTTTTCTTGGTCACATAATCGATAAACACGGATTAACTCCCTTGGACCAAAAAGTAAAAGCGATTACTGATTTTCCAACACCTTCCACCCTACGTCAAATTAGAAGATTCCTGGGAATGATTAATTACTACCGTCAATTTATCAACAATTGTGCTACCGTACTACTACCTCTAACGAATCTCTTATCTAAGCATAAAAAAAGAACCCAAATATTACTTTGTCTGCAGATGAGAGGGATTCTTTCAATGCCGCTAAGCAGGCATTACAGAATTGTGTTAAGTTGTCTTACATAACATCCTCGGATGAAGCAAAACTGACTCTCACCACTGACGCATCGTCTAACACAATCGGCGCAGTCCTCCACTAAGTTATTAACGGAATTGAGAAACCGCTGTCATTCTTTTCTCTTAAACTCAACTCGGCACAGACGAAGTATAATACCTTCTCACGTGAGCTGTTGGCAGTGTACCTGGCCATCAGGCATTATCGTCATATACTAGAAGGACGTGACTTCACAATATTTACCGACCACAAACCATTGACGTATGCTCTACACGCAAAATCCGAGAAGCATAACCCTCGTGACATTCGCTATATGGACTATATAGGACAATTTACCTCGGATATCCACTACGTCGAAGGCACCAGCAACACAGTGGCCGATGCGTTATCTCGTACAACCCTCAATACCATTCAACCTGCTACACTCAATTTTGACTCTTTAGCAGACGAACAGCTGAATGATGAAACATTCTCAACCGTCCGATCTGACACTTCCTTACAGATCGAGAGAAGACCACTTCCGTTTACGGATAAATCTGTATACTGTGACGTCAGCACGGGCAATCCACGCACTTACATACCGCAATGCGACGTCCAATATTCGATCACTTTCATTCCCAAGCTCACCCCGGTGCTAAGGCAACGTTGCAGACCATATCGGACAGATTCGTCTGGCCCGGTATGGCAACTGATATTAAACAGTGGTCACGCACGTGCCTACGTTGCCAAGCAACCAAGATAGGCAGGCACACCAAAGCGCCTGCATCAACTTTTCCCAATCCTTATGGACGATTCACCCACGTACACGCGGATTTGGTCGGTCCACTGGAGCGTGTAGACGGCTAAGAATACATACCATTATAGATCGCTTCACGCGCTGGTCAGTAGCCATAACTCTTCCATCAATAACAGCTGAAGCAGTAGCTAACGCAATCTTTACTAACTGGATTACCATATTTGGATGCCCTTCGGTAATTACCACCGATAGGGCTCCGCAGTTCCAATCCACACTGTTCAGCGAATTCACGAATTTATTGGGAATTAAGCATATCTCTAGCACGGCGTACCACCCTTGTGCCAACGGACTAGTGGAAAGATTCCACCGACAACTCAAATATGCGCTCACAGCATCTACAAACGGCCGCACTTGGGTAAACAAGCTGCCTTTCGTTATGCTCGCTTTGCGTAACACTATCAAACAAGATCTGAAATGCACCAGTGCAGAATTAGTCTTCGGAACACCCTTAACTTTGCCCGGACAAATTTTCAACAATACCACCGATGATCTCCCTTCCAGTAATTTCGTCAATGACCCCAAGCAAAAAATGACTGACGTCATTTACACACCAACACGGGCATATCAAAAACCTTATTACGTTCCTGCAGACCTGCATCAGGCAGAGTATGTTTTCTTCCGCAGAGATACGGTCCGTAAGCCTCTCACACCTTGTTATACAGGACCATGCCTGGTCTTTTCTTGCACGTCAAGGTATTTCGTCATAGACCTTGCGGGGGAACATAACACGGTCAGTATCGACCGTTTGAAGCTTGCATATATACAGCATGATGGCAAGCCTTTGACCACTCCTCATACGACATATCCAGAACCTTCCAGCACACAACCATTTCCAGCAGTTGACTCGGAAGCAAATCCTCTACCCTTACCAGGTGGAGTAGGCACGTTCATTGGTCTACTAAATTCAAGACATATTTTACATATTAATACCCATAATGCTATGACGATTAATTGGGGGGTGGGTATTGATGGAATAGTCCATACCTACCTTTCACCCCTCCGGGATAATGCACTTTACACCAATAATCCCCTATTAACCAATCAGCATCTTAGTTTCAGCAAACTAGACTTTTCATTGGCTCAGACCTCTAAAACTGTAGCAAGTTTAAGCGAAAATATCTTTTCGCGCCTAACGTTTTGAGCCGATTTTTTAGACCCAAAACTCAATAAATAGAAGCGTCCGAATCGATTCGAACTGTTATAGACAAGCGTATGGTTGCAAGACAGAAATACGACAACAGAAGAAATAGATTTACGTGATTTATTTCAATAGGAACGTGTGGTTTTGGGACAGCTACCTTGTGGTATAGTTCATAAGCCGGCTGCCGATCCGGGTTGATCTCTCATAGTAGTTCACACTGGCTGGCGTGGCGTTCCTCCTGCTGACTGCTGCTGACTGACCGTGACAGATCTCTTCCCCGGCATCCCCTTGATTGCTTTGTACTTCCCCATGTGACCCTTTTTATGGCGTTTTTTATGGCTTAACGGGCTCGAAAAACGACGCGAGTATAATTAGGAGGGAAACATTTTTATTGGTCGAAAAATAGAAGCATTTTGAAATATTATTTTATTTTTCGACCGGAACTCGTGCGTTGGGCCTATGCGTAAACGACGATAATGGACATTTTGTGACGAAGCCTTGTCCCGTTGACATTCGACTCTCGCTCGTAAGTGTATTTTAGTTTATTTGCCTGCAAATTAGCCGAGATATGTCTCATTTTATTTCATAACAGAACCAGTCAGAAATTCACCCTGGAGAGATGTCAAACTAATCCACGCTAGTCAACACTTTTCCCGCGCAAACTTCGCTGACTCAACAAACAGCATTTCGCTCTCCCAGGAACAATTGCTTACGATACTAAAAAAAAGTGAAATAACACACTACTGAATAAGTATTCGTAAACATTCAATCAAACACCAAAACAACTAAAGGTACACAACACTTACCAACTTTGGACATTAATTTAAACAAACATACGCATACACACTATTGACTGAACTCTCACAAAAGACACTTTTGTACACGACCAAACACTTTGTTTGATTTCACACACAAACCTTAGTAACAGTTTCACACACACTGAAACTTGGCATAAATACTCTACATAAGTCAATTCAACCATTCACACTTGTCCAAAAATATCTGACTCAATTGTGTATGTTAATTTTATATAAATCAATGTTATTGTTAAACTTTTAATTATGTTGTTTTCACTTTGATTTCTCTTCAATATTCCTGTTTCTTAATTAGTTGTGGATGAATGTCTAAGAACACCAACATCACTAACCCTTCTGATAACCTAACCTTCTGATATCTTAAAAGACATTCGCCAGTCTGCAACAACCTAATCCGGGTACTTCGCACCGGTCCTGGGTTTTATCAATGAAGTTAGTCTTCTATTTATTTTACCTAAGCAATCAGCATATTTTTAGTATATCAATGATGTTTTATGAACCCTTTAATTCTCTCACTGGGGTAGACTGTTCTAGTTACACGTGCCATGTTTAATGGATGTCAGTTATCAGTTATCCCCTGTTAATTTTCCCTCTGAAAGTTCTCCACTGCCTTAACCAGATATTGAACTCCCACTCTTTGGGACACATGGCTCAGTGGATAAAGGCGTTGGTTAGATCCAGTGACAGGATCCAAAGAGTGTGAGTTCAATACCCGGCTAAGTTCGACATTCCAACCACCTGAAGAAGGCCGGAGCGTACAACGCCCGAAACGTTGTAATAAATATGGCGACAAAGATGAGGACAATAGTCCGAATAATGTAAATAATTACCTTTCTTTGACTTATTTTCTTTGTAAACCATGAAATTAATGACCTCTGGCTTAGACAGGAAACAACTCAAATACAAGTACACAAAAAATAATATTTATATATTAATAAAAAATAATGTCAGATTGAAATCTATTAATTGCTTTAATCAAGATTCTGACTTCGGATAGCAAACAAAAACTTTTCTTAATGTCTTCTACACGTCGAAAGTATTCAGACACTGGACAATCGACATTTAAAATTTCACTGGAAGCCAGGAAAATGGTCTGAAATGCATGAAAAAATGAAAACATCTTTAACAAAAATCTTCTTTGTTCATTAACCGAACTTGTATAAACGAAAAATTGAACACACACACACATTGGGAACAATGATTTTTATCAATCACTTAGAAAACAAAACTTTAAGGCAAAACTAAAACTAATTGTTGACGTACTACAATGATTTACGCTCATTGAAGCATGAAAACTTATGAAATGTAAGTTACTTAAGTGTATCCGGTGAAACTAATGAATTATTGGATTTCTCGTTAATCCTTAATTGGTCTTCTTATATGAAAGATTCGAAGTTTGGGATATATTATTTTTAATAACTAAATTGCTAGTTACTGGAGGACGCTGTCCGGCACTATAAATATTCTTCGATAATTTTTCGCAATCTCTTCTTACTTTTTCCGCTTACACGTCAACATGTAAGTCTCCCGCGGGAAAACGCGTTTCTCATTGTGAAACGTGTGAACAAACACACAAAACACACGTACGTACTCACATTCACTCACTTCACATCCTTTGAACCAAAAAGGTTTTCACATTCTTTTGTTACACACATCATTGTCTTTGTCACTTTCTTATCATTTGTTTGTACATGTATTGGTTCTTGTTGATTCTTTGTATTTTATCTTGGTGGACACGCATGCAAGTCCTCCATTTTTTTGTTGTGGGTATTCCAGGAGACTCGTGTTTTTCTCAACTCAAAAACACGACATATGTAACGCCCGCAACAGTCTTTTATTGTTTTAGTCTTTGTTGTGACAAATTTTATGTTGAGTTTAGATAAATTCTTTTCGATTGGAGTTGTGATAGAGTTAGTGGGTAGGACAATATAATTTTTGATTCGTTGGCTTTTCTATTTTGAAATATTTTATGAGATTTTTGTTTCGCATTTAATATGGCATAGAGCATTGGTGGAGCTTTAAAATGTTTTCAATGTATTTTCCTCTTCGTGTAAATATTGAAGCTGCAAATTCTGAGTGCCCTAAAGTAGAATCCGATGATTATTCCGGATTTTATTTTGTTGTTATGGTGGGAATAGAAAGTTATAAGATCATTTTTATTAGTTGATTTTCGGTGAACACTCGGAAAGATAAAGTATTGTTTTCTTCCATTTCGTGTATAAATTCTTGCGTGCTCATTTCGAAAATCTTTTCCTTTCTTTTCTCTCTAGTGAAGATGATGCAGAAAGATGGTTCGTTGCGAAAACAAAAAATTATCAAAATTCGTGTCATTTCCGAAAAAGGAAACGCGAGTATTAGTGTTTTTTTTTGTGTTCTTCAGTTAAATTGGTCTGCAAAAAACTTAGGGAATTTATTGATTAGAAATCTTTATTTGAGCTTATCCTGACATCAAACTTTGTCACTTTCAAAATGTTGAGCATGTAGCAGACGTTAAGCCTTTTCCCTAGACACGCACGCATTGATGACCCGGTCAGCAGCAGTAACCTCTTTTCAGTTTTTGAGCCTACGAATATAGTAAAAAATTCCTGTAATTTTCACTTTCCTTCAAGCGATTCGTAAAAGACGTTTCTTATACTTCTGTTCATGTTTTTCGCTTTGAGAGATGTCAAGGATTTTTTTTATGCTCGTTGTCATGGTCAAAATTTCGTGTCAAAACTCGAAAAGAAAGCAGATTTGAAAGAGATGACATAAATTCAGTTTTAAGTGAAAACATTTTCGTAGTCTTTGTGCATATATATTGCTAATCTTATTTCCAAATTATAATTTCTTCTTCAATTTTCTAGAGAAACATTGACTTTTATTTCCGTTTTTAATACACACAATTAAATGCATTATTAACAAATAATGTATTGATAATACATTATTCATACATTATCATCAAATGCATTATTAAACATTGCAAATAAAGTTTATATGCAAATAAATTCCATTTGATTAGAGGATGAAAGAAATTATTCGTTTTTTTAATCATTTCACCCCAAGCAAGACAGGAGTGTCACTAGTACGCAAGTATTCACAGAGAGTGAAAGTGAAAGAAAATACTGAGTATAGGGGGAATTGAGGAAAGGATAAAAGATGAACGGAGTTCGAGACAACAGAAGATGGCGATTGATGTTGCATTTAAATTTTGAAGATTGTAGTTTTCAGGGAAGCAAGTAAACGGAAGGAAGTTCCACTGTCGGGAAATGCGAGAAAAGAAACTGTTGGAGTAGAAGTGGTGGTTACATTTAACTATTTCAACAGTAAAAGGGTGGGACCTAGATGCCAATCTAGTAGCACACTTAAATTCATGTAGTCGGAGCACCAGGGACAAAGAATCATCAGAGAAGTTGTCATGAAAATATTTGTAGAAAAGACAGAGGGAAGCCACATCACGTCTGCGAGAAAGTGACTGAACTCGAGTTGCCAATTCAGGATCGATTACATTGCAGATTTTTCTTTGGATTTTGTCAAGAACCTCGAGATGAATAGCAGGGGCACCAGACCAGACCAGACATGGCAACAGTATTCAATGCACGGACGAATGGTAGATTTGTAAATATGCAAGATAAACTCTGAGGAGGAAAGCTTTCTGGCACGACACAGTGAACCAACTTTCCTTGCAGTAGATGCAGTTATTGATTCAATGTAGTTGTTCCAATTCAAGTCAGTTGAAAACGTGAGGCCAAGAAGACGCAGTGAGACGTTCTTCCGGAGTTGATCATCAGTCATGCTGATGGCGAGCAGGGAATTTTCTCTGTGGTGGTTAAATGAGAGCAGTTTAATTTTGGAGGTATTAAAATTTACAAGCCATTTCCTGCCCCAGTTAACCACTGATTGGAGATCCTTTTCCAGAGTAGTGGTCAGAACTTTGTCAGTTTTGACGGATTTGCTATTGAGACAGGAGTAAATGGTAGTGTCATATGCCTAAATGCCTACCCGAGAACTAATGGCATCAGGAAGATCATTGATAAAGATCAGAAACAGCATAGGACCCAGGATAGATCCGCGTTCGTGTGAAAGGATCGGGAAGCGAGCCGGTTCTGAACGACCTTCATTTCACGATTTGATAGGAATGACTGGATTAAATGAAATAATCGTCCTATAATACCGTAACCCTGAAGCTTACGTAGAAGACCAGCATGCCAAACTCTGTCAAACGCCTTCGAGATATCTAGAGCCACAGCTCGAGCTTCGTCGTTATTATCAAGAGCTTAATATACATATTCAGTGTTGGCCGTAAGCACGTCAGCGGTAGATCGGGCAAAACGGAATCCATATTGTTCGTCAGAGAGTAGGTCGTGAGAGGTATGATTCTTAACCACTTCAACATTGATTAAAGCCTCGAATAATTTGCCGAAAAGCAGTAGGAGACTAATGGGACGCTAATTAGAGGGGTCAGAAGGTTCTCCGGAGTTCTTAAAAACAGAAACTACAGAGGAGAGCTTCCGACATCTGGAAAGCGGGAAGTAGCGAGGTAATAGTTACAGAATCTGGAAAGAACTGGAGCCAGCTCGGGAGCACGTTTCTTTAGGACGACGGCTGGTATCCCGTCACGTCCACTTGCCTTATGGGAGTTTAATTTAGAAATGATGTCCAAGACCAGGGACGGAGTTGAGTTTCTTTTTTTTTTCCTCTGGTTATGTCAAATTTGTTTAAAAAGCGGGTAAAGTATAGTGGAAATAATTTAAATGAGACATTTTCCGAACCATGAAGTTTCTAATTTTTTTAACAAGATTTTTGCTGTTTTTCTATTAAAATGTAATCAAGATATATTTAGTCTTGAAAATAATCATTTCTTCATATTTTATGAATTATAATTGTATGAAAAGTGGGTTCATTTGTTTCTGTACATTGGTTCGTTCAATGTCCGAGTGCAGTATTGTGCAATTCTTAGTATGTGAAAAACAGAAGTTCGATTTTTGCCAAAGAAAATAGTGACCACGAATATTTATAAGTTGACCTTGGGTTTTGTAGTGGCCCACCACATAAAAAAAACAAAACTTTCTGCCTTTTTCAATTTTCAAAATCTTTAATTTTCCATATGCTCTAATATGCACACACACACACACACACACGCACACACACACACACACATACACACACACACACATATATATTCAGAAAGCATATATATATATATATATATATATATATATATATATATATATATATATATATATATATATATTATGACTGCAAAGTATCGCACAGTATAAAAGACTCGTTCCAACAACGATACGAACATCATAGTCTGGTACGCCAAACGAAGACAAGATCTTTTTCTAATCAGGATATGAGTTCACTGCTCGCGGATCAATCAGAAACTAAACAGCCATTTTTTGTATTGTCGTTATAAAGGATCAAAGCGGAATGTCTCTTTGTGAGCAAGGGAAGCGAACTGGAGGATACAGCTCTGGCGTTGAAGCTTGATTCGTGTCAGTTGACCGGGAAGCCACTGGTGAAATCTATTACTGTCTACTGCCCTGAATGTCGGGAACGGATTTTTTAAAGCAGCACGGGTGGATTCAGTCAGTTATGCCATGCTTTTGTTTTCGGCAACGTTTGTGATTGCCTCAGAGGTTGAAATTGTATTTTATATTTTGGTGGATTTGTTTTGAGTGTCAGATGCGATGCTAGTTGTCCCTGCATAAAGAACATTTTTTTAAATTTTGTTTTTGCAGCGTTCATCCGGCCGACAGGTTTTGGTATGGAGTAGATCAGAAAGAGATCTGATTTGAAGCATCTAATTTGGGCCACATTTGCTCTACACTGACATATTATACGTCAGAATTGAAAATCTGCCCTTCATCTGGTGCTTGAACATGTAGCATTGGGATTTGTATAGGGATGAGGAGGGAACAGTTAAAAATACCAATTTTAAAATAATGTAAAAAAATTAGTGATTTTAAAAGTTTTTAATTTATATTGAGTTTAAAGTAACACAAAAATTTTGTGAATTTTTAAAAAATTATTTTAAATTCAGTTTGAAATATTTCCAAAATTTTGTGAATTGAGAAAATCAATTTTATTTCTTCAAAATGCCAAGGAATCAGAGTTAAAGTGAGAGGTTTCGTAACGTGAGGTTTTGAAGTTCCGGAGAGTTTATGATTTGAAGAACTCAATTCAACTGTAGTTCCATGGAGTTTGTGATTTGAAGAACCCAGTCTTCGGCTTGTATTTGAATTTCGAACCAAACTGAATTTTCGGCTCAAAATCGGACTTTCGACCAAAATCGGTGTGTTGGTCGTAATTGGATTTATGGCCCAAATCAGAGTTAAAGTGAGGTTTTAAAGTTCCATGGAGCGAATTGAGGAATTCGGAGTTATTTCTTCAATATTATCATTGCTGTTTTCTAAACTTGATCAGAGTTCTTAATTTTGGGCCGGAGGCTCAATTAGTCCTCTGCAAAACTAGCTTAAAGGTTCGCACTGCACCGGGTGCGATTTTTAAGCTCGTATATACATATTAGTCAGAAATACGTCCAGAGACACTGACCTATAAAAGCAAACAAAATAAATCTGTAAGCGTATTTATGCATGTTATTTTATAGATAAGAGATTAATATGATTAACATTTCGTATAATGATGACTCATAAATTACTGGACAAAAATTACAGGGCATGCCGTGTATTTAAGAACACGCCTTTAGTAGGACATAAATAGAAGATGACCTTGAGTAATGTTATATAACATATGCAGTAAATTTTAATATTCTCATTTTTCTTTTTGGATTGACAAAGAGCATTAACATGACAACTTCCAAACTGACACAAGAAATGAAAAGTCATAGCCATAGCCACATGGTGATAGCAGACTTCTTGGAAGTGTTCAAGTAACCAAAAGGAAACTCTTCGTGGATTATATAGACATATGCCCATGTTGATGTATATCTAGTTCATGCTGTCTGTAATGATCCTGTGTGTCATGTGCAAGAAGATCTTTATTGTTAGGCAATGCTACAATCTACACCAAGAAGCAGGGCACTATGGTTAAGCCCTGGATTAAGGAGGTGGCTGTGCATATTCCACTAGGACGCTGATCCCTCCAATATGATCCACATGATCAAAAAATGGCTAAGAACTATCATCTCAAACCAATTATATGGTATCTTAGCTCTTTTGTGTTGAATCCCTTGGACTTCTAAAAGATTGAAAGGGAGACCATTCAGTAGCCCTATAATAACAAAGGTCTAATTGATGGTGATCATTATGGACATACATACCAGTATGAATGAGAGTCACTTGATCCAGGCATATAATTCCTTCCAATGCTGCATTGAGCTTGTTATTGAGGATGAGGGTGGTTTTATCGACTAAACCTTTTCTGTTTTTCTAAGTTGAGCATATATGCAAATCATTTGAAAATACCCTGAATTTTCTTTTTTATTAAATATCTGTTTTGCTTCATATTATAATTTATAATCACAGTCACTTGACATCATAGAAAAGACCAGAGATATAACTGTTGTGCTCTTTCATCTGTTGAATCAGTTTTAACAACAGCTCATTGCACGGTGATATGAACTATCGGTATTTGAATGGGGCATGAGAGAATGTGCTAGATGGGTACACAAGTACCAGCAATGCCTGATAGAAACATTGCCAATCACCTCAAAGAACACAGTGGCTAACTACATGTTTTTAATTATTATGACCAGAGGTGTTTGACAAAAATTGTCAAGCGGTATTGACTGAAATCATATCTGAATTTAATGCAACAGGTACTAGACATTCATATGCAAGTCAGTTCAGTATTCTTTGGCTTCCATGCAATGCGGGAGTAGAAAATCAACCAGGGTGTACTCATTTACTCTGCATCACAGGACACAATGCATCAACCTGTGTATCAAAATATGAACTCTACAGCACATTAGATCTGCAGAGTATATATTACCAAATTCCCATCAAGAAGGAAGAAAAGCCTTACACTGCCTTTGAGGCATGTGGCAATCTTTACCAATTCTGTCGGGTGCCATTCAGAGTGACAAACGGAGTAACTTGTTTTCAGAGAGTCGCTGATGATATTAATGACACTGAAAAACTTATCGATACCTTCGCTTATGTCGATCACGTCACTGTGTGTAGTAAGGACACGGACGAATATGATGAGCATCAAAAAAGGTTCCCCCAAACTGCTAAAAAGTATGCTATAAAGTTCAACTATGACAAAAGCACCTTTTCAGCAACTGTTATCCAATTGCTAAGATTCGAAATCTTAAAGGGAAAAATCAAACCTGACCCTGAAGCTCCCCACTGAAAAAGATGTTTATGCAATTGTGAGGACACTAAAGAAGTGGAGACATTACTTACTGGGGAATCATTTCAAAGTCATCGCGGATCAGAGATGCGTCGCGTTTATGTTCGATGGTCAGCATTTAAAAGCAAAAAGATCCAACGTTGGAAGCTGAAGTTATCATCATTTAAACACGGCATTGTGTACCGACCAGGTAAAGACAATGCAGGAGCAGATACCTTATAAAAAATGCAGTATCGCGTTGCGGCAACTCAAGCTCCGGACTTAGCTGAACTACATTGCGATCTGTGTCATCCAGGGATAATCCGGATGATACACTTCGTGAGATCAAAGGAACCTACCTTTTTCGGTAGATGATGTCAAGAGAGTGACTTTCAAGTGTAAAGCGTGCGCTGAACTAAAGCCTAGATTCTCCTCATGGGACACTGGTCAAGGCAACCCAACCATCGATGAGTATTCTCGCTTTCCATTTGTTTATGTCTGCCCCGATATGTCAGCTTCGACCATCACCGAACATTTGCTGGATCTTTTTTCTCTTTTTGGGATGCCTGCGTTTATGCACTCGGACAGGGGTTCCTCTTCATATCAGAGGAACTCAATTCTTTTACAGTAGAGGAATCGCTACGAGTAGATCTACTACTTATAATCTGCAGGGGATGGGCAGATGGAACAACTAAACCGAACTCTATGGAAGGCTATCACTTTGACTCTTAGATCAAATAATCTCCAAATCACTAAGTGGGAACAGGTACTACCCCAAACAAACACCACTCCGCATGAGAGGATCTTTGCTTTCAACAGTGTGGTGAAAATAAAGGAACTCTCTAATCTTTCCCTGACTTTCCAGGACTGATTGATTTCCCCCTGTTTTCGTCTTTCTCTCTTTACGAGGTAGTCGGCCATTTTCTTCTTACGGTTCGCTACCGGAGTAGATTTCTAGTGGAATAAAGCTTCACTCAAGCTATATGGACTCAGCCTTGTTTCACTTCCTCTCAAACTCTTTTTACAACAAACAGGAAGTCTACTTCTGCAATTACCTGGCTTTCAACTCCAGGAACATTACTTATGAGGAGAGATGTACGCCATTCAAAATACGTTCCTCTTATAGACGAAGTGGAACTGTTAGAATGTAACCCTCAATACGCACATGTCCGCTTGCCAGATGGTAAAGAATCTACTGTCTCTATTCGCCATTTGGCCTCGGCTGGTTTTTCAACCATACCAGAAACTCGACCGTCCCTGATCAGCACTGGGGACATAAACAATGAAGAGCCGCAACCAACACCTGAGTTGATGACTACTCCACCTAAAGAAACAGAACTTACTGCTGAAACGCAAGACTCATCAGAGAAATTTAAATATTCTACTACTAGAAGTGGTAGAAAAGTTAAATCCGCAATGTATACCCAATATTTTTATTGCTAACATTTTACCTATACTTTCCTATTTCTTTAGGTTCTTAACTCTTAAGAATGAGGTACTACAGCCCCTGGACTTCAAGACAATACCCACGAAACTAAACAAGTAGAGGGGAACTGTTGTAAAATGCTAATCTTTCCTGTCAGTATATGCACTGTTAGTTTCGCATCACTTGGTATCTCTCTACAACAAAATCTGCTAGCATGAGGTGACTGGTAAAAACATGGCGATTTTACTAAAGCCTTGTTTTCGGCTTAATAAAGTTATAGTTCTTCAATAATTCAATATAAATCGTTTAAAATTCGGCTTTACTTCCACCCGGTTTGGTGATATTGTTATTAACTGAAAACTATATTTACAAATCAAAAATTGAAAAGCTCAATAAATGTCGTTTACACCCAATATTTTTAAAATTATTTTTTATTTATATAAAATATTACGTAACGTTTGAAAGTATGGTCGATTATACACGACATAATCAGAAAATAAGAACGATGACTATAGTAAATTTAAATTCAGTACTCCTAAATTAGATTACGGAGAATATTTTCCAACATTTTTAAGATAACTGACTACTTAAAAATTATATCAAAAAGACTCATCCGTCATCTTGTTAAATTAAGTTTTAACAGATAAAGTCCCCGTAGAACAACAGTGAAGGTGTTGAAAGATTTTATCATCACTTGTTAAGTGATCTACGACTGACAAGTGACGGTGTTAAGCGTGTAATCACCACTACTATTTGTTTTAAAAAGGCCATTTCTTTTATTTTAAACTTAAAGTAAGTATTTTTTCCAAATCATATACTTTATATCAGGTAATATTCCTCAGATAAAGTTTCAGAAAAGTATATTTTATTTTTGCAAGATTTTTAAAACCGAGAATTAACTTTTTCTTACAAATGTATCAAAATGGCCGATATTTATCAATTTTCTGAAAGCGTCCAGAAAGTTGAGATTCCAGTCAATATAATTTATATTTGAAATACACCAGAGTATTTTGCTTACAGAAAATAGTAAATTTAATCATTTAGCTTTCAATTAAAGCTGAAATGAAAGCTTCAAGAATGTTCATTTTAAACATTAGGTATCAAAACTGAGTAGAGGTACCTATATAAAAGTGTAAGGTAGCACGACACAGTAAACCAACTTTTCTAGTGTCATACTTAGTAATTGATTCAAAAGAATTTTTCTAATATTAGACTGAGAGCTTCATCATTTTCATCGAAAATTTTTTCATCAATAGCCGTTAACACATCAGCAGTTGACCTAAAGAAGCAAAATTCATATTGCTTGTTTGAAAAGAACAATTTTGAGCTGATTAGAGCTTCTAGTACTTAGTGAAAAAGAGGTAGAAGATTAAGAGGTTGATAGAAGTATCAGGCGGTTCACCTGAGTTCTTAAAAACAGGAACTGCAGAAGAGGATTTCCAACAAGCAGCAAGATATTTATTGTAGAGTTTAGAGAGAACAGGAGAACATTTCTTTAGGATAAAGATTTCCGGAATACCATCATGGATACCATCAAGTCCATATGCTTTGTAGGGATCCAGTTTAGAGATAGCAAAAACCAATGGGCGGAGTTATGTGTATATTACACAGTAGAGATTCACTCAGCCGAAGATAATCTAAATGAGTCAAGTGTAGTATTTAAGAGAATTTATGAGCAAATCATTCTGCTTTATCATAAAAAAAATGAGAACACCTCAAATTGAGTGAAGAGAGGAAAGATAGAAGATACTATTACAAAGCCACCAGTAGTCACGAGAACCAAACTTGTTAGCGACTATACTGTGCCTCATTCTGCCATCAAACAAAAACTTAACCTCATTAAGGACATGTTTACAATTATTATGAGTAGACACAATCATGTTGGTACAGCTGTAAAAAAAGTGATTCTTGTGGGCTATAATGGGTGAACAGACGGGTGAATCAAGGAGAAGATTGGGGGTTTATCTGTTATTTTCAAGATAGCACAAAAGCATCAATGTCAGCTTTTACCCAAGAAGAAAACTTAGTAATACAATTCTCAATAGGAAGGTTAAAAATTTCACTTGAATTATGTTATATCCCATTCTATTACTGATTCTTTCTATTTTATTTTAGTTACCATATGTTTTGCAATGTTTCTATATATTTCATATTTGAATGATACTAAATGGTTTGCATATCTTTCTTTAAATTCTTTCCCGGTTTCTCCTCCTCTGAGTTCTCCATTGTTGTCATTTTCACCTTTTATAAAACAGGAAGGAACATTAGGAGAATTTTGTAGGAATCGAAATAAGTGTTAATCTAAAGGTGAAATATTAGGTGAGTATGGATAGTTTTGAAGGACATTCCTATCAAACTGCACTAATTTATGTGGGGTCTGCAAAGAGATATAGTCTGGCATTTTAATGATAAAAGATTACACACTTTTGATTGGCTAATTCCAGATTCAATCGGTGCTTTTAATCTGTCCAATTAAGAAAAGTATTTGTCTGATTTCAAAATTAGATTTTGCATAAGAAGCTCTTAATGCCCTTCCAATCCCGCTGCATCACCTTCTTTGGATGTAGATAGCTTTTGAAGGGGTTAATAGTCGCTCATTTCATTTTTCTCCAGGATCTTTTTGGGTATACATTGTTGCAAGCAAGCCATTTTTCATTGTGATTATTCGCTTTAAAAAAATGTTTCACTTTTTGTGTTTGAGTAGAGAATTGTAGATGGAAATACAATCCATAAAATTTATTTTCCTTAAGTCATGAGGCATCCAAACATCGTAGTGATTCCTCTATCCAAGTGTTTTCAAATGCCTTACAAAATGCTTATACAAAGTATGCGGACGATCTCTTTTATGATCCATATTGTGTGACCTGGATTAGTTTTGATTTTCCTTTTGATTTGTTCATCATCAATAACTGTAGGCCTGCTAGAATGTTTTCAGTTTTCCAAATCAAAAGTTTCACTTCTGAACCTAGTAAACCACTTAATGAACAGGACTCTCAAATATGACACCATGTCAAAATTGAAAATAAAATAGAATCAAATGGCAAAAATGCATTTTATTTTCATCTATTTCCACTTTGACTGTAAAAACATCTAAAATTCACAATCCACGAAATACACATAGAGAAATGTCACCTTTCAAAATATGTATATGTCATCAATTTCAGTCACATATGACAGAAAATCATGTCTTCAAATGTTAACTATTGAAAAACGACAGAAACTATACTACTGACTCGATATATATATATATATATATATATATATATATATATATATATATATATATATATATATATATATAAATGGTGGTCTTACGATTGCGTCTAGCATGAAACAGACTGTCGCCTCTAAGTGTTGACTTCTATGTTCATTTTTATATTTATACACGCCGAAAAAAGTTCTTATATAGGTCATAACATGAAGATGACTGCATATAAATCCTAGACAATTTCATTCGGGACAGATACAAATGGTTACATTATTTTATAAAATATATAGAAGTATGACGTTCAACATTCGCAAGAAGTTAAAGATAAGGAGGTAGGGAGGTAATTTAATATAATGTTAACTAGTTATATGTTCGGTCAGCTTCCTACATGTACATGTAGTTGATAATTAAAAAGCCTCTTTAAGAAACTGGTAAATAACTTAACCGTTTAAAAAAGGAAATCAGATCATAAATACAAAACTACTTTGGCAATGTAAGATGTTAATAATACTAACTAGACATCAATACAGAGCTATATTAAATCTAAATGAATCTTAAACATAGAATAGTAAGTCATATACGGTGCACTGCAGTTCATCTACTAATTATTACTATAAGAAAAAGTATTATCAAATTCAAAGTTTAACCATATTGTAAGGTAAAATGTAGACTATGTCTACAATTTACAGTTAATTCACTTCTTTAGTTTAATAAGGATTTTTATCAGAAAATCTGATAATTTTTCATGTAAGCATAAAAAACAAGCTTCATTTAAAGATCTACATGTTCTAGCTTTTTTAAAAAATTCCATTTTACTGTAGAAGTTTTATCAGCTTCTTTTAAATTCCAAAAATATTTAGAAAGAGATTTACTATTTTTTATAAGTACTATTGGTGAAGGATAAGATATGTTGGTACCACCTAGTCTCAAAAGAATTCTTAGTACTACCAATATAAAATTTTTCAACAATCGGATTCTCTATTGTAGAAATAGTACTTAGATAAATAAGAGAGTTGGTCAAACATTTATTTCGTAACAGGCAAACGTTAGAATTCTTACAATTACATTGGTTAATATTATCAACAGTATTTATCTTGGAATGTACATTAGTATCAACATCTTTAAATTGTTTTAAAATTTTATTATTGTATTTCTTTATAATCTTTCCAAGATTATCGGTGCAGCTATAACTTAGTTTTGCTGTGTTTCTATTAAATATTTCACTAAGAGGATTACTTTTAGGGAAATTATCAATTCAATAGATGAACTTCGCTATATTTATTAAACTATACTATAAGCAGTATCATAAATACCGCTATATATATTAAACACGTTTAATCAAACATATACTCTCATCTAATGGTGATTACGAAGGTGTTTGGAGTGATTACTCATGATGGGGACGTTATACCACCATTCATCTTCCAACAGGGCCTCAAACTCAACACAGAGGCCTATATCAAGTGTGGAGGAAGTGCTGCCCTGGGGCTGCTGGAAGACCCTATATTTGTTAACTGCACTCTGTACCATGTCACACAAGCAGGAGTTATGGCTATCAGACAATTTCTGAGACCAAATCACCCCTTACATCTGACCTGACTCTCCAGATTGCAACCCCCTTGATTATTATGTGTGGGGTGCAGCTGAGCGAGAGGCCAGCAAAACTCATTTTAACACCAAAGATCAACTGAAGGCGAGGATTATGGCAGCATTCACCTACTTAAACAAGGAGAAAAAACAAAAATGATGGAAAGAAAAAGAATATAGATGAATTTACTTAGATGCCAAAAAATTATATTTAAAAATTTTGAAAATACCAGTGTATCTCGTTCATGTGGATGTGTAGTCACAACAACGTCAATAAACCCAGACTGATGAAGTCTTAACGGGTGAAACGCGCCACAAATAATTTTTTTTCCATTTTGTTTTTCAATTTCCTCAATTAATATATATATATATATATATATATATATGTGTGTGTGTGTGTGTGTGTGTGTGTGTGTGTGTGTGTGTGTGTGTGTGTGTGTGTGTGTGTGTGTGTGTGTGTGATTAACACACTAAGAGGATGTTCCCTTAGATTTTTCATTTAGCAGTAATAACAGAGAAGACTTAAAATGGTTTTATTCAATAGCTGAACATTCTGGTTTCATAAAATATACCTTAAGCAGATGAGATAAAATTATTTAAATTAATGCTTTTGTTTTTTCCAACGCATATTGAAGAAAATATTATAGAATTCATCAATAAGCAATTAGAATTAAAACTTAGTTGCCTCTTATTGAGCTTTTATAACAGACTTTATTCTTTCAGACATGGTTTTCACTAATTTAAAACAATATTCTTGATCAAAGTGATTCCAAGTTTTAAGAATTGTAGTTAACAGATTTTTGGTGAATGGAGCCTTCTCATGGACCAGATTTTAAAATTTCCACCATAAATTTTCAATTGGATTTAGATCTGGTCTATTTGCTGGCCATGTCATTGATTTTTATGACTTTCCCGAAGAAAAACTTTAATCCCCTTTACTCTTGGATAAGATGCATTATCGTCCTGAAAAATGACTTCATCATCACCAAACTAATTTTCTATCGATGGAATGAGAAAAATATCCAGTATTTCAATGTACACACGTACATTGATTGTTGAGACAATGACTGTCATTTCACCTGGTTCTTTAAATAACATGCAATCCCATATCACTTGGGAAATTGACTTGTTTTCTTCAGGCTGTCATTTTTCTGTTTCGTTTGAATGTCACCAGACAAGAGTTCCATCCTCATTGCTTTGGCCAATGCAGATTGCTGATTCACTGAATATAACTTTCATCCAACCATCCACACAAGCCATGATTGTTTCTCTTTGGTTCACTTTAACAACATTTTCTTCTGTTTGTGTCTTAGTGCTGATTTTCTTTTGGCTTTTCTTTTATGTAAATCCAATTTAATTCAGCTGATTTTATACAGTTCTGTCCCAAACACTGACTCCTGTTTTTAACCAATTGTTTTTCATTTGTTTTGTTATCCATTTTCTTTTCCAAGATATATTGCTTTGAGTGATCTATCAGGATGATTTAATGTCTTTTGTAGTTTACCAATATGTTTTCTTTTTTAACCATCCTATTTCTTTTATATTTGCACCAAACTTTTAGACACCACCAATGCCTTTTATCCCACTCCATTTCGGATTGCCTTCCTATCGAGTTTTACAATCTTTCATATTGTCAGCCATCCATTGTCCAGCCACACCTGCAATTCACGCTGGTATTCTCCCTTGACGCGTTCGGGTACCGAGTATTCTGACACTCGGTTCTGGAGCTTTTCTGGTGGGTTATTTTCCGACCATTTCCACTGTCCATGTCTTCGTCCTTTGTTCGAACTCTAAAGTCTGCGCTAAAGTCTGGCCCGTTGATCCTGAAAGCAGCACAGATGGTGGACTAGAAAGCTTGACTTCGCCCGCCACTGTAATGCGTATGCCGCCCAGTTCCTTATTAATGTCCATCCCAAGGAGCAGGTCAAAACCTAATAACGACCACGACCAACACACTGACTGTGACGGGGTCACCGTTGTTGATACTGAGTTTGATGTTTCCGACTCCTCGGCTTCTGAGAGCCTTTCCATCGGCCGTTAGTACGCGTCCATCTTTTGTCTGCTCCACTGCCGACAAATCGAACCGTTCGTGAGTGACCGAGAGCAGCCCGAATCTACTAAAGCGATACGCGTTATTCCATTGATGCGCACCTTAATCACAAGGAGCGCCTCTTTCATGCTCGGTGCGGGGAAGAGACCAGCGCTGGTGTTGCGTCCCCCATTCCATTTCCCGGACACTTAGAGGCAATGTGACCTACTTTATGACATTGGAAACATCGTAGATCGAGACGTACCTTTCGCGCCGACCCGCTGCGCATTTCTTCGCGTTGATAACGGCAGTCTTTGACAAAATGATTCGGCCCAGAGCACCGATAGCAAGTGACATCGCCATGGCGACGGATGGCTGGGGTCGGATCCTCTTTGACTTCAATTGGTTGAACGACTGAGGCCACTGGCCCATCAGTATCACTTTCGTTGATCGATCAGGATAGCGCTGGTCAACAATTGGTTGAGCGTCATTCTGGATGATGCGCGGAGTATCTGCTTAACATGACTAGGCAATCCAGACACGGAGGCACAGGTCATCCATTCTTCAGGAAGCGGCGCGATCGGTACGGTGAGCTTCTTTAATTCCGCCAAATATACGTCTCCTGCCTCGCCAGGCCGCAAACACCGCGCCTGGAATTGGTCATAGGCCACGAACCGGTCAGTTCCAAACACAGTTAGTAGAGCGTGCTTCATTTGCTCAATGTCACTTTTCTGTTCTTTGCTCAGCTGCCTATATATAGCAAGGGTGCCGCCTTTCAAGCGCAGTGGAAGAATCCGTTCAATCTTCGTGATCTCGCATAATTCGCAGACCAGTTCCACATTTTCGATCCATTCAACCACAGACTGTCCACTCGTATCACCACTGAATTCGGGGATCTTTCCGCCATGTTGCTAGAGACAAAGTAAGTGCTGAAATAGCTTGTAGTTGTAAAGAAGAAAAAAAAGACTGTCAACTTATAGTAGCAATAAATAGTCCGTCGTAACATTCCAACAGGCAACGTAGAAACGACAAAATGGGGTCACACATCCAACCTTCACTTCTCACTAGCAAAAACGCGTGTTCGTCCACCAAGCTCAGAAAATCGAATCACTCACATAAGTGAAAAACAACGGCTTTTGTTCACCGAGAGATCTTTCTGATTGGTCACGCCATTCAGGGGAGGGAAGAACATTAGCATAGCATCTGGCCCTTAAAGTAGATTTTTGCTAACTACTTTTTGGTAATTTTTCTTCGGCAGATCTCACACAAAAATACGAATTCTTTTTCGAGGTAGCTGATTATCTCTTCCACTACATGATTCTTATTAAATTGTAACCTTGAAATGTGGTATTGTATTCCCTTCAAATTCATGTGCCATTAATTGTATTGACCATCTTATAATTCTGGAAGAAATAACTTTTGGTAGATCCTTTCTCGGAAAAAAAAAATCTCTAGCGGTTTATGATCCGACTTTGATAGGAATTTCTTACCTAATAAAAATTGCCGAGCTTAGTTTGGGCTCTAGACAATGTCCAATGCCTCTTTTTCAATATTTGAATAATACTGCTACCGCCAATCTTTTTAAAGGGTACATTATTTCTTGCAATAAAAGTACTGACACAGCTCGTTCACTCGTATCCGTAGTTAAAGGTTTTTCTGCGAATATTTTTTTTAAATCCGCAAACACTATGCTCATCTTTTGAGTCCATTTGAACTCACTATTCTTTTTACGTAATTCAGCAAATTGTTCTATCAAGTCCCTGTATTTTGGTAGGTATCTATTATAAAAATTAACCAATCCTAAAAAGGATTCTAATTCTTTTTGAGAGGTAGGTATAGATACCTCTGAAATGTTCTTAATTAACTTTGGATTTGGTACAATATCATCATTTGAAATCTGGTACCCTAAATATGATATTGTATCGCAATTAAATTCACCTTTGTCTGTCTTTATTGTCATCCCAGTAGTTTTTTTAATTTGTTTAACACATGTTCTGTTTTTTTTTTGTTTTAATTTCTTTGTAGCACCGAGGAAAAGATCATTTTGATAAATAATCATGTTACTAATTTCGTCAGTTAATACGTTTTCCATTGCTCTCTGAAAAATGACACATGCCATTTTCACTCCAAAAGGCATTCTCGCCCATCTTAATAATCCTATGAGGCTATTTATTTATATATCTTTGTATTAATTATCTTTGTATGCATTTTTAAAGAGGCCATAAATTGGTGTATATTCGGATTAAGGATGTTATCCAAAGCTAACTACCAGTAAACAAGTAAACCCCTACTTTGGTGACTTCCACGTCTCCACACAGATAGACCACTACATTAGTTCTTCGACTCCCGCAACATAACAAATTTTCATTATGGCTTTACAACCTGCTGAGGCTAGGGAGAGTTTGGTTATTTCATTTTCTCCCACTCTTGCCTTACTGCCTTTCAATTTTTTTAGTCCTAGCCTGGGCTGTAAAACATCGGATCCAAGCCTGAACAAATTCTGGTTTGTCCAAGCGACGTAAACATTCTAGCTGCGATACCATATTGTTGTATATAGTATTATTGTTGTTCTACGAAACGTGATCAGAAGTCAACTTACTCTCGCCTGGCTTTTTTTACTCTATACTTTATTTTCTCTATAAACAACATATATACAAATAGGTAAAATAAAATCCTATTTGAGACTTCCATTACAGTTTCGATTGTTAGTTCTTTTATTGGAGATATGTTTCCTTTCATTTAGGTGTGCCCAAATAATTGTTGAGTTCTACAAGAAGAACTCTTTAATGTAGACGGATTCCGATATCTAGGCATGTTCTGGTATTTGTTTTAGGAATGCAAATTACAAGATCATTCCATAATCTTTTCCTCAACATTGGGTTATTCTATAATATTTTCCTTTCTACGTCTTTAAAAAAATTATATCTTTAATTTAAATAATTTAACCTAGTTTGTTTAAGATTTTTATCTATCAAACATATATATATATATATATATATATATATATATATATATATATATATATATATATATATATATATATATATTGCATTATATATGCTATTAGTTTATGTACTGCCAAATAAAAACTCAAGTGCACATCCTCTTAGTGTGCTAATTCCATAATTCTTATCATGGGTTTTATACATAAAAACATGAACTTTGGGCAGTTTATCCCCAATTTTTTATTTGGACGTTTAACTGATATAAAAATTAGAAAAAAAACAAACAACCAACATTTAAACAGACGGACCTTGTTTGAATTAAAAATAAAAACGTTTTTAGTAAATTCTTGCAGTCTAAATAAACTTTATGTCTCTCTCTATTCATGCACACACACGCGTGTGCGCGCGCGCACCCCCCATATATATATATATATATATATATATATATATATATATATATATAGAAAGAAAGAGAGAGTAGTCACAGAAATAAAAACTGCATGGTGACTGTCAGTTTGTGTGATTTTCAGACTGAGATCACATTGAAGCGTGAAATTCACACTAAACACACATTCTCAAATATATATATATATATATATATATATATATATATATATATATATATATATATATATATATATAAAAAATTTTTAACGGTTCATCAGGTGGGAAATCGTGATTTCCCACCTGATGAAATGTTAAAAAAAATTTTAGCATTGAAACAAGATGTACAGTTTTGTTGTGGGTATGTGCAAGTTCTAATATATATTGTATATATATAATGAAAAAACAACAAATTAACTCTTTGTACAACCCAATTTATTTATTAATCGCTTAAAATAAATTAAAAAAATCAATATTCATTTTTTTCTGTATTTCAGTTCAAGGGACATAACTTTAATGCCAAGTTCAAAATTAAATTTGATATTTTTAAAACTTAATTGTTGATCGTGTATTATATTTTATGTAATTCTATGCAAAGCAACTGTGTATTCATCGTAGCGTTAAATTCCCTTGAGCTACACATTTGTTATAATTTGTTAATTATAAAATACAAGGTCTAAAACATTAATCATAGTTAAATTAAAAAAACAAACTCTTTCTCTAATTCTAAAAGAAAAATGTTCTGATTCTAAAACTCAATCTCTGCTTTTATTTACATTTTTTAAATTTGGTGTGTCTTGTCACTTATACCTTTTTTATGTTATATCTATAATAATGAGTGAATTAACAGCATTTTGTTATCTTGAATGTGATTTTTAAAAAATGCTTACAATTTTAAGAAAATTTGAATTAGACACAACAATATTTCCATGAATATTTTACTTAGGTTTAATTTTTCCAACTTTTTATTTAATTACAATTCTTTTAGGAAACAAATGTGTTTTTGTTTCCAGTGAAGAAAACAGAAAAAGAAATAAATTACAAAACTGAAAGAACTTAGAAATATTACTTGAAATTTTTATGCTTTTAAATGATTTATACTCAACTAGATGAGAGAAAGTTAGTTGGTAGTTTTAGTAAACATCTAAATGTCTTGAAATTATAAATTCTTCAATTGTCAAAAAGAAAAAAACCTTCAAATACAGGGTGTGGCAAAAATACCCCCAGCATATACCTCACACAAATAGCTCCCACATAATGGTAATTCATTAGATAAATGAAGACATCATTGCCACTAATATCTGCAGTAAAAAATCTATTTCTATTCTACTAAATTATTAAAATGAGTTAGTTGCCCATTGTTGATTTGTACAGAAATGATTTGTCCAGATTCCAGTAACTGATTATAATGAATTCAACCAAACACAAATAAAATCTTTTTGATACTAATAAATTATATTTATGCTATATTTTTATTTAATTCCTGTTTTTCTAGCAAACTGTCTGATCCTTTGAACTATAAGTCTATAAGTCCTCTCCCTCTTTTTGGAAAATGACTGGTGGCTCTAATCAACTATGAATTGCTAATCATCTCACTTCACTGGTTCTTCTTTCAGATAAACAGTTACAGCGTTTGCTTCTCTAGGTCAACTGCCAATGCGCTAAAAATCCTTACGGAAAGTATCTATCAAACTTTAGATAAGAATGGTGAAATTCAGGCTATTGCCTTTGATATTTCAAAGATGTTTGGCAGGGTTTGGTATGTTGGTCTTCTTTACAAGTTGAAGTTATTTTATTGCAAAATGAAAGTTTTCTTGAATGACCAATTTTCTTGATCTTTTATATTAATGCAGGTATCCCTCAGGGTTCTATCCTTGTACCTATATTGTTCCTAATTTTTATCAATGACCTTCTCAGTGTCATCAATTCTTAATTCCATATCTATGCTGATGAAAATAATTCAAATAATTAAGCAATTTCTTCTGGTCTCACTACTTTCCTCATCTTTATTTTATTTGTATCTTTGTATATTTCAAATATTACAATATTGTATATATTCTCAGTAATGTTTACATAATTTTTATTAATACCCTGCTCTTCATAATCAATTAAATTGGTTTGTTATATTCAGTTTTTGCTTCTTTTTTGTCACTTGTCTATTATTTGTAGATGATCTATTATTGTGTAATCATTACTGTACGTTTTCTGTGACAAATAATCATGTAGGGTATTTGATAATTTGTTTTTATGTACTTTCTCTCTTGAAAAATATCTTAATATTTTTGTTGTAATGCGATTACCTGTCTTTTCGCTGTTATTAACTAACTATCATCAGAAAATCTTTTAAAAAGAAAAAATCCAGTGCTAAAAGCAGTGAATAATGAGGAGATAACTATATTTTTGTTGCTTTAGTTATGTCCCTTGTATCAAGAATGTATTCTTGCTAGCGATCATTTAAAAATTGTTTTAGGGGAACAAGTCACTTAAATTGATGAAAAGGAAAATGACAAATAAATCAACAATAAAAAATGTCAAAGTATATATAAAAATCCATTACTGAATTATTTAGCATCTCCCTTGAAGTTGGCGGGTGATTCGTAAATGAAATGATCGCGAACTCGGAATACGCGAAAATGCGCTAAAATATCCAAATATAGATAAAGGGTGGGTGTGGGGTTCACTCTCTCAATCTCACCTACGTACGAGTTACTTATTTAATATTTGTAAAGCAAGAGTAAAGAAATATCATAAAAAGTATAAGTACAGAAAATTATAGCCACTTTAAATAAGTTTCTCAACAAATTTCTTTTGCATGCGTTACGAAGAAAAAGAAAAAAAATACGTCGCCAAAAAAAGATTACAAAACAAAAAGGTTATGTTGAAAATCAACATTTTTTAATTGTCATCTTGAATCTAGATAATTATCCAATTTTTATTTTAGCGTCCTAAATTTTTTTTATATGTTTTTCCGTTTGTAAAATTTATCAATAAAAATATTCGAATATACAAAAACTTATGATGTAAAAATGCAATATAATTTTTCTTTTGAAATGAAACCTTTCATTTTTAATTCTCATGTGAATGAGTTTATGTGAGAACAAATGTAGAAAGAGAAATTCACGTATGTTCACTGTTTTAAGGATTATTACAGAAAATATCTTATAGTAAATACTTTTTTAAAATCAAATAAAACATTTGATAACCAAAATTAAAATAAAGTTACAATTTGTTTAGCTAATCCATAGTTGTTTTTGTACATTGCGGTCCCAATTTCCGGCTGTTTTCTTTCTTGTCCCCTGGGGCTCTATCCTGGATATTTGATCTAAAAAAATGACCTACATTTTGGTTTTCTGGGGCAAGGAATGGCTTGTTAATTTTAACGCCTCTAAAAAAAGAAAAAAAAAAGAAAAAAAAAACCCCGCTCTCTATCAATATTCTGAAAAAACCCTCTTTGCCCCTCTTTGCCTCATGACTGATGCTAACCTCCAGGAGAAAGATTCATTGTCTTCTGAGGATAACGTTTTCTGCTAACGTGAAATAGAAAGATTATATTGAATCAATTGCTAGGTCTGATGCTAGGAAGGTTGGCCCAGTGTATCCTGCAGGACAATTTCTCTCGTCCAAATCTATCATATATTTATAACTTATAAGTTTACCATTCAACTATGCTTAGAATATTACTACCACATATGGTCTGGTGCTCCTGCTATATATTTAGAGAATTTGCAATATCATTGGTCTTGACATGGCATCACTGCTTCAGTCACCTTCCCACTGCCGTAATGTAGATTCTCTGTGCCTTTTCTATAAATAATTTCATGCTCTGATTAACTTTCCTCTATGGTACCTAGACTATGAATTTAAGTGCAGTACTAGATTGGCGGCAAGGTCTCATCATTTTATAATTGAATTGGCCAGAGATGTAAGCGTAAGTTCTATGTTAACAGTTTCTTTTCTCACTCTTCTCACTTGTGGAACTCTCTCCCGGCTCCATGTTTTCCAGTCAACTTCCGGCTCCATGTTTTCCAGTCAACTTCCGGCTCCATGTTTTCCAGTCAATTTTGATCTTCAAAACATTAACTCGTTAACTTCTATTTTCTTAATTTCTGTTCTTTTATTGTTCTTGCTTCTTAATAATGTTTTTCTTTTTCTTATATTATTTCAAAGTCATTAACTACTTGTGTGTTAGTAGCTTTGTTGCTTTGCTTGGGGTGAAATGATTAAAAACAAACAAACAAACAAAAAACACTGCAACACAAATACAAAGAAACAAGAGAATTAATAAAATATTGATAATTCTTTTTGATTTTTTTCCATGTCATTATGCAGAGTGTTTCACAATTTTTGAAACAAAATGAACGGGTATAAATCAAGGACCACAAATAATAGAGTAATGGAAATTACATTTATTGAAAGGCATGTAGGGAAAGTCCAGTTTGTAGTGACCACCGGATCGCCCTAACAAATTTATATTTATGCAAAATACCACAAAATATTAAACAAGAACAACATTCAACAAGTTGCATAAATAAATGGAATTTATATATGCAACTTAGGTGCATAGATTAAAAGCAGTGGCGGCCTGTTGCATCAGGTGAATAGACTACGAGCTGTTGCATCCTGTTGTATTAGGTGCACAGACTAAGAGCAGTGTCAGCCATTTGCATTAGGTGCATATACGAGCAGAGGCGGCCTGTTGCGTTAGGTGCATAGACAACAAGCTGTTGCCAACTGTTGCATTAGGTACATAGACTAAGTGCAGTGGCAGCCAAAATTTACACATATAAATGATGTGTCTAAAGAAATTAATAAATTTCAACAAGGCGATATTTTTATATTTGTTTTATATAACTAACTAACAAAGGGGACAAATTCACTAGGCTGCATGCAAAAAAGAAGACATTTAAAGTTAGGTATTGTGTGGGTGACATCTACCCCATGTTATTTTTGGACCATTTAGAAAATGACAATAATGACTCCTTTCTCCACTCCTGCAAATTCGGGAAAAGGTTTTTCGCCAGCCAGCATCAAATTATTTTCTAAGTTAATTGTATATAAATGTGTGTATTATTTGAATTGAATTATTGCCTTGTTGTATTTCATATTTTAAACATTTTTATTGTTGAGGATGAATGTCAAGAACCTAATGCCTAACAACCAAATCTTTCTGATAATTTCTAACACTCTAGATAAAGAAACTTAATACATTCTACTCGTCCCCACCATGTTCTTTCTTTTAGCGCACTAACTCGTTGATGTCATAATGACGATCTACCGGAACAAACGACTCTGTTCGAAGCATATGCAACGACTCACCTTTTTCTATGAAGATCAAAATTATCTCTGGCTTCTTGACAAAAAAAAAATAAAAAAATAAAAAAATATGAAGTTCCGCTTGTTATTTTTGAAGCGTCATTTCGTTCGTTCAAGTATTTTTACGTGTGATGGGCGTCAAAAGAAATACAAGTGAAAATTAAACACAATTAAAAAAATAATGAATTAAATATCCAATAGGCAATTTAAAAATTTTATCTTGCGATATGCAAAAGTTGTTTATTTATTCAATGAGTTTCTTTCTCAGGAATATTTTAAGTAGTGTGTGCAAAAGAAAAAAGTAAATAAAGTTAACCTTCTCTTATTGAAGAAATGATTGCAAGGGAAATTTTGAGAATGAATGATTAATCGTAAGAAATGCGTTTTATATCGCGTTTGTCGCGTATTCTTAAGAGTTTGTGTGAGTAGTTTCCCTTTAATTATTAAAAATATGTGCACAGCGAATAACTGAATTTGCGATTATGAAAACAGCGGAAAAAGGGGAAAAACTAATTTATAAAATTATATATTTTCTTTTATGAAAAATAACGTTGAAACAAATTTTGCTCATAAGACCATTTGATTTGAGAAAGAAAAGATAACTTACCTATCGCGAGACAAGGCGAATGAATTGGTAACCTAAAAGGCGTACGCCGTCAGGTCAAGGATTAGAGAGATACTTGTGGAAGCAAGTACAACCTGGGGTAGTGGTGAGGTACTGTGGAGGAGGGTGGTGGTTATAAAAGTAGAATCAAGACAGACAGAAACATTTTAATGGTTCTTATTGAGAAGGACATGTACCTATGACTACACAAAGGCTTTCGACAAAGTACGCCACAAGGATCTGATGGAACTGCTCAGCCACCTTGATACATTCGGGAAATATATCAGAATAATCAAGAACCTATACTGACAGCAAACAGCCTGAATGCGCATAGGGAACAAGTTCCAGTGAATACACAAAAATAGAAAGGGGCGTAAGGCAAGGATGCCTCTTCTCACGAGACCTGTTCAACTTATACATCGAGGCAATCCTGAGAGAAACCCTAGTGAGATTTAGCATTGGCGGCCACAATCTTAAGGACACAAGATACACAGATAACAGTACTGATAGCAGACACGGAAATGAAATTACAAAATCTCCTACAGCTTTCTAAGATCAACGGTTAAAAAGGCTTTGCGCGAGTGAAGTCTGTGGATCTTGGCGAAGACCATCCTTATTTGAACCTCGTAGACTAGCGCTAAAGAATCACAAAGAACTTTACCAAATAACAGATCACTTGAGGGCTTTCAACAGAAGCAAAAACTAAAACAGATATCCTGCTTAACTCGAAGAGAAAACTGACATAATCAAGATGTTTAACTCTATGTCAAATAAAATGTTAGGAAGGATCCCTCAAACCAATCATTATTGGAAAGAATGAGAAGAAATTTGAGACTTGAGAAACTTATTTTCCAGAAAAATTGTTTTAAGAGAAATATTTTATAAATTTCAACCGACAACAGTAGTGACTGTTCGGTCAATTATGGGATGCCAAATGTTTTCTTATTGGGAAACGATTAATACTTCCATTTGTTGATTATTACCATTGTTATGCTTCTCATAGGAAATAACATTAATTATAATTAGAAAAAGTAATATTTTTCATTTTATTTCTTTCATGTGAGTGAATTATTTATTTTTTTCAACGATAAGAACATCATTTATCATCATTTAGGAAGAACTTACAGTTAAATAGAAATATTAATGAAATTATTTTACCGTTTCAATAAAAAATAGTACAAGGGCAGTAATTTTTGAGAAGGTAAAATAATTCTTTATAGTTATTTCCCTTATATTTTGTTCCCGTTTCTGGAAGCTGTTTTTTTATGTCATAAGAAAATATTTACATTTTTATTAATAGACTTGTAATAAAATGTAAAAAAGTAATAATTGTTATGGTCCAAGTTCCTTGTGTTGGTCCAAGGTAGAACCAATGAAGAATAACTCGAACACAGGTATGGAATAACAGAGATATATTACAAAAAGAAATATATACAAAGAAGTAGAAGTATTAGTAATGACAATCAGATTTGGTTAGAGTGAACTATGTTGTCTCGACAGGTATCACTATTCCAATGTCTTACAGTAATCGTCTGACTCTGTCTCTGGCTGTCTCTGTCTCTGGCTGTCTCTGACTGTCTCTGAACCTGCTGCTCCCTCTTGAGGCGCAGTATTTATGATGTCCGGAGTAGTCCATTATTATTATGGGTAAGTACCCATAACACCCCACTTCCGAAGCTTTTGCGTAGCAGGGGTTTTTAATATCTTTTTTCTTTGGATCTATTTCCAAAGGTTCTGTAAAGTTCCTTTTTCTGGACGATTTTGTTGGTTCTGGCATTGTTTACGGCCTTTTTATATCAAATGTATCGAAAATCGTGTCCATCACCTCTTCTTGAGGTGGACTGTTAACATCCTGTAACGGTCTCTTCCTTATTTGGTTTACGTGTCTTCTGTGTGAGAATTTTTGTCCCTGTACTATGTAAACCATATTCCCGATTCTTTTCTCAATTGTCCCTTGCTCCCATTACGATGTATTATTTTTATATGTTTTTAAAAAAACTTTTTCTCCTGGGAGGAATTTTCTTTTTGGTGCGTAGGGCTGTGTTACTTGTTTCGTTTGACTTGGTAGCAATTTATCAAATGCAGATCTGATTTTTATAGCGAACATCACTTCTGCGGGTGATAATGTCGATGGGGTAGCATTATTTGGCGTTATTCGATATACCTGAAGAAACTGCTGTAATGCTTTTTCAGTAGGCACATCATAGGCTTTTCGTAACGCTCTTTTGTGTGTATTAACAAATGTCCCCGCTTGCTCATTTGATCTTGGGTGATAAGAATTTTATATGTTTTACTTGATAGATTTCGCAAAACTCTTGGAAGTCTGCTGATGTGAATTGCGTTCCATTATCTGTGACTAGGCAATCCACTACTCCAAACCGAGCAAATGGCTCGTGGAGGCAATTTATAGTAGTTTCTGTAGTAGGATTTTTGCAACGAAACACGTCCGGCCATTTACTATAACTATCCACTATGATTAAATAGTAGAACCCGTCAATTGGTCCTGCATAATCTGCGTGTATTCTTGACCACGGACGATCAGTCTCTGGCCATGGCTTGTGGATGATTGGCGGTGCTTTGGCTGTTAAATTACAATCCTTGTACATTTCCACCATCTGAGTAATATCCTGGTCCATATTTTTCCAATATACATAGCTTCGCATTAGCGACTTCATTCTATTTTTTCCAGGATGTCCCCTGTGGAACTCCTTTAAGAATTCGCTTTTGTAGTGTTTTGGGAATTACAACCCTTTCGTTGTAAAGTAGCACATTATCGCATAGAGAAAAGCTGTCCGATATTTGCTCATTTTTTTCTGCTATTTTTGCTTTTGTTTCATTTATGAATTCGTCATTTTTGGCTTCATTTTTTATGTCTTGTAGTGTGACTCAGAGTTTTCTAATTGTACAACATAGTACTGTCTTGATGTCTTCTTCATTTCTTAAGGCTGCGATTACCGTATCTTCCAATAGTTCTGTTTTTGTTGGTATAAGTCTCGACAGACCATCCGAATGCCCAATCTTTTTCGTTGGTAAATACTCCAATCTGAAATTGTAGTTCAGAAGAATTGTTCCCCATCTTAATAACCTATTTGCAGTGTAAACCGGTAGACCTTTGTTCGAACCAAAAATTGTTAGTAACGGTTTGTGATCCGTCTGTTGAGTAAAATATCTACCAAAGATGTACCTATAAAACCTTGTGACTGCGAAGATAATTCCCAGAGCTTTTTTCTCTATTTGTGAATAATTTTTATCCGCTGGTAATAGAGTTCGATAAGCATGTGCGATGGGTTTTATTGTCCCATCTGCCATTTTATGTAATATACACGCGCCGACTCCGTAGGCGCTTGCGTCACTTGCTACAATTATTTCTAGTTTAGGATCGTAGTGTGCCAAAAATAAATCTGAAGTTAACGTCTTAATTATTTTTTCAAATGTTTCCTGGCATTGATCTGTCCACTGCCAAACTTTTTCTTTCTTTAGCAGCTCGTTCAGTGGTGCGCGAAGTTTATTTGAGGAATGAATTCCTGGTAGTAACTCACAAAGCCTAGAAAACTTTGTAGTCCTGTTATGTTCTTAGGAACTGGCATTTTTTTTTATTGCTGCTGCCCTTTCAGGGTCTGGTCGTCTTCCTTCTTGATCTCTGATATGGCCAAGGTATTTAATTTCCTTCATGAAAAAATCTCATTTGTTTTCTTTTACCTTGAATCCATAGGTTTGTATTCTCTTAAACACCTCTTGTACATGTTGCCAGTGTTGTTCAACGCTTTCGCTATTAATCAATACGTCATCTAGGTATGCAATTGTGTACTCTAGTCCGGCAAGTAGCGTATCCATTGTCTGTTGAAATATAGCCGGCGCGATCTTAATCCCAAATGGTAATCTTTGGTATCTGTACAATCCTTTGTGTGTGTTTATGCACAGTAGTTTTGAACTTTCCTCATCGACTGGAATTTGCAAGTACGCTTCACTTAAATCAATTTTTAAAAAAAAATTCCGCCATTTAATTTAGTGAATACTTCTTCTGGACTGGGTAGAGGATAGTGGTAGTCCTTTATTACTGCGTTCAAACCTGTAGAAAAATCAGCGCAAACAATATGCTAGTGTTTTCGAGTATAGCTAATTCTTGATCAATTTTTTCTATTGACGCAAACGGTACGCTTCTTTTTTTTTCTTGAAGATAGGTTGAACGTTTTCTTTTATTTCGATATTAGCTGCCATTTTCTTACATCTTCCTAGACCTGCTGAAAATACTTCAGGGAAACTCGTTTTTAGTTTCTCTTTTAATTTGTCTGCCTCGGTTGGTAAGCTTTTTATATTTTGGCAGTACGTACTGATTGGTAGATCCCAAAGTTCGAATTTTTGCACCCAGTCCGTTCCGAATAGGTTTTCTGTATTTCTTAAGACGTACATTTTTAGTTTTTTCGTTATTCCATTAAATGTTACATTTGTAATTACTTCACCCTCGAATTTTATCTTTCTCCCCGTTACTGATCTAGCAATTTTATCCGTTTTTAACATGGCAGGTTTGTTCAATTTTCTCCATGTTTGTACATTTATAATAGTTAAGTCCGAGCCAGAGTCCAGCTGTAGCCTGACTTTTCTGTTTTGCATTTCAACTTGTACGTATTCTCTTATGTTAGTCTCATCAGCTTGGTCAGTCCTCGTGATTCTTATTCTGCTTTTGCTTTCTCTTCTAGACCAACAATGAGAACTTTTGTGTCCTATTTTTTTGCATGTTAGACAAGTTTTAAAACGGTATGTACAGTCTTTAAACCAATGCCAATTCCCACAGCGATAGCATGGACTGGGTGGTAGTTTTTTCTGATATTGACTTTTAGAGTTAGAAAATTTTGTTTTACCTGTTCTTGAGGGGGGAAAATTGGTTTGGCTTGTTTCTGAGGAGGGAAAGTGGGTTTGTCTTCGTACTTTATGTATGTGCGCGGTGCCAGCTTCTTCTATGTCTTTTGAGTCTTTCTTCACACTGATGCATCTCTAGCAGTCTTCGGCTAGTTTTTGAAGTGTCAAATCTTGTTCACTCTCCAATTTAGTAAGGATTCTGCGTCTCATTTCCGCGTCTTTGGTTGAAACCAGGCCTTGGACGTAAATTAAGCATTTGAAATTGTCCGCGCTGAGTTCCGATAATTTGAAGTCATCACAATATTTATTAACAATAGACGCGAAAGTTTTGTAATCTTCGCTGTTCTTTTTTGTTAGGTTCAGACATTTCCATCTTTTGTGGAATAGTGAGGTATTATGGCTGAAAAGTTCTGTTAATAGTTTTATGGCTTCTTTGAAAGTTAGCTCATTAGTTTTCCTTGGAAGGATATAATCTACGAATTTGGTATATTCGCATGTGCCTAATTTTCTTAGTAGACGTACTTTTCGTGCGTCTGACCAATCTTTGCAGTCAAATTCATATAGATCTTCGTACCTTCGGAAATAATTTGCAAAAGTTTTATCTTCGTCGGGTGCGTACGTGAAATCTTCGATAGTACTCCAAATAGCGTCTTGTGAGAGAACTGTTTCGTTCTCGGATTTTTGCTCTTTATTTGACATTACACGTAGCAATAATTCTTGGAACTCAAGATGTTTCTGTTTGTACTTTTGTTGATGTTCAAATTGGATTTTGATAAGTTCCACAATGGTTGACTTAAAATCTTCCATGTTAACGTAATTTTGTGTAAGTATTTTACTTTAGTGTAACCTGATATTCTGAAACCTGTGTACGCAAATAAATTTCCTTTGTTGCCAGTAAAATTAATATCCAAAAAGAATTTTTTTTTAATAGAAATTTCCACGTAGAACTTATTTTTTTTTTAGAGTTTACTCGTCGACCACTTGTTATGTGTGACGGATAGCAAAAAAAGTATGTCCTCCGCGTAGAGGGTTCGTATTTCCTTGGGGTTACCTCGTCGCCACTTGTTATGGTCCAAGTTTCATGTACCACGGTGATGGTCCAAGGTAGAACCAATGAAGAATAACTCGAACACAGGTATGGAATAACACAGATATATTACAAACAGAAATATGTACAAAGAAGTAGAAGTATTAGTAATGACAATCAGATTTGGTTAGAGTGAACTATGTTGTCTCGACAAGTATCACTATTCCAATGTCTTACAGTAATCGTCTGACTCTGTCTCTGAACCTGCTGCTCCCTCTTGAGGCGTAGTATTTATGATGCCCGGAATTGTCCATTATTATTATGGGTAAGTTCCGATAATAATAATAAAAATATTTGTAATAATATAAATGCTTAATTTTAGAATCATAACATCTTGGGAGTTCCATTGAAAAATAGTCTGGCTAAAAATAATGCAACAAAAAAGCTAAAATTGCTTAATTTTTTAACACAGATATAAAATCTGTTTGCCTATATTTATTGAAAGTCTTTATTTAGCCACAAATCAAATTATTTTATTTTGGTTTTCATGTGAAAACTGAATATAAGTATTTATCCATTTCCCTATTAAAGCACAATACGATATTTTGCCGTTTTTATTATAGATACTTCATGTGTACATAGGATTAGTGCTAAAATTGCCCATCTCTCTTAGTACTTATTGGGACACCTGAATCAACAGAGATTGATTCTGATTCTACAACTTTTCTTTTGATGCAGTGTTTGGTGCCTGGGCAGGTGGCCATCTGAAACTGAACTATTCTATTTCTGATTGGATTATTATCCTGACCACAAATGACTGTGATGTTGGCAGAAAGAACAGTAGATAGTTTCAGTAAAAAAATAAAAAAATGTTTGAAAATTATTCTTTTTGATGAAAATCTTTATTATTTTCTAAGATTGATAAAGATACTTTTTGAAATACAAAAAATAATTTAATTAAATTCAAGTTTTATAAAAGTACAATGAATATAAATGAATATATGGAGATATATGTAGATTTTAAAGTGAACTGGCTGAAAAATAATTTACTTTCAGAATATCATTTGATAAACGTAATATTTTAATTCAATTAGCCAATGAAGCACTTGCATAACTTGACTAAGACTTAGATAAAATGTTGAGATGTATTTCACAATTCTTTTATGCTGGTTAAGCTATTTAAAAAAACACTCTTGCCTAGTTTAAATATTCTTTTTCTTTGCCAAGTTATGGTCCAATCACCTTATTTACATGTCAATATAGTTTCACATATATTTACAAAGATATATTGATTAAATATGATGTTTGTAAAGGTAACTGTATATGATGTTTTAGAGGTTACCATATATGATGATTGTAATAGTCACCATATATGATGATTGTAGTTCACTATATATAATGTTTGTAAAGGTTTATATGATGTTTATAGAGATCACCATATTTGATGATTGTGATATTTTTAGAGGTTATCCTATATGATGTTTGTAAACGTCACCATATATGATGTTTGTAGAGGTTACCATATATGATTATTTAAGTTCACCCCATATGATGATAGGTCACCATATATGATGTTTACAGGTCACCATATATGTTTGTAAAGGTCACTCTCTATGATGTATATGGAGGTTACCATATATGATTATTGTAGTTCACCATATATGATGTTTGTACAGGTTACCATTTATGATGTTTGTCCCCAGATGATGTTTGTAAAGGTCACTCTCTATGAGGTATGTGGAGGTTACTATTTATGATTGTAATTCACCATATATGATATTTGTAGGGATCGTCATATCTGTTGTTTTTAGAGATCACCATATATAATATTTTTAGAGGTCACCATATATGATATTTGTAAAGGTCACCACATATAATGTTTGCATAGGTCACTATATATGACGAATCTAAAGGTCACCATATACAATATAAAATATACGGTATAAAATTGGAGAATATACAATTTAAATTTGACGTTTTTTGTGGGATCAATATTTCTTGTATATTTGTTTATATAAAATAATTTCCAGAAGTTATATAAATCTGCAGTAGGCAGACAATGATAACATTAAGATTAAAGTTCCAAGTTCTAGCTTCAAGATTGTTCTTTGGGACAACAGTCTAGAGGATTAAAGAATTGGCTCATGAATTTGATGACAATCTCTGGTTGAGCAATAATTAAGCAATACTAAAATAAGAACAAAAAGAGAGATCCTTAGAGGCTGTACAATGAGACTAAGTTATCTCTATAGATTATAAAAATGTGTTCACTTCAAAATTCCCTGTAAGTTATCCAGTTGATACCAATTATGTTTTTTATTTATTTCTAATCATTTCACCCCCAAGTAAGGCGATTATGCCACTAGGACCCACAGGGGATTGCAGGGAGTGAAAGAGAAATCGTTAGCGAGCAAAGGACAATATAGAAACGGAGTTCAGGAGAATAGAAGATGGCGATTGATGTGCATTTAATTTTTTGAAGATTGTAGGTGACAGGGAAGCAATAAATCGGAAGCTAGTTCAACAGTAAAATTGTCAGACCTAGTTGCCAATCTAGTAGTCGGGGTACTAGGGAAAGAAACTCAGACAATACTTGATAAAAATTGCATCCTACACGTTTTTTTTTATTGCATTGAAATTCAAACTCAATACTCAAAGCTCTTATTATACAAAATAAATAAACGCGTATTAAAGAAAATATCTTCCACCACGTGATACAGTATTTTAAAGCGTCCGTCAAATATTCAATAAGTTTATAAAATAAAATCCACAATCTTGATTTCAATGTACAACTTATTCAAAAATTAGAAAAATACAAAAAAAAAAATCAACAGACTGACAATGTTAGTTGAATTTAAGAAAACATTTTTATTTATGTGCAAACCTGTTAACCTAAAAACCTTAAAACTTGTCGATTTAGATGTCTAACTTCAGAGAAACGGGTAGATTTTACCAAAATCGGAGGAAAACAGTAGTATTTCAAAATATTCCAAACATGTTAACTGTAAAACATCATCCTTTGAATTGACATAAGCTATTTTAGCAAAGGAGACATTGATTTGGGACCATGATAAAGCCATTTCACTTGTAAACTAATCCTGATTCGATATTGTATTGTTATCTTCACAATATTTGCATGAAATGAAATATTGCAACGGTTTTCAAAACACACGCAAGACTGAATCGGAAGTATTTCTACTCGGTGACTCTTTAGAGAAAGCTCTACAATTTATTTACAGAGAGAATCTTGTAAAACTGTCAGACTCAGTGGAAGACCAATGATTAACTCGGAGAACACTCGTTTCAACGTGGGAGACATGGATAAAGAGTTAAAAATCAGGAATCTCTCACCACTGCCAGGAGAGTTGCACTGCACTGTATGTATATATATATATATATATATATATATATATATATATATATATATATATATATATATATATATAGTTAAACCTAGAGAGCCAGACAAACCTACCAAGGTTTCACCTAAGCGGATTGTCAAGGATTCCCTGACGACCTGCTTAGGTGAAACCTTGGTAGGTTTGTCTGACTCTCTAGGTTTAACTAGGTCTGCACTACTTACTGTATTGAGCACTTTATTTAGTTAGTTGCGTACTCGTATCGGTTCTTTTTCCTTTGGGCTTTGGACCTGCATGCTGAACGATTGTTTTCGGCAGGCGTTCATGTTCTCGGCTCTTTCGTTTTTTTATACCTTTTTTTCCTTCGATATTGATTTGATTTTTTGCAAATCAAGAAACCGAAGGTTTTCCGAAACGAGTGTAGTTACTTATACTTATAAGATTACTACTACTACTAATATATATATATATATATATATATATATATATATATATATATATATATATGTGTGTGTGTGTAAGAGAGAGAGAGAGAGAGAGAGAGAGAGAGAGAGAGGGGAGGGGAGGGAGAGAGAGAAAGGGAGAGAGAAAGAGAGAGAGAAATCATTTATCACCTGACTATTGGTTACTATTTAGTTAAGCACCGATTACAATAAGGAACCTATCGCTAACAACTGGAGCCCAAAATGAAACCGATTTTTAAAGTGAAGGTTTATAACATTTATTGCTGTCTAAATAAACGAGTTAACAACACAAAACCAAAGTTAACTGATTATAACTGTAACAGGTTTCTATGGAATTAATGAAAGCTTTCATTTCTGTAATTCTTTCCAATTTCATTAACTGAATTGCGTATTTTAGTAGATCAACAGACTGGAAGTTCAAAAGCTTTGATTCTCTTGCAGATTGTCACAAATTCTTTATTACATAGAATATAAAATTGTCTAATTTTGAAAAGTATCTTTTTTGTTTTTTGTTCTTATTGAATTTGAATCACTCAAATGGTTTGTAACTTGGAACTCTCAGTAATCAGTCTGTTAATCTAATCTCTGGTCAAAAGACAAGAATAAAATAAAGTGAAGGACTCTGCCCTGCCAAAGCCGAACAATTTCAGCAGGATTTACTTACATTTTCTGTGTTATGAGATCAGCATGTTTAAATCACGAATATTTCATGAACAATGAACTTACAAACCTGATTTCAGGCCAGTAAAGTAAACAAACATAAACAAATAAATCTCTGATGTAAGAAAAGATAATTGTTTTATGAAATTTTGTTTAATTTGTCATCTTCAAAAATAATATTTTATTTTCGTTGAAAACAATTTAGGTTTTTAATGCAGTCCGAAGCGTTTAAACACGGAAATGACGGTTTTGGTGCGTTTTTGTTATTCTATTTGTTACTTAATAAACTCTAATCTTGGCCCAAATCCTCAAGAGCTTTTAATTATATACGAAAGTATTGTCTTTTTTCTCGTATTCTTAAAACTTTATTAATTCGAACAACTTTGAGAGTGGATTCAGATTGTTTTGTTTATCACTTATGAATATAATTATATTTCCTTTTATTGTCAACATGTTATTGAAAATATTGTTTTGAATAAAATTCAAATCAAATCAACAATGATTTTAGAGTAAATGAGAAATAATATAGGTAATTAAGATGAAGGACTCTGCTTTGCCAAACTAAAATCTTCTCATTCGGATTTCAAAATATTCAACCTATTAAATCCAGATAAGCTGTTTGTAATGATTTATGGACAAACCAGAATGACACTAAAAAATCAGCTTACCTGATCCAACTAAGGAATAAGGTCGTACATTTAAAGTGAATCAAATGTTCATTTTACAACCTACTCACACATACGTAGATACTTTCACAGTATGAGTTCCGTTCTCCAGGGACTAACTGTAATTTCTTGTTCAATGAAAAATATCTATTTCATTTCACACTGTCTTCAAAGACAGAGATTTCGTATTATTTGTTAAAAGTAATTTTTGCAACTTAATCTAAAATCAGAATTTGTCTTCTCAATTTTTTGTTCACGCGTTGTTTGAATCGAATTTCACCCTTTTGTCATCACTCAAGTATCACAAGGCTATATTTTTTATTGGTGGAAGAAATTTATCTGAAGTCAGAATGAAGTGATTGTCAGATTTCCACCAATATTTTTAATAGTTATTTTGTGTCCATCTTCTGTGAGTTTGTGCCTGGTGTACAGGTTTTTCCAAAGTTTACCTCACTTTTCATATCCGTTTTCTGATTTCAGTTTGAGCAATTTTCAATGTCGTCATAACTTAGTTAAAGGATCGGCGTTAAAAAGTCTGTTCAGTGAGACAGTTATTTTCTACTGGGACTAAGGTAGCCAACACTGCCATGAAAAAAAACCCCGAAACATCAAAATAGTCATTTTTAATTCCTATAGCTATACAATATAATTGAAATTGCCATTGCTTTCTTTTTCCTTCGAAATTCAACAAAGGCAAGGACAGAAAGAGCTAAAATGATGGTTGGCAAACCTAACTGGAACTGATACCTGCTATAATAAAGTGGTAGCATTATGACAACCCAGGATTGAGGGTTTAAATAAATTGTTCTTTAAGCTGTAATTTCTTGATTATTTTCCTTATAATTAATCCTAGCATCAATGATGTTCGCTGCAAAGCAATAGTATGAGAGTTTCGCAAATTTTTCCATTATTAAGCTTCTCCCTGTCAGATACAACACCATAATGGCAGCCTTGTACCAAACTAGGTATCTTTAATAACACATATCTATAATTCCAACTTCTGGAATATCTTGTAGACATTTATAAAATGATGCCTGAATCTATTAACTAAATATGCCAATAAAGCAGAAAGAAAGCCTCTTCAGATGGCTAGAATCATCGGGTCACTGTTAGGGCGTCTACAAAGATTCTATTTAAAAAATACGTTTATACGATGCATTTATCGAGTATATAATTGCTGTAGCATACCTACGCACGATAATGGGTATATCCCCATTCACATAAATACTGTATGTTGGTCTGCAGTCGGAGATTCGTCTCCAGTTGTGCTGGTCAAACTCTCTGCCTCCGGGCAGAGAGGATCCCCAGACGAGGCTATGTCTCGGGAAACAGCTACCCAACCCCGTTTTATACGGGGTCTAAGAGGAATTTTTGGCCGAGCCTACGGGCTCGGATACCCCACATTAAATTCGGCCTTATGCCACATCTGACCACGTGGGACGGTTGGTAGATATCCTGCAGCTGGAGATTCGTTTCCAGCTGTGCTGGTCAAACTTTCTGCCTCTGGGCAGAGAGGATCCCCAGGCGAGGCTATGCCGAAGGGCAGAGTCTCGTCTCGGGAAACAGCTACCCAACCCCGTTTTATACGGGGTCTACGGGAAATTTTTGGCCGAGCCTACGGTCTTGGATATCCCACATTAAATTCGACCTTGTGCTACATCTGACCACGTGGGTCGGTTGGTAGATATTTTGCAGTTGGAGATTCATTGTGGAATTCACTTGACTTAATTTTAGCAGTTGACTACTTCTACGCGACACTGGCAAATCTTATGTGTGTTGTTTTTGTCCTAAGTATTGTCGTTCATTACCAACCTTCGTGTGATTATTCTATTCAGCAACCTTCCCTAGGTTACAACAATAATTATTAGACGGGGGTTAGAAACATCAAAAAATAGTCTTAACAAGGATTGAAATTCAAACAGTAGTAATGCAGCCAATTATTCCATTTTTAACAGCTCAATAAAAGGTTAATACTGAAGAGCACAGATGGATGTAAACGCCTTCGACAAAAATAAGCATTACTAAAATTACTAAGGAGTTTTTTAAAGATAAAATTGTGAGATATTAAAGAAAGTTTTTGAAGCCGGATTAAAGCTCTCGTGGAAAGTTAACATTTTTTCATTAGACTGGATTGGTTAACTTCGTTAGAAATGCTTGTGCTCACATATTCTTTGAGAATGATTTACAGGAGAAAAGTAAGTTTCCTTCATTCGAACGAAAATTATAACTGAATATAAGATGCATATTGTACGCGGTACACTCTTCATATTTATTTTAGGAAAATGATTTCATCCGCCATTTGTTATTTACATTAATTGGAGCAACACAGATTTTACAAGACTGGGAGTGAAATACTAAACGCATGTTCCAACCAAGTGGTTTTGCACAATAAGAAACAGCCAATTTCTTACGCAAACTGTTTTACGCAGCCGTTATTAAAATAATGTCATTTCTTTCTTTCTTTCTTTCTTTCTTTCTTTCTTTCTTTCTTTCTTTCTTTCTTTCTCGTTTGAATAGCTTTCCTGTCGTTTACATCTTCTCTCTCTCTTATATATATATATATATATATATATATATATATATATATATATATATATATATATATATATATCAGAGAGAGAAGATATAAACAACATATATATATATATATAATGGACTCTCCGGTCAGTTTCGACGTATGAGGATCTGACAGCTTAGTTGATTCAGTTATGAAATTTTGTGCGATAATTTTAAGTGGCATTTAAGACCCGCTAGTGATTTACAAAGGAGGCCACATATGGATCAAGAGTGAGGATTGTGAGATGAGATCCCTGTTAGATTGGCTGACCTTTTAAATCTTGCTCTCACTCCTTGAAGATGATTCAGACAAGCAGATTGAAAACTGCTGAGTCCACTAAAACACGTTGATCTCCATTCTATCCGCTCCAATGCTAAGCGCTCAAGGGTGTTATGTGGAATATTGACAGCTGACAAGTTGCTTTTCAGCTTGTCTTTGTATCTTAGCCATGGGCGTCCTACATTCCTGTAGCCCCGATCTAACTGGCTGTACATTAGGATCTTGGGTATCCTGTCATCAGACATTCTCAAGACATGACCAGTCCACCGTAACTGGGACTGTATGAGAAAAGTCTTGATTCCTCCAATATTACACCTGTTAAACAGGTCTACCTTAGATGCCCTATCTAGAAGGTTAACTCCACAGATTGCACGCAGACAGCTTTTTATGGTACCTGCATGGAGTCCACGACTCTGAGCAGTACAAAACGATGGCAAGAAAAACAGCTCTGTAAACCTTAATTTTCGTGTCCAGTCGAATACCCTACTCATTCCACAAGCGATGGCGAAGTTTGCCGAAAGCACTGGTAGCCTTAGCAATCTAATGCATGATTTCAACATCTAAAGCTCCACTGTAGTTGACTGTGCTACCAAGATAGGTTTTCGCCCGTTTTTAATATGTCTAGTAATATCAAGCTTCATACGTTTATTGCTATGATATAATTTTGTACCTTCAAAATATCTTATATATATATATATATATATATATATATATATATATATATATATATATGAGAGAGTGAGAGAGAGAGAAGATATGAGTGAATATATATATATATATATATATATATATATATATATATATATATATATAGAGAGAGAGAGAGAGAGAGAGAGAGAGAGGCAGAGAGAGACAGATGTGGCTATTCCTGTGTTGGGGAATGAAAAATATAATTTTTTATGCCTCATGACGCATTTGTCCTGGAAACAATATTTGGCGGATTCATGTGAGTCTGGATAAAAAATGGTAAAACATTGAATTTAAACAAACAAAAATTAGTAAAGGTTAAAGAAATAAACGAAATTGATTTTATGAACAGTTTAATTTAATCTTCAGTATGTCTCGTGTCTATCGATGCAAAAAGAAAATTTTGTTGCCGCTCCAAACGTCAAAGGGAAAACTGTAAGAACCATTCAAATATCGCGCCGTCTGTGAGTATTGTCAGTGGGCGGTAATCCAACAGTTGAAAATTATCAGCACCGTCACTGGAATTACTTGCATTTATTTACATAGCTATATAAAAAGTTGTCTAATGTATTTTAAAAAATAGTTTACTACCAAAATAGTTTGGTAGTACAATACAAAAATTATAACCTATTGTGGATAATTTCATGCTTTAATATTTGTTTCCATAAAAAGTATGCATCACATAATACATAGAAAAAGAAACCGTTAAGTAGTTGGTATGTTCGATTTCATTTGGCATTAAAACGATGCCCCGTGTGTCCGAAGAAGAAACAATTGATGGGTGTGGAAATCCAATGACCGTGGAAGCAATACTGATCCGTTGCCATTGCGTATATCTCAACGAATAGTGATCTTTCATTTGGAATCATATTGAAAATTGTATCTTCTAGCAGGAGTTTGATTTACAACATCACACACACACACACACACACACACACACACACACACACACACACACACACACACACACACACATATATATATATATATATATATATATATATAAGTAATGGACATTTTGGAGAGATTATTTTTCACATAATAGTTCATCGATTCTAGAGCAAGAATCCTAAACCTTTCATCCTTTTTGGGGGCTTCTTGGAATTCTCTACCGAGAATTGAAACTGGGTCGTTGCGAAACAAAGCAAGCGTCATACCACTGGGCCAGCAGGCCTCAGTGACGAAGAGGAAACTAACTAGACTCAATATAGCACAGCTACTCCAAATTCCGGTGGTGACACTCATCCAAGTAGACCCAACCCACCGGAACCGGCCCCAGGTGCAACGTCTTCTTTCACCAAGCTGCTCCATCCAGAGTATTAAAACCTGAATCAAGCAAAAGTTTATAAGTAGTGGAAATTTTTGGAGATTTGAATAATTTCACATAATAATTCATCGACTCTAGAACAAGAATCCTCAACAGAATGCAGAAACCACTGGACGGCCGTTTCGTCCTTCTTGGGTTTTTATCAGTAGTGCGCATCCACTACCGAGAATTGAACTCGGTCCGTTACGATACAACGCAAGCGTCATACCAATGGACCATCGTAAAGCTCCGGGTTCGATTCTTGGTAGTGGATACGCACTGCTGATTAGTCCCCAAAAAGGACGAAACGGCCGTCCAGTGCTTTTTGCATTCTGTTGAGGATTCTTGTTCTAGACTCGATGAATTATTATGTGATATATATATATATATATATATATATATATATATATATATATATATATATATATATATTGGAAGCAATATATATTTCGAAGCATTTTCTCAACCATTACCCATTATAATTGGGATGGTATAGCATGAATTTCTGTTTACAGAAGAGTGTTTGAAAAGAATAAAAACATTAACGTTAGCTAAGCAAGAGTGAATTCGAAAAGAGAAAATAAGATTTTAAGTCATACAATATCATGTGGATTTATATCTATTGATATTGTAAGACTCATGGGGAACTTAGACATCAAATACCAGGTTCTTCTATGGCAGTATCTTTTCAGAATATAGGCTTTCCTGGCTCTCCACAACCTTCTATCCCTTGTAGCCAATAGCAACAGCCAAAGCTCCGACCCCTCTTCCGCCATGCATTCACAGAATCTCGTCAGGTACCTTCCACTGTCCCTCCTGTCCTCGGTTATTTTTGTGAGTGTCAAATTCTCCCCAAACCCTACTTCCTCATTATGTGTCCAAGAAATTTCAGATATCCTTTTCTGGTCCTGAGTACAAGCGTTGCTTTTGTTTCAATTTTAATTCTTTACTTCTTCGTTCCTTATGCGTTCTGTCCATGGAATTCTCAGCATCCTTCTGTAGAACCACATTTTTGTTGCCTCCAGTTTTCTCTGCATCTCTGACGAGACTGCCCAGCATTCAGTGTCATACAAGGGGCTTGGTATTAGATAACAGTTCAACACTCTTTTCTTTGTTTTTAATGAAATCTTCTATACTTTGGCATACAGTATAAAAGTTGAGAATGTTTTTCTTGAACTTATTTAGTCAATCGCTCTGAGTTTTTGGTTGCTTGGTGAATGTTCATAAGTGGAGTATTGTGAATACTTGAATTGATAGCCACTTTGAAGATTTGATTTTTATCATTTCCACATCGTGTGTGTGTTAAGTGAGTTATAAGAAGTGTTGACATAATGGATACAGTATAAATAACATTTGGTCAAAAGAAGGTCGTCGTCGTCATGAGCAATGGACAAGTGTGCTATTTATATAGAAAAATAGGTTCGAAAAATAAGGTTTTCAAAAAGGCCTCAACAACCTCTCTGATTGGTCCAAAAACGAATAATTGAACATTAGTGCCAATATTAGAGAGATGACGTTTCGATCCCATACGAATGACAATATTTACGTCATTATTCATTTCAATAGTCTGTATATTGTAAAGTCGCAGACTCGACATCAGTGTTTTGAGGTAGAAGGCTTTTAAGACCAGAGGGTCCGCAAGTAAAATTATTTATGTTGTGGAGTTACCCCACTTACTTTCCTAAAAAAGACCGACGCTAGAGGATGATCACTAAGCTTATAAATAGGAAGTGACATTTTCCGTCTTTTTCACTCAGGGACAGTAAGATGTAGATCGAACGAAGGAAACGATTTCCCAATGGGGAACGTACACGTGAGTGCACGCATACACGTACGCATCTTTCACTTCATTTTCACTAGAACTTTCTCCCACACCAAACTATACACATGCACAAACAATTCACTAGTTTAAATGTTTTCTTCTTTCACGCTCATTGTTTTGTAACACGTAACAATCTCCTATTGTCTATGTATACCTTTGTTTCGTTAATACATAAAAGGAACAATTTCTTTTTTATGATTTACAGTAAGATTTTTTCTTGATCAAGATGTACGATGGAAAATGAAAAAAATATCGTGCGCTTGAAATGTGTTTGATGAATGGTTTATGTTATGGCACACTAAAATTATTTTCACAGTGATGATGGGCGGGAGCTAATGCTTTTCTGGGGATCCAGATTCATCTAAGCCTCCCTCTTGGTGACAGGCATGTTAAGTCGGAAGATATCAAAACTTCAGTTAAAATGGCGAATTAAAATGTAAATAGGAAAGTTGTCGGTAGACTTTACTTATTTTTAAAACAATGAGGTGGAGCAACTTGTAGCGAAGAAAGTTTTTATTTTTTTTTTTGTAGCAGTTCCTACATTTATAGTATTGCTACTCTGATAGTTTGGAGCGTGTGACTTTTGATCTAAAATGGTCTTTAGCAGTCTAAAATATAGTACATATCTCCAAAATATAGTAACTATTTTCCTTTCTTAAATTTCAATACTACTTTTGCTACTACTACAACCGTCAACATTTTTCTCCCTCTCAAGCTTTTTCGCTTTTTTGTACCATGTTTCCCGAGGATAGGATTGATCGTGGCTCTTCACAGTATCCTATCTTTTGTTGCTTTCAATAATACTTACTATTTCCCGACTCTTCTTTATCTTTGTGATATTTGTTCTGTCATTTATTTGCTCTAAATTGTTAAATAGATTTTCGCTGTATTTCTCTGCTTATCTTGCTTCTGATATGCCCTGTGAATGTTAAATTTTCCAAACCTTCTTTTTTCATTATATGTCTCCCGAATTTCAACGATCCCTTTATGATTTTGAGCAACGGGTCTCGACGCGGAAATTGGAATCGGCAAGTCGAATTTCATTTCCGGGATAGATTGTATTTACTTTTGCTCTAATGCAGCTGGAAAAGGCCTGAATCCGTCTCTTCGTCCCAAAAAAGGAACATGTGGAGAGTCATGATCGCATACGTCTTGAAAGGATATGACATTTAAAAACAATAACCCCTAGATATTTATTATTTAGCTTAGTATGGCACAAGTTCAAGTTCTAGAAAATAAGTGTCCGGCATGGCTATCGAATGAGCCGTCCTAAGCCGGAAGACACTGACTACATTGTCAGAATCAACATTCGAAATCTTGGCTTCTACCTGGATACGAACACTGACTATCTTGTAGGAAATACACAACTATCTCAGCCACAAAACATGTCATTTAATGATTATTATGCATAGTGCGATACAAAGCCATTTTTAGTATGGCATCCAGTGAGATCGAACTCGCTACACGAGCAAACTAGTTTGCCAATAATACACTAATGTAGGCGGACATTGAAGCCTATAAGCCTGCAGTCGTTGAAGGGTAAAAGGAAAATTCTGGTTCAGGAATTGGCTATTTAAATTCCTTAAAGCAAAAGCAAATAAACAGAAGGCACAACAAACGGATTCTATTCTTTAAAAGCCTGCAGGTATATACACGTAGAAATTTACATTCGTATATCGAAGTATGTATGCGTGTGTACTTTTCTATATCTCTTAAAACATATTATGTAATCATAGTAATATTCCCGAAATGAAAAAATCTCTGAATTTCAATTACTTTTTAGAAAAGTCAGAAAGATGGAATCGCTTTATATTTCGTGAAATTGATATATATTCGACAACTCTTCTATCGTAATCAAAGGACAGAATCGTTGAGGTTGTGTATAAACAGGACCTCCCGACCCACAAGCTGCAACATACACAACTGACACTGTAAGTATTGACTAAACTTAGCTTTGCACTGTGACACCAATGGGGATCGAACTGATTACCATAATAACAATCTGTAAACTATCTTATCTGCTTTACACTACGGTGATACATCTTTGTGAAAGCTTTCAAAACCCATATAATCAACAATAATGTTAAATTTAACATGTAAACTAAATGTGACATTTTCAGTCATTTCCTTGAAGGTTTAATTTAAGGTTTTTGTCTGATATTTGAGCAGATGATCATTATATGGAGAAGAGAAGTTTTTATTTTTTATTTTTAAGCCATATTGTGATATAAAAAAAGCAGTAGAAATTCTGAAGCTAAAGGATTTGGTCAATAATTGCCAAGTGAATCCTAAATCGTAATTATAAACTGCGTATTTACCATGGGTACGTTTCATTCATGTTTAAGGCGCACAGATTAAAGGGATTAACAACCAGGTGGAAATGGGATTTTTACATATAATTTTATTGTATATTCTTGGGCTTTTTTATCCTTATGAATCGTAAGAAGGGATTATTTGTCAGTGAGGGCAGAGTTGATCTCCGTACACTGGCAGTTGTGTAAATCCTACTTTTAATCTTTAATTTAAAAAGAAAAGAAAAGGAGGGATGTAAATGGTTTGGTTCTTCCCGACAGCTTTCAGTCAATTTTCTTTTCTTCGGCTTTCATTCGGAAGTTCACTATTTTAGTTTTTAGAGCAATGGAACGAAATCCAACGGGATTAGTAATAAGTGATACTTGTTACTACACGTTTACTAAATCAAAGAAATATGCGATTTTAGGCAAGAACACTAAGTACTGGAGAGGCAGACCATGCCATCTAAAAAAATATCGCTTATAAAAGAGAGAGAAAGAAAGAAAGAGAGAGAAAGAGAAAGAGAGTAATTGAAAAGGAAGGAGAAACCAACAAAATGAGAGAAATATAAAGCGAGAAAGAGAAAGAAAATGACTGAGAGAGAGCGAAAGAGAAAGAGATAGGGGAAAAAAGGGATTGAAAAAGAGGGCGAAAAGGGGGTAGAAAAAGAAAGAAAGATAAAGAAAATTAGTGAGAGAGAATGAAAGATAAAGTAAAAGAAGGAAAGAGAAAGAAAAAAGTGAGAGAAAGAAAGACAAAGAGAGAAAGAAAAGGAAAGTGAGAAAAAAGAGAAAGAAATAGAGAGAGAAACAAAGAGAGAAACAGAGAGAACCAGAGAGAGAGAGAGAGAGAGAGAGAGTGAGAGAGAGAGAGAGGAACAAAGTTAATGGGACAAAGCGTAAATCAGAATAAAATTTAAGGACAATCGCTGAAGAGAGAAATTAAAATTTAACAAATAATTCTCTAATTACAGAAGTATTCGACTAATTTTATGAATTCCGAAAAGATTTGAAGTGAAATATAAAACAATATAAAAACTATACAAAATTAATATTACTAAAGGTGATCGTGGTATTGCGGAAAATACTAGAGAGTTGTGGCCGCTTCAACTAAAAGATAATCCTAGTTGGTAACAGTCAAAAAGAAGCAAAGAATTAGAAATGAGAAGAAATGAAAAAATACAGATCTAGGCAGCATCGAAGCCTGGGAGATGAGCAAGGAGAGAGCGGTAAAGATTTAAAAATACTTGATGTTATTTGATCCTTGGGGATGATCAGCAAAAACTTCTGGTGTAACGACACAATAATATAGCGATTTTAAAAATGTTGACACATTGTCAATGAACTTTTAATTGCGGATTTTGCAGTAGATCAGTTGGCATCCAAGGCTATAGAACCCGGTCTGCCCTGCTATTTACCCATAGCCGGGGGGAGGGAAAAGAAGAGAATTCATACCTTTCCAAAGGGTATTAGAACGTAAGTGAATGTAATGGTTCGATTGGAATTCGAACTAGGCTCTCCGATTACTCACTCCGAGCCACATCAATTACTCCACCGTATTCTGATTTCTTGGAAAACAGAAAGATTGTATAGCATTATTTTGTCAATAAGGTTCTTCAAATTTCAGGCTAACAATTAAACTCTGAATAACGAGCAGATATTAAACTTAAATATTACTTAGATTAATTTTGTAAAATTTTATGAAAATTAAAAACAACTGGCAAAAATGATGAATTGTTTGAATCGACTAACAATAGAAGGGAAATCAAATCATCTAAGATTTTTAAAGATCGACTCATATTTTTGAAAAGTAATTCAATGTAAGATTTTAATGAATGAACAATTTCTCTAAATTCAGTGTGTATTTCTCAAATATACAAGGAGAAATTTCTTTTGAGGAGATATCACAGACTTCAAGATTAGCGGCTTGAGATTTTAGCTCGAGTTTAGGCTTTTTCTTCGAGGATACTTCGTAGAAACAAGTCTCAACAAAAATGGTACTTGGAATAGAATCTTGGATCTCTCATGTATAAACCCTCTAAGCTAATTATTTAACCAAACCTGCAATCGCAAAATTGAAGTGTTTTAACTTGTTCAGTATGGTTTACGGTCGAAGCGTTTTAAAGATGCCAGTTCTTGCTTGATCTGTTAAGTTAAGCAAGGTTAAACCAGTCCAGTACTTGAATCGAAATAAATCCAGGTTCTGCGTACAAAAACAAGTCTATTCTCGTAAATCGGGTTCTGATCCAGGAACAATTTATAGGTAATTTAAGACGTGAAAAGGGGGACCCGAAATTTATGGAAATATCGGACATCAGAAAAGGGCATTGATTTTAGATTAGCATATTAGATGAGAGAAATTTTAATCACATGAAAATTCGTCTACGAATGGCAATGATTTGATTACACATTTATGAAATATAATTATATTGATATATAATTAGTAACCAATAAATGATTCCAATTCTGTTCGGAGTGAATGTAATTATGAGGAATTATAAGAGTATAAATATAAGAAACATACAGCAATAATAGAAAATACATCAACAATAATAATAAAAAGAATATTTGTTCCAAAAAAATGAGTATATTATAAAAATATAATATATATATCGGTTAAGCCGAGAACGTTTCAGCGCCGTCTCGCACATCTATCTATCTATCTATCTATCTATCTATCTATCTATCTATCTATCTATCTCTGTATATATATATATATATATATATATATATATATATATATATATACAAAAGCGACAGCGCATGAAAACAAAAGTACTCAATGTAAAATGTAAAATACAAAATCAAGGGCCTTACAAATTAATAAATGATAAATGCTTCTACACACTTACCCATTCTCTACTGTTTCGCAATCTTCAGGCAACGAAGGAAAGAACTATACACAAATGTTTTTTGTTGACCCCAGTGTCCACTTTTTTTAAAAGTGGACACTGAGGTCAACAAAAAACAGCGACAGTCTGGTTCATGCGTCAATGCAATCGTCATAGCCTGAAGATTGCTTTGAAGCATGAAACAGACTGTCGCCGCTTGGTGTTGACCTCGGTGTTCACTTTTGCTAAGGAGTGAGTGTAAAGTGGAAAAAAGCGAAGAAAAAGACAAATAATCATGACACTCTACACGTAAGCACATCCGCGCAGACAGGTGTAAGCGCGCGAACGGACATCCGCATAGACGAGCGTATGGCCGCATGCGCGCAAACGGACACACGAACACAAACATAAAGTGTATAAAAAAGAAAAATCGAGAAATATAAGCAGTCAAGTGCTGATACCACCAGAATAGTGGGCGAATGGGTCTGTCTACGAAACTCTGGAGTCGGGATGCTGAAGTTAATATCAATCAGCTAAGTGACAAACTTTTACTTATATATATATATATATATATATAAATTGTCCTCCCCCCCAAAAAAATCAGTCGACCAGGATATTTCTGGCAGTCCTTGTAATTATAGTGCTCGATGTCAAGAGATAGAGCAGTACTATTATTATTATTATTATTATTAATAATAATAATAATAATAATAATAATAAAGTAAGTAAAACTTGCTTCTGAACAAGTAGACAAAGTAAACATTTAATTTATATATATATATTAGGAAATGGATTAAATATGACAGATTTTTAAATTTATTTGTTTAAATGTTATTTTAAAATGGATACACATATTTAAGTTGATGTTCTGTTTTTATTTATTTATTAAACAGTATATTTATTTATTTACCTCTACCGGCCTGAATATTTCGAGAAATTTTGTTAGAAAGATATGAGCAGGCAGAATTCGTAACTGCATCCCCTAGTGGAAACCATCATTAGATCTGATATGCCGCAGACCAACCCAGCAACGGATCTTCTGATCAAACAAAGCCTGAATAGATAAATAAGATGAAAGAAATAATGGGTCGATGCCGACATATTAACAAATATTTACTTTGTTACTTTAATAATAATATAAAATAATAAATCAATTAAAATATTAATTAAAAATATTAACTAAATATAATTTAATTAATAATAAAAATTAACAAATATTACAATTTAATTAATAATATAACATGACTTAGCAACTCGTACATAAACCATAAAAGAATTAAAAATTAAATTTAATTTCGAAAGAAAATATAATTTCGAACAAAAAATTTACAACTGGAAGAAAAATCTAGAGCTGAAAAAATAAAAGACGTAAACAAAAGCAAAATTTCCTGACCATGAGCGTGTAAAAGAGCATTAAATTCATGAATACGCACATGTACAAAACTAAGAAAAAAAACGGATTGAAAAAGACATGGAACAAATTGAAAAAATTTAAAAAAATGGAAATACAACCACAACCCCTGAAGACTGGAAATTTTACCAAGAAACTTCGAAGTCGGGATAAAATTGATATTTAAATGTTAAGTAATCTTTCCATTTTTATTAACGCTCTATTTTTAATATTATTTTAATATTTTTAATATTGAGCACTATATATATAAATATCTGCTGTTTTGTAAATTTTTAATCTTTTATATATATATATATATATATATATATATATATGTGTGTGTGTGTGTGTGTGTGTGTGTGTGTGTGTGTGCATAAAAATTTCAGAGTTTGCTAATCAGTATAAAATTTGATGTCTTTGCATTTGACACGATCTGAAAAAAATGGCGATTTTTTTTTTGTTTGTAATCCTAAAAATAAAGGTTATAAAGTAAAGTGGAAACTCTGTTCACGAATTCATTCCTAGGCTATTCGTGAGCAAACATGTTCGTAAACTGAAATTATCATTGTAAATATCACAGGAAGCAATGTAAAATGGAGTAAACGTTGTATTGAGATATTTTCAAAAAGCTCTACCCCAGATGAATTAAATAGTCTCTATGTCCCCCAATCTAATACAGTCCGATCTCTTTAAAAGTGTTTCGGTAACTTCCATCGACCGGAACATTTTCATTCAGCCGTCAATATTTCACCGCTACGAATACAGTGTCACACGTTGCTTACGACTTTCCGCAGCAATCGACAGCAGCAGAATGTTTTGATGATATAATCTTGCTCATTTTTAACAAGATTTCTCGAATATTCATGCCGATAGATGGAAATAAATAAATATACTGTTTAATAAATAAACAGAGCAACTACTCAAATATCCACTAAAAATAACGCTTAAGTAATAAAAAATGACAGATTAATAAATAAAAAATCCATTCCTAAACAAGTGCTTTGTTTACGTTAGGATACGAAACCGAACTGAGATATATATTTTGAGAATCGGGAAAAATCTGTGTTTAAAGGCGTTATTCGGGCTTTCTTTGGCTTTTGGTTCTCTGTAGCCCAGAGGTCAAAACAACGCCAGATCTAATGATGGTTTCTCCTAAGAGAACGCCGCTTCGTCTTCGTGTCCTGCCGGAGATCGTATATTTTTCTAATATGATTTCTCGAATATTCATGCCGGTAGATGAAAATAAATAAATATACAGTTTAATAAATAAATAGAGCATCTATTCAAATACGGGTAGCTACTAAAAATAACGTTTAAGTAATAAAGCAGTATAATAAGTATATATTGTTTTAGTTTTTTATGCCTTTGTATTTCATGGAACAATAAAAACCTTGTTTGGAAGCATTAATGATTGTATTATGTTATATTTCCACCATCAGAAAAAATGTCAATGTACTGACACCAGACTTTGACTCATTTATTTTCTAAGCTCTAAATTCATATTCTGCTATCGTTTCATTTTTCAGTTCGTTTGAGCGACTAATTTCTATGTTTGCTGATGAAAGAGAATGCTCATGTGTGTGCATGTTAATCTTCTTATCTATACAAAATCGGATTAGTCGATCGTCCAAACTCTTGACTGGTTCGCGAAATAATCAAATGAACAAGTACATTGGAAAAAATATGAAACGTTGGCACATGAAATCTGATAAGAAATTTGTCCGTTTCAAAAGTAGAGCAGTGATTATTTTTTTTATGATAGATAATCTATTACAAGATTGGACTGTAAATTGCGGACATCAAAATTCGAACCCTGAACCAAGTGTAAAGAACGTTGGTCGGAGCTTTATCATTATTTACTGACCTTGTCAACGGTTATCTATTTAGGCAGGTCATGTCATGTTGAGCAAGTCTAGTTCTGCTAATGTCGAAATCTGAAATCAATTCTGACCAAATATATTTTAGAATTAATTTTATTTTTCAGATTGTATTCTTTGTTTCACGTCAACAGTTTAAACAAAGTAACAGTTCTTTTTTCGGTCGTTGATTTGTCTGTTCTTGATTAAGTGGCGGCAATTGAATAATTAAAACTATGATCGTTTTGACCGCCTTTAATATTTTCCAAATATATACGCTTTAAATGCAGTATCATCTGTATCGATTGAGCTATAAACGGTATAAAAAACTATATTATTAGGTTGATACCAAAGTTCTTTTCTGCACAATAATAATAATAATAATAATAATATAGAAGTCTAAGAAATATCTATGAAGTACGCTCATTATTGTTTGTGTCAACTGTTGTAATCATTTACAAACTTTAGGAAAATGGTTTCCACAGGATCTTTTGGAAGGGAACATCAAACAGCATTTAAATATTTGTCTCTCTCTCTTACTTGACATAGAGAAAGTCGTTTCTGAACAGTAGTGCTACTTCTATATGCCGAATCCCTTCAGGACGTGGGCGATCATGGATTTTCACAACTTCCTGTCCTTTGTAATTCTTTGCAATATTTGTCCTTTTACTATCCCCCCCCAATTCCTTATTCTGACATTCATGTACCTCCAAAGATTCGCTAAAAAAGAACATACCTTGATACAAAAGGCCCCAACCTCGATAAAATAAAGTTTTATCGTCAAAGATTTTATGTTATTATTACGAGGAAAGACCAAAGTATTTTTTATCATTTTATTAATTTTTTTTAATACTTTCTAACACGTTCGAAATTTTGGTTAAATATCTTGTTTTTCTTGTGTCAACGGGTCTCTCAAAGGTTAATATGGGAAATCTATCGCCTTTTTGTAATAAAAACACCTTGTTTTGGAAATTCTTTGAAAAAGTCAAATAATTGTTGCATTCAGGACTTGTTCACAAATGAATGAAATTATTTCTGAATTTATTTTTTACAAAATCTTGGTAAAAATATTTTTTTTTACATCTATTACTGTTTTATGAAAATTTCGAGAAATTAAAACTCTACCCGCTTCATATTTATATTAGTTAAAAGCAGGACTTCTTGGAGAATTTAAATCCTCAATTTGTTTTTGTCAAACAGAAACGCAATTTACCGAAAATCTGCTTTGAAACGTAAAAAAAATGCAATAAAACTATGATATTATTTAATTAGAAAAGCTTTTAATTGCTTTTATAAATAAGATATATTAAGGGCACTATTCTCATTTTTATTCTCTTTTAAAAAGACATTAGTTAGAATAATTTATCAAGTTTAAATCTTTTAAAATGTTGTATTCATTTTCACCTTTAGATGATATTATTATTATTATTAAGTTAAAACTCTATTTACCATTCATAAATGGAAAAGCTTATTAGAAATCATCAAACCAATACTTTAAAAATAATTTTGAATTTCTTTTTGTATGTGTATAACCGTATTAATTTTTGTAGATACGGTCTTCCATACAAGACGTTATCAGAAAATAAAAGCGACAACTATAGTAAATTTAAAGCCAGAAAATATCTAAACTTCAATAAGACATTAGATTACGGGGAATTAATTTTTTAAAATTTTTAATGTTTACTGAGTTCTTAAAAATGATATATAAAAGTCGCTCAAGGTATATTCAATTATTTTTTACGACTAAAGCCTCCATAGAACAACATTAGATAGATATCAATCTGTCATCACATTGCGATAAAATTAGCTTCTTAACCCCAAAAAACCCCTACTTCCAGTCAATTTCAATTAGTTTCGAAATACGGCAACTATTTTGCTTATTGGGAATATTAAATCCAGTCTATTAGCTTGAAATTAAAACTAAAATAAAAGCTTCAAGAAAGAGTTTTCATTTTTTAAAAATCATTTTAAACCCTAGGTATTGTATTTTCGGTACCTAATCTACACGGACTTGTCAGGTTACTCGCTGTTTCCCTCTGCCCTTCTTGTCTTCAATATTGCGGGGAAAGTTTGTCCCAGCTTTCCCGCATCCAAGGGTTGAGGTTAAAAAATTAGGTTGAGGTTAAAAAAATTGCGAGTAATTTACGCGAGTAAAAAACAGCAAGATTAGTGCGGACAAATTCTCTCTTTTAGGCGCGGACGAATAAAGAAAAACTCCTGCTCGTTGTGTAACAATAAAAGAAGAAAGTGTTTATTTACATATACAGGAAAAAAAAAGGCTAAAGGGATAAAGACAATTAGGAGTGAAAGAAAGGGAAAAGAGAAAATGTCCTTTAAGGGAAGAGAAAATGTTCATAACAGAAAAAAAAGGCTTGCTCAAAATATTTCTCTGGACGCCTAAAAAGTTCTTTAAGCGAGTAGAATTTTGTTAAGGTTTAGAAACATTCAGAGTAGGAAAATGTTGGTAGATATAGGAATCTTACAGTTGAGTTCGTAGGTCAACGACAGAAGTCCAGTGGGCACGACAGAAGGATTGGTGAAAGGATGCAGCTTTGAATTGGTCTTGAATTGTGGACCGATGTTCGTTCTCGGCAGCCCTTTTTAGTAGGTAGCTCTTCTTTGGTTGAAAGTGGTTCTGAAGTTGACCTTACAGACGGTGGTCAAAATTCTCACTGCGCAGATTCTCCAAATTTATGGAGATTTGAGAGGCTCAGAAGGATCAGGGACTTTTCCCTCCAAAATCGTTGTACAGATTTCCTGTCCCCTCTATTGGTCAGAAAACACACAGAGGACAGTTTGCAGTAGACTTAAACCGACTTAAATAAAAATAAAATCATTTGTGTTTAGTGAAATTTAAAGGGAATTTAAAATTGTTCAAATATGAACAAACTGTCACTGAGAAAAATTACAGAGAACAACAAGTTGCTTTAAAGAAGCAACTGGAACAAAAATGATCGTTTTTACTTTTTGTTTAAAAAAGAAAAAGTCATCATAGATCTTAACATTCTGGACTTTATCTATCACCATCTGTCGATGACTAATTGTGGGTAGTTCTGAAGCTTCTCTAGTCGGCTGACAGCAAACATCAATGTTAGCAGCTGTCCTTCACGTTCGTGAAGGATAATAATCTACTGTTTTTTTTGTCAGCCATCTTTTCATTTTCCATTGCTTTTCTAGAGACTGTATTTAGTTCGATGAATCTTTTTTTCTTTTATGAAATAAAATGAATTTGACATCAAAAGAAAATAATAATTCCGCTCAATCGTATTAAATTTTTATCCAGTGAATAACTATTTTTATTCATTTTTTTTCTTTTATTGATGATGGTAATTTTTTAATAACAGTTATTGACTTCACAAACTTAATTCTGGAGCTCTGGTCGTCACCGGAATTTTGAGGCTTACAGGAAGTAAGTAAACCTGTAATATTTTAAGTTAATTTTTACTCACATTAACAAGAAAAGAAAATATTTTGTATAAATGTTTAGGTTTTAAAACGTTATAATTCAAAATTTCACTATGAATAAAATATTACAGTCTAAAACGAGACTGAATTAATAGTAAAACAAAGTCTTATAGTATAGGAAAAATTATTTTCATTAACATTTTATCTGAAAAATGCTAGAGATAAAATAAAATTAGCTGTGTTTTAACGTAAAAAAACAAAAACAAAAAAAAATGACGTCGTGTGTGCATGTATGTGAGAATTTGCATGCATTGTTACATCGAAGAGAAATGCAAAATATTACAATAATTTGTATAGTGACAGGGGAAAAACTCAATAAACTGTCTGCTATAAATTAATTTAGTTAAAAAATAAATTTTAAATAATCAGCACCTCTTTAGGATTAAATTCGTAATAATATTCATTTTAATCATCTTTAAAATAATCTTATAAATTTACTATTATTGAAATGTTCTACTACTTTTTTAATTCTACTTTTTTATATCTATATTTATATCTATAGTACAGACACGTATAATTCTTCCTACAATATTTACAGGTAATATATTTGATAATTCTAGACCAGAAATATTAGTAAACTCTTGCTTTATTAATCTGATTGCATTATTGATGCGAATGGCTGTAATTTTTAGGGTGTTTTCCTATATTATTGTCAAAGTTAATAGGATCCCATAGTGGGATATTCAAGTTTAAGAATATGACCAGTGTTAAATAGGAAATCAAAGTTTGGTTTACGATGAAAATCTGTGGGAAATTAAATAAAACAAATAAATAAAAATAATAATAATAAATAAAAATGAATAAATAAATAAAGGAACCGGAAAGGGTTTTTTGGTCATCTACGGAATTTTTATGACCCCTACTTCCGGAACAAAACAAAACATTCCTCTTTCCACTTTCCAACGCAGAGCGTTCAGACGGATCTTGCAACTCCACTCATGATGAAAGGAATATGGTCGTTCTAACTCAGCGCAAAGCTGACTTGAGCTCAAACATTTTAACCATTCTTGTTCTTACTTACCCTAACTTACTTCAGGACCAGAAATAAAGAAAACGGATATATCCAAGTGACAGTGAGAATTTTGTTTCCCTACGGTTTCGATAAAAAAAGAATAAACGGTCAGTAGTAGTAACCCAGTTTTTTGTTGCTTCTACAACAATTGTTTATATATGCACACGCACGCACCTACACGCAACCTTTTTTTTAATTCCATAAAACTTTAGAGCAGAAATTAAACTTTTAACTTTTTAAATATCTCAAGAGACATCCACAACAACCACACTTGTAAGTATTGAAGAATTTCATGACTTTGCTTCTGGCAGCAAATTCAGAAGATTTCAAATCCCGGTACGAATTTTGTTTTATGAAAAAAAGAAAAGCAATAGGTTTAAGTTAATTGGAAATGACGTATCTCATGTGTAAGAAGTGTGCAAAATGATATATTTATTTCTGTTATAATAATATATATAAGTTATTTCTGTGTCTTTCATTCATTTTAATTTGGCGTAAACATCGAATTTCTTTTGAAAAACGAGTTTTTGTGAAAAGAAAACGTCACCATGATTTGATATCAAGCAAGAATTTAACAAGTGAAAATTATAGACAAAAAATGTCAACAACAAATTTAAAAATCTCTTAAAAGTTCAACATTTATCCTTGAGATATGTTTAGAAGTCATTGAGTAAATTGAACGATAAATTAACTACATTTCGTAAAAGTAATACTTACATTTCACTTAAAACCTAATGAAAATATCCTTTATTTGTAGCCTGTAGGGCCAAAAGTCGAAAATAAAAAATGTATAATCCCACACTTGACTTTAAAAAGCAAGCGAAAAAATAAAAATAAAAATTAAAGAAATATTCCAGCAGCAGTGCAATAATGAAGACATCGGTATTTATGTTTAAAAATAAATTATTATTAACCTTATATAACCAATAGTTTAAGAATATAGTTTTTTTTTATTCTGTACGATTTTATGAAAATTAGTGGTAATAATTTTATTTTTTCATGTTACGCTACAAGTATTCTTTTAGATAAATAATACTTTTGAGTTTAATACATTGTTTTTATTTTTTTTCTATTTTCTTACATGTTTGATGTCATAAAATATCTAATTGCAATTATTTTTGGAAATGTTCGGGACAGAATAGTTCGTGTGTTCACAATTGATATTGTATAATTTGTTTTTATTTCAATAACATCTTCAGCTATTTTTCTTTATACAACTTTTTAAAAAAAATGATTAGCAGCCCCCTAATTAAAACAATACACACGGGATACTGAAACGTATCCTGGTGAAACAGACCCATAAAAATTATTTCCACGGAGTTTTCTGAAAAAAAATAACGTACTCATTACATAATTCATTCATTAATGACTAAGTACTAAAAATTCCTTTTTAAATCAGAATATTCCCTGATCTTTGGCAGATATTTTAAAACAATGGTTAGCGATTTTTCGCTTTCATGTTTAGAAAAAAAAAGCATCCATATTTGGTGTACCTAATTATTACTATAAACTTTATTTTTTTATTGGGTACAAGAATGAAAATAATATCAATCGGACCAAATTGAGAACTCCTACCAGATAAAAATGTGCTTTCCGACAGCAATCGAACCTGTGTTTCATTATTCATTAAGGAAACCACTCTGCTTAAAATTACTTTATTTACGTTTCAGGTACAAAAATAAAGCTAACAGATAATAGATTTAAAAATGCCCCAACGATAGATGCGTATTTTTTAAGTAGGTAATGTATTTTTAAAAAAAATATATAAACGTATTTATTGAACTAAGTAACTAATAATAAAACAAAAGTCATTGAAACAAAGCAAGTTCAGTCGACCAATGATGACAATTCCAGAACAATGTAACTATAAACAATTTTTTCTATCCTCTGCCAGCCGCTATGATGGAGAAAGCATTACCTCGAACCGTCGCCAGTGAGACACGCTGCAAGAGCCACTCCGTTTCGCGAGGCTCGTTCCTTAATCGAGACGCAATCCTCCGAAGGAACGCCATCGAACGAGGGCCAATAACCCCTGAAGTCTCCACTGCCACAGGAGTAAAAAAAATCTATCAGCAAGAGAAGAATATTTAGCTATTTTTTTATCTCTTGATTCTGGCTTTATCATTGTCTTCTCGTGACCTAATTGGTAGGATGTCTTTCGGCTAAAAAAGTGGTTTCCCTGAGAGAAAACAATTAATGTTGGGAAAACATTTTTCTTTAGCAAGACTTCTCGATTTAGGTCGCTTGACATTAAATTCACGGTTTAAAAATAACATGGGTAAAACATTTTAAAGTATAACAAAAATATTTGGGTTTCTTTTGCTTTAACATTTTTACTTCTACATTTTTAGGTTTCAGATATTTAGTTGAAAGTTCCATGCATTGATCTGGTGTATAAAAAGTGAGTGTGTCGTTGAGTACTTATTGCTTGAATAGTCAATATCACTTTAATTTCAAGAGAACTTTCGGTTACTTGGTGGTTGTTCCTAAGATTCATGCAGTTTTTATCAGGTGATGATATTTGTCACATAAAAATACAACGCATTTATTCATCATAAAAGAAGCCAATAATCTTTGTTTTATTGATATCAAAGGTTGAACAAATACACTTCAACTTATCGGCACGGAAATAAACCCATTATAGAGACATAATAAGATCATTTGTCGGTTTCAATAAAAAGCGATCACTTTTGTGGGCGTTAAAAGAGCTGTAAAAAGTATCACTTACACGTTTCAGTGTACATTATTATTCTGTTATAAAATACTCATTAAATGGTGCACTGAAATTACGAAAGAATTTTTAGTTATTAAACCTACACTTTATACAAGGCTTAGTAAAATCTGTGAGAAAATAATTGTTCAGAAAATTCACTAAAACTGTAGAGTTCTATACAGCTAGTAGAGTCTATTCGAAAAGTAATCAGACTTTTTCGCTTACATTTTAGTTTCTATGTACAGAACTTAATCGGAAGAAAACAATATCACTGCTCTTTACACCCAAACCCATACGAAACTAACCAACCTTTCTCCTTCAGGTTAATAATAATAATAATAATAATAATAATAAAAAAGACAGAACAATCAATGCTAATTACAATACACAGATAGAACAATTAAATCTACTCGCCCTGACACCGTGATTAGAGACCGCAAAGACAAAATGTGCCTCCTTATTGACATGGCAGTCCCTGCAGGCTGCAATGTGTCTTTGAAGATCTTCAAAAAGCTATCCAAATACAAGGACCTTGAAATCGAAATCTCAAAAATGTGGCGCAAGAGAACATTCACAAATCCAATTGTAGTTGGAGGCCTCGGATTGATTGGAAAAGATTCCAATAGACTCACTGAAGGAATCCCTGGTAGCTCATGCCTTTAAGAAATACAAAAAGAAAATTGTACTCACAACTACAACTCACACCTTTTACGAAGGGCTTTATCTATGTAAAAGATGTGTGATTTTGTTTTCAAAACTGCTTAGTTGAAAATGTCATAATACCATTTCTGACCTTAGGTCTCTGGTCGGGACCCGGAAAGAAATGAATATACACCAGAAACCAAAAGAAATAAAATGATGATGATGATGATGATAATAATAATAATAATGCATGTTTTAGATTTTTCGCATATTACAAGCAAAATATGGAATTATTAAAAATTTTTAATATTTTCCCACCCAACAAAAAACAATGGCAACTCACCTGTTAGCATGCGAAACCGTTGAGACTTAAGGGAAGATCAAACAAAACCAAGCGAAGGAATAGTTTTTAGCGTCTTTTTTGAGCGTTAAAAACAAAATTTTGTTTTAGAAATTATTGCAACAATCAAATTATTGTCGGATTTTCAGGATTTTCATGAGATTTTCAGGATTTATTCAAAAATGAATTAAATTTAAAAAAAAAATATTTATTTATTTTTTTTAATTCAGAAAATCTTGGTAAAATTTTAATAAAATTCAAACTTCAACAAAGATTTTTCATTCTTAAAAATTAATTTTAATCCTTATGCATCGCGTTATTTTTTAAATTTTTGTTGGGGGATAAAGTACAAAAAAATCTCAATGTTTACAAACAAAAACTAATATCGGATCGGTCGGAAAAATATTCCTCATCCACCTTATTCTCCCGACCTTGCTCCTTCAGACTACCATTTGTTTCGTAGCCTACAGAATCATTTGGAAGAAACAGCTTTTGTAACACAGGAAGAGGTTAAAACTGACATTTGTGAGTTCTTCGAATCAAAGCCAAAAGAACTTCACAGTAATGGAATTAGTAAGCTTGTTAATAGATGGAAGGAAGTCATAGATAATCAGGGAAAATACATTGTTGATTGAATCTGTAATTAAATGTAACGTTTAGTCATTTGTTTTCTTTATTCAAAATTCGGACAGAACTTATGGGATGACCTGATAGATAATGTGACAGAGGAAATAATAATCACTTAGGAAATGAAACTGTAGAATCTAGCTGTGATAGAAACAATGTCATTGATTATCACTGATGAAGATGAATCAAAGGAAACTAGAGCAAAATCCCTTGGAAACGACATAGTTGATATAACTGAAGCGAAAAATCGCCTATTAAAATAATTAACAATGTAACTCGCATACAAATGTCAGAAAGAGATCAGCTTCCAAAAATCTACATGAAGAAGTTCAATGAACATACTGGGTAAATATTTAACGCTGCATTGCAAACATTGTTAACAGTCAGACCATTGGAAAACATTACAGAAGTAAATAATGTCATATATGTAACAGCTTTCGCAGCTCCTGGAAAGTTAATCCCAAGACAAAGAAAAGATCATACATTAGTAAAAAGAACCGGCTTGGAAGGCAGAATTAAAGCGAGAAATTGAGGAAATCATATGTAAATTATCGATACTAGATGAGATTTCAAGAAATTAAAATTTTTCCATGCTCAAAAGCAGGAAGATCACGCGGAAATATAAAATTAAAGTAGTAAATGAAATTCTACCAATCAAGGAAATAGTTGCAGAAACCTGCAATTAAAGACACGGAAGACAAGACAATATGGAAAGCGTTGTAGGTTCTATAGACAAAATAAGATATTCCAAACAGACCTCAAGAAGTTTTAAAGGAAAAGTGGAAAAGCAGTTATAGAAGTCCAAAAAGCCGCCATCTATTGAGGAATTGCACAAATTTGGGGAGAATATTTAGAGCAACCCAAAGGAATATAATCCCAGTGCAGAGTGGATCAAATGTGAATGAGGAAGAATGATGGACTTCGGATTAATTTTAATGGGCAAAAGTAACATTCAAGAAAGGGAGAATTACCTAAACACACTGAATAGATATCGATTTTGTCACAAAGATTAAGAAACTGAAACAAGAAGAAACTTATAAATGGTATCTTGCTCTCCTGGTATTCAATCCATAGCTGAAGGAAAAAGAGATGGATTCATAATTTTCGCAAGAGTATTTAAGCGTAAGTGAATGTAAAGAATACGACTGGAATTCGAACACGACTCTCCGATTACTCATTCTGAGCCGGTATTCCGTTGTCGAATAGGGTAAAGATGAGGCTTGGCATAAAGTTGAATGAGAATCCAGTGGAAAAGTAAATATATGAGAATTTTGAAAAATTCTATTTTGACATGGTTCGCTGATGAAATTTCTATAAACGATGCAAATAAAAAATTGAATCCCTTTTTGTCATAATTATGTAAGATTTTGTTCAAATAAAATTCTTTTTCTGGTGATTTCCATTCATCAACGAATCATGTAAAATAGTACTTTAAAAAAAAATATATAAATATAAAATGTAAAATAAATGTAAAATATATAAAATGTAAAAAAATAAATAAATATAAAATCCCATAAATATAGCACACTTTAAGACTATATTTCTTCATATATATATATATATATATATATATATATATATATAAAAGTGGACATGGAAGTCAGCACTTAGAGGCGACAGTCTGTTTCATGCTAGTGCAATCGTCAGGCGACTAGTCGCCTGACGATTGCACTAGCATGAAACAGACTGTCGCCTCTAAGTGCTGACTTCCATGTCCACTTTTATATTTACACACGCTCTATCTCTGATATTGAGCACTTTACCCCATAAATATAGCACACTTTAAGACTATATTTCTGTATATATATATATATATATATATATATATATATATATATATATATATATATTTGATAGGGTAACAAACAAGGGGAAATAGATCTTAATCTAACATGTTTCACTTTATTAAAGCTTCGTCAGTAATCAAGATAGAAATGTTAAAAGAATGATAAAAAGCAAAACGACTCAGATTAAAGGTATGTTGTGTTTGGTTATTTCTTATTGGTTAGATACGTGACACGTGTAATGAAGTAACAGATAATATTCAAATATGAGTAAGAAAACATTCTGGATGCTAAAATGTGTAAAAGTTAGTGAGACGCTGCAGGATGTTTTGAAAATTTCGTTTAGGCTTGATTTTTCATTAAGCGTATTTTGTATACGTATTCATTGATTTTTATGTATAAGTTAGATTCATGAATAATAGAACGGTAGAAAAATGGTGAAGTAAAGTAGTTTTTTAAAAATGTGTTGATAGTTGGTAGTATTGCTATAAAAAATTTTTAATAATATTTTATATTTAAAGGTTATGTTCTTTTTTAATTAGGTTAGCATTGGTGAAATTATATATATATATATATATATATATATATATATATATATATATATATATATACATACATATATATATATGTATGTATATATATATATGTATGTATATATATATATATATATATACATACATATATATATATATATATATATATATATGTATGTATGTATATATATATATATATACATACATACATATATATATATATGTATGTATGTATATGTATATATATATATATACATACATATATATATATATATACATACATATATATATATATATATATATATATATATATATATATATATAAAAGTGAACATTGAAGTCAACACTCAGAGGCGACAGGCTGTTTATGCTAGGCGCAATAACGAGTGCGCCTAGCATGAAACAGCCTGTCGCCTCTGAGTGTTGACTTCAATGTTCACTTTTATATTTCTATTTACATACGCTCTATCTCTGATATTGAGCACTTTAGCCCATAAATAAAGCGTATCTTAAAAGTTAAAACTATATGTGTATGTGTGTTTGTGTGTGTGTGTGTGTGTGTGTGTATGCAATGTTTATATATAATGTATGTGTATATATACACATACGCACACACATATAGAGAGAGATAGAGAGATACATATATTTTGCGTGTATGCGGATATAAATAATGAACTGAAACGAATACGGTGCTTCGGCGTCGGGTAATGATTAGCGTGACTGGTTTGACTATTAGTAGTTAATACAATCTTCACTGGATGGCCCATACAAAATTCAACATTACATGGCCCAACAAAAGTTGACATCGTAATATCAATCTACTCAAACTTATCTTTGAAACGAACAAGTAAATTTGATTTATTTGCAATATATTCACTTGATCAAACTTTATAGTTTACGGTTACAATAGCATAAAATCATCGGTACTTTGTCTATTCAACTTTGTCTATTCAACGTAAAGTTTATGGTCTAGAATATTGTTAGAATTACACATGTTTATACGAGTAAGAAAAACGGGCGAAAATTATCTCAATCTGGAAATCAACATCGAGAAAAAGAAAAACGTCACATTTTCATGCATTTGTTGTCAACATATGTAATAAGCAGAAACGTGTGTGAATAATTAATGATGATCGAAAACAAATATTGCCAGTGCGAATTATGTGAAGAACTTATTGATCATACTGTGTATTCATGTAAGTCGGAACGTTTGTTTTCTGCTAACAGTCTATTTCTTCAAACGTTACTATCGGTCAGAAATACAGTTTAATAATATCTTGGACTTAAAATCATCATAATCATCATCATCTCCATAACCAGGTATGGTCGTAGGGTCTCTGTGCAGCTGAATACCTGGTCAGTTTCCGACACATATCTGGGTTGAAAACTGAAGAGATATTTATTCATGCGTAGTGTGTTTAGGGAGAGTCGAACGCGACGGAGCCCATCCCTCTTTAGGTTAAACCAGCGTGAAGACTCGTCTGGATTTCGGGGAACGTGCTCGTCGATTTCATCCGTTGAACCTTCCAACCTGACCATTGATTTCAGTCTGAGAATCTTTTCGTCCAGTGATACTGCACTGACTACATGTATAGCTATGGTCAACCCTATAGTGCTAGATGGCCATTAACGGTTTATGTTTATTCACTCTTTGACAGATTCTGTTTTCGAGTCTGCTGGGTGTCTAGCTACTCTTCTCACCAGAAAACCCTGATGGGGGAACAGGTTTAGCCGCCGATAACCCCCGACCATTTGGCAGGTACTACCGGGTTACATGTTGCCAGTAGCACTTGTAGAGTGACATGACATGTAATCTGGCATAATCTAAAGAATACTTATAATAGAAAATCTTTAAAAATCCTAACATAACTTTTCTGTAACCTCAATATTCATATACTAAAGATATATAAAATGTGAATAATTCTGGGAAATGCAGTTATAGTTTAAAATATTCTTTAAGTGTATTAATTTCATAAATGTTATGTCCAAACGTATTAGTAGTGTAAGCGCCCCCCCCCCCCACAATACGAAATATGTTTCGGCTTTAAATTACTTACAAAGGATTGATAAGCCGTAAAAAATAAATATTTTGCTTTAAATAAATATTTACTGACAGCTAAAATTAAAGGGATCACAAATGTATAATCAGAATCGAACTAAGTCTCGATTCCTTTTCTTTCCACAACGAAAAGTGAAAAGGATTTCCTCTTCTCTTTCCCACGTCGACCGCAGCCATGTAAATTTGAGACCCTTCGCAAAAATAATTTTCGACAATATCAATTAATGTTTCACTCCAGCTTTGGAAGCTGCAATGACTTCTCCTTGCACGACATTTCTCAAAAAAAATGTTTAGCAAAAAAAAACAAACACCGAAACAATTCTTTCTTTTCCAAAAGCAACCTGCACACGCTTCATTTCCTAATCAGGAAATCGCTTTTAAGGACACATGGCACAGTGGATAAAGGTGTTGGTTAGATCCAGTGACAGGACCCAAAGAGTTGCGAGTTCAATACCTGGTTAAGGCAGTGTAGAACTTGGAGAGGTGAATTAACAGGAGATAACTGATAACTGACATCCATTAGACATGGCACGTGGAACTAGAACAGTCTACACCAGAGAGCGAAATAAAGGGTTCAGTTCGACATTCCAACCACCTGAAGAAGGCCGGAGCGTACAACGGCCGAAACGTTGTGATAAATATGGCAACAAAGATGGGGACAATAGTCCGAATAATGTAAATAGTGTACATAATACCTCATCTCAGAAATATAGGCAGATAGCAAAAATCAGAAATAAAAAAAAATCCAGGTTGCAATACGACTTGAACTAGCACCCTTTCATTAAGGAAGCACCTGTTTTATGGACATAACTGTCATCACTTCAACCACAGAAGCCTCAATGAGTGAGCCATCCTTCCTCTACAATTATTTGCGTCATCTTTGTTTTACTACCGAAGAAGAGTCAGTATAAATTTGTGAGTAAACTTGTGACCATCGACTCATCAAAAGGAAGACTAAATTCTATCGGGATTAGAATAAATATTGGACAATATAAACAGTGACGTAATTAACAAATGCCGAAAAAGGAACAGGCAAGCTAAGAAAATGTGTATTCTTTTGATCACTAACATGACCGTCTCGGGTTTTCAAACGGTATAAATTTTTTTATTAAAGTAATTCTCAATTATCCAATGACACTTTTAGTTACTCCATAATGTCATATTTTTGCATAGCAACCAATTTTACGAACGTTCCGACCGATTGCTCTATTTATTACAAACAAATGAGCTCGAAAATAGTAGGAAGTAAGTTACCAAATATTCAAGCCTTATATATATATATATATATATATATATATATATATATATATATATATATATATATATATATATATATATATATATATATATATATATATATATATATATATATCTAATGTTGATAAAGGTGAGCCACATTTCCTTACATATATAGATTTACATAAAACTCACAGAGAGGCAATCAAACTTGAATCCACACAATACGAAGCTCACCAAAAATATACAACACTTCGGAATGTACGAAAAATGTTTGTGCAGGTCAACAGAAGTAACAAAATTATATTCCAAATCAAACTTTATTGGCTTTACACACACACGCACACAAACACACACACACACACACACACACACACATATATATATATATATATATATATATATATACAGGGGTTGGACAAAATAATTAGAACAGGTGCAAATTCCACTCCTATATTTCACCTATTATATTAAGAACTTTAACCAAAACTTTGTAATTGCAGGTTATATCTATTGCAAATACGTTTATTTATCTAATTTACTTTCTTTGTCTTATTTATGTTTAGAATTTAGTAAAATTTAAGCTAAATGCGTGACCTCTCCGAGTTCGAAAAAGGGCAAATTGTTGGAGCTCGCATGTCAGGAGCCTCGATCACTAAGGTTGCTGAACTGTTTGGTTTTTCAAGAGCTACCATATCAAGAACTATGACGCAATTCGAGAAACAGGGCAAAACCTCTAGCAACCGTAGCAATTCGGGCCGGACTTGCAAACGTACTGACAGGGACCGATGTGCATGGAAACGCAATGTGGCAAAAAAATCATCGAACTACTGTAGCCAAAGTGACTGCTGAGTTGAATAATCATCTGAATAGTCCAGTTTCTACTAAAACTGTTCGTCGTGAGCCCCATAAGTCTGCATATCATGGAAGAGCCGCCGTAAGGAAACCTCTTCTCTCCACTCGCAACATTCAGAAGAGGTTGAAGTGGTGCAGAGATCACAATGCCTGGGCTGCAGACCAATGGAAGCAAGTCATATTCTCAGACGAGTCCAGTTTTTCTCTTTTCCCAACTTCAGACCAAAGAAGTTTACAACCCTGACTGCCTTCTTCCAACAGTGAAGCATGGAGGTGGATCAGTGATAGTTTTGGCCGCCATATCATGGAAATGCCTCGGTCCAATAGTTGCCTTGCATGGTAGAATCAACAGCAAAGATTACCTGAACATTTTGGGAAATCATATTCATCCAATGGCCCAGACTTTATTCCCTGATGGTGACTGCATCTTCCAAGACGATAATGCTCCAATACATACCCCTTGAGTTGTTAAGAATTGGTATGAAGAGCATGAAAGTGAACTAGAACACATGGAGTGGCCTCCCCAATCTCCAGATATCAATATTATTGAACATTTGTGGTGCATTTTGGAGCGACAAGTTAGGAGCCGCTATCCTCCACCGTCGTGTCTTAAAGAGCTGGAGAAGGTTTTAATGGAAGAATGGTTGAAAATTCCTCTGGATGAAGTCAGGAAGCTGTATAATTCCATTCCTAGACGTATTAAAGCTGTATGTGAGGCTAAAGAAGGACCAATTCCATATTGAATAAATTTTCTTTGAATTTAACAAGCGTTTCAATTATTTTGTCCAACCACTGTGTGTATATATATATATATATATATATATATATATATATATATATATATATATATATATGTGTGTGTGTGTGTGTGTGTGTGTTTTAAATATATCAAGCAGGGTCACAGAATAGACGTGAAGGACGGGATTAAATCACTGGTAAAATTGTTGTGTATTCACCCAACAATTTTTAAAGATTTCAAATTTTACAATTTTAGATCTATTATCCTTATGTTAATATTTTTGTTTTGATTCGAAATATTTTTGTTACTTGTTTGTACTTATTTTCTGGAATGAGACCTATAGGCATTTTATTTTCCGCATAAAAGAATTATATAGAGGTTTTAGAAGTTAAAGTTTTAAAAAAAAGAAAAGAAAAAGAAACGGAAAATTAATTTTTCTGAAAATTAAAGAAAACGATAATTTTAGACAATTGAGAGAATCAACTCAGTATCATTGCCAACGCAGCACATTTAGTCTACCGGTTAGTTAGTTTTCAGTTCCGTCTCGGGTATAACGATAAATTATATCGGCCAGCAAGATCTCCAATTAGGAGCTTTTTCCAGGTTGTTTCCAGGTTCACAGCAATTAAGAGGTGGTTCCACGCTCCTTAAAACCTCCCGATTGGAGACCTTGTTGAATTTATAAGGGTCCCAGCTATGGACAAATAGTGAACGCCCAAACTGGGATCAACACAGTATCAAAGTGAACAAATTTGATAGTAAAATACTAGCAATACATTATCATAGTAAAAAGAATTACTAGCAATAACTTTTTGTAAAAAAATAAAAATTACCAGCAATAAATTTCTGTAAGGAAAAAAAAATATTACCAGTAATACATTTTTGTAAAAGAAAAATTATCAGCAATACTTTGTCGTAAAAGAAATTAATAATGCTGCCAAGAAAATTAAATTTCAGCATTAATCATTTAATGTTTAAATTTAAATAAGGAGTTGATATGCCGCTAAACAAACAAAATTTTCAGTTTTAACAAAAGTTGATGAGTGGTTGAACACCCCTTCATAGTACAGTGGTTACATATATATATATATATATATATATATATATATATATATATATATATATATATATACAGTAGCGAGCATAAAGATCAGAACGATGTTAAGAAAAAGTCTAAATATGAAATAACATTTTATTTTAAAGCTTCATAGAACATTTTATCAAGGAAAAATGAGGTTATAAAGGTAAATTATATAATTCCAAAATATAAAGCTCAATAAACTTATTTTGATAAAGTTATAAGAATAATTATATAACATTAAAAAAAAATAGATGATCAAAACCATCTGAATGATTAAAAAAATCATACTATTATAATGGATACATCATATCCAAATGAAAATAGCGTTCATAATTCATTACTACATGATGTGTAGACCTTTACTTTCAATAACAACTTGACATATTTTGCTACATGAGCGAATTAATGTCTTGCATTCATTAACGGATATTTTCTCCCATTCTGCTTTCAAATTAGTCCATAGTTCTTCGACGTTTGTTGGATTCTTTTCCTTAGCTCTTTCATTTAGTAACTTCCAAACATTCTCATGTCTGGGCTTTGAGCAGGCCCCTCCATAACAGTAACATCCTCCTCAGGAAGAAATGTCTTAACTAACAGACTTCGCTGTGTGACACGGCGCGTAATCTTGCATAAATACAGCTGGTTGATTAATTGCAGTTCTCAAATTAGGTACAACATGTTTCTTCAATATCTCTTTGTATACAGTTGCGTTAATTTTACCGAGTAGCCTGACAAGAGGTCCCGTACCAGCAGCTGAAATCATGCCAAACACCATCACACTTCCTCCTCCAAATTTAACGCTGCTTTTAGTACCCTGAGGCGAATATCGTTCCTTAGGACTGCGTCAAACGAATCTTCTCCCTTCACAACCGAACATGTTAAACTTTGACTCGTCGCTGAAATGAACACAATTCCACTGTTCTTCTGTCCATATGATGTGTTCAGTGGCAAATTTCAATCGGCTTATTTGATTCTTTTTAGAAATGTAAGGCTTCGTAAAGGCTACTCGACTGTTCAAATTTATTTCATTAAGTCATCGGGAAATAGTGTGCCTTGATATTTTAATGCCAAGGTTAGCATTAGCTCTTTTAGAGACAGCGGTTGCTGTCGCAAATCGATCCTTTTTTGATTCATTACCAATCCATGTGTCTTCCCTTGCAGTTGTTTTCCTAGGCATGCTATGTGGTTTCTTGGCCCAGTTTCCTCAAGTTTTTTTAAAAATACTATGAATAAAACTTAGATTTCCCCACAGTATTTGAAATATCCCCAATCGAGAGTTTATCTTCATTACATAACTTGACTATCAGTTTTCTAAGTTCCAATGACGTCACAGATTGTTTTCGCCTTGTTTACAATGCTAGAGGCAGTAAAGAGTCGGTGTAATTTTATAAAATACCCTATTTTATATTCTTACCCTAAAAAATTTTCAATAATGCAAAATAATTATTAAATTTTATGGATTTATTTAATCGTTCTGATATATTTGATCATCTATTTTTTTCGAATGTTTATTAATTATTCTTATAACTTTATCAAAATAAGTTTATTGAGCTTTATATTTTGGAATTATATAATTTACCTTTATATCCTTATTTTTCCTTGCTAAAATGTTCTTTGAAGCTTTAAAATGAAAATTATTTCACATTTAAACCTTTTCTTAACATCGTTCTGATCTTTATGCTCGCTACTATAATATATATATATATATATATATATATATATATATATATATATATATATATATATATATATATATATATATATGTATGTATGTATACCGTCTCCCTGTTAAATATTTTCTATTTTTACAATTTTCGAATAAGTTATTGCACATCGGAATCAAAACTGCGTATAAACTGTTCAAAATTTTTGTTCTGTTTCGTCCAAGTATTTTCGACCACCTTGGTCATTATCAGGAGCTAAATGTTATCAGTATCATAGAGAAGAGTTTGTTAGCTATATCCTGGCATTTTTATCGTTAAATATCAGATTTAAATATACGTGTATCGTATGTTACGTCATATGTAGAACGATTTCACAGATTTACCAGAAAACGAGTGCATTAAATATTTTGTATGTATTCTTATTTTTTTGACGCATTTTGAATATTTTATAGACATTTTAAAATACTGTCTCCAGCAGTGAAGGATATTTTAATATATGCAGGTTGTTTTTTATATATATATATATATATATATATATATATAATAGCATCGTGTTTTCCTTTACAGAGTGTGGTGTTTAGTAATATTGTATTATCTTCCATTTCTCGTATATCATTATTATATTTTGGTTAGTTGTAATGTGACGATCAATTTGCACAGGAATTGATCATTACTTCGTTAAGTGACAAGTTAACCACGGAGAAAGTGTTGAGTTTTCGTGACCAATATAAGAATTTAGCGTTGTTTTGAGAATATTGGTATTGGAGAGACAATCTCCCAAAGGACACGAGAAATAATACGCATTGTTTTTTTTCGAGGAGCGAGTTTTAATGTGCCAAGTTATTTAATGTTATTGGTAATATTTAAGTTAGATGCTTGAAAACAAAGCCTTTTTTTAATAATAAATGATAAATCTAAGGGATTTATTGGCCTCATTAGTGATATGTACTGGAGAAATTATATTTGTAATGTCTTTTCACCTTGTCTCTAGTTAGAGTGCATCTGGTTACGATCGAATAAATGAATGATGTTTTTATTTTCTTTTCTTTATGCTAGGATGGTTGTTTGCGTTAATTTTTTTCAAATTCATTAAAGCTAAATTTATTTGCTCGTCGACGACATCGTTGGGGAAATTATCGATGCAAATTATGTTTTATACATTCGCATGTGCTTTCAAACTCTAAAATATTTTTCTTTTGGCATACACATATCAAGACATTATTGCACACGTACAAATATATTTATGAATAAATTCATAAGCACATATATATATATACATACCCATTATTTATTATTTTAATCATTTCGTCCTAACCAAGGCAATAAAGCCACTAAGACATAAGTGGGTTACTGAATGTGAAAGAATATGAGAAAAATATAAACATTATTAAGGAGAGAGATCAATGAAAAACCAGGAACACAACAGAAGATAACGATTGACGCTGCATTTAAATTTTTGAAAATTAAATTTGGTTGGGAAGTAAGAAACCGAAAGAGAGTTCTGCAAGCGAGAAGTGCGAGAAAATAAATTATTGAAGCTTGACGGTTCTAGTTTTAAGTGCCCCCTAAATAATTGTCTTGTGTCAGATTGACCCAGCTTTAAAAACAACGCCTCTGTAAACGCATGAAGCATATGCATACGTACACGCTTTCACTTAGGAAACGAGTCTCTCATACAATTTTGATTTCGTTGTATTCACACACGCAACACTTGAACTCATGCTAATCAACACAAGACAGAAAAGCTTAAAAAGGTACACACTCACACACACAGTTACATTAATATGCATGTATACAGAAGTGTATCTACACACAGAAATACAAATATACTGTTCTGTAATCACTCGAACGCGTAGGTATACATCATATATATATATATATATATATATATATATATATATATATATATATATATATATATATATATATATATATATATATGTGTGTGTGTGTGTGTATATATATATATATATATATATATATATATATATACACACACACACACACACACATATATATATATATATATATATATATATATTTAAAGCTCTTTCATACGAACATAACAAAGCAAGCGAACACATTTAACTTCCGCTAGACGTATAACTTCAAACATCTTCACTCCCGACCTCTCCTCATCGTACAGGTCCGCACATGAATACCTCACGTCCAATATCTTATTTGTCGTATTTTTGACACTCTTTGGGCTGTAAAACAGGAAATGAATCTATTTTGATAGGAATTGAATAAGTACCAATAAAACAGCGAGGAAATTGTAGCCGGGTTCTTTAGTTTTGACTGTGTCTGATTTACACGAAGCCGCCGCCGCCGCCGCCGAGGAAAGAGTTACAGAACAGACTAGATATCTTGAATAAACACAGTGTCTTTTTTAATCGGATGTCGGTGATTTTATTTATTATCATCTTTACTTTTTACGATTATCCTTCACTCCTTTAATCTGCTTTTTGTACTTCCAGGTGTTTCTTTTAAAATCGAAATCTTTAAACTGGTAAACAAGTGTGTTCTGCTTTTACTTGCGAATAAAAATAGAAGACAAACTAATACACTCAAGACAAGTTCCAGGTGTCAAAAATCATACAGCACCTCTGAAGAATAAAACTAAGAAAAGACACATATAAATTATTTTTATAATATCAATAACATATGAAATCGTTAATCATATAATTAACGAATAGATCAAATTAGGTCACAGGTACAAATATAGATATGACTGAGTATGAAAGTTGATCCATTAAGAACAGTGCAAAAGGCAGATATTTAAATATTAAAATCAATGGTAAAAGCATGAAATGGAAACTGCCTTAGAGAATAGAAAATGTAAAAATTCTATTGGTGGTTGAAATTCAAATGGATCATCTAGTTCCGCAAAAAAAAAAAAAGACCAGAGCTGAACGTTATAAAAATAAGATCTGTTAGATTCTGGATGTTGCTGTTCTAGTAGACTTCAGAGTAAAATTAGTACAAAATGAAAAGCTGGAAATATTTAAATTGTGCTAAAGAACTAATTGTACATATTATCTAAGCGGTTGGAAGTCCTTAAAGTGCCTTGTAAAAACGGTTAGAATAGGAGATCCAAGAGAGCATTGAAACTTTCCAGTCGACATCATTACTAAGCTCAACAAAACGGATAAGCCCGGAGTATTGGTGTGATTTACTGCCATTTGAACTCCAGTAAATTCCAGCAAATACAATTGATGTGAAAACTCACCGTTTTAAATAGTTTAAATTTCTTCTCATTTCCGAAAAGGTTGCGAATCTGGCAACTATTCTCGACCTACGTAAAATATAGTGATTTCAAAAGAAGTTAGCAATTCTGTTTGGGACGTAATTTCAGATTGGGCGTTTCTTCCCTCTACACCGGTTTCTTGGTATTTTATCGTTGTTGTCTTCCCTGTATCTGCTTCGTCGTTCGTTCGCCCTATCACAACTGCACGTACAGTGCGATGCACCTCGATAGAAGACATCTCTCATCTCCATTTTGGTTTACTTATAATGGGGAATCACCAATCACTCACCCGGATGATAGACAAACTAGACATACGAGCACCTCAGAATGGAGCACTAACACACCCGGATGTCCCTCCTCGATTCCGCCCAACCATGCTAATATTATACTACACAGTTGCTAATGAACCAATTTCTTGTGGAACAACAAAGAAGAAGGGTCTCTTTTGACGGAACAGTATACTCGCCTTCTCTCAAATCGAAGACCTACATGCCAGACAAAAATGAATTCTCTTTCGTCGAGAATAAGGCAAGTCCTGTTCACCATTTTAGTCATTCGACTCTGGTTCTGGTTCACTATGTCTGCCACATACATATAATTTGCGATTATAATATTAAAACTCATCTAATTTGGTGTGTGACTATAATATCAAAAGTCATTAAACAAAAACAAAAAAACCCCAAAAAACTCATAATGAAAAGCTGTCTTGAATGCTTTTCTCAGACATCTCTTTACAATGATTTTATTAAAAAAAAAAATGACTTTAAAATGTCCTGTTCACAAATGCGCATTGACATTGTGATAGTAGTATAATTTCTTCGGTATTCCAATTATAAAGAGGAAATCCCACTTAGCTATTTCTCCAAGAACTTCTAATTTGTGGAACAAACTTTGTGAACATTACAATCTTATCCTCTTCAACTCCAGGTTCAATCGTTATCTATCCTTATTCTTATAACCATCTCTTCCTACTACTTCGTCTTTCATTCATATCGCACACATCATTCAGTAATTCTCTACCTTGAGTAGCTCTTTGGCATTGTATTAGATGGATCTTAGTAAAATAAGTAAAAAAGAAAAAAACAAAAGGCTATATTCAAATTGAAGTAATGATTTTGCCCAAGGGATTATCCATTAATCAACATGGAACATGGAAATGATGCTTGAGTTGTCAGAGCGATAAACAGAATCGACAAATTGAGTTCAAATTCCAGTTGCGACTGTGACATTCTTCTTCATCTATGTACCGTGTCCCTTCAGGACTTTGGAGATCATGGATCTCCACAATTTCCTGTCTTTTGTAACTCTTAATAAAGTTTGTTATTTTGTTCTCTCTCCTAAACTCTGTGCTGCCATCCATACTCAAGCTCGCTATAGACTATTGTCTATCCGTTGTTTTCCTCTGTCTCCCTTGCCTTCAATATGTCATACGAGTGTCAACTTTTCCAAGCCCTCTTTTCTCATTTAGATACACTTAGAAATTTCAACTCCCTCTCCCTGACGTTAATTATGTATCCTTTTTGCTTTCATTTTCTTGAAAACTTTCATTCCATCGTCCTTTTCTGTTGCTTCAAGTCTCTTCTTCATCTGTAAGGAGATTGTCCAGCATTCAATCTCATACAGGACTGCTTTTACGTAGAGGTTCAGTATTCTTTTCTTTGTTTCTAACGAAATATTTCTGTTTCTTAATACTTTGGTTAACTTTTGGAAGGCATCTTTCGCTATCCCAACGTGCTTTCGGATTTCAGTGTCGAACTTCCCGCCTCCCCGTTAAAACACTTCCCAGATATTTAAATTGTCGTACTTTTAAAACATTTATTTTGGTATCTCCAATTTCTAATTTGCATGTTGGGCTGTTACTTTTTCTTAGAACCACGCATTCTATCTTCTTGTCGATGTGGCATTCACTTCGCATTAATTCCTTCCAGTTATGGATAAAATCGTAGTACAGACTTGGATCTCTAGCCATGGTAGAGTAACCAATCTAGAAGAAAGACAATTTCGGATTCGGATCTCTAGAGAAGACTACGCCCTGAATAGTAAATGCCATTTAAGGAGGAGATGGAAAAGAACAGAAATATTAATTCCAGTTGCAATCCATTTAATACTTCTTATGTTATTGTTAGGAGGTTCTTACTTACTTCCCTCTGTAAAGGACGATAACTCAAAATACAATGGAGTTACCTCTCTTGTCCGCTAGTTGAACCGTGGCACTTCAGAAATCAGCATGGTAATAAGCTGTTCTATTATGTGTTAAAATACACTTGTCTTTTATTTTCATTTCGTTTTCATGCGTTTTTGTTCATCCCAACAACCTGGGATATAACAGTTATCTCCAGACAAATACAGTGATATTTTTCTCTTCTAATGAACATTTTGCTTTTGGAAAACATAAATCAAATTAATTTCAAACGAGTCTCATGTTCTCAAAGATTAAACTTTAAAACTGTCACATCTTGTCTATTGCTTCTGCTATGTGTTTAGACATTCTAGATAAAATAAAAATAATTTGCAATGTTATTGGTCCTGACCTGCAATCTCGGTTCCAGTCAATTTCCCATCGTCATGACGTAGCTTCTCTATGCTTTTTCTATAAATATTTCCATGGTAATTGTACTTATGAGCTTTCCTCTTTGGTACCTAGAATTTATGGATTAAGTCTAGGTTGTCGGCTAGGTTGCATCATTTTACAGTTGAAATGGCGAGATGTAACTGTGTTTTATGCTAACAGTTTCTTCTCTCGCATTTCTTGCTTCTTGATTTCCAGTCCACTTTGGACTTAAAACAAATAAATAGAAGATCAATCAATCGTTATCATCTGTTTTCATTCTTGTTCTTTTATTGTTCTCTCTCCTTTAATGTTTTCTTTTTCTCATATTCTCTCACATCCATTGGTGAAATGATTAAAATAAAAAGAAGCGGTGAAATGATTAAAATAAAAAGAAGCGGGGAAATGATTAAAATAAAAAGAAGCGGTGAAATGATTAAAATAAAAGGAAGCGGGGAAATGATTAAAATAAAAAGAAGCGGTGAAATAATTAAAATAAAAAGAAGCGGTGAAATGATTAAAATAAAAAGAAGCGGGGAAATGATTAAAATAAAAAGAAGCGGGGAAATGATTAAAATAAAAAGAAGCGGTGAAATGATTAAAATAAAAAGAAGCGGGGAAATGATTAAAATAAAAAGAAGCGGGGAAATGATTAAAATAAAAGGAAGCGGTGAAATGATTAAAATAAAAAGAAGCGGGGAAATGATTAAAATAAAAAGAAGCGGTGAAATGATTAAAATAAAAAGAAGCGGTGAAATGATTAAAATAAAAAGAAGCGGGGAGATGATTAAAATAAAAAGAAGCGGTGAAATGATTAAAATAAAAAGAAGCGGTGAAATGATTAAAATAAAAAGAAGCGGTGAAATGATTAAAATAAAAAGAAGCGGGGAAATGATTAAAATAAAAAGAAGCGGTGAAATGATTAAAATAAAAAGAAGCGGGGAAATGATTAAAATAAAAAGAAGCGGTGAAATGATTAAAATAAAAGGAAGCGGTGAAATGATTAAAATAAAAGGAAGCGGGGAAATGATTAAAATAAAAAGAAGCGGTGAAATAATTAAAATAAAAAGAAGCGGTGAAATGATTAAAATAAAAAGAAGCGGGGAGATGATTAAAATAAAAAGAAGCGGTGAAATAATTAAAATAAAAAGAAGCGGTGAAATGATTAAAATAAAAGGAAGCGGTGAAATGATTAAAATAAAAGGAAGCGGGGAAATGATTAAAATAAAAAGAAGCGGTGAAATAATTAAAATAAAAAGAAGCGGTGAAATGATTAAAATAAAAAGAAGCGGGGAGATGATTAAAATAAAAAGAAGCGGTGAAATAATTAAAATAAAAAGAAGCGGTGAAATGATTAAAATAAAAAGAAGCGGGGAGATGATTAAAATAAAAAGAAGCGGTGAAATAATTAAAATAAAAAGAAGCGGTGAAATGATTAAAATAAAAAGAAGCGGGGAAATGATTAAAATAAAAAGAAGCGGTGAAATGATTAAAATAAAAAGAAGCGGTGAAATGATTAAAATAAAAAGAAGCGGGGAAATGATTAAAATAAAAAGAAGCGGTGAAATGATTAAAATAAAAAGAAGCGGGGAAATGATTAAAATAAAAAGAAGCGGTGAAATGATTAAAATAAAAAGAAGCGGGGAAATGATTAAAATAAAAAGAAGCGGGGAAATGATTAAAATAAAAAGAAGCGGTGAAATGATTAAAATAAAAGGAAGCGGGGAAATGATTAAAATAAAAAGAAGCGGTGAAATAATTAAAATAAAAAGAAGCGGTGAAATGATTAAAATAAAAAGAAGCGGTGAAATGATTAAAATAAAAGGAAGCGGTGAAATGATTAAAATAAAAAGAAGCGGTGAAATGATTAAAATAAAAAGAAGCGGGGAAATGATTAAAATAAAAAGAAGCGGTGAAATGATTAAAATAAAAAGAAGCGGTGAAATGATTAAAATAAAAAGAAGCGGGGAAATGATTAAAATAAAAAGAAGCGGTGAAATGATTAAAATAAAAAGAAGCGGTGAAATGATTAAAATAAAAAGAAGCGGGGAAATGATTAAAATAAAAGGAAGCGGTGAAATGATTAAAATAAAAAGAAGCGGTGAAATGATTAAAATAAAAAGAAGCGGTGAAATGATTAAAATAAAAGGAAGCGGTGAAATGATTAAAATAAAAGGAAGCGGTGAAATGATTAAAATAAAAAGAAGCGGTGAAATGATTAAAATAAAAAGAAGCGGTGAAATGATTAAAATAAAAAGAAGCGGGGAAATGATTAAAATAAAAGGAAGCGGTGAAATGATTAAAATAAAAAGAAGCGGGGAAATGATTAAAATAAAAAGAAGCGGTGAAATGATTAAAATAAAAAGAAGCGGGGAAATGATTAAAATAAAAGGAAGCGGTGAAATGATTAAAATAAAAAGAAGCGGGGAAATGATTAAAATAAAAAGAAGCGGTGAAATGATTAAAATAAAAAGAAGCGGTGAAATGATTAAAATAAAAAGAAGCGGGGAAATGATTAAAATAAAAGGAAGCGGTGAAATGATTAAAATAAAAAGAAGCGGTGAAATGATTAAAATAAAAGGAAGCGGTGAAATGATTAAAATAAAAAGAAGCGGTGAAATGATTAAAATAAAAAGAAGCGGGGAAATGATTAAAATAAAAAGAAGCGGGGAAATGATTAAAATAAAAGGAAGCGGTGAAATGATTAAAATAAAAAGAAGCAGTGAAATGATTAAAATAAAAAGAAGCGGGGAAATGATTAAAATAAAAGGAAGCGGTGAAATGATTAAAATAAAAAGAAGCGGTGAAATGATTAAAATAAAAAGAAGCGGTGAAATGATTAAAATAAAAGGAAGCGGTGAAATGATTAAAATAAAAAGAAGCGGTGAAATGATTAAAATAAAAGGAAGCGGTGAAATGATTAAAATAAAAAGAAGCGGTGAAATGATTAAAATAAAAAGAAGCGGTGAAATGATTAAAATAAAAAGAAGCGGGGAAATGATTAAAATAAAAGGAAGCGGTGAAATGATTAAAATAAAAGGAAGCGGTGAAATGATTAAAATAAAAAGAAGCGGTGAAATGATTAAAATAAAAAGAAGCGGTGAAATGATTAAAATAAAAAGAAGCGGTGAAATGATTAAAATAAAAAGAAGCGGTGAAATGATTAAAATAAAAGGAAGCGGTGAAATGATTAAAATAAAAAGAAGCGGGGAAATGATTAAAATAAAAAGAAGCGGGGAAATGATTAAAATAAAAGGAAGCGGTGAAATGATTAAAATAAAAAGAAGCGGGGAAATGATTAAAATAAAAAGAAGCGGGGAAATGATTAAAATAAAAGGAAGCGGTGAAATGATTAAAATAAAAAGAAGCGGTGAAATGATTAAAATAAAAAGAAGCGGGGAAATGATTAAAATAAAAGGAAGCGGTGAAATGATTAAAATAAAAGGAAGCGGTGAAATGATTAAAATAAAAAGAAGCGGGGAAATGATTAAAATAAAAGGAAGCGGTGAAATGATTAAAATAAAAAGAAGCGGTGAAATGATTAAAATAAAAAGAAGCGGGGAAATGATTAAAATAAAAAGAAGCGGGGAAATGATTAAAATAAAAGGAAGCGGTGAAATGATTAAAATAAAAAGAAGCGGTGAAATGATTAAAATAAAAAGAAGCGGGGAAATGATTAAAATAAAAGGAAGCGGTGAAATGATTAAAATAAAAAGAAGCGGTGAAATGATTAAAATAAAAGGAAGCGGTGAAATGATTAAAATAAAAAGAAGCGGTGAAATGATTAAAATAAAAGGAAGCGGTGAAATGATTAAAATAAAAAGAAGCGGTGAAATGATTAAAATAAAAAGAAGCGGGGAAATGATTAAAATAAAAAGAAGCGGGGAAATGATTAAAATAAAAAGAAGCGGTGAAATGATTAAAATAAAAAGAAGCGGTGAAATGATTAAAATAAAAGGAAGCGGTGAAATGATTAAAATAAAAAGAAGCGGTGAAATGATTAAAATAAAAGGAAGCGGTGAAATGATTAAAATAAAAAGAAGCGGTGAAATGATTAAAATAAAAGGAAGCGGTGAAATGATTAAAATAAAAAGAAGCGGTGAAATGATTAAAATAAAAGGAAGCGGTGAAATGATTAAAATAAAAGGAAGCGGTGAAATGATTAAAATAAAAAGAAGCGGTGAAATGATTAAAATAAAAGGAAGCGGTGAAATGATTAAAATAAAAAGAAGCGGTGAAATGATTAAAATAAAAAGAAGCGGTGAAATGATTAAAATAAAAGGAAGCGGTGAAATGATTAAAATAAAAGGAAGCGGTGAAATGATTAAAATAAAAAGAAGCGGTGAAATGATTAAAATAAAAGGAAGCGGTGAAATGATTAAAATAAAAGGAAGCGGTGAAATGATTAAAATAAAAAGAAGCGGTGAAATGATTAAAATAAAAAGAAGCGGTGAAATGATTAAAATAAAAAGAAGCGGTGAAATGATTAAAATAAAAAGAAGCGGGGAAATGATTAAAATAAAAGGAAGCGGTGAAATGATTAAAATAAAAAGAAGCGGTGAAATGATTAAAATAAAAAGAAGCGGTGAAATGATTAAAATAAAAAGAAGCGGTGAAATGATTAAAATAAAAAGAAGCGGTGAAATGATTAAAATAAAAAGAAGCGGTGAAATGATTAAAATAAAAGGAAGCGGTGAAATGATTAAAATAAAAAGAAGCGGGGAAATGATTAAAATAAAAAGAAGCGGGGAAATGATTAAAATAAAAGGAAGCGGTGAAATGATTAAAATAAAAAGAAGCGGGGAAATGATTAAAATAAAAGGAAGCGGTGAAATGATTAAAATAAAAAGAAGCGGTGAAATGATTAAAATAAAAAGAAGCGGGGAAATGATTAAAATAAAAGGAAGCGGTGAAATGATTAAAATAAAAGGAAGCGGTGAAATGATTAAAATAAAAAGAAGCGGGGAAATGATTAAAATAAAAGGAAGCGGTGAAATGATTAAAATAAAAAGAAGCGGTGAAATGATTAAAATAAAAAGAAGCGGGGAAATGATTAAAATAAAAAGAAGCGGGGAAATGATTAAAATAAAAGGAAGCGGTGAAATGATTAAAATAAAAAGAAGCGGTGAAATGATTAAAATAAAAAGAAGCGGGGAAATGATTAAAATAAAAGGAAGCGGTGAAATGATTAAAATAAAAAGAAGCGGTGAAATGATTAAAATAAAAGGAAGCGGTGAAATGATTAAAATAAAAAGAAGCGGTGAAATGATTAAAATAAAAGGAAGCGGTGAAATGATTAAAATAAAAAGAAGCGGTGAAATGATTAAAATAAAAAGAAGCGGGGAAATGATTAAAATAAAAAGAAGCGGGGAAATGATTAAAATAAAAAGAAGCGGTGAAATGATTAAAATAAAAAGAAGCGGTGAAATGATTAAAATAAAAGGAAGCGGTGAAATGATTAAAATAAAAAGAAGCGGTGAAATGATTAAAATAAAAAGAAGCGGGGAAATGATTAAAATAAAAGGAAGCGGTGAAATGATTAAAATAAAAAGAAGCGGTGAAATGATTAAAATAAAAGGAAGCGGTGAAATGATTAAAATAAAAAGAAGCGGTGAAATGATTAAAATAAAAGGAAGCGGTGAAATGATTAAAATAAAAGGAAGCGGTGAAATGATTAAAATAAAAAGAAGCGGTGAAATGATTAAAATAAAAGGAAGCGGTGAAATGATTAAAATAAAAAGAAGCGGTGAAATGATTAAAATAAAAAGAAGCGGTGAAATGATTAAAATAAAAGGAAGCGGTGAAATGATTAAAATAAAAGGAAGCGATAAAAGACTTTGTAATGTGTGCATAGACATATACGCTCTTCACTTGTCTTGATCTATGCAAACGCCAGGATTTGAAAAACATTTTTCAATTACCTTTAATGAACAAGCACTAACCGATGTCGCTAACTTGTAGAAGATATTGCACTCAATATCAATAACAGAAAATGTTACATAGAGAATAACAATCTAGGTAAATGGAAATGAGATATATCCAATGACTACGTACCGAAACCGTGGCAGTTATCTATTTTTATTCAGATGCATACATTGATTAATTATTTCTTATTTTTTCTCTATTCTGGAATATATCAGGAATCTGCCATATTTTCTAATGATACCGAAACACATATTGGTCTTTGATTTTTTTTAATGCGCAAAATATGTATTTTTGTTAAATATCCGCTAGTACACCGTTTATCAAGAGAACAAAATCTGTATGTTACAGGCAATCAGAAAATTGCATTTCTATACGATAAGTGTTCTTTTGCATCCATTTTTGCGATGAGTTATTTTGGGCTTTCAAACATTTCCGGGTAAAGTGAACTTGAAGTTATGGAATGGTGAATTCAATGTTGTCTTTTTTGTAATTCACACTTATATGAAAAGAACGTTTTAGTAAAAAATGAGCTGCAACAAATCAAAGTTAAGTCTAGAAGGAGTCAAAATATAATTCAGGTATGTAGGAAAACACTTGCATGAAGAACTCTCCACGCCATTTTTAATCGCAAGATAGATTGGCAACTCACACTTTAAAGTTAGGATGCTTGTCTCCGTTGGTAGTTGCATAATTAAAAGAAAGAAAAAACTTGTAATTCCAACGAATGATTTATTTTTTTTATGGAAATATGATAGATGCAGAACAACTCCACCCTGTCTGGACATCTTTGCTCCAAAGAAAAATATATGGAGTAAAAAAAAAAAGTTTTTTTTATGCCTCGACTTGCTATTACGTTGTAAACGTCATCAACTCGGTTTGTTTTCCTTGGTTTAAATTCTTGAGCGTTTCGAACTTCTTTGTACTGTTTTTACTCAAATTAAGAAGTGACCAAGATTGGCAACTGCTAGCCGAAATATTTCCATAAAAAATAAATCATTCGTTGGAATTACAAGTTTTTTCTTTCTTTTAATTAAACTCACACTTTAGTTTTATTAGATTCCCGCCACAATGTAGTTTAAACTTTCGCAATGTATCTAATTGTCATCAATTTCCATTTATAAGTTCACGAATTAAATATGAATCTGTACAAACGCGTTTCTATGCTTGGTTGGTCAATCACAGTGACAAAATAGCTTAAGTTGGGTTTTAATGCCCTGCCTACGCCCTGTTGATTTAGTTTTAGTTTCAAAAGCACGTATAAATCGCTCCATGAACTTTAATCTTTTGAACCCATACCAATCCGGGGAAGAGTTTGATCATTTCAGAGTAACAATGGAAGAAAAATAGGTGTGAATTTGAAGTAGACGTATTGGCATCTCGGGTTAACATCAGATACTCTATATTGAATGGATTTGAATGTATTGCGAAGTAAATAAAGATTTACACGCATACTCGATTAACAAATTGATATTGTTATAAAGTTTTTGAAATGTTACACAGAAATTGCAAAAACATTTTTATAGACTCACCCACAATGTATCTTGTAATGTTGCAAATACGTTGCCTTGTAACGTTACATTATCAGATTTTTTAAATTTATTTCACCCCAAGCAAGGTAATAAAGCTACTAAGACGCAAGAGGTTATTGAGTTTTAAAGAATGAGAAAAATAATTTTACGGAGAGAGAATAATAAAAGTATATGAATTAAGAATTAAGAAGACAGAACATAACGATTGACATTTTATTTTAATTTTTGAAGATCAAAGTTGATTGGTGGCAAGAAACCTGAAGGGAGCTGCCAATTTGACCTTATCGAACCGATCAGAAGCACTATTAAGATAGGAGTAAATAGTTGTGTCATCAAAATAGATAACGAGTTGAGAACTGATGACACCAGGAAGGTTGGTGATGAAAATTAGGAACAACGTAGGTGCAAGGATAGAGCCAGAGGTGAGACCTGCACTATTGCAAAAAAGATCTAGAGTAGTGACCGTCTAAGTCAGCTTTCATTTCACGATTTGATAAGAAAGACTGAATCATTTCAAAAATTCGCCCTGCCATACTATACTCCTTTTACTTCACAAGTTGAAGGAGTATAGTATGTCTGGGCGAATATGCGAAACTCTGTCAAATGTCTTCGTGTTATCCAAAGCAACAACTCGAGCTTCACATAAACCATTCCTAGTTAACAAAGAATTTAGGAAATCTTTTAGATCAGCTGCCAATCTGACTGTATTAAACCGTTCAGACAGGAGTAAATAGTTTTGTCATCAGCACAGATACCGAATTGAGAAGTGATGCCATCAGGAAGTTAGTTGAAGAAAATTAGGAACAACGTAGGTGCAAGGATAGAGCCTTGGTAAACACAGCTGCATTTATGCAAAAAAAAAAAATGGATAATAAATTCCAGGAAGATTATTAGAACCTGAAATTCATTATCATTAAAAACAATACGAAAATCAATTCTATATCCTCTATACATATTGTTAAGTGAAGTAAAAACATTCTAATATTACAATTGAGCAATGAGCTATAGCACTTTACAATATTACCATAACGTTGTAACAACATTGAGGATGAAAGTTCGGTTTATGGTCAGGGAAATAGATGAATGCAATGTTATAGTAACGTTGTCATAATGTTATATATACCCCCACCAAAATGCAACGTATCTGCAAGTTGCAAGAACATTCCTAGTTATCTGGTTAAAGTGATAGATATATGCGTCTGTTGATAAGAGAGTAAGTTTCAAAACGAATTCATCCAAAACAAATTGAGGAATTTTAATTAACAAAATTTCAAAGATTACATTTCTAGAAAATGTATATTTCCGATTCATTGATATCGACATAAGAAAAGCATGGGTAATATTACAGGTAGATAATACCAGAATATTATAGGTAGATAATACCAGAATAATATACAGCACTTCCTGCAAGAAAAAAAATTCTAGAAGCCACATAAAAGAAACAGCTCATGAAATAAAATGATATCATAAAGTGTTTATAAAATATTTAATGTGTACACAAAATAACAACATGCATAAATATTTTATACAGGTTTATCCGGTGCGGTCTAGCGCCATTTTTAACCGTTACACATGGAGTCATTTTGAACTACGTAATTCGAATCTTAGTCAGTATGTAACCAAATACAGCTTGTCTACCAGACTGACAACAAACAATTTTTTTATATAATAACTGAAACGGTCGAAAGTACTCGAAAACAAAACATGATATTCGGACAGTTTGTTTATTTTTCTCCTGATGTACATCTTATTCGAAAATTGCCCCCCGCCCTGCAATACAATAAAAAAAAAATGAACAAACAAATCATGTGGGTTGAATTTAAACAACACTTATATATTCACATATATGGCTGAGTAGTTAGAACGTTCGATTTCCGACTAAGCGACCATAGTTTGTTAGTAAGGTGACTACTTGATGCTATCGATCTGGGGAGACAATCCCAGCGTGCGACATCTTTGGAAATTACTTGAAAACCATACCACAGATTGACTCATGTCTTGTGAAATTCGGAAGCTATCATCAATCGTTGTGCAAGCAGGAAATCACAAGTCATTGTGATCAAGGGTTTCAGCATACTGACCTTGTTCAAACTGATCTCTTCCAGAAACTATAACTAATGGCTGCTTAACATAGCTGCAGTATAAATCGCAGGAGTTTGTCACGGGGATTGATTAGACTAGTGTACTTGAAAAACGTGAGTATATATCATTCACAGACAGATTATTTCTATGTATCACAGCTCATCAGTGTAGCTAGACATCCGCGGAAGGGAAATTTTAACGTTTTTCACTATGAGAAAAGCGATGACTCGATTCGAGTAGAAGGGCATTAGCAGCAGCAGCCACTGTTTATAAAATCACCACTTCACCACCGAGAGCTCAATCGAATTATTTCGAGAGCATATTAGCAACATGTGATCGCTGGAAAATGAGTATAGCAGGATAATAACGGCCTTAAACTTGATGAAAATAATTTTTTTATCGTCTGAATGTTTATGTTATTATCAAGAGAAAAGATCAAAGTATTTTTTGATTATCTTTTTACATTTTTTAATAATTTCTAGCACGTCCAAAATTTTCGTTAAAAATCTTGTATTTTTTTTATCAGCAAAATTGACAGAAAATCGATCGTCAGTCAATTTTCTTAACTTTTGTTTACAAAAGTGAAAGTCACCATTTAAAATTCGCTTAAAAAATCAATTATGATTTTTTTTTAAATTAATTTAAGAAAATTATAAATTATAAAGTTTATTTAATGTATTCTGAAACAAACATTACTTACCTTCTGTGCTGAAAAAAAGTACTTTAAAATGATAGAAAGCCGGTCTTAACAGAGGTGTTGATTGACAAGTGACATGTGCGTGATTTCATCTTACGGGAGGAAAAGTTATAGTACGGAAGGTCACAAGTGACAGTTTAGCTTTATGTGATCAACTTATTTACCTCGTTATTTTTAAGTAGGCATAGCATGATAAAAACGGCCTTAAACTTGACGAAAGCAGAATTTTATCGTCAAAATGTTTATGTTACTACCAACGCAAACCACGTGACGGACTATTGTTTTCATGATGCTTCCGGTCTTCCGTATATTTGAATTTAAGTTGTTTTTGGACACACACAAAAAACCCATGTTATATTATATTTTTAGCTATTGGCAACTTGCTGATTGTAACCAGCTTTATTTTATAATCTGTAAATGACATTTATCTACTTAATAACACCATTGACTAAACTGTACAACATTTTCATTACTTTTAGAATATTTAACAACTTTAATATAAAAAAATAAAATAATTTAAGAAATAACAAATAATTGTTGTAAAAATTTATTTTTCATCGAAAACGTTTTTTGCTTTCAGAAAATATTATCCATATTCATACAAACAAGTAAAAGCAACTAAAAGCTTCTGAAATTAAATAATATTTTTGTTTTATTGAGTTTTGTATGTTACAATTCAGAGCTGATGTTAAGGTAGAAGAAGGTCAACTAAAAAAAATGATTTGGTTTCCTCAAAGCCTTTTGCTTTTAACTAATTAATCACTAAAACTGTACAAATTAGAATTTCATGAGTTTTCATAAAATTAATTATGGAGGGTAATAAATATATAAAAAAAATTTTACCATGACTTCAAAAAAAAAAAATATTTAAAATAATTTCCATCATTTGTGAATAGTTTCTGAAAGTTTCATTAAAATCCGACAACTATTTTTGCAAGATTTTCAAAATTAATGACTGTCATAAAAAAAAAAAATACACAAAAATCCGCCATGTTATTTAGTAGGACATTCGCTGGTGATGAGAAACGCGGTTTTTCAATCAAAAGTTAGAATGCCCTAATAAAGACAGAAAAACTTTGAAAAATAATTAAAAATTACTTTGTTGTTTCCTCTTAATTAAAACATAAACATTTTGACGATAAAATGTTGTTTTCGTCTAGTTTAAGGACGTTATTATCCTGCTATGCTCATTTTCCAGCGATCTCATGATATGAGATCCCTAATATATATATATATATATATATATATATATATATATATATATATATATATATATATATATATATTCGGTTGGTGCATAATTGTCAAGCGTTTTTAAACGATATTTATTATGAAAAAAGAAACATAACAATTCAACAATAACATTTTAAAATTATTATTACGGAGCGTATGATTATCGACACGTATTTTTATAATCCGAAAATAAATATTTTTATTAAAAAAGTAAACAAAACAGCAATTAACTATTATTAACTTGAATACAAAAACGCCTGATAATTATGCACCAATCCAAATATATATATATATATATATATATATATATCAATATTATATATATATAAATATATATCTATAAATATATATATATAAATATATATATATATAAATATATATATATATAAATATATATATATATATAAATATATATATATATATATACATATATATATATATATTTATATATATATATATATGAAAATACAACTCAAATGGGCAGGACATCTTTCTCTGACGAGCGATAGCAGACTTCAAAAACAATTCTTCTTTGTCCAGTTTCTATCAATCAGGTTATTTGGAAGGTCACTCTTGCGTTTCAGAGACAAACCCAAAGACAATCCGAAGCGGCGAAGCATCTCTTTTCTACCCGGGGAAAGCAATGCGCCAGAGCGCAAGAGTTCTTATCTTCTCATCTATACAAATGTTTGATCGAAACCGACTTGAATAATTGCGTGCAAATATTAAAGCAAGTTGACAGCATGCTGGTCTTCTCAGTGGTGGTCTTATCTGCCACTGAGGCTTCGTCGCACACAGTAAAGCAGGTTTTGCTGTCCACTCGCGGAAACTTGTTGTAATTGATCCTCAACCGTTCGAGCGAAACATGTTCCTTATGTCAAAAAGCCTGCAAAACACCTGCAGACTCTGAGAAGTTGAGCGCCTTTTTGTTTTACTGGGCTCACATTTGTCGTTTGCGACGAGAGATTCCAATCTGTGCATATACATACACACACATACACACACACAAACACATAATGAGTCAAAAAATTTGACTCTCACAGGCCATATCGAAGGCAAGAGGGACAAAGGAAAACCGTGCTTAGAAAACTTGAATAAATGGATGGCGAAACAAGGTTTAGGAGAAATATAACAAAACGACAAAATGTACAAAGAGCAACAAAGGACAGGACATTTTGGAGAAGCCATAATCGTTAACAATCTGAAGAGACATAGCACATAGAAGAATAAGAAGATTTTGACGTTGGAATTTAAAAGGAACGGATTTGAATAATTGTTAAATCTTTAATTTGCAAACAGTTCTGTGCATCGTTAAATATGATAAATAGGTCTAGTAAATAAAAAAATGTTCTTATTCTTTTTCAAATTATAAGATAGTGCGAAATCCACACCTGTAAAACACTGAATAGTTGGGTCATACTATCCGGCAAACCTTTGCAAGCGAACACCCCTTGACAAGCTATATAACAATATGTAACAGTAATTGGTTTACTATTTCAACATTTTTTCCACACAGCTTCCCAAACAATCGTGAATAAAGTGGCGATGCTTTAATTTTATTGATTGACCTGATACATACCTGTAGAGTATCATGCAATTTGTCATTGAGATTTTTTTGTTGCGACGAGATAATGTCAGTGCAAAGCACAATAAATAGTGCGCCTGTTGATAGCAAATCCTCTGTTTCGGATAACAACTTAAGGTGCAGCCGCCGCAGTTATCGTGTTCCGTGGAATATTACGCTTCATTAAATATCCTTCCAAGCATTTAAAAATTATCACCCTTTTTACGTCATATTTAAGATAATTTGCGAGTAAAACCTAGTCAGTAATTTGGCTTTAGGCTGATTCAAATAGCACACGACTGTTTTAATTACGGAAAGTTGATTCATCGTGTTGAATGGAAAGCTTATAAGCATAGATATCAAAAGTTTTTTTTCACATTTCATCAACACATCTTTGCACTGTATCTGTACTTAAAGGTAAGCCTTTCACAAGGATCTATTTTTTTAATTGGTCCTATTTTTTAACTGAAGATATTACAGTTTATTCTACAATAGTATATGGTTTCTTTTTCTTCTATATTAAGAGAAATGTTCTATATTTTCATAATCAACCTCAGCAGGTTCATTAATAAATGACAATAGTTGTTTGATTTCGATCTATCCCTAAGAGGCCTAAAAAGAATGAAAATATTCGACATTTTTCTAGAGTGAATTCTTTGAATGCGGTCTTTTAACTTTGAGGGTATCATCTTTTGATATAGGTAGCCCAGAGACATCATTTATACATGAAAGTATATTTCAAATTTTCCTTTATGATCTGCTGGTTTTGTAGCTAAACTTAAATGAATTGAGTTAACAAACCACAATAAGCATAGATCGGTGTTTTTTCAAAACATAAGTAAAGGCAAAAAAATATATAAATCTGTTGACTTTCCCTTTAAATCAGTGTCGAGTTCATGTCTCTTTTTAAAGTGCAAATATTGTCATCTGACTTACTGTATTTGCCTGGTGAAATTTCCTAGGAAAACAAATTTTAACCGTTATAATTTCACCACCCTTAGATCTATCAAAGCGTCCAATGATAGGATGTTGATATCATTATCTATCAACAATTTTAATCGGCTCCCAATCGTCGCCTAAGTAATTTTCGCCCACCTAAAGTAGTTTATAAGCCCCTGGGAGTCAATTACGACCACTTTAACGATTCTTGGTCTATATGGCTCGACTGATAACAATGCTAAAAAAAGATTGACATATACATCGAATAACAATTATTGTCGACTCAACACTCGACAGATTAAAACAGATTGTTAATGTTCATTTATCAATATCTACATTTTTAAATTTTATCAAATGCCTTGTAAATTCATATAAAACCTACGATAATGATCAAATCAGGGCCACTTTATATTAATTGAGTGACTGCAATAATGAAAGCAGGATTACTTTGATTGCTAGAATTATGTAATTGACTTCGTCTATTTGTATTAACCTAAAAAACGATTATCTGGTCAGCATTTCATTGATCCTCAACTGATCGCAGAACCACTTAAGATTAATCAAATGACAACAATGCGTACAGTAGAGTTGCTGTGATGCACGAAATCCCTTCAAGTGCCACTTTATATTAATGGAAGCAGTGAGGTGATGGCAGGAACAGGCATTGATCCTCAAGATTATTCAACTGATCCATTTCAATAAGCCAAATAACAGACAAAACGACGTGTCATTTGCTTGAAGTTATGTCATTGAATGGTTGTCTGTTACAGATGCAGTTTGCTTTTCTTTCTCATCAAATGGTTGTAATCTTGTAATTCTGCTTAATCTATGGCAAAATACACAAAATCTGTGTATAACATTTTTATTGGATTCATATAGGAGCTGGGGTTAATCCGAGCTTGAAGGATGAAGAGAATTATTTACTAATCTTAACACACGGTGGGACACTCGTGTGAATCGAATCCATTTTGATAGCGAATGGTCTGTTAGGTTAGACAATACACAAAGTCGTCGATTACGTGGAATTGATTTAGCTTCGTTGTCTTCTTACAATACAAGTGGGCTACTGACGTTTGATCATTTGGTCACCTGTTTTTTTACTGTAATGTCTGTAACGTTTTAACATAATTACCTCTTTTGCACCAGCTGTTTATTTATATATTTAGACTGATACGTGAAAAACTAACCATAAAACGGGCCATAAAAATGACGGCGTAGGGAAAAAAATTAGACGCTCTTTCCGCAAAGTGGCGCAACTCACATGATTTAAGAATTTCAGTTGTTGTGAGTTTTTAGACGAAGAAAAGAGTGGCCCAGGTTGCTAGGCGTTTAATCTGGTTGCCAACCAACGGAAGGGATCCCACCCTGCCTTGCTATTTAATCCAAAGATGGAGGTGGAAAAGAGAAGAAATACTTGTGCGAAAGTAAACTTAACGACCATGGGCAGAATTCGAACACGGCTCGCCAGTTTCTCTTTTGGGGCCACTATGGACTAAACATGTGGGAATAACGACGAAGTTTTAGAGAAAATGGAAACAAAAAAGACTCTGATACTTAACATCAGGAAGAAACAGTTGGAATTTCTAGGGTACATAATGAGGAAAGAGGGCTTAGAAAATTTGACACACACAAGAAATATTGAACGCAAGAGGGACAGAGGAAGACAGCGCATAACCTCTGTCTAACGAGCTACAAAAGAGGTGGAATTTTGGAGAGCCATGATCGTTAACGTCCTGAATGGACACAGAAGAAGAAGAAGAAGAAGAAGAAGAAGAAGAAGAAGAAGAAGAAGAAGAAGAAGAAGAACCATTAAGCTACACACACATCCTGGCGGGCATAGTAAAAATAGTAATAAATAAAAACTGAGTGACCAACAAGAAAAACCGGTGTGAGTCAGTGAAAATTTAAGGTCGTTATACATTACTATTTAGTAACATATTTTAAAATGTAATTATTTTAAAAAGTAATTATTTTAGGCCCGATGTTTACAGAGGAATGTTGTAGAGAATAAATAAGACCTGTTCACTTGACTTATTCATGGGACAGTTCTTAATCAGAGGAAAGAATGTTTGTCAAATTGTAATGTGACAATCTTGTAGTGGGAAAAGTGTGTTTACCTTGAAAATCAACATTCAAAATCCTGACGTGTCGAATGAATTCGAAGCTGACCAACTCGTGCCAGCGGCGATTTACTAAGCTTGGTTTAGTCTTGACACAAAGCCTCAAATAACACACACACACACACACACACACACACACACACACACACACACACACACACACACGCACGCACACACGCACGCACGCACGCACGCACACACGTGTGTGCGCGCACATACAGTTTACGGACAATAAAATTTAATATCTCTCAGTCTGCAGCTCTTAAAAAGAAGGAGGCTTATTATAAAACAGTTTCGTAGAAAATAACATGTTTAAGTCTATTAAAACCATTTTTTAAACAGAGAGTGATAGCAAACGCATACTGGATATCGCAAGAGTGTTTCACAATATTAAGATAATCTTACACTTAGAGATATTATCCAAGACTTGTACGTTCGGCTTTCGTGGCCACAACATTCCCCAAGTCATATCTCGGCGTAGAAGGGTGATTAGTCAGCAGTACATAAATTAGAGATTTTAAACTGAATTAGATGAATTAGAATTGCTTCCATCACTCTATTTAGACAAAGATTAAGACATTTTTATTTCATAAAGATACAACAAACAACTGTTGTAGAAAACAGAAACTATTTTGATAAATACTGCTTAAAATTGTCTTAAAATGAAGACAATGATTTTCTCTCGAGCAGGTTTGCTTTGGGGAACTCAACACGTAGATTATCTTCTTTCCATACACTCCAACTCTCTCTCTCTCTTTCTCTAACTCTCTCTCTCTCTCTCTAACTCTTTTCTCTAACCCTCTTTTGTTCTCTCTCACTCTCCCTCTCTCTATGCATACGTTTGTATGTGTGTGTGCGTGTGTGTGTGTGTGTGTGTGTGTGTGCGATTGATTTGTTTTTTTTACGGCTTATCAACACTTTGCATATTATTTTAAAGGCAAAAAGATTGTAAGAATTTTTTGGAGATAATGTTATTACTGCTATAAGTCCTAATAATTAACCCATAGCTGTAGGTGTGGAAAGCAACTGGATTCATCTCTTTCCCAAGAGTATTATTGCGGAGGTGAATATAACGAACACAACTGGAATTAGTAATCGGATCTCCATTTTCCAATTCTTATCACCCGTTATCTATTACACCTTCTACGCATCTAAGCTAACAGCACCTGGTATTCCCAAGTGGTCATCCATATAGGTACTGACCCTGATTGACGTTGCTTAACTTCGATGATCGTTCGGGAACCGATATTTCAACATGATGCGGCCGTAATCCGTGGTACTCTTGAGTTATATAATAATTCACAAAGAGGTTAATGTTCCTTATTTCCTATCGACCCGAATGACTAGTGTTCGATCTCAAGTAAAAGCCAGAATTTCGAATGCTGATTCTAAAGGCACGTAGACACTTCCTACTTGAAAGATTAAAGCAATAAATATTTCAATTTCAGTTTTGCCGCATTTGACATTGTACGACACCAAGCTAAGCTGCATTTCCCACACAATTATTTAAAGACAAGAATAAAGATTATCAGTCTCATAACTCTTGTTATCCTTTCTATTCTTTTCGTCAAGTGTTGGATTTGTTAGGATTTATATTGTGCGCAGGCCACTAGTTTAAAATAAAAATAAAAACGGGACATTTATTTAAAATATGTGTATTCACTAATAACAACATTTGAAGAAATATATATATATATATATATATATATATATATATATATATATATATATATATATATATATATATATATATATGTATACTCCAAAACTAAACTTCTCTCCATTACCCCTCTCTGCCTTCCATCAGCATGGCTTATACTACTAGTCTCAAGGAAAATGACTCATTGCGCCTTCTCAGGCTAATGTTCTCAGCTGCATAAAGTTGAAAGACGATATTGAACCCATAGCTAGGCCAGTTGCTTAGAAAGGTGATTCGCTGTGTTGTGCGAGACAATTTTTCTCTCAAAAAACGTTTTCAGATACAACTTTTGATTATTTGTTAAGCATAGAACAGTAAACGGAAAACGATACAATTAATCCTTCGTCAAGTCGAATGAAAATTGCAATGAAAAAACAAATGTATTATCGTAATATAAGATTATCGATCACCAAGGAACATTGTTGACTTTGGATGAATTCTCAACAGAAATGCTTTTTATTCTATAGCCATCAAGGAATTGTTAATGTATACGCGGGAATATAATGTGTGTGGTCATACATTTACCAAGAACGATTGTTAATTGGTTCAGAACAAAAGGATGAAGATACAGTAAACTTTTAAAACATTTGATGGGAAAAGAAATGTCATTGGTTGAAGCTATAGAGTGGCGGAACGACCTGATTGCACTTTAAAATGTTTATATTCACTTGACTACTCAATCAAGTTCTATGATAATAGAGTCAAAACACACACATGAACACACTTATCTCCCTATGCACTTATCAAGGTTGTGACGACACTTAAAACCTATTTCTAAGATCAATACTTTAAAATAGATTTGAACGAGTGAAGTCTGTGGATCTTGGCGAAAACCATCCTTCTTTGAACATTGTAGACTGGCGCTACAAAATCACAAACAAAATCTGTACCAAATAACAGAAAACACATCACTTAAGGACTACCAACATCACCAACAACTAGAATGGATAGCACATGTAAATCAAAGAGAAAATAATGATATAATCGAGATGTTGATATTACACTCTACTTCATATAGAAGGAACCTCCCCCCCATCAATACTGGAAAAAGCGATAACAGCTATTGGAGTAGAGAAACACATTTTACTGAGAAATTTGTTTTTAGAAGAAAGATTTAATAAATTTTAGCTGAGAGTAGTACTAGCTGCTCGATCAATGAATGGCAAATGTTTCCTCATAAGGAAACGGCTGGTATTACCATTATGCCGTTCAGTATTATGTATTATTTTATTTAATTTCAGTACTGAACTGTGATGAAAAAGGGAATTAGAAAATGGAAGAGTAAAAAAAAGTGCCATACGTGATACAAGATGTTGACATTCCTCACTACTTCAAATAAAAGGTTAGGAAGGAAATCCTCAGTAATAGTGGGAAGAGCAATAACAGTTACTGAACTTGAGAAATTATTTTCCTGAAAAATTATTTTAAGAGAAAGATTTTATGAATTTCAATCGATAGCAGTACTGGCTGCTCGGTCAATAAATATTATTGATATTTCCTCATAAGAAAAGGCTAATGTTACCATTAACAAATAAACAGAAAAAATATAATTGTCAAATTCATATCTTGGGATTCATACTTCGGAAAATTGTATTTTAATGATGAAGTTTGAAATGAAAGTGCCAGAGTGTCTGATAGGCAAGTGCACAATTGTAATAAATAAATTAAGAAAGGGAAAAACAAAGAATAGACAATGATGATAAAAAAATGTCCTTTAAGCCGGCGTATACGTGAACAGAGGCCACAGTACAAAATCACGCATGTATATTGTCGTATTCAAAAATAGTTGTAGATAAAATTACATGCGCGGTTCTAATGACATTAGGAAAATAGGCGTATCCAGAAGGTCTACGCGTAATTTGTTTTCTCATTTCTTAATTTATCAGTGTTGTTAATGAAATCTTATTTTTAGGATGTAAACTAAATTAAAATGTGAAATGAAAACTTTTTATTAAATAACATAAATATAGCTGATCTACGCTCGTATGACAAAGTGTTTTTCATATATTAATATTCAGAGGAGAGTAAGTGAAGTGCGAGAGGAGAGAAAGTAAGAAGTAAGAGAGAAGAGAAAGGAAGAGAGAGAAAAAGGAACAGAGTAGAGAGAGAAGAGAGATTAGAAAGAAAAGGAGATGAGGGTGAGAAATACCTAGAAAGCGAAGAGAGAGAAAGAAAGAGTGTGAGAGAGAGAGAGAGAATAGTGCGAAAGGTCATGTTTAGAATCGAGTAGTTCGACTAGGCGAAGGATACAATTTATATCTATTTTAATGTAAAACACTTGATCGAAAAAATAAGGACGCATGATGAAGCATGAATTTTATTAGAATTTGAGAACCACTAATACAATGTTTCACAAGTTCATGTTCTAGCATCTTTTCTGATCTTTGTCCCGACTTTCACCCTTACTTTCAAACCCGACTCCCAAAGCCTTGGTCCTCAACAGAGATAAGACTATATATTTTCTGACGAATGAGAGGGCAGGGAAAGTGTATAAGCAGTTTTGAAGGGAAAGTCCCCGATGTTACTGAGCCTTCTAATCTTGATATATACTGAGAATATGCACCTCTTTGGCAGCGAGTAACTTGACATCGTCTGTGTTAACATCAGGTCGGCGACATTAACACCCGTTATCTTTGGAACCTGTTTCAACGAAGAAATAATACATACTGGGTTCTAAAGACAGAACATCGGCCCTCTACTAAAACTACTCGAGATCTGCTTCCTAGGACCTTAAAATTCCTGTTGTCGGCCTACGAACTCACTCAGCTACAAACTACGGATCTTTCGATAGTTTCTCCCTCAACGAGAGCTCTGAAGAAATCTTATGTGAGTGTTAAGAACAATTTACTTGCTTAAAGCACTTTTAGGCACTCAGAGAAATATTTTGAGCAAACCTTTACAAGAACACTTTTTATCCTTTAAGTTAAAGGAATTTTCTTCTCCCTTTCTTTCTCTCATATTTTGTGTTTATGCCTTTACCTTTTTTCGTGTATGTAAATAAACATTTTCTTCTTCTATTGTTTCATCCCGAGCAGGCGTTTGAGTCTTTATTCTTCCGCCTAAAAGAGAGAATTGTCCGTTCTAAACTTTAAAGCCGTTGTTGCTTTTATCGATTCTGTCACCTTTAACCATAGTCCTTTCGTGTGGGAAAGCCGGGACAAATTTCCTACAATATACATAATAAACCGCGTGCACGCGCACAAACACGTACATACACGCACACACGCGCACATACATACACACAGGCACATAGAGTGAACAATTAATAATGATTTAAAACTAAGCCATAACAAAATAAAATTGTTCATGGCGTGAAGTTTTAATGACATTAAGTAGATTTATCAGAATTTGTCTTCCATATCCATCTGCTCTTGTCTTCTGGTTTCTTTATTTCTTTTTCATCCAGTCTTTCTTCTTTCATCTCCGGGTATTTATTTACCGTTTACTTATTAGTCTTAGCTGACCAGAACCAAATCAGAAGAGATACTGGCTGCTAGGAAAAGGAGGCGGGAGGCAGGGGGGTTGAAAAGCGAGAGAGAGAGAGAGAGAGGGGGAAATAGAGAGAGAGAGAGAGAGAGAGAGAGAGAGAGAGAGGAAGTGCAAAAAGACATCGGTCGATAGCACTTTCCACTGCCTCTTCTACTACCCCCGTTGCGGTTTTCCGTGTCTGCTTGCGGGCCTATCCGTGCGTCGCTAGTTTTTCCATCGTAGTCTTCTTTAAACAGAAACCCTTTCAGTTGTCCATGGCCGTCATCAGCAAGCACCACTGCAGTAAGCGCCGACCTGCCGAAGCATGTTGGGGCATATTTATGTTAATTATTAATTATCACGTGCCGCCAAACTTAAAAGTATTATGCTCCACCTAACAACCTGCCTTCTTCTGTGGCCCTTTTTTTAGCCTACAGCCCACCTGCTTTCAAGATCGGTTATTCGGTTTTTCTTTCTTATATACTTTTTGTGTCCAGCCTTTTATTTCAAGTTAGATTTTATTCCCTTCTATTTGCCCATCTCTCTCTCTCTCTCTCTCTTTCTCTTATTATATTCCACCTTCTTACACTTTTCGTATAGTTTATAACTCTGTATGTTAATTGCTTTCGTTTTCACACCTTTTCTTTTTGCCTTCTATTTGTCATTGTCTCACTTGGGTCATAAAATACGCACCAGTTACGTTTTTTGACCTTCTAAACACAACACGAGTGACACATACGGAGTTTTATCACTCTACCATCAGAAACAGAATAACAAAAGGACAGAAAACGAAAGTGAAAACGAGAAAGAAAAAGAAAAAGAAAAAATATAGAGAAAAGCTAACTTATTTCAGCTCAAATTATACATACATACGTGTGTGTGCATCTGCGTGTGTGCATGTGCGTGTGTGCGTGCGTCTGTCTATGTGGGTGAAAGTCCTTTTGCTCCGTATGCGCATTCAGTAATGAAGTAACGTGTATGAATTCGCACACACATATGCACAGTAACAGAAAATAGATACAGAAAGAAAGAGAGGGAGAGAGGGAATGTGTGTGTGTGTGTGTGTGTGTGTGCGCGTGTGCGTGTGTACGTGCAATATATATATATATATATATATATATATATATATATATATATATATATATAAACATATATATATATATTAATCAAAAGTAACCCTGTATACTTCGCAACTTAGAATTAAATCCAAGGGTATATCTTAGACAAGAAGAGCATCTTTCGTTGATCAATTCCAATTGCGATTGAGTTAATACTAGCCGTTTCCTTATAAGTAAACATTCGGTATTCATTCATCGAGCATCCAGTACTTCTTTTCGTTGAAATTTATAACATATTTCTCTTGAAACAATTTTTCAGGAAACTAAGTTTCTCAAGTCCAATAGCTGTTATCGCTCTTTTCAGTGTTGATTGGAGTTTCCTTCCTTGCTTTATGTTCATTATTTGGTGATTAAATCCAGCGATATTATATTCGTAACAACCGCTTGATATTATATTCGTAATGACAGTTTCATATGATACACGTAATGATCGTTTCCTATTATGTCATGAAAGGTTCCTTGTCATTTTATAATGCAAACGAAAGTTTATAGTAATTTCATATAAAAAATATACGGGGAAGTAATTATTGGGACAGTAATTAAAAATCTGTCTGATTTCGAAGAGTCTATATATCCTTTCATGTGAGTTTGTTTTTTACTCACTTAACATAAAGCAGTGGGACAAAAGATTCTTCATTAATATGCCTTGTCCATTCAGGACATAGGTGATCATAGCTCTCCACAAATTCCTTCCCACTTAGTAAGGTTTGTATTTTTGCTCTCCTGGTCTCCATTTGCCAACCATTTACACACCAGTTCAATAGGTAACTTACTCGTTGCTTTCCATTGTCCCTCTTGCTTTCAATCTCTCCTGGTAGCGTCAAATTCTCAAAGCCCTCTATCTTCATTATGTGACCTAGAAATCTAAATTGTCTCTTTCTGATTCTATGTAGAAGTGTCTTTTTGTTTTCATTTTCCTTAAAACTTCATCGTTGACCACATGTTCATTCCATGGTAGTCTCAACATCCTTCTGTAGAACCACACACTGTTGTTTCAATTTTCTTCTTCATCTGTGAGAGGATTGTGCAGCATTCACGCCCATATAGGAGAACCGATATTACATAAAATTAAAACACTCTTTTCTTTGTTTATAACGAAATCTTCCAGTTACTTTATACTTTGCTTATCTTTTGGAAGGCCACTTTCGAAATTCCAATGCACCTTAAAAAGACAACATTAATTTTTCTTGTTTGATTTATTCGGAGTATTTGTGATTGGCTATGAAATAACCATTTTTCTGAAGAATCGAGTGCCCAATTTAATTGCTTCTTTTTTAATAACTGCTTGATCGGGGATAATTAAACGCGATTTCTTCGTTATTTTATAGAATGAATAAATTAGATCATAGAATTTTGTGTAAATGATACCATGAGATTATTTTATAGAATAGATATTTCCCAAGAAAATCAATTGCCAGGCATTTTATTTCACACGTATTTATATCATCTGTTTCTGCGTTTGTCTTCAATGTTTCAAAATTTTTTCTGACGTTGAAAAAATTTTCATAAAGCATTCAGATCGGCTACAGCACTTTCTTGTTTAAGATCTTATAATGAATAGTAATCGAATCATCCTCCAGTTGAATGTAATGTTTTCAATTAGTTTACTGTCTTTTTACATGGGAAAAGATTTTTTTTTTAATCAAAATGAAAATGTTACTTGTTTATACACAATTCTTATAGAGGTTAATATATCAAAGAAAATTTTCATATTTTTAAAAACAATTTTCTCGCTTTTATTCTTATTGTAATGTTGTCGTGTAGACTATTAAGAAAACAATAATAAATCTCTCATGCGTGAAATTATTGTTTATTCATCTTTGAACTTCGTCAGTGAATATCGGCGAGTGAGTATTCGACTTTAGGGGTTTTCTTCGAACGTGGATTCTTCTTTTCACGGGAATATGAGAGGCTCTACCCTTTCCCTTTTGATTGAAGCGTTTATATATCTACCTGTCATCTAGTTGTTCCAAGTGTGCACATCCTAAGCGCAGCTAAGTTGACCACGTATTTACATGTCGGCGGCAGCCATTAATAACCATTGAAGGCTTGAATCTGTACCTGGTATCAAGGCGGTCCACTATTGCACCTGGCTTCTCTAACGCCCTGGCCTGACACTGAGTGCAGAGTCTGTTTTGGTATCTTCTGGCACGATCCCAGTACATATTGCGGTCATTTCAGAACAAATTTTCTTACAACAAAGACTTCTCTTAAAATTGGTGTCATGCCATTTAGTATTTCCTGAATTACATACGACATTATTTTAAAATCACTGATATGTTAATTTAGATATATATTAGATGTTATTCAGAGACATATTTTAGCAATCGTGTTCACTAAGACTATCATTTAATAATAATGAATAAGATTATTATTATTATTATTATTATTATTATCATTGTTATTATTATTATTATTAGTTTACTCCTGAAGAGTGGACATGTATCAGGATATAACTGTTTGAATTGAAGCGCATAAAACGTGAAATGACATTAAAGGCAAAATGTTTTTAATTTGTTGATATTAAAAATTTACATGGAATCAAAGTATATTTTCCCTATAAAGCAATTTATAGACAATAATCATCTTGCTGTCAGTACCAAAAATTAAAATAAGTTCGTGACAGTAAATAACTAAATATTGAAGTAATTTATATTTAATAAGCTTTGATTAATTTTGTACTCTACGCAAAACTACAATTTTTTTAGGATAGAGTAACACCAGCACAATTCTGTATTCAATATTTCTCATATCCTTCACTCGAGTAACTTAATTTTTTAAAGTTTAAAGCACTAAATGGGAATGGACAAAGGTGATGGAGATCTTGGGCTGTTCATATATCAAGATCCTCCTTCGATCGATTGCAAAGGAAAAGGTAGACAAATATAGTTTGATAGCGCGGGGCACAGCTTCAACCGTGACGCAAAACTCTAGCCTTCGGGTCTTCACTCAAGATTTGTGTAGTGTTTACACCTTAATCTTCCCTTCTCCTCAAAATACTCACAACAAAGTAGGGAGTTGAATTCCGATTTTTCCTTCTCATAGACTGTGCTCCATCCAAGCAGGTGAACTCATTGAAGTCTTTAACGAATAGTTGGAGGAAGATGGAATCATGCCCTTTCTAAGGCCATTACTGCGAAGTGAATTAAACAGACTCGCTCAGAATAACTCGGCTTTAACTTTCCACACTTTACGTAACCTACATATCCTTATCGGATATAAACTATGTGTATTAAATATATTTTGTTATAATGAATTTTATTATGATTGAAAATTGTCTAAAATATAGCAATGTCTTAATGAAACTTTTTTACTAAGGAGAATGTTGATGACAAAATGAATAATAATAATAATAATAATAATAATAATAATAATAATAATAAACATCCGACATAAAGTCCTACTGTTCAGATATAATAATGATGAACTTTATGTGAAAGAAAACAGAAAAAGGAAGATTTATCAGTCTGAACGATTGTGTTGAATCATTTCATAAAATTTTCTCTGAATAGCAGTTTACGCCAATACATCGACGTATGAGTTATAGACATGCTCTTGACAAAACTGCAACATTTTGTGATGACAAACAAACATGGCAAAATGAAAAGAGAAAACGAATGATTGTCAAAATACATTGAAGAAGTAAAAACAATATTTTTTTTAATGTTTTATTAATACATAACTATTTCCTTTTTCGCAATTGTATATTTGTACCGGTGAATATCTGAAGTCGTGTTTCTCCTCCTTCATCGAACTACTCCAGCATTTATAATCAAACACCAAACCATTTGAAAATTTCTTCTATGTGCCGCGTCCCTTTAGGACATATGGACTTTCATGACTCTCCATGGCTTCCGATCCCTTGTAGCTCTTAGTTGTTTTCTCCCTTTACTAAGGTACTCGCCCTCTATTCCGCTATCCATTTACACAAACTCGTCACGTAAGTGGCTCGCTGATTTCCACCCTCTCTCTTTCTCTCTTGCCCGCAATATACCTGGTGACGGTTAAGTTTTTTAAGCCCACCTACCTTATTATATGTCTAAGGAATTTCATCTGTCTTTTCCTGATTCTGAGTATAAACGTTCTTTCTGTTACCATTTTAAAGACTTTCTTTTCCACATTTCTGCTACCTCCAATTTTCTCCTCATCCACGGAGAGATTGTCAAGCATTCACTGTCATATAAGAGGATGGATATTACATGTGAAAAAATAAAAATTCCATACCCTACCTAAAAGCGAAGACTTTAATAACCAATGAGGTGTTCGGGCGACCTTTTCACGATATGCCGAAATTCAAGCCTGGGGATGCAAAGATAAACAAAGTCGCTTACTTGTGAAGATCACTGCTTATTCAAGCGTAGTCGGGATGAGAGCGCTACACGGACGAGAGGACCATCCCGACTCCGTCAAAAAAATAATTTGCAGCCTAGAACAACCAAAAAATTCAAATTGTTGTGAAGCCAACCTAAAAGCAACGCAAAGCAATCTTTCGTCACGTAGAGGTTACAAAAAAAAATTCTTTCGGCTTTTTTTCGCCCACATCCTTCTCGACTGCTACGTTTGACCACATCTGCTGACAAGTATAAATTTGGCAAATTACGGAGAACTTTTATTGTGCCCCTTTAGGGACATATATATTTTTTTATTTTATTAATCGTAAGTCCGAATTTCATATGAATATTATCCTTTTACTCATTTTAATTTTCATTAGGCGCTCAAAAGAATATTTTGGGCAAGTCATTACGCCTTTCATTTCCAATATCTTTTTTAAGGCAATTCACCCCAAGCAAGGCGGGAGTGCCACTAGCACGTAAGGGGTTACAGAGGGTTGAGAACAAGAGTAAAGAGGTGTGTTTGAGGAAAGGATACAGAGAAGGACGGGGAACAAGCTCAGGGTTTCAGATATCGATTGACATTACACTTGAATATTTGATTATAGTTATCGGGGAAGCAAGTAAGGGGAAGGGAGTTCCACAGAGTGGAAGCGCGGGAGAAGAAGCTGTTTGAGAAGAAGAGATGGTTACATTTAACTTATTTGACAGTGAAAGGGTGGGACCGAGATGCCAGCCTGGTAGCTCGCTTAAATTCATGTAGTCCGAGGACCAGCGAAAGTAGCTCGTTGGAACAGTTGCCTTGAAAATACTTGTAGAAGAGACAGAGGGAGGCCACGGCATGTCTGTGGGATAGTGATTGTAGACTAGATGCCAGATCAGGACATATCATCTTGCACATTCGTCTCTGGATTTTGTCAAGGACCACGAGACGTACAGCGGGAGCACCAGATCATATATGACAGCAATATTCCATACACGGAAGATTGATTTATAGATTTGAAAGATGAACTCAGACGAGAAAAACTTTCTGGCATGACACAGAGAGCCAACTTTCCTTGCGGTAGATGAAGCTATTATAGAAATCAAATTGTAAATGAATTCTTTTTCTTCAATTTCACACTGAGGAAGAGTTCTTTTTTGTTCACCTAATGGCTCTGCTATTTTTTTTATTGGAATGAAAAATCGAATAGCTTTAAAAAATTCTCATCGCTAAGTGATATAAACATCTACGCAACTGACTTATGACAATATGAAGGAATATAAATAATACTTAGATTAAACAGTTTTAATTTTAATGTTTCTTATGAATAACCAATTTGAAAAAGTTTTTTAATGGGCATTACAGCTTAAGTAACTTTCTTGTTTGACGGCTGACTATTTATAAATGGTCTTTTAAAACATCAGCAGTGCTAAAGATTAATAGATTAAGGAAATATATTTTGGAAACAAAATTAAAGGAACTGACCAACATCAGTTCGGACGTTAATAATATGTAGATTCTTGGCAGAAAATGACAATGAAGAAAACCATGATCACTGGATGTTTTTACATGAGACTAAAAAGATAAAAAAATGTTGTAAGCTTTTAAAAAATGAAAAAGGTTTCATGTAAAATTGCGCAGAGGTAAAAATGTGTCATTTCGTTTTCTGCGTCTGAATATATTTTTTCGAATTTTATTGGCATTTATATATGTAGTATGTGATTAAGACCACGAAATACCAGAGATTTGAGTTGAATTGAATGCCTATTAGGAGCATTAGATCGAAGAGAAATTAATCTATGGTGACTTTGGCATGTACTGGGTTCTCTCCAAGAGATCCCAAAGTACTTGTCGGCCTTGTACTTGTTGCCATATCACAAGTGCAGAATCGGGCATCAAAGGATGTTATTGTGTGTTCCGATATAAATAAGAAGTGAACTCGATTGAACCTTGAATATATACTCACAAGATAACCAAATGACAGGAAGTTATATAAATGCCTGATCTACGATGGGAAACGCAGAGTTCCTCACATCCTCCCGAGAAGAGAACATTTGAAGAAAATTCCCTGAGACAAAATACCGACGCTAATTTAACGGGTTACAAAAGTGAATAAAGAATTATTTTCCGCATGAAAAAGTTACCCCCTCTTCTTCTTTGATGATACTAACATATGATTACGTATATTTCCGAGGAATGTGAGTTTGAAGGTTAGAAAATTCAGAATTTTATTATTAGGGCCAGATCATTGACAATCGTCAAGGAACTAATTTTGATTTTAAAGTTGATCTCTATCTCATGCTGTTTGTCAATTTCTCGATTAATGAGACAATTTATATGATTTTTAATGATACAGAAAGGTGTTGAGGAGTGATCTTGGCTATAAGCAAATTTATGTCAAGATGGTCGGTTGCCCTTAAAGAAATATGTTGCACGTGGCCGGAGCATAAAGCAAAACTTCGCTGAGACAAAATAATGTGAATTAGAGAAGTGAGTTAGGAAGCGAATGTGCAAACATTACAGAACTGAGTACAAATTCAACAGATCAAGAAAAATGAAGGAATGAAACGCTGAAAAGCGGTCATGGGAACGCCAGCAAAAATGGGAATCAAATCTGTTTCTCCAGTTCATGAAATTAGGCAATAATGTAAAACATTCGGTATTTTTCAGCAAAATACAAATAAATAGAAATGAAAAAAAATCATTTGTTTTTGTTTCATTCTTTCGTTCATTGTCAAAAGGGCGCAAACAAGTCAGTGAATTCTATGTTCCCAATCACACTTATTTTCTCTATATTTTCAAATTTTGTTATGGATTTTGGTTCACCGGCGTAGATACTAAACTTCTTAAACATCTACCCTAATGACCTATTTCCAGTTCAGTGACCGACCATTACCACATCCCCACTGTGACATTATACTGTGTGTATTAGCTTAACGACGGCGTCACTGTAAGTCAAAAAACCCTTTTCTGACTCCTTTTAGCCACAACTGCATCTATGTTCTCTCCTTGATTCCCTAAGACATTTCATTTGTTTTCACTTGTATAATGATTGTTCGTTATTAATCGTTTCAACCAGACTACCGATTTCCCCGCCTAGTATCGCGATGTCATTTCTTAGAAATAATTTAGTAACAAAAGCCATGCAAGTGTGAATAAAACAACATGGTTTTATGGTTTGACGATTGTAAAATTAGAGTTGCAAAATTTTCAGAAAACACACTCTTGTGCCAGACTTGGTTAATTCAATTAAATGTCATATAAATAGTTTATTGCTCTGATGATCGAAGCCCAATTGATCCTTGCATATTTTATTCTTCAATTTTTCACTTGAGTAGTCAAAATTTCGAGTTACTCATCTGTATTCGAATTCTCTCTCTCTTTCTCTTTCTCACTCTCTCTCTCTCGTATTTGCTATTTGTGTATAAATAATTCACGATGCAACCTGTTTTCAACTTCTCAATAAAATATAGTCATCAACTTAGACCATTTAATAATTCATATTCCATATGTTCCGTGTTTTTTCTTACTGACAATGTATTTTATATTCTACTACTTTTTAGGAAACAACAAATATCAAAGAATTCCTTTTTTCTTTCCACGCACAAAATATCCATTCGTATCATATTAACATTTTATGAAGAGCTGATGACAGCTTTCATAAAGAAATTGACAATCCTATTTCCATCTCCCACAGTTAATGTCAGAGCACAAACAAAGGGAGATTTCGTTTTACGTCGCTTGACTGGTTCCGGCAGTAATCATTGTATTTGTATGCAGCTCTATAAAGACAATAGGTGGGTGATTCCACCATTTCTGTTCGCATTGTACAATTAAGCGTAATAGGGGATTGTTTGAGTAGCTGAATACCAGGCAGCTGAACATGAACTTCAGCGTTCAATCTCTAATATAATCATATCTTGAAAATGGACTAATAAAGTCGTCATTTTTTGTCTGGATTCGTCACACTATTTTTGAGTTGTCTAACATGTATGTATTGAGACAAACATTATTAGTCACACTGTTTGCACCATGCGATATCGTATTAAAAAATAAGATTACATATGAATATTGACTTAAATACGTAGATATCTTTGTATAAAATTTATATAATAAAAAGAAGTGTAAAATTATATAAAAATAATTAAAAAGGTAAATAAAAGAATAACACAATAGACTAGGTTTGTTTATTACACTTTCTTTTTAGGTGAGTGTTTAAATATATTTATTAAAAGTAGGAAGTTACTAACACGTATTCTTTAAATAAAAACAAAACGTTATTGTGTACTCAGATGGTTTATGTATAAAATTTGTTTTTAAAAAAAATGTAAAAAGGAGTTTGAAGTTTGATGGTTTGAAAACCCGTCAAAATAACATTCTCGAACGAGCGTGGCTTAAAGAGATACATTTTGTGATTTTTTAAGCAATGTAAAGGTAAGTTTAGATGAAAGAAAAAGAAGAAGAATTAGTATTATTATTATTAGTAGTAAGGGTAGTCGTCACAGGTGAATAGTCGTGGGCTACTTCAGGGGGCTGAATAAAGAAAAACTAAAAGCCGCTGACGACAACGGAGAAAAGGAAGTAACAAAAGAAAAAGGACGAGAACTAAAAGAAAGAAAAGGAAAAGAAAGAAAGAAAAGGAAAAGAAAGAAAGAAAAGGAAAAGAAAGAAAGAAAAGGAAAAGAAAGCAGAAAGAAGTTTCTACAAATTTAGAGCGATATACGATTATCATTCTTATAGCTATTTGAGGTACAGTGTAACCCGGATATAAGAGACTCGGATATAAGAGAAACCCGGTCCAAAATTAGAGCCATACTTACCTAAACAAAATAGACCAAACTCGGATATAAGAGACTTCTTCTCCGGTCCCGACAACTCTCTTATATCCGGGTTACACTGTATTTTGTAATTTTGAAACTTTTTTGAAAAGGCGAGATTTATTTCATCTCAGTTTGGAAAACTGAACTATTGTTTAAACAAACTAGAAACCCAGCGACGCATATGAATCATTAACCTTCTCAATTTCATTTGACAATCGAATGAATCGAAGTAAGAGAACATTCTGTTGATAATAATTATAATTGTTTTTAATGAGCCCAACAAAATTGTAATTAGAACTTGTTATCTTGCCTAAGTGTTAGGCACCCAAATGAAAAATTTGTGCAAGTTTGTTTTGTAAATTTGTATTTTTCATGTCATTTAATAAATGTAAACTTCTCTAAATAATACCCGGGATAAGAGACTCTGATGTTTTCTCTTTTTCTCTTCTCCCCCCAAATCCTTTTAATTCATTTTAAAAGAGTAAGTCTAATTTTCATCAAGAAAACCGTTTTTCTACTGAATGATATTTTATTTGGTAAGTGATTGTTGATAATTGTCACGAATACATTACTTTAAACGAAATGCCAATCGCCTTGTTTTTTAAACCCTGTAAATGATATCGTAGAATGTTACTTAATCTGAAGTGCACGATAATCTTGTGGCTAAAATCTGCTCCAAACACGTACGCACAAAGCATATTCAAGCACTTGAGAACTCTGCAATACCCGTGATATCAATATTAAATGAATTTTGTGAATTTGTAAAAAGAGCTATGCATATATGTTAACCCTTTAGACTCCCCTGTGAAGTAGAGAACTACAGCCTCACCAAGCTAAATTTTGCTGTTACGGTTTTCGTAATAAATTTAATTCGGGTGGAGTTGCTACCACAATGCGTTTTGAATTCAGATTTTTCCTTTTCCTCAATTGGCTGTCAACTAAGTCTAGGTACTCCGGTCTGCACTGCTATTAACTCATAGATGGGTGGGTATGGATACTTACCTTTCCAAGTGAATTTGTGTGAAAGTGAATGTAACTGCCTCGGATGGAATTTGATCTCGACATGCCACTCCCAATTCTTGCACCGATAATCATTACTCTATGTGCACACCAATAAAAGGAACTAGGCACTAAATTTGAAAATGTGCAGGTAATAAAACGTTAATATAATAGCAGTATATATGCACAAAAAATGTCAGAGATGCTAACAGGTTTTCGTTGTTATTAAACAAAAATATTGCACAGTTTACTTTCCCTGCTTACTTTTCTGAAGGAAGATATGAAACGGGTTATTATGTTTTTATAACATATCCGATAATGCCTTTTAACTACAGTGTAGGAAAGACAATTGTACTCAGCGTGATCTGAGTTATTAACAGGAGTAACCTACCAACACTTGGTTACTCCGAGACTACTTTGTAATCTGGGTTTGTGTTGCTAGGTTAGTTCCGTTTGTGGTAGCTAATGACATTGAAATAAGCTAAAGCTAATCCGAAACTAATGCTTGAAGCGGTCACTATTTACAGAGAAGTAATTATTGTATAGACTCCGTTTTACAACAAACACTCTTCTTAAAAGGAAAGTTGCATTTCTAAAAGGATTGTGGCTGAATTGTCTATTCACACACACGCGCACACAATGTTGTGTGAATTTTTTAATAATTACCCTCCAGTAAACTTGAACCATTTCCTACAGATAGTTCTTAGAGTAGCCGTGAGAAATGACGAGAAATATTTACCTATGGATCGGTATGACAGCTTTGGATCAGTGAACTCTGCCTAAGAATTAAATATCAAAGTGTAGCATCTGTATGCTCTGTGAATAGTGTCTCACACACAAAAAACGCAAATATATATATATATATATATATATATATATATATATATATATATATATATATATATATATATATATATATATAGTGTTTTGGATCGACTATTTTCACACGGTGCATTATGCGTAGCAAAGTATATTGCATTATGGGTAGTAAGGTATATTGTATTATCCTGACGGTCATTGGGTAGGTGGTAACGGTTGTGTTTCAAATTATTCTATGCGTAGGAATAATTGTGAATCCGAATGGGGTAATTTGTAGCTATTTTATAGTGTTGTTTGTTAACTTTTTACTCGTTATTGATTATTGATTACTTAATTATTTGTTGTTGTTCATTATTATTACCTTTACTTGTATTTATGTATGCATTCGTATTAATGCACCATGGACAACTTATATAAATAGTCGAGCAAAAACACAATAGACATGGCCTGAAGATTGCGTTTAAGCATGAAACAAACTGTCGCCGATTAGTGAGACCCCAGTTTCCACTTTTATATTTACATACGCTCTATCTCTGATATTGAGCACTATTACCCATAAATAAATTTGTATCACGCATATATAAAGTTGTTCAATTGAGCGATGTTATCGTTTTTAATATATTGCTATAATTAAGCTTCCCTTTCAGTTTTGACCGATTTTAAACATATTTTAAATCTATGTATTTCATCGTTGGAAGCATTTGGCTTTCTTCTCTTTTTATGCCTTTCAGTCTGTTCATTGGATCCATTTTCTTTATCAGCTAAACCTCCTGCATTTACTTCCACGAGTCTTGTGTTATCTTTCTATCTGAGTCTTCGTAATTGTTTTCTCCTCTTATCGATTCTTGTTCATTTTTAATTCCAGATGTATGTATTTTCCTCATTTTTAATTTCTCGGTTTATATTCATTAACTCTGGAAAATATAAATCTTTTTTCAAGATTTGATTTCTTCATGAGTTTGTATCTTGAGACATTCAAAACAGCTTCGTTCTGTCCTATTTCTCACGTTTTTTCCTTCTGGTGAGGCTTGCGGCTACATCACGTTGAAACGCCGGTTCCCGTAAGATCACAAAAGTTAAGCAACGTCGAGCCTTTTTACTGTCGTTATGAGGGCGCACTGTCGTGTTGTCCCTAATAAATCAAATAAGTCACCGTGTGTTAACATGGTACAACATGTGTGCGCTTCCTTCATGAGTTTATCCTCCTGTCTCGAATATGAAGTTGAATACTTGCATTCACACAAAACAAGGTATATCTACATTTACTATCTAACTTGATACGTAAATTTCTAACAGCGGTTATAGGTCTAGAATACGCTGAACTTTAAGGACCTCGTGAGATCGTAACGGACATTTTGAATTTGCCGCATGTGGAAAAGAATTTTCCAAGTTTTAAAGTATAAGATTGAATATGGCGATGAAAACAAAGCTTATTAATCTTGTGCCGTTGAATGGGGCAAATTACGCCACTTAGAAAGTGCAATGCAAAACGGCATTGATCAGTTAATGAGAGATTGTTCATAAACTCAAAACAGATGCAAACCTGTACTCAAAATAGCTGTCACGAAAAGATCGTGCCTTGACTGTCAGTCGAACCGTCAATTTTGTATTTAATTGGGGACCCTGACGATCCTGCTGTGGCATGTAAAAAATTGGCAGACCAAAAAGAAAACATGGGCGAAATAGTTAGCGTTGATGGGGAGATTATATTCGCATAAACTGAAAACGGCGATTCTGTGAGCAGACATATTAAAGCGATGATGGAAATATCTAAAGAGTTGTCAGTCATCGGCGATTCCATTGATAAGGACGATCGAGTTGTACATCTCTTAGATAGCCTACCAGATCCTTATAGTATGTTGGTGACAGCGTTTGAAGCTAGTCAGGATATGTCTAAGTGGGCATTGGTGACTGAACAACTGTTGTATGAGCAGTCAAAGTTTAAAGATAAAGGAAGTGGTTGTGCTGGATCCAAAGCTATGACATCAAAACATAACAAAAATTGGCCAAAGTGTTACCACCGTGGAAAAGTGGACAGGTGAAACGTAACTGTCAACTTACTTGGTCGAGATACAAAGGAGATGAATTGGAAAGGGAATTTCTCCAAAAGGAAAACTTATATAACGATGAAATCGGAAAGAGAAAACGAGCATTCTTTTACTTTATTTTAATAAAGAAAAAGAGGATTGTGAACTCTGGAGTAACAGGTCACATGTGTTATGATGTGAAAAAGTTTCTAAACTTTAGACAGATGCGTCAGAGGAAATAACTCTTGGTGATGGTTATTCAAGCGAACCATTGGTAATAGGGACGATTGAACAGAATGTGAAAGGTTCAGTTGGAAAGCGACAAAAAATCAGGTTGTATGAAACTCTATATGTTCCCAAATTATCATATCACTTAATGAGTGTAGCTAAAGCTACAAAGTCCGGAAATCATTTGCATTCACTGAAACCAATTATCAGGTTTTGTATGAGAAACAAAAACTAAAATAAATTGCTACAGCTACCAAAAATGGAAATTTGTACTATTTGAACTATGAACTATTTAAACTATTTGAACTATGTTGAAAAACGAGAAGCTGTCCATGCATCAGCAAAATGTTCAAGTACTGGTAGTAAAGAAGAAATTTGGCATAGACGTTTTGGTCATCATGGGGCAAAGAATTCGCAGAAAGTAGCAAGAGATCAGCTAGTAACTGGCCTTGATTTCGATGTCACTAATGATAAATCAAGATTTGTATGTGTTTACATGTTCAAGGGAGAAGTTTTCAAGAAGTTTGTGAGGTGGAAAAACATGGTTGAAAGGTCTAGTGGAGCGGAATGTGAAAACACGACGCACTGACAATGGGGCGAATACACTTCAAGAGAATTTAAAAAGTATCTACAAAACGAGGGTATAAACCATCAACATACTGTTCCTAAGACGCCAAGGAGAAAATGGAGTGATTGAAAGGATGAATCGGACACATAGAAACTGTACGGGCAAATGCTATCTTATTCGAATCATTCAAGGAGATTTGGGACAGAAGATTTATCGACAGCTACATCTATTCCAAAATGAAGCTCAACAACTGCAGTACAAAAAATGACACCATATGAATTATGGACAGAATTCAGACCAAATTTACATGTTTTTAGATGCCACAGGACAAAGGAAATCAAAAAGAGCTATGAAAGCTCTAGATTTCTATGGTGTTTGGGTAAACATTGCTCACAAATTGAATGATCCATTCAAACACTTTTCAGTCCTGAGAAAAATGAATGGAAGAAAGTAATGGAAAGTGAATTGGTTTCACTTAAAAAAATAAAGTATGGGACCTAGTTGAATTACCCAATGGACGGAAAGTTATTGGTAGTAAGTGGGTGAGGCACAATACCTGCATTCACACAAAACAAGATATGTCTATGTTTGCTATATAACTCGATGCGTTAATTTCTAACACTTGTCACCCATGAAATATTAAGCATCAGTTTATTGCCCGATAATAAACAGGATATACACTATGGGATCAATTAAAAAACATTTATTCATTCAATATTAAGCAATAGTACTACATTAATCATGGAAAGATTTTCAACCACCTACGTATTCAATACTTGAATTAAATGGAAATTAAAATTACTGAAAATATTGAATAGATTTATTTTACTTAATATTTGGCCAAGAAGACATTTTATTTCAACCTGTAATGATAGGCAAAAAGTTATCTCCCCTTGATCCAAACAAATTTCGCAATAAAAATAATTATAAATATTCACGAGAATTAAAAACAGTCAGGTGATCAAACGAGACATCGTTAGACGCAAAAGTCAAACAGCCACTTCAGCTCCAGGAAATCAAAGTAATAGGACGCATGCAATTCGGGCTCGTGACAAACCAAACAGATAAGTAGAAAAGTTCATATTGTTTTTGGGTACATAGTCTTTTAAAAGTAGAAACGTGCCTTGTATTAAGAATTTCAAATATAAAACATATATGCAAATGTTTTTATAGGAAGACTTTTGTTTCTTATTTGGACTTTTATATATTTATGTTGTCATATGTTCATTCACTTTGTAAATGAGATCGATGTTTCATATTCACGATCAACAACCCCATTTTGACAGGCGCACAAAAAGATTTTTGTGTGTTCATTTCTTGTTATTATTATATTGTTACTCTTCTTGTTTAACACATGTCATTGTAACTTTGCTCTGAAAATTTATTATTTTTCTCTTCTTTCTTCCACACTACATAATTTATATATATATATATATATATATATATATATATATATATATATATATATATATATATATATATATATATATATATGTATATATATATATATATATATATTTCTTTTAGTACTATTGTTCACCAAATACAAGATAGCGGGTTAGTGATTGTAATGGTGTAAAGGATGGAAGAAGAGGTGCATATTATATGGATATATAGGATAGATAATGGTTAACCCGAGACTTGAAGAGGTTAAGATTATAGTGGTCGGCGAAGTCTATCGTTTCTCCGGAAGCAGCAAGGAAATGTATAGAACATTAAAGATTAGGAGGTTTCTTGTTTACTAAGCTTGCTTTAACTTTCCTCTGACATTCCTTAAGTGGTAGCTACTTATTTTTACACTAGGCTTGGCAATGGAGTCTTGTAGCATTCTATATCCTGATTTTTTTGTTTTACATTTTTCCAATACGATCCTGTATTATTAAGTCTTGGTCTTCCTTTTCCGTTTTTATTCCGCTGCCTGAATATAAGTTTGATATGCTCATCTTATCATGCTCGCGGGGTCCTTTTCATGCTCATGTTACCTCTCGTAACAGTATGAAATGTTGTCAATACGTATTTGCTTTTATTTTAGATTAAGCTTTATTTTTTTTTGCAAAGTGACTACACAGAGTGCTGATGTTTTTGAAGACTTCATTGCTATTTTATAGTCTACAAATTCCATCTATTTTTTACGTGTTTCTTATATAGTGATGGTAATATTAGCCGTTCTCCTATAAGGAAACATTTTGCATTCATTGACCGAGCAGCCAGTATTGCTTTCGGTTAAAATTTATAAAATTTGTCTCTTAAAATTCTTTTCAAGAAAATAGGTTTCTCAAGTTCAGTAGTTGTTATCGCTGTTTCCAATATTGATAGGGGGTTCCTTTCTAACCTTTTATTTGAAGTAGTGTGGAATGTTAATATCTTGGTTATGCTATTATTTTCTTTTTGAGTTACATATGCTATTCATTTTAGTTATTGCTGTTGTTTGTAGTCCTCAAGTAGTATTGTTTTTGTTATTTAGTACAGTTCTTTGTTTGTGATTCTGCAGTGCCCTTCGACAAGGTTTAAAGAAGTATGTTATTTATCAAGGCCCTCAAGCTTCACTCGTTCATAGCCATTTTAACCACTGATATTAGAAAACGGTTGTATACAGCTGACAGTTTAGATATTTCCCGATCTGACGACGGTATTTAAGAACATGACTCAAGCTTTCTGGTTGACATTTTAGTTTTGTAGCAACTTGCAGTGTTTGACGGAACTGCCTTTGGCACAGCCTATTCTATGTTCAATTTCATTTTCTCCAATACTAAATTTGTTATAACTGATCCATATGTCGAGGTGTTTGAAGTGTTTGGTATTTACTAATAAATCCAAAAAAGTATTTAAGCCAAGTATTTATTTCCATGAATAGGTGTTACTATATGTGAGTTTTATTTATTGTTATGGCTACATTATTAACAGGAAAGTATTTAAATCTTTTTCTTTAGAATATTCTTAATGGAATGCGTTTAATCATAGCACGATATATATAAAGAAGTATCATTTATACTATAGGCTCTGAATTGGTGAAGTTTGTGCACAAATCTCAAGGAAAGGAAAGCAAAAAGATGTTACATTATATCAGTATAGCTCCTTAACTAACGATCAGACGTGTACTTTTAAAATTTATAATATCTAAAGGACACAAAAAGAAACCCTTAATTATTATCCTACAATCTTTGTTAATCCTATCGCAGTAATTTCTCTAAACTCTAATCATAACCGAGCAGCGAACACTGGTTATCTCCCCTTTCCTCTTCAGCAACAAGTTCCATTACCAACTGACAGACACTTTAAAACTAATCTCTTTGTATTTCGGGTGTGTTAACAATGTTTTGGTTACGATTAGGCGAGCAAATATCAAGTCTATTAAATAGTGTAATCGAAAACAAAAAGTAAAACATAATTGACGGTAATCCCTGTTAAATGTATTTTAACACTGAAAACTGAATTTAATTCTAAAATATTTAAAAATCCATATTTAAATTGGCTCACCTTTCGTATAGTCATCCAAGTTTGTTGATCGCCTCCGATAATATTATCTCTTCTGCTACTGGAATCCAGCAAGGTGATCTACTTGGCCCGCTACTTTTGCGATGGCTATTGACGGGGTAGCTCGTTCCATCGCTTCTCCTTTCAATATATGGTATCTTGACGATGCAACGCTGGGAGGATCTGTCAAGGCCGTAGCTGCTGACCTCCGACGAGTTATTCCTGCTTTATCGCTGCTTGGACTTGAGATTAACTCGTCCAAGTCAGAGATAATAAACTTGAATTATAGTGCAGATGATTTCGAGAGTGCTATCCGGGATATCAGACTCATCCTCTAGGATATAAAAATAACACCTAAGGAGGAATTACACATTCTTGGTTCTCCAGTCTTTCCAATGGCCATTCGAGAGTGTTTGGATATTAAACATGTCATTCTAACAAGAATGACTGAGAAATTGCAACTAATTGATGCACATCCTACCCTCTTCCTCTTGAAGAACAGTTTTTCGCCACCGAGTTTCCTCTACACTCTCCGAAGTGCCCCTTGCTACCTCGAATAGGATTTCTTAAATGAGATAGATATCACAATTAAGGGATGCGCGGAGCTAATTTGCAACGTCAATTTCGACGACACAGGCTGGAGGCAGGCAAAGCTCCCTTTGAGTTTTGGAGGCCTGGGCTTTTGATCAGCGGTAGATTTGGCCCTTCCAGCATATCTTTCTTCACTTTCGTCCAGTCGCGAATTAATTGATGAGATACTCAGTGGATCGTCTCAGTGTTTCTCGGGTAGTTCTTTCGAACAAGCTTGCAGCGTCTGGACCCAAGAATTACTTTCTATCGCACTAGACACATCAAAACAAAAAAGCTGGGATAAAATAAAATGCGAGGCCAATTTTACTAATTTGAGGCTCTCACTGGATCAGCATCGCCTCGCCTGTCTACTATCTGCTTCACAACCGAGTAGTGGCGCCTGGCTCGATGCAGTGCCCTCTTCATCTACCTTCTAGATGATGAGTGCACTCGGGTCGGAGTCGCGATCCGTCTTGGACTCAAATTATGTGAGCGTCACAGATGCAGATATGGAGCCTCCATCGATGAGTTTGGTTTGCATCCTCTCTCCTGTCGTCGTAGTGCCGACCGCTTTCCACGGCATGCAGCAATTAACGACATCATCAAAAGAGGTTTGGATGCAGCTGGGTTCCCTTCCCAAATCGAACCCGTAGGCCTCGACCATGGTGATGGAAAGCGACCGGATGGCATTACCATCTTCCCTTTTAAAATGGGTAAGTCGTTGATTTGGGATGCGACTTGTGCAGATACATTTTCGGCCGGTAATTTGATCAGGTCCGCGGTTGAGCCGGGGTTCGTCGCCCGAGACGCAGAGATAAAAAAAATAGCTAAATATTCTTCTCTTGCTGATAGATTTTTTTTTACTCCTGTGGCAGTGGAGTCTTCAGGGGTTATTGGCCCTCGTTCGATGGTGTTCCTTCGGAGGATTGGCGCGATTGCGTCTCGATTAAGGAACGAGCCTCGCGAAACGGAGTGGCTCTTGCAGCGTGTCTCACTGGCGACGGTTCGAGGTAATACTTTCTCCATCATAGCGGCTGGCAGAGGATAGAAAAAATTGTTTATAGTTACATTGTTCTGGAATTGTCATCAATGGTCGACTGAACTTGCTTTGTTTCAATGACTTTTGTTTTGTTATTATTAGTTACTTTGTTCAATAAATTCTAAAATACGACTGAAATCGAGTTGACGAAAAAATGTTCAAAAATGTTATATTTAATATCTAAGTTATTATTTAATAGATTCTTATGCTAAGCTTTTTGCCTGTTTGTTCGTATAAAAAGAAACTTCGAGCTTTTGTAGATAATAGCTCATAAGCTGGATACCTTACGAATATCCCAGATCGTACAAATACTTGACTAACGTTGGTAATTTGTCATAATCACAATTAATATAGTAAATAAGTTTACATTAATTGTAAATTAATTGGTAAAATTCCAAACTGGACTTTATTAAAATTTTACAGTAAAGATTTTGTATATAAATGTGTGTGTGTACGTTGATTTTTCTGGATGTATCTTTTCATAGAGAACGGTCTTATTTTTTTAAAGGATCGTAGAAAAAGACAAGTGTATGATAAAAAGAAAGCATTTAGCAACTGTCATTGCTCTCATTTTCTAAGAGAAAGGGGATGTAGTTTCAGTGATCGACGAGTCTTTTGTTTTCTAATCACGTAGCTTATCTTTTTGGAGTAAGAGACTGGTTATAGACGTAGATGTCTATAGAGAAGGAGTCATTTGTTAAATTGACTGAATACGACCTTTGCAGAGCCCCGCATTTATTTGTAGGTGGTTAGAAAAATTTGAGGGTTTTTTATTCAAGCCAACGGCGATTGGTGGAAAATTCTTTTTTATATCTTGTAATTATAATAATCAAGAATCTATTCTAGCAGCAACCCTCCTGCATAGGAACAGAAAATAAGTTCAGCAGATATACAAAAATAGAAAGGGGTGTAAGACAAGGATGTGCCTTCTCATCAGATTTATTCAACTTATACAGTGAGGCAATTCTGAGAGAACTAGAAGTCCTACCAGGATTCATTATTGGCGGCCATAATGTTAACAATATATGATATGCAGATGATACCTTGCTGATAGCAGACAAGGAAAGGAAACTGCAAAACCTCCTACAGAAGGTAGAGAAGGAAAGCGAGAAGGAAGGACTACGCATAAACTACAAGAAGACAGAATGCATGGTTATCGGCAAAAGGATGAACCCAAAATGCAAATTACAGTTCAGGGATACTAAAATCAAGCAATTACAAGAATTATAATATCTGGGAAGTGTTCTAACTGAGGGTGGAAAGTGCGACACTGAGATCCAAAGACGTATTAGAATGGCCAAAGATGCATTCCAAAAGCAAAGCAGAGTATTAAGAGACAGAAAAATTTCGTTAGAAGAAAAAAAGAGTACTGAACTGTTACGTGATATCTGTCTTCCTGCATAGCAGCGAATGCTGCTGGATAATCTCCTCAAAGATGAACAAGAGACTTCAAGCAACAGATATGTGGCTCTACAGAAAGATGCCGAGGACAACATGGGCCGAATATGTGAGCAACGACGTGGTTTTGGAGATAATAGAAATGAAGAGGAAACTTATCAGGAAAAAGTAGTTGACGTTTCTGGGGCACGTAATAAGGAAGGAGGGCTTGGAAAATCTGATCCTCACACGATAGATAGAGGGAAAGAGGGACAGAAGAAATCAGCGTACAACATACTTGATGGTCTTCAGCAAATGGATGGCAGAACAGGGTTTGGGAGAAATAACAAAACGACAAAACTTATTAAGAGCTACAAGGGACAGGATATTGTTGGGGGCCATGATTATCTTCGTCCAGCAGATAAAAGAAAGAAACTACTACAATTAAAACAGTCCTAATCTTATTTTAGATTTTATTTGTGGTGTCAAAATCTTAAGACCAGATACAAAAGGGTTAAAAAAAGTATAAAATACTGTTACTTTAATCACAATATATTTGCAAAACATTTACATTTAATTAGAAAATGTAGTTTATCAACAAACAAGAGAACATTTTAACTGATTAATGTAAAAAACATTGAAAAAAGGATTTTTTTTTGGTTGGTCATAAAGATAAGACCATGTAAATAAAAACAGCAAATACTGAACAAATAAGTCACAGCGACAATTGAATTCTCAGTATATTCTCCATTTTTGAGAATGACTTCGAAAATTCGCTTTGGCATATTAACTTCTGCATGAGGGTGCTTGGGATGTCCAGGATACATAAAGTGCATCACGAAGGGCATCCACAGTTTCAAATTGCGATCCATGTTTATCCTTTGCTATCCATCTCCAAACATTCTCGATTGGGTTTTGATCTGGAGAGCGTTGTGGATTGCAATATTGTCCTGCTGGAAAATCCAGTTTTCTCCACATAGATGAGGGCCTTCAGTAATTAGCGATGCCTTTCTTAACATGTCAATGTAACTAGCAGCTGTTTGACGACTTTTTACCGCCTTTAAATCAAGTGTTCCATTGTACGAAAATGAACCCCAGACCATAACTGAACCACTTCCAATGTGTCGTGTTGAGAACGTTTCTTTTGGAACATCTTTTGCATGCCAGTAACGCTGAAAACTGTCTGGACCATCATGATTGAACGTTTTCTCATCTGAAAACACTTTCTTCCATTTATCCACATCCCAAGTTTGATAATCGGAAGCAAATTGCCAACGGGAGGTTTTATGGCGAAGAAGAAGGCGAGGCCTCTGCAGTCATTTCAAGTTCTTAAACCCGTTCTTATTTAAATGACGACGAATTGTTCGAGAGCTGCATTCAGCATCTGTATTCGCTTTTATCTGATTTGATGTTAGTCTTGAATCTCTCTTAACTTCTCGCCTAATGCGTCTGTCGAGAGATTTTATTGGGGCGACCGCTTGATTTTTTAGGAGCATACGCATCCGGATTTTTAATGAAGTTAGCAATGACAGTTCTCCTACGGCCAATTTCACGTCTTCTTTTTATGACCAACCAAAAAAATCCATTTTTCAATGTTTGTTTAAATTAATCAATTAAAAGCTTAAAATTTTCACTTCTTTGTTGATAAACTACATTTTCTAATTAAATGTAAATGTTTCGTAAATATATTGTGATTAAAGTAACAGTATTTTATATTTTTTTTAACCCTTTTGTATCTGGCCTTAAGATTTTGACCAGGGGTGTATATATAATCAAATGGATAAATATATGTACGAGCGAGCGTTCATATACAAATACATATATATATATGTATATATATATATATATATATATATATATATATATATATATATATGATAAATGCGAATGTCAGTGTGTCACACTTTTTCAACTTTACTCCTAGATGCCGTAGCCCAACATAACGTACCATTTTGGAATCACGCTGACTCCATGAGCAAATTAAAAACATTCCCGGTCGGATCCGGACCAGCAATCCTGAAATTATGAATTTCCAATTTTTCATTACTGCGATTGTTTCCAGCAAAATTTTACGTGATTTTTCGCGTCGAATTTTTTGTACAACAATTTTTAACTTAAAAATAAATTTGAGAATAATCAAAATTAATTGCGAAATCCAGCGAAAGTCATCCATGAAATAAAAATAATTGTTTGAACGGAAAATAAGGAACTGCATGCATCAAATTGTTTATCAAAACGTAAGCTCATATATTAATGCAATACCTAAATGCAGTGATCAATTTTGAGTTCTTCGGCAATTTATTAATGCCTATTACATCTACTCCTCCCTATTGTGATGAAGGTCCAATCAAGAGCCCTACGCAGGAGGTAGCTGAAATGCTGCCCGATACGGTGGCTTTTAAGCTAGTACACACACATATATATATATATATATATATATATATATATATATATATATATATCGTCATCCGCAGGCAGACTGTTTCGCTGTTTCACAGCTCATTAGTGTGGCTAGATATGCGATCGCGTCAAGGCCGGGACCGAAACCCGACCAACTGGTATCAGCCGGAGATTCTAACCCCTAGCCCATCGACGCCCGGAAGAGAAAGGCGAATTTTTGCGAATTTATTTTTTCATAACCAGTCACTCAGATAACTCAGCCGGTAGGAGAGTCTTGCATTATCAGCAGTAACAGTGACTGTTTACTATTTCGTTCCTTTTATATATATATATATATATATATATATATATATATATATATATATATATATATATATATATATATATATGATTAAGTAATTCATCGAGTCTGGAAGAAACCACAGCAGAATTCAGAAAGCACTGGACGACCGTTTCGTCCTATATTTGGTACTTGATATAGCGCTTCTCGATCACGTATTCCGTGGTGGAACTCATCCAAGTTTCCCTTACACATAGGACTGTGTCCCCACGAGCTACGACTGCTATCCCCAAGCCGCTGCAAGTTACCTCTTCGTCACCGAGGTCCATTGGTATGACGTTTGCCTCATATCGTAACGGTCCGGATTTCATTTCACGGTAGTGGATGAGCACTGCTGATGAATCCCAAATATAGGACGAATTGGCCGTCTAGTGCTTTCTGCATTCTGTCTCTTCTAGACTCAATGAATTACTTAATTATGATTATCGCAAATTCTCCTAATAATTTCTATCATTCATATATATATATATATATATATATATATATATATATATATATATATATATATATATATGCGCGTGTGTGTTCTCTTTTGTAAAATCTAAGCGCTTTCTCCTGAATTATTTTGTTTTATGAATGTATCCGTCCGATTCGACAGTGTCAATCGAATTTAAGCTTTGTTGGTATTTTGTTCGGTCAATAAGCTATAACTGCATGAACTAAAATGATTACTTCATACTTGAGTACGCATTAATAAATGTACATGTAAGCGTGCTTGCGCGTGCGCGCACACACAGATGCACACACACACACACACACACACACACAGACAAACACACACACACACACACGTATATATATATATATGTATATATATATATATATATATATATATATATATATATATATATTAAAGTGCATATAACATTTAATGCCATTTTACTTTTCTACCAATTTCCGGTCACCTGTCTTATATTTAAACGCTTGTTTTGCAAGAAAATTTATATATAAAAAGGATAAATTTAAAATTCTAAAACAGCTATAACAAAGCGCGTTCGCGCATGTTTTTAAAATTCTCTTTCACATCGGGATGAAGATTTTATCGCAGTTACAATAAGTTAAGATCAAAATTACGAAAGGATTTAAAAAACAAAAAAAACTACGGCGCATTCCTTGATGAATTTCATCCTAACATCAAGAAACTGATTAGACAACTGGAAAGGATTAGTATATGTCTTTATTATTCATTGAAGCATGTTAGATATGCTGCCTATATATATATATATATATATATATATATATATATATATATATATATGCGTAAATATATATATATATATATATGTAGTATCGTATGAAAATTAGATATACAAGTATAAATAGAGAACAACTGACGAACATAGGGTAGCTATACCTAGCAAACCCGGTTGCTATTCAGGATACGGAGAACTGTATTATGACTACTATTACGCAGAGAGATTGCAAACAATATATATATATATATATATATATATATATATATATATATATATATATGATGTATCAAAAATTCTTTTAAAAACTTTGGGGACGGGTATGATTTTTACATACGACCGCGCGATGGTAACGAGACTCCACTAGTCTGTACGGCTGTATTGCGTTTCCAATCCAAAGGCAGGCGAGTCATCCAATCTTTGCTGCTGTTTATTGTTGCGTTTCTGAGGCATGAACCATGGCACCACAAACTATGGTAATAAGTATTTTTGGATTGCATCTTGGATTGCATATTAAACTGCTTTGGCATGAGGAACCCAATCCCCAGAATTTTTAAAAGTATTTTTGATATACCCTATATATATAGAGGGCAGCAAATTTTCTTTTAAACATGTCTCGTTGAATATGACAAAGACAATTTTTAATTAATTTTTAATTTAGTTATCCCAGCATTCTTACATTTTTCCGTTTGGTAAATGGAGTGCAAAAGTTGTCCGTATTGTCCATTGCCCCAAGCATTTTCAGATATACTTATTTTGGCATTTTCTTGAGGTTTGTTTTAGGTTTTGTTCATTTCTCGTTATGTTTGACATTTGTTTGTACTCAATGATTAGCGTTCTTTTATGTAGTATACTTAAATATAAATATATCTGTTAATGTATTTAATAAATTTATATTACCCTGATGAGCTTTTATCTATTTTATTATTTTATTCTCTCTCTCTCTCTCTCTCTCTCTCTCTCTATATATATATATATATATATATATATATATATATATATGTGTGTGTGTGTGTGTGTGTGTGTGTGTGTGTGTGTGTGTGCGTGTGTGTGTGTGTGTGTGTGTGTGCGTCTGTGTGTGTGTGTAGTTAGCAAATAAAATATTATGTTCAAATCTTCCGGACTCAAAGTTTCGCAGATGTATGGCCTGAAGATTGCGTTCACGCATGAAATAGACTGTCGCTACTTTCTCGAAAGTAACCAAATATAGCAGGCGTCCGAAGTAGTCTGGAGAATACAAAGACCAAAAGGTGTGACTGTAACAACCAAGATAAGGAAAGGCGTTCAAATAACACTGTACAATACAGATAAAATACCCGTGAAAAACTCTTTTTGTTCATATTATTGAAAAAAAAAACTGCACAAAATAAATTCATATGACAATTGGGCAGAAGTGAAAATATATGCTACTTTAATGAAATGACAATTATTTCGGATCCTCAATGATAATTCCTTTAAAGCAGTTCCGAATAAAAGAGATCTTTTTCATTACTCTTTTAGCAAATTTTAATTAAATCTCCTCAGTTGTTTGCATTTCTGGTATGATAGATTGCTATAAATAGTATAATTACGGATTGGTACAACTTGTATCGTTACAGATTGGTACAAATAGTATAATTACAGAGTAGTGTAGCAGACCGTGGGGGTGAAGATGTGAAGAGATATCTGTGGGTTAAAATTTCCTGCTAGCCGGTCCAGCTACATGGGAATGTCGGACTTTAATTAATCCAAAAAAGACAAAGAAAACAAACAAGACCGATATACATGGGTAAACAAATATATATTAATAACAAAAAAAGTTAAACAAAGGCATGGACTGTTACATAGAGTTTGTATGGAGAAATTATGTGTGTGTGTTGTAAGTGTTCGTACGTACGTGTATTGTTCTTAGCGCGTTTCCAGAATTTGGGAAACGCTGTATCTGTGAGTGGTCACATATTGGTGTAAGTGGAAAAATAAAGATTTTACCTCGTCTCCGCACGAGGTAGCGGCCCAAGGCCTAAGCTGGAAAAGAGAGAGAGAGAGAGAGAGAGAGAGAGAGAGAGAGAGAGAGAGAGAGAGAGAGAGAGAGAGAGAAGGGTCAGCCAGTATTTATAGCCAGGGGAGAGAGAGACCCCTGTTGAAGGATTAAAGAACTGAGGAGGAGCTAACTGCGACATACCTCTTCTCAGAATAAAAGTTGTAGAAAGCAAACTTTTATTATGTAAAAAGTTTTGAAAATTGTTCTTGTGCACTGAAAAGAAAATGTGTCTGAGTGTGGTTGCCATGCGTGAATCGACGAAATGTGCGTGTTGCCGTCAGGGTGCTGTGCTTCTCTCTAGTGGGTCAGATTCGGGGCACGTCCTGGAAGAAACGTCAGTAGTGTTCAGCGTTTACTCTTTTTTCCAATTCTCCACGTAGAGTTGGGTTTGTCGTCCCGTCAACCTGTTTGCTGGCCTGGTCGTAGTTTTGCTTGAAAGATGAGGTTGTTTGTTTGGGATGCGTGGATAAAATTGGCGTACATGGTTTAATGGTAGCAGCGTTGAAGCGAAGTTGGTGGTTGCTGCTGCTAGGCTTGGCTGCTTCTTGTGGTCAGCGACGATGGTCGGCCAAGTAAAGGTGAGATGGAGGAGCGCGTCGCTCTACCCCGGGGCCAAGTTGAGCTGATGTAGAATTTCTACCGACTGTCGAATGAATGTTGGGTGAATTTGCTATTATTAACGGTAGAATATAGTTCTCGCAAATTCTTAGATAATTCGAGTTGCATCATTGCAGGGTAAGATAAAGGACGGTGAGTCGCCTTTGTTTGAGATGTGGTTCACACTTTATCTATTTCAGTCCAGAAGAAGAGAGTTGAATTTAGTTAAAAATGGCGTTGCGTTTTCCGTTTGGTAAGCCGGGTGAAATTAAGGTCAAATGTCGCCGAGAGAAAGAAAAGGTCAAGCAAATATAGACCAGTGCGGAGAAAGAGTTGTAAGGCTCGCTCATAGTAGTAATTGCAGTTTCCAAGTGTTGTAGGAGAAATTCCTTTTGCCGTGCAGGAGAAAGTTTTTTTGTAGACATGTTGTAGTGAATTAAAGGTTCTTTCGTTAATAGAGTACGGCGTGCGTAGGATAGAAAAGAAGTTTCCAATATTATGTTGTTTTGACTGGCTCTCATTTGGAAGGTCTGTATAAGAATTTGCTTGTACATATATATCATCTTGTGTGTGTTAGCAGGAGTTGAAACTTTAAATAACGTCGGGAAGTCACCATATGTAGCGGACCGTGCGGGGTGAAGAATGTGAAGAGATATCAGAAGGTTAAACTTTCCTGCTGGCGGGTCCAGCTACATGAGAATGTCGGACTTTAATCCAAAAAAGACAAAGAAAACAAACAAGACCGATATACATGGGTAAACAAATATATATTAATAACAAAACAAGTTAAACAAAGACATGGACTGTTACATAGATTTTGTATGGTGAAATTATGTGTGTGTGTTGTAAGTGTCCGTACGTACGTGTATTGTTCTTAGCGCGTTCCCAGAATTTGGGAAACGCTGTATCTGTGAGAGGTCACATATTGGTGTATGTGGAAAAAGAAAGATTTTACTTCGTCTCCGCGCGAGGTAGCGGCCTGAGGCCTAAGTCGGAAAAAAGAGAGAGAGAGAGAGAAGGGTCAGCCAGTATTTATAGCCAGGGGAGAGAGACCCCTGTTGAAGGATTAAAGAACTGAGGGGGAGCTAACTGCGACAGTAGTACAATTAGAAACATTTTTTTCAGTTTCAGCTACGCTTGCGATTAGTGTGCACAAAAAACAGGCGGTTACGTACACTCGCAAAAACACACGTCCATATACACTTCACACGCATAGATATAGTGTATGTGTGTGTGTGTATATTTTAATCATGCTCAATAATTTTCCTGCTTGGCCGTAGCTGGTTGAAAGAAGTTCCAACTGAATCAGTGCAGTAAGCAATGATCCATCAAAACAATTGACACAGCAAGAGTGTGGAAAATCAGAGATTGATCTGGAACCGAAAAGAAATCAAAGAGAAACGAATAGTAGTTGATCTTTTCAAACGAGACCTTTCGACGTTAGCTGTGTATTGAGCGAACGTTATTAAAACATCTAAAGGCCTGCAACAAGTGATTCTTCCTTCATTAACCCGATGGACCCACTCTAGACAGACGCCCTTTCCACTTTACATTATTATTAAGTTTTTTCTTTTTGTTGATTTCTTTACCTACCCTAAGAGAAAGATACAAAATCTATGCTAAATATCGATCAAACTACCATGTTTTTTTTTTACTGGTTTGCGTGCACATGCGCAAACACGCGCTCTCTGTTTTCTTTGGCTTGTATATTTCATTAAGGCTCACATACATGTGAACAGATTCTTTTCTTTTATTTGTTTCTCTTACTCGCTGTTTATTTCTCTCTTTTTTCACATATGAAAATCTTGAACGACTTTTGAAAATGGCTGCAATAATTCTTAGTCTATGCGTATTTGTTTAAATAAAATAAAACGTGAAGAAATACCTTATCAGTGACCGGTTTGGCACTTTGTATGGCCGTTGTAGTAATGTAATATTAGCAAGAGAATATGCAGTATTATATTTATGGCCTTGTATACTGAAGACCAGAAATAAACGCAATTGCTGTAGAAATACGTAACAGTCGACTCACAAAACCTGTTGTTTCAAATCACTGTATTTATAGCTCTGCCCACTGGGTTTCGGATATTTAATCGGGAGAACCACCTAAAATATGCACGTGTACTGAAATATATCTAGATATATTCGTAGGTACTAATAGATACAAACGCGCCAATATGGACGACTATGTAAACGTCTGTATTTATATTTATTGATTTCACAATACTCGCATTTAATGATAGAAAATAAAATGTCGACATTTCGAGTAGATTATGCAATTTCAACCTGCCAATCGATTAAAGCTATTTATCAGTGGTTCTCTTAAGAAAAGCACGCCACAAGTCTCGTTACTCATTAGTCTCTCAGGAGCCCCCACATATACTGCAGTCATAGCAATAGTGTTGTGTTTAGGGAAACATATCCTGACGATACCCATCCCTCTTTATGTTGGTTTTAGAATTCAGTTTTCTTTCGTCTAGACTGCTTGCCACCTTAAGGCAAAAGAGCCCAATTCGCTCTGCTATTTAACCCATTGCTACAGGGACAAGAGACGGATTTATACTTCTCCCAAGTGTATTCGTGCGAAAGTAAACGTAACAAACTCGGCTCACCGATTTCTATTTCCATTACACCAACCGCATATCTCTAAAAAAAAGGATCTGAAATTCCTCATGTATGATGTCGATCTTTTTTGAGGATTTAAGCTTGCGGTAGGATAGATGCAAATTGATTGTGACTTCGCACTGTCGTTTCAAAATTTGAGCTTTTTTTAATTAGTATATAGAAACAAATTCGTAATGATGGAGAACGCTAGTAGAAATCTCTATCCTCTCTATCTTAATAACTTTAGTTATCAAAATAGAGATTGAATGACCATTTGTAATGTTTGGCATCACACGTGATCATTCATAGATTGTTTCATTTTCTTACAACCAATCTGACTGGATATTTTACGCTTTTAAATGTGTTCAAGTCTCTGAATGCAAACATTAAGAAGGCATATTTCAATATATGTTTATGTGTAAGAATGTATGTCATTTTCTGTGGTATATATAAGTACGGGTGGCCCGACCCACTTCCTAAAAGCTGATCAAATATCAAACGTTTTTGAAGCACTTCTGGATCAGGACATTTTCAGTACCTTCGCTCATACTCATTTGTACTGACATATGTACATTTATAGTCGCATAAGTCTGAACAGTCAGACAACCCGCACACATTATTTGATTATAGTGAGGAAG